>CM074445.1:28379882-29114882 GCA_037101425.1 Elopichthys bambusa | reverse complement strand
CAATATGCTGTCCTCTGCATCACCATCGGGTCAATGGAAATGAAGTCCTGAGCCTGGAGGAAACACCTGAGCACGAACGCTGACAGCCTGAATATCACAAAGCACACCACCAATCACTCATGCACTTGATTTGTGTTTGATTTCATTTTTCACCCATCGGTTCTGAAGTCAGTACTGAACTGGAAAGATAAATGAAACTGTTTGATATTAGTGATTAGTAAAATGATTAGTGATCATTTTACTCCCAACTTAGAATTTACTATGTTTTTGGGGTAGATCTTAAGCTGTGATGTATTTATTTAAGTATACCATGTGCTGCCAGAATCATCACTGTCTCCAAAAGCACTGAAAGAGCCATCAATCCTTTGGTAGGAAAGCTCACGTTCATACGCTGCAACCAAACAAAACACACGTGTTAACTCAAGGACATCTGCTGTGTGTCTCAGGACTATAAGACTTCACAACACTCACCTTCCATCATGTAGCTCATAGCCTTGTTCCTGGTCTGTTGCTCAGCTTGCTTGGTATTTCTCAGATACTGGAGAACATAAATATTTGGAGCAAAATGGATCATGTTCTGCTCCCCACAACCATACGGCATCTCAATGAGAGAGTCCAGATTTCCAATGGATGGGCCCAGAATGTCACCTTCAACATTGACACATATAGAAGAGGTGTTTAGATGAGGTGTTTGCACTCAAAAGAAGCCTGATAACTGCCAGAAATTCTCTTACAATAGAAACACAGAGTGAGGACACATACCCACAGCAGATACAGTGGCCCTCTGACTGTCAGGAACCACATCTGCGGGAAAACTAAACGCCATCGCCCTAGACAGCGTGTTCTGGTTCAGGTGAAACTCCAGAAACAACGTTTGAGTTGACGACTGCTCCATTCCCTCTGGCTAAAGAGAAATCATTCAACACAAAAAGAGTTTAGAAGGATTTTCCTCTTCCCAGGCTGCTAAGAGTATTTGTTGTACTTTAAATATAGAATCATCAAAAATAATGAGAAAAACAGCTAAAAATGTCCAGATGCATCACAGGCGTTAACATGAGGCAAAACTTTGCATTTTTTTCATGAAAAATCATTAATCATTGTACTGTCTTTAATTTAAGTAAAAATGCAAACTTATTAAATGTTTTGCTTTGCTGTAATAAAAATAGAACCATTAAAAATACTGAGAAGAACAGATAAAAATGTCCAGATGCATTACAGTCATGAACATGAATCGTTTTTTGAATTTTCATTAAAAATGCAAAAAAATAAATTGTTGTATGGTTTTTTTTTTAACTTCATTGCATTGAAAAAAAGTCAAACTGCAAAAATAAATGGCTGTACTGTCTTTATTTAAATAAAAACATAATTGTCTAACAGGTTTTGCTTTGCTTTAATAAATATAAAATCAAAAATATTAAGAGAAAAAAATCTAAAAATGTACAGATGCATTACAATCATGAACATATGAGGAGAAAATCTGCTTAATTGTCAAGAAAATAATGTCAAAATACATTTTTTTTGCAGTGTCTTCAGTTTAAAACAAAAAACATACTGTATTAAAAATATTGCTTTGTTCAAAGAAATAAATATCATCAAAAATAATGAGGAAAAAAGCTAACAACCTCCAGATGCACTGCAGTCATCAATCTATGCGGAAAAATGTGCTTAACTGTCTTAAATATGTCTAAATAAATAAATAAATAACGGTCCTAAAAACAAACATACTTTTCTTTAAAATAGACATTTTTTAATTTATTTTTTATTTTGGGGTGTAACATCATGCTGACTTGAATCACCTTGACGAGAACAGTCTTATAGACCCAGTCTGAAGAGTAGATGGATGTGGCTTTGACAGATATGGGAATGTCTCCCAACGCTGTGGCTCTGATGGGGAACAGGAGTGTCATAATGTTCTGACTCAACACTGAGACTTTCCTCACGTTGTCCATAGAAAATTCTCTATTATCTGGTGACACAAATTCAAATGACGAACTCTCTGCAACAACAACCAGCACCTGTGATGGGCAAAGACATGAAGAGAGCTGCATTCAGCAGACTATAATCCACTTACAACAGAACGACCCTAGAGTAACCTGGGTTCAAGTCAACATAAAAGAGCATTTGCAAGCCATTTCAAAGAAGAAAAAAAAATTCCATTAATGATGTATAAATAACATTTTTGTGCTAATGTTTTATGAACGAATATTCTATTAATGTTACTGGAAGAATGTTTGTTTATAACTTTGAGAGAACCTTGCCAGAACGTTCCCTGTTAGCTGGGCTACTGACACAAATCTCACCTCCAAATCTTTATCCATATAGTTAAATAAATTGACTTCCAGCAGTAGCAGTTCCCCACGGATCAGGAACGCCGGGAGATTGAGTGACAGGAAGAAATCTTTGAACACGGTCAGCTGGGAAACAAACACTTTTTTAATAATCAGTTATATATATTAATATTCGGTATACTGTACATAATACCTCACCTCTGCAGGAGCACTGATGCCCAAACCCAGATTCTCTGACATCACGATGGCAAAGGCCACCCAAGAGGTCAAGCTGTCCGGGACAGTCACCGGGAAGGAAGCTGAGGCAGAAGTACTGCAACATAAGAAATAAAAACAGACATAAATGAGTCAGTTGCTTTCATAAAATGGATGTGGGTATAGAGACCTTTGGAGAATTTGATGAGAAACATTTGAATTCATATTGTGATATCTAACATTTCATTGTATCTTGGCAAATATGAGCACAGTTTGAGACATTGTTGAGGTGTCTTCTGAAACTCTACAGGATAACTGTGATAATCCTATGCTCTTTTTTCTTAAGGAAAAAAACTTGCAGTCTTCAGAAGTCTCCATTTGCTCTACATTTCATCTCAATGCTCTCTAGAAGACTGTTTCATTCCTAAGTGATTGCATAGTGTAAACAATCAAAGTTATTGATCGGAAGTTGCTTGTTCATATCTCAGAAAGTATTTTTTAATATAGTTAGGCATTATCCTAGCGAAAATCAGCTCAAGGACAGACATATTCCTCGTCGTACCTCATATTAGCATCCAGCCAGATCCAGGTTTCAGGAAAGTCTTTTCGCTCTCTAGGCTCTTGAATACCCCCACCAGCCATCTGATTCAGATAGAGTCCCTCCCCTGCTGTGGAACACATGAGTATTAGTGAGAAAATTATTATGAAACAGAATTTTACATTTTCTTAAGTCAAGACACCTCAGGCAAAACCATAGTTTTTTTAGGAACTTGTCAATTTTGAGATATTCTGCTTCAATAACATGTCTTCATTCAGACTAATGAAAAGAAAACATCCAAATACACATTTAAGTGGTGTGCCTTAAGGATCGGTCCTTGGTCCACTACTATTTCTAATTTATATGCTTCTTCTTGGCCAGATCATTAAATGTCTTCTAATACACACATTTTTGTCTTTCCACCCCCATCTATAGCCGCATTTCCACCGCAGGAACTTACCCCAGAAACTAGGGACTTTGGGGTGGTACTCGGTGTGTTTCAACCTCAGGAACTAGGGTCTAAAGGAAGTTCCAGGTAAAAATGTCCTCCTCAGAAAGTCCCCGCTCATGAAGTAGTACTTTTTCCAAAGTTCAGGAACTATAGGGGTGAAACTTGGGTGTTGAACATGCTGATTGGTTGAGCTCACGCAGCATTTTATTTCAACCACCATTTTTAAAAGTCGGTGTGTGCAGTAAGAGTTGTTTGCTATTTGAATCAACAATGGAGTTTAAAAAATATGACCGATAGACTGACGACGAGGTTCAGGCTTTATTAAGCTTATATGCTGAGGACGAAATTCAGCGGGAACCTGAAAGTCGTTTGCAGTCCTATGTCACCGGACTAATTTGCCTAGTCTTAACGGTACTTTAGACTGGCGATAGAAACGCAGACAGCAGCAGGTCTGGGGGAAAAAAGTTCCTAGGAAAAAAGTTCCTGGGACAAATTGTTCCGGGTAATTTCGGTGGAAACCCGGCTTATCATTTCTTGCCTTTAAGATCTTAAAGCATGGATGGTTAAAAACTTCCTGAAATTGAATGCTGACAAAAATGATATTTTACTAGTTGGCCCGAAATTGATTGTCTCTTCCCAGCATGACATCTCTGTTCATATTGATGGAGTCCTGGTAAGGCCTTCACTAACTGTTCAGAATCTAGGAGTACTGTTTGATTCTAAATTATGTTTTGAACCATATCTGCCAGCTTGTTAAATCTTGTTTTCTCCACCTTTGCAATATTGTTCGCATACAGTACGTTCTTCACTTAACCATAAAGATGTTCAAAATGTTATCCAAGCTTTCATAACCTCTAGATTGGACTATTGTAACTCCTTGTTTAGTGGCCTACCAGTTAAATTGCTTAATCGCCTGCAACTGGCACAATATTCTGCTGCTCGAGCCCTTACATTTGTGCAACAAATGAGCTGGAATTGATGTGGATAGCATAACTGGTCTTGGAAAAACTTGAGAAATGTTTGAGTTCATATTGAGATCAATATGTCTTGCTTTTAGAAAATTTGAGTGGTGCACAACTCATCAATGTGATGTTGCTGTGTTTTGAGTGGTTTCTAGGGTGGTCTGGGGGGTTGCTAGGGCAGGTTCAGCCTTAAGACTTACGAAACTCAGGGAACAATTGACTCTTCTCCTGATTCAGTCTGGCATCTGTCAGAACCGTGACACCGCACGTCTGCAAAATAAAACAATTTCCATAAACCCTGTGTGAAAAAGTGATACATTTCTGTTCCTGAGATAACATTGATGTGTCTGATCTACCATAAATATGGAATATGGATCTCCCATTTTCATGCTGCTGTAATCTGTATGGGTCATCTCTCTGCTATATGACATAAATTCTTCAAGCACCTGCAAAACACACACACACACACAAAAGATCATGTTGCTGATCTTAGATAAGTTTTTGTGATGACTAGCATCATATGAATAGGACAAGCTGCTCTGGAGTCAGTGTTTGCTTATCACAAACCAGCTATTGTTGTAAATCACATCCAGAACAACAAACTGAACAACACACTGAACAACACAATGATGTCTGCACTATCAAACCTGTTCACCTAGTTCTAATAAAGACAGTTGCTCTCAGTTTCTTCCTTTTGTCAACAAGTGAAACCCGGGTGTGGTGTTGGCGTTTGGTTACATAGGACGACCAGCTTTACTTATCATGTGATCTTTTTGTGGGAACAAATAATCGTCAGAAATCCCAAAGATAAACTGAACGAGATAAGTCATCAGGTGAGAATGTTGGAAAACAATGGATCTCCATATTGCCCAGTGTTGATGTCGCAAATTATTCTATGAGTGTAAATTATCTGTAATCTCTAGTAGGCCATGTTACCTTCTTCTCTGTAATGCCATTGTCTTTGTTGGAGTCCATTGTTGCTTTATCCACCACCAGAATTCCCACCAGAGATCCAGGCTCAGATACAGAAATGGAGAGAGATACAGAATCTGCTGGCTTGGCACGATCCTGACTCCAGCTCAGAGATACCTGCAAATGACATAATATATGATTATAATTTTACTTCTGTAATGTGACACACTTCAGAGTGAAACAGGATATTCAAAGTTCAAATAATTGCATTTAATATAAATTTATCCTATGATCAATTTTTATTTAAAAATTTATTTATTTTATTTAATAAAGTGTCTGAAAACATTACATTCAGTTTGAGAATTAGGAATATTACTCTTTTTTTTTTTTTTAAAGTATGCAAATGTGTACTTTTTTTTTTTTCTTTTACAAAGGTACTGAATGGAGTCACATTATTTTACAGATTAAACAGTCTGTCATGCAAAAGACATTTATTGTTAAGTGTTATCAGAAAATATTAATAATGTGCCAGAATCCACATGTGCCAGAATTACATTTAATAGGTTACATATAATCTCTCTCAGAAACTGACATGTCCTGCTTTAAAAATAACTGTTTGATTTTTCTGACATCATATTTAACATCAGTACTGGCTTCGTCAAGCTCAACAGTTACATTTTTGTCTTAAAATTGTCATTTTTTAGGATATTTAATGAGAAAATCCATCAGGAATTGAGTATGAAGCACTTTCAAGAAGTCTATCGTTATTCGATTTTCTTACTGTGACTTTTATTATATTAACATTAACCAGCATTAAATTACTGTGCTAACTATTGGTAAGATTACATACAACAGTAGCCTAACATAATGACTAATTTCTGCGACACTGTATTCAACTAAAAATGGAAAACTTTTTATGCATTTTGGCCGTTCATTGGCCTGAAAATGCAAACTTTTGAAAACGGCATTCAAATTGCAAGTTTTTGAAAAAGATACCATTATTATCTCCATGTAAATTACAAAAACGCAAATTTGTGAAAATGTGTGTGCGTATTATGTGTTCAGTCTATAGGCGCGTAGTTTTTTTTCACAAAGTGACATTACCAACTACTGCAGCGTCTTTAGTCATTCTTGCGGATCTGTGTGAACGAGATCGTTTTGACAACGTGAAAAACGTTTCTGTTTTTTGTACATCGTTGTTGTGTGAACAATGATGATTCTGTTGTCTTACTGTGTTTCTCAGGACTTGTGTGAAAGTAACTTGTAGAGCATCGTTCACGATCTCTCCGTCTGGAAGCGTGTAGTACACCATCACACAAGCCAATGGAGTCCAAGAGTGATCTGTGTTCAGACTGAAGGAGGAGGAATTCACCGTCCCAGCGTCCACCAGCCGGCCGCGGGACATCACCTACAGAACACATCATGACTACAGGCTCATTCTTAGAAATTTCCAAATGATATCATTAACAGGATACCCTTGTGAAATAGAATTGCACTTAATAGAATTGAATGTGCAGTAGTGTTCTTCAAATCTTAAAGTATTTTTTTTTTAACTGTACTTGCAGATATTAATGAAATAAAAGGCTACTGAAGTGTACTTAAAGAGTACACTTTCTTAACACACTTGAGGACACTTTTATAAAGTTGCACTTTAAAATAAAACTTCTAATTTGACATTATTACAAAGTAAATTGTAAATCATTATGTTTTAATAATCTTTTGTTGTGTTTTAAAGAAGTACACATTTTGATGTGCTGACTAACAAACTAAAGCACATGTAAAGTACTTGATTATAATTTAATATTACTAAATTATAATTATAATATTTATTCAGTATTACATTTAAAGTTAATATATTTTAAATGTATTCAATTGCAACTTCATCATTACAAATATATAATTAATATATATTTAAATACATGACAAACAAGACGACATTAAAATACATACAGTACATTAGGCAATACTCTCTTTAACCATATTTCAAAGACAATAGAAGTAATTATAAATTACATGTAACGATGTACTTAAGACCTACTTTTAAAAAATCAGTTCAACTTATTGCATTTATTATAAATTTAAACTATAACACCTTTTCATGTAATTGCAACTAACATGCAATAAAGTGTCTGAAAACATTACATTCAGTTCACACATAAGTATATTAATTATGTCTGTAATAAGTACTCTTTTCAAAAGTATTCAAAAGGATACTGAACCTACATTATTTTACAGAATAAAATCCACTTTGTAATGGAAAAGCAATTTATTTTATTTTTAAATGTCTGATTTTCATCATCATCATCAAAAAAAAAAAAAAAAAGAAATCAGAAAATTCTAAATAATATAATAAATATAGTAAATAATATGCTAAATACTTTATTTGCATTATATATAATTAAATAAATTAATAAAATATAATTTCAGTAAAATAAATTGTACTGAAATTTCAGAATTTTTCCCTGCTCTTTTTCTTTAATCCCATCATGACATTTCCTCCATCAAAGATGATAATTTGATCTTTCTGACATATTTAACATACTGACATCATTCTTTGACAGACAGAGGTTTCTCATAAAGTCTTTATCAGTAATAATAATAATAATAAATGTTATTTTCTATAGCGCCTTTAAAAAGTAGCATCTCAAAGCGCTTCACAGAAGAAAAAAAACATACAATTATACAAACAATACTTTAAAATAAGTGAGATATAAAAAAAAACACACCAAATAAGAACATAGTGTCAAAAACAAGTAAATAAAAATATCAATTTCAATAAAATCAAGTAAAAGCTACCCTAAAGAAAGAGGCTTTAAGGGAAGATTTAAAAACACTAAGGGATTCTGCTTGCCTAATTCAAGCAGGCAAGGAATTCCATAGTCTTGGAGCGACTGAAGAAAACACCCTATCACCCATAGATTTTAAAAGGTATTTGTGGAACGATTAAAAGGCCAGTTTCGGAGCGGAGAGGACGGACAGGTGTGTAGGGGGCTAAAAGCTCAGAGAGATAGTGAGGAGCCAAACCATTCAAAGCTTTATAAGAAAGCATGAGAACTTTAAAATCCACACGAAATCTGACAGGGAGCCAATGTAAAGACTAAATGTAAAGTGTGATCCCTTTTCCTGGTTCCAGACAGGATTCAGGCGGCTGAATTTTGAACCAGCTGTAATTTATTTAGGGTAGCATTTGAGACCCCAACCAGCAAGTAGCTTCGTAAAGTTCGATAGTTCCAATTTTATTCTTAAAAATGGACATATCATCTCTGTAAAATACTTACAAGGTAGTGGAATTTGGTCAGGTTAAAATTGCTCTCCAAAGTCAAGTAGAGCGGCTGTCCGACCTGCAAAAGTCACCCTGTCAGTAAAAACACTCAGTAAAAACAAAAATCTCAGCAGAATATATACACAAACAGCTCGAGTACCTGAGGCTCGCTGTCTCTGTGAAGATGTATGTAGGATGTACTGGGTGAAGAATAACTGCTGTAGACCTGAAGACGCTGGACTGTGTCTTCAAACCGGGCCTGAAACCAACATCAGGTGGAAGTGTTCTAAGCTGCATCACAATTTACATACTTCTACTATGCATATGACATCAAGGCCATGGAAAGTGTGGATGAAGTGTGCGCACCTCTATATCAAGTGTGGCAACGCTGTCAGAGAGCTGAACCTGAAATGACATCACCCCATCGGCAGCAACAGGAAGCTTGATGTCTTGGACTGGAATATCATAAATGGAAGCGAAGCTGGACTCCGTTGTGCTGTTCATCGTGCGAGGGTGATATGTCTCTTCTTTATCGTTCCACATCCACGACCAGGGGCTGAACTTGTGCTGGGTCACCGCCAGCTGCACACTTCTGCTCTGTTCTTCAGCAGTTAGTGGCCGCTTGTCGTAAGTGCTTAACTTCACCTTGTCAAACAGAAATACACAAGAAGAAAAGCATGAATCTCACAAAACCTGTTGGTCATGTCTGGTTCATATTTCACATTCAAACAAACAAACAAATAATTTTTTACTAAGATTTGCATAATGACATTATTGTAATGTCAGTTCTTTTGTTTAATGAAAATGAAGCATTTTCATTAAGGTTTGTGCATTGTGACATTATTTTCATAACAACTAAACATATTTCTCAACTCTCATTAATTTAAAAACGATTATATATTATTTAAAAACTGTCATTAATATGAAAAATAATGATATAGTATTTAAATTTGTCATTGATATGAAAAATAATGATATATTATGTAAACAGTGCCATTAAAGTGACAATAATGATATATTGCTTAAATACTGTCATTAATATGAAAATAATGATACATTGTTTAAATACTGTCATTAATATGAAGATAATGATATATTATTTAAAAATGTCATTAATATGAAAAAATGACATATTATTTAAATCTGTCATTAATATGAAAATAATGATATTATTTAAATACTGTCATTAATGTGAAAAAAATGATATATTATTTAAATACTGTTATTATTGTGTAAATAATGATATATTGTTTAAAAATGTCATTAATATGAACAATAATGACATTTAAATACTGTCATTAATACAAAAAATAATGATATATTATTTAAATACTGTTATTAATATGAAAATAATGATATATTGTTTAAAAATGTCATTAATACAAAAAATAATGATATATTACTTAAATACTGTCATTAATATGAAAAATAATTATATATTGTTTAAAAATGTTATTAAAATGAAAAATAATGATATATTATTTAAATACTGTCATTAATATAAATATTATTGAAATACTGTTATTATTGTGTAAATAATGATATATTGTATAAAAATGTCATTAATATGAAAAATAATGACATTTAAATACTATCATTAATACCAAAAATAATGATATATTATTTAAATACTGTCATTAATATGAAAAATAAATATATTATTAATTTTTCATTTTAAAAATTCATTACAGTAATTTTTTTGTGTAATAACGTAAAAGTAAAACATTCCTGCATTACAGTAATGAAACAAGGATGCATCACACAATTTTGGATAATTGCCATGAAAATAATGTCATAATAATCTAATCATTTCCCTCAAAATAGGGTTCATTTTTTTATGAAAAATATTTTGATTTTTGATTTTCGGGTAAAATATGACCTGGATACATCACACAACTCACTCACCCACAATATGGGTGCTAATGTTAATGTATGTAATGCTAATGTTTTTTCTTCTGTCTTTACCTGAGCAGTGAAGGTCATGGAGGGTTTAATGATCTGTGGATGTTGCAGAAACTCTAGATTATATTTATTATTCATAACAGAAACCCTCACGCTGCTGTTGTGCGTTAAACCTACAGGCAAAGAAATGGAAAAACAGCTCAAATGAAATCTGAAGGGTCTTCACAATTTAGGTAGGTTATTAATATGCAAAAAATAATAGCAGGATACACATAAGCAGGACGGGACGCACCTGTAACACCCTCTGTGACGTTCACGGTAATGTCGATATATTCACGGGGCCTGTATCCATCATAATATGTACTTCCGTAATCAGCAGAGACTTTGTACAAGTACGGCACATCAAATGTGATATCAGCAGAGCCGTCAATCTACACCAGAGATATACCAGTCTGATTAACAGTTCATTAAATGTTAACTTTAAATTCAATATATGAGGTTTTCTGTGTAACGCTAATGTTTCTCGTCAAATGGTACTTACAGTTTTATTGCTGTGCTCGTAACGCCTCTCGAGGCCATCAAAACCGTGGACAAATGTCACAGACATTATCCCACTAACGGGCTTCCCATAAAAATATCTGAGAAAAAAGATATTATGTTATATATGACCGTTAAAACGCGTCATCACAGTCTGTGAAAAGGGTGGCCACTTTATAGTAATACGCCACGATTTAACCAAAATGAGGTAAAGAATTAATAAAACGAGAGAATTAAAAATCTTCCTTAGTACGTAATGAATAATAAAACTATGTTTAGGACAAGCGCTCACTTTGCTGTGACCGTCCCTGTCAGTGTGTCTTCATACTGCAGGACGGAGGGGACATTCACCTTCACCTCAAATCTAGGAAGCACTGCAAACACATACATTTAAATTCACATATATGAGTTCACTTTTTTAAAGGGCACCTATTATGCCCCTTTTCACAAGATGTAATATAAGTCTCTGGTGTCTCCAGAATGTGTCTGCGAAGTTTCAGCTCAAAATACCCCACAGATCATTTATTATACTTGACACTTGACAAGCTACTGTATAACCAATGATCTGTGATGGGTATTTTGAGCTGAAACTTCACAAACCAAACAATTTACCCCTGTTTGGGTGTGAGCAAAAACATACCATTTTTGTGTGTCCCTTTAAATGCAAATGAGCTGCTGCTCCCGGCCCACTTTCCAAAAGAGGGCGGAGCTTTAACAGCTCACGCTTCGGCTGCTCAACAACAACAAAGCTGGAGAATCTCACGCAGCCAGAATAAGGATTGTCAGGAACGGTGTTCAGCCTTAGATTGTCGACACTGATGAAGAAGTTACAACTTTTAGAATGAAACTGGACGTTTCTGAACGGTTAGTGGATAAATTTATGTAGTTGCTGTGGAGTTGATTCAACTCATCGACGAACATGTGCCGTCATGTTAATCTTTTGTGCAAATCCAGCGTTGAATTGACCCTCAATCGTTTGTGAAGCAGACCGGCGTAAAATGACGGCATGTTAACAACACTCTACTACAACAACTCTTCCTCTTCTATAAAGAGTAAACTAACTAAAGTTAAAAAGTGAAACCATAATCAACCACCCCTTTAACTTTAGTTAGTGTGTAATGTTGCTGTTTGAGCATAAACAACATCTGCAAAGTTACAACGCTCAAAGTTCAAAGCAAAGGGAGATATTTTCTTTTACAGAAATCACTGTATAAGACTACAACAAACGGCTGGTAGGGACTACAACAAGCTTCTTCCTGGGTTGGTGACATCACAAAACCTCAAATTTACATAAATCCTGCCCCCGAGAACATCCAACAAAAGGGGTGAGGCCATGTTGGGCTGCTTCAGAGAAGAGGAAGAGTTGTTGTAGTAGAGCACATTTGGGAGTCGCATTTATTGCAATATAGTACATAACACAAATGCAATAGCATGTCATAAAAGCAATATGACAACATAAGTTATAACCGTAATTAAACTAAACTACACCTGTTCCATCTTCATGCAGCATATATTCTCTGGCTCTGTAGGCATCTTGCAACATGAACGATTATCATGACAGAATATGACTTGAAGATAGTTAACTCCACATCAGCTACATAAATTCAACAACTAACTATTCAGAAACGTCCTGTTGCATTCTACATGTTGTCACTTCTTCTTGAGTCACTCCATCATAACATGAGCTGTTGAAGCTCCACCCTCTTCTTGAAATGGGGCCGGGAGCAGCAGCTCATTTCCATTTAAAGGGACACAAACTAAAACAGCGCATTTTTACTCACCCTCAAAAAGTGACAATTTTAACATGCTATAACAATTATCTTTGAGCTAAAACTTCACATACACACTCTGGGGACATCAGAGACTTATTTTACATCTTGTAAAAAGGGACATTATAGGACCCCTTTAAGATTAATGTCTTGACAAAACATTGATCATAAAAGATAAGTATCATATGTGAAATCTCACCATAATAGTCCACAATGAACGATCTCTCCTGTACAATATCCTGCATGTCAAAATTAACAGTGAAATTAAATCAATATAAAACTAAATCTAAATAAATAAATTAAAAAATTATATTTGTGTAGGTGCATGATGAATGCCTGTGCAAAACTTGCTGAGCACAATTGGTTGACAGCACATATGAAGTTTCTGAGGTGTCTTTGTGGTTTTTATTATGGATTCTATGCAGTTTCTAATGTGTTCTTTGTGAATTCTAGTGTTTTGTTATGCGGCGCAACTCACATGGATTCCGGCTATAATTTTCCACTGGCCTGACGGTGGGTTCTTAGAGAGGTTCAGCTCTTTTGAAACAACACCTAGAAAACCATCCACAGACAGCCACTGACGAATCATATTCCCCTTAGGATCCTGCTCACGTTAAAAACACAAAAAATGCAATGAAATAAGGTTCATCTCTTAGTACTCCAGACCTGTCATGATGACTCTGCTGATGTATCTGTTCATATTCTAGCATTTTCTGCTAAAATAATCATCATCAAACACCTTGAGACACCCACCTTGATATAAATGTTGATCTGACCCTTGTACGGCTTTCCATCAGGTATAACCAATACAACCCGAAATTTTACTGTCTGCCCTGGTTGGTAATTGTTCTTGTCAGTCTGGATAAAGATGGACATGCACTTGGGGCTGAAAAGCAATCGGGTGGTGTTCGAAAACACTTGAGCAGCTCCAACAAACCCCTTAAGGTACAGCTGATATGGATACCAGTAGGTCAAGTTGTCATAATAGACCTGCGGAGGGAAAATAACACACAGTAAACTCTGTACGTAGGTCACAGACAAACAGCCACTGATGCAACCAATTCATTTATTTTATTTGGAGATTTAATCATAGAAATGATTACAGTCCTGATACTCACAGGCGGAAGAGACAGTAGTCTGGTAGAGCCTTTAAAATCAAAGTAGAGCAAACATGAATACTTGTTTGAGCAGGGTGGGTTTTTTTTATATTATATAATATAATATTATATTTACATTGTATAGGTCATTCTATAAAGGTGCCTTTTGAGTTTGACAAAGACATTTCCAATGTAAATTTAAACAGTTCAGGCTAAATGAATACATCTAAATATATGTTATATAATTGTGCCTTCAGAAATTACAAAGGTTAGAAAATAAAAACTGTTGTATTTTCTGAAACAAAGCTGGTCTACTGAGACAGTCTCAGAGAGAGAGAGAGAGAGAGAGAGAGAGAGAGAGAGAGAGAGAGAGAGAGAGAGAGAGAGAGACCAAAAGCACGCGCAGGACTGATCTATTAGTGGAGCGTACAAGCCGCTTCTCAGTCTCAGACACAAGCCAAATTTTGTATATTTTAAAGATAAATTCATTAATCTGGTGAACTTTGAGAGTTCAAAATAAAGAGCACCAACCCATGTTCAGACTACAAATTGAACAAAGAAAAAGTGCGCATTGACTTGTACCTCAATCCACTGTTTAAAATAAATCATCCACCCACCAACCACCCGATGATATTCTCTGATTTAGATATATGCACCTGATCATCACATTACAGTTATTCAAATTCTCAGTGTTAAGCATGATGATATGGTAACATATCACACTGAAGTAGGCTGCTTATAAATTAACATTTATTTAAAATAAAAGTTCTTCTTTGGCTAAATTACATTTCCTTAATAGCCTAAAAACAGGCTTTACTCCCTTCAACCTTAAATTGCCATTGTTTCATTACATCATTGTTGGAAAACACTCTTATCAGAATAATTTCTGTTAGTTAAGACTCTGTATATTTTCAGTTAAAGCTGTTAAGTTATAAAACAATATCTCATGAAGGGTTTTTCCTTTGTGTTTTATATTATGACCACTAGGGGGTGCTCTAAGCACATGTTTTCCTTGATTGGTTTTCCCTGAAGAGAAATATGTTCAGTTGAAAACGAAAGTAAAAGAGTGACGCACGTTCGTTGCTTCTTACCGTGAAATGAGAGTTCCGTGTTTTTATTAAAATCAACACATTAATAATTTATCTCTCATCCACCTGCAATTAATTGGAATGTTATTACTTGGCCCGCGGATTATCCGCAGTATCGAACGGTTCGAGAATGGAAACAAGGTGTAGACAGAAAATATGATTATCCTGACCTGAGCTAATTTACTGAATCAACCAACTCACATCTCTTTTCTTTATTTTCATCCATCCGTTGCTGTTTCTGGCATTTCATCGCTGACTGTGCCGCAACCGCCATACCTGCTTATTAGAACTCTAATTGAGCTATTTTTAGAGTGTGCACGCGACGTTCCTGGACGCAGACGCGCGCATCGATACAGGAAGTCTGTCTGTGTCCTGCTCCTCTGTGGCGATGAGGAAGTGCGGTTTAAAAATCATAACAAACGAATTTGTACCAAAAATGAGTGGCTTACTGCGATTAAACAGTCAAATACATACACAATTATGTTACAATGCCCGTCCGGGCGAGTATTCAGTTAAACACAGTCAATTTTGGAACGTTAAATGGTTGAGAAAGAGAACACATGTTGTGTAACAGTATATTGGGTCCGCATAAACTCTTAAAGTGACAGCAGTCTAATATTCCTGCTGCTGGCTGTCATGTTAATCAAAGAACAAAAAAGTTTTATAACTTTAATTGTAAGCATTAATTTGGATTTAATTTTTACAGTGAAGACTATCCAGTGTTATACTGCATTTGATTACTTTAATTTCTGTGGTATTTCTTACCGGTTGTTTGCAATTTGTGTATTTGTTCTTATTTTATTACTGACTTTTTACTTAATTTTTTAAATGATGTATATATATATATATATATATATATATATATATATATATATTTTTTTTTTTTTTTTGTATATGCTGTCTATTATAGTTAGAATTGTCCGAGAAAATTGCAATCGTTGCATCTTTAGATAGATAGATGACAGTAAATTATGGTGATGTACCTGCTGGGATGGTGCTCTGTGTTTGGGCCACACTGGTGTTTCCATGGATGAGTTCAGCTGTGACTTTGATGGGATAATCTGACAGAACGGTGACTGATATTGTGGTGGGAACACCACAGCGCAGAACTTCAGAGACGGATATGAGGTAGGAGGGATTCTGTGCTGGGCTGGAACTATAAAAAAATTTCTTATTTTCATGGGATTATGACAGATACATAATATATCTGTGATTATATTGCATATTATATCTCTTAATAATTAGTTTTTTTTTTACTATGAATATTGTTGTGAATCGGCTGAAATTGGGATGCAGAAAAATAATTTATTTTTTAGTTCGGTAAATTTTTTTTTTTTTTTTTTTGAAAAGAAATGAATAGCATACTTTTATTAAGCAAGGATGCATTAAAAAAAATTCTCAAAAGTGACAGTAAAGACATTTATAATGTTACAAAAGATTTCTATTTCGTTCTTTTGAAGTTTCTATTCTTCAAATAATCCTGAAAAAAAAAATGTATCAGTTTCCACAAAGCAGCACAACTGTTTTCAACATTGAAAATAATAAGAAATGTTTCTTGTTTCAATTTCAAATGTATTCAAAGAGAAAACAGCTATTTTAAATTGTAATAATATTTCAAAGTATTCATATTTTTACTGTATTTTTGATCAAAATAAATGCAGCCTAGATGAGAATGAGACTTCCTTCAAAACATTTTTTAAAAAAACTTACGCCCTCCCCCCCCCCATTTTTAAACAGCAGTGTGTATTAAAATAAAGAAGAATGAAGAAAATATAAAGAACTTGTCAAGAGACAAAATATACAGATTTAGAATACTGAGCATAAAAAATAGAATTTTTCAAATTTGATAAAATTGTCTACATCAATTCATCACTAATATTTTATTTAAAAACCCTTAAAACATCAAAAGCTACACAAAAGTTCTATTCTGTTGTAATTTTAAGCAATACCTTTTTTAAAACATATTAATCACCTTTGAAACATGTTACTAAAATAGAATTGTAAATTTATCAAACCTTGGTGTGGTTAGAGTTCCACTGCAGAATAGTAAACATCCCAGGACTCCAAAGACTTGAAGCCACTCCATTTGCACATGTGACACTCCAGTGAAAGCACTTACTGAACTATTAAGACTAACAGATGCTTTTAAAGAGCGATCCAACACCTGATCCTTCATCACTCCACCTACACACCTGAGGGAATAACAGCCCATTCACTGGACAATGAAGGGACCTAAAGACTTGTATAACATGTTTGAGAAGAACTAGCAGAGCAAAGAGAAATCATTTAATGAATCTTAACAAATCTTAGATGTTGCAATGAAATGTGGAGTTTAAATTTAGGGAAATAATTAAATCAACAAACAATGTTTGTTCATAAATTAATAATGTGGTAATAAAACGGAAAAGTTGCATGTGTATTTCTCCATCATGCCGACAGATGTCGCTGTTTAAAAAGACAATGGAACGTCACATGTGTGACGTAGAGGTGAGAGGTCGAAGCGCCGTCGTCCTGCACTCACGGGAGAATGACAACATTACGAGCTTTCACGTGCGATGATCTGTTTAAATTCAACAATATGTGAGTTATATAATTACAAATTATATAATAGCGCTGGTAATTACCATTTCAGAAATGTACTTTAGCGTTATCATTGTAAAGTGAAGGCACTACTAGTCTAATACCTTAATTTCAGTACCATGGTATTACCAGCAAGCACCTTTTTTGTACTATGGTACCGCTACAGTTGTTAAATGTTAATTAAGATCATATTCCACATGATGATGCAGAACACTTTACTAACAGACTGTTTTTAAACGCATTAATGTATTTATTTACAAGGAACATGTTACTTTCTGCTTGTATACTGTTCTGCATCATTGATATTGATAATTATGTACATGGTGTATAACATTTAGTGATAAACTAGGTTTGCTTATTAATATTATAATTTTATTATTGTATTTATCCGCATATTTATATGTTATATCTGATTTAGGTGTCTATATTCTACTCATCATATATGAGATTGTGATATTTAAATTAATTTGTGTGTTTTTATCCCACAGTAATCTGGACCCCTTGACAGAAACTGTATCCTTTAAAACAATTACGAGCTGTTATGCGGATTATCAGCCTGTCACAAGTCTTACGGAGTCATTTTACTCTTTATTACACACATATTTGTGTTTTATTCTTAATTTTCATTCATTGTACAGTATGGAATTCCCTTCTATCTTCAATATTTGGCTCACTGGCCCGAGTATTTCATAGTGGCAGAAGCTCCAGGAGGTGAACTGATGGGCTACAGTGAGTGAAATGTGTTTTGAGTTTAACATTTTAGTAGAGAGTGCGTTTAAAGGGTGAATAGTATTCAGACATTATTTACTCACTCATATGTCCTTCCAATCCTGTATGACTTTCTCTCTTCTGTGGAATATAAAAAACGACATGTTTAGAAGAACACTCATGCTGCTCTTTTCCATACATTGAGTGAGAAACTTGCTAACCTTTTAAAGGATTAGTTCACTTCAGAATTAAAAATTCCTGATTTACTCACCCCCATGTCATCCAAGATGTTTATGTTTTTTCTTCAGTCGAAAATAAATTGAGGAAAATATTCCAGGATTTTTCTCCATATAGTGGACTTCACTGGGGTTCAACGGGTTGAAGGTCCAAATGTGAGTTTCAGTGCAGCTTCAAAGAGCTCTACACGATCCCAGACGAGGAATAAGGGTCTTATCTAGCAAAATGATCTACCATTTTCTAAAAAAAATAAATAAAAATGTATATACTTTTTAACCACAAATGCTCATCTTGCACTGCTCAGCGATGCGCCATGTATTACTAAATCACATTGGAAAAGTACCGATCCAGTGTCTACAAAGCAAATGTGCAAAGACTAAGTCAAACACCCTTTACAAAAAGAGTAAAACAACGATATCGGACGATTTTTTGAAAATGAGATAACCGCAGTACTTCCGCCAACGTCACGCTTGACTTTTCCAACGTGATTACAAAATGTGTAGCAGATCACAGAGCAGTGCAAGACAAGCATTTTTGGTTAAAAAGTATATATATTTTTTTTTTTAGAAAATGGCAGATCGTTTCTCTAGATAAGACTCTTATTCCACAATCTGGGATTGTGTAGAGCTCTTTAAAGCTGCACTGAAACTGACATTTAAACCTTCAATCCGTAGTCCACTACATGGAGAAAAATCCTGGAATGTAATCTGAAGTTGTTTTCGACTGAAGAATGAAAGACATGAACATCTTGGATGACATGGGGGTGAGTAAATTATCAGGAAATTTTAATTCTGAACTGAACTAATCCTTTAATTCAAGTCAACATTTTACTTTTAATGAAAGCAATCCATTTTTCTTGTCCCTGAGAGAAACAAAATATGCATCAAGGTTAGATTGCAAATAATTGATGTTACATACCAGAATGAGTTAAAGGGGAGGGGCTGAAAAGTAAAAGGGATTGATGATGTCATCTGAAAAGGAAAGTTGTTTTAGAGGTAGAGCAAATTATTTAAAAAAAAAAAAAAGTTTTAATCCAAAATTATGAATACAAACATTTTTTTCTTTGGAAAAACATGCACTAATGAATCGTTTAACAGTCAGATTGGAGTGTACATATTTAACCTGTATGTCAATCGTCATCCTGTAGTCATGGGAAAGGCAGAAGGATCCGTGGCCAGGGAGGAGTGGCACGGGCATGTCACCGCGCTCTCTGTGGCCCCAGAGTTCAGACGACTAGGTCTGGCTGCTAAACTCATGGAGATGCTAGAGGAGATCTCAGAAAGGTAGATCCAACTTCACAAAAGAATCTATAATGGATGTAAAAATGAAAGCAGGCAGAACAGTAAAAACGAATCATATTGTTTATTAGCTGTAACATGACATCAAACGTTAGTATTGTCAACAGCATATGTGTGTCCTGATTCTAAACAACAAGTTATTGTGTGTTTCTCTTCTGTTTAGGAAGGGCGGATTCTTTGTGGATCTCTTTGTGCGGGTTTCCAACCAAGTTGCTGTGAATATGTACAAACAGCTCGGCTACAGTGTGTACAGGACGGTTATAGAATATTACTCTGCCAGTAACGGTGAACCTGACGAAGATGCTTATGGTGAGCTATTCACTTGTTTGCTTTTTGCAATACCATTCAAAAGTTTGGGGTACAATTAAGAAATTAAAATTTTTATTCAGCAAGGATGCATTCAATTGATCAAAAGTGAGAGTAAAGATATTTATAATGTTACAAAAGATTTCTGTTTCAAATAAATGAACTTTCTATTTATCAAAGAATTCAGAAAAAAAAAAAATGTATCGTGGTTTCCACAGAAATATTAAAGTCCCCCTGTAGTCAATAATTGTATCCCTTAAAGGGTTAGTTCACCCAAAAATAAAAATTCTGTCATTAATTACTCACCCTCTTGTTGTTCCACACCCGTAAGACCTTCGTTCATCTTCGGAACACAAAGCAGAGCGCCAAAGTCACGTGATTTTGGCAGTTTGACACGCGATCTGAATCACTGATTCGAAACAAAAGATTCGAAGCAGTGTTTTAAAAATCACCAGACTCTCCTGCTTCGTAGTTAATGATATGCTAAAGACCGCAGGCACATTAGTTTGTGACATCAGAAACACCAGTGATTTCAAACCGGGTCTTTAAATCACTGCCATTTTAAAGAGAAAATACTCAGCAATGGTGCTGACTTAAATTGAATTTGAAATAGACTTAAATTGCAACATTATCAGTGAACTAAAACCCACTGAGAATTCTAGCATAACGGCAAAGCTAAACTCACCTTTTCCTTTAGAAAATGTACAATACTGATTTGAACTGTTTTTTTTTTTTTTCATTTGACAGATATGAGGAAGGCTTTATCCAGAGACACAGAGAAGAAATCCATAATTCCGCTTCCGCATCCTGTCCGACCAGAAGATATTGAATAACACTAATATGTGGCTCTCTGTAATGATCAACATCCAACTGGGAAAACAGACATTTGTTTTTTGTGTCACAATATTGATTTGAAATGTCAGAGAGTCACTGCTTTGAACGGATTCTGTGAATTGTTGTTTTCTATTGGGTTAATAAAACTGAAACTAAAGGACATTGGAACTGTAGTTACATGAAATAAAAAGGTTAAATTGAAAACTTGGATGATTTGTCGTTTTTAACAAAATATATACTTTTGTTCAGGTTGACACCTTATTAGCATACTGGAAACAGTAATGGTCAGGGTCATATACTTTTTTCTCTGATTTCTTCTATGAATGCATCTGAAATTTCTCTAACACTTTAAAGGCAGTCAAAATAAAACAAGGAAAGACTGTACGGACATAAAAACATATAATAAACTTTATCTTGTAAATGTGTGTCCATGCACAGTAAATAAATTCAATAAACAGTATTCTGCCACTGCATTCTTATTGTATTAGTTATATTGTGACGTACATCCAAGTGTAACAATGTCGTGAATTGGGTCCCCCCTACCCCTCCTTTTAATAGGTACTCTCTTTAGCGCCTGATTACAATTCCTACAAAATCATGTTATGATAAATACTGTTTCAACTACAATGACCATTTATGTCTGTATTAGTTAACTTATATACTAGTCAACATTTGAAATGGATCAAAAAAAGTTCAAAGTTGTCCTATGAAGAAGGTTATAGGATAAGCTTTCATCAAAGTTTTGATCCACTTCAAATGTTGACTACTGTAGTTTAGCATACAGATAAGCAGTTAGCTTGATAGCTTAGTTTATACACATATTTGCACTTTTACCCTACATGTATTCACAAGCATCTTTAATTTGTGTTAAATGTCCAAATATTTAAGTTATAAGTAAAACAAATTAATGATGTTCAATTATTCACTTAATAGGCTATTATTATGTGTTTTTTATATATATTATTGTGTTTTTGTACGCATTATATAGTAAGCTTTGTGTATTTTAAATTAATATCATTCCTATATACTTAGGATAATCATTAACTGACAGTTTGGGGAGACCCAATTTCAAGGGAGGACCCAATTTTCATGACAACGGATTACCGAAAACAGTCTTCACCAGAAGATCCGTTTATGACATTTTGATTAAACATAAAGAGGTCAAACATTTAAAAATGAAACATGCACAGATTAATTGTTCACAATAAGATCTATAATATGCATTTAGAAAGTAGATAGGGTGAATTTATTTTTTACGACTTTAAAGTGAACAAGCATTTTTTTTTTTTTTTTTTTTATAAATAAAAACAATGATCAGCACAAGAATGTTTGGTTCACACCTTTATTTTGTTACAAAAGAAAAGAGACAAAGAAACAGACACAAATAATATGTTAAGTTCCAACCACACCAGTTCACTGTTTTTCCTCGTCCGCCTTCGTTTGTTCTGTCTTATCTTTGTCGTCTTTGTGGTCGCTATCACTCTCGCTGTCACTGCTGCTGCTGCTGCTCTCATCATCGTCGTCGCGATCGTCATAGTCATTTTCCGTCTGTTCCCTGTGGGCCACAGGTTCCTGCTTCTCTGGTTCTGAGCTCTCCTGTGCTTCCTTCCCTTGAGGAACCTGCTGTTCTTCTTCCTGCTCTTCCTCATCCTCCTCTTCCTCATCCTCCTGCTGCTGCTGTTTCTTCCACATCTTGGCCATGGCCAGCAGTTTGAGGTTGGGCTGATTGGCAGCATCCTCTGGGAAGATGTAGTCGTAATATTCTTCCCAACCTGCATCCGACTAATAAACCAAGGACATCATGTTAGGTATGACTAGTCGATGCAAGAAAAAACACCCACAAAATTGACACGAAAAGACTCTCACCCCATCCTCCGCTGTGATCTTCCTCCTCTTCTTAACCTTCTCAGGCAGGAGTTTCCGGACTCTGTCCTTGTTGGCGAACGATCCAAACTCCTCCTCAAAGTCTCTCCAGGACTCCAGGAGCATCAGACGTTCCTCCTTCTCCTCACAGCCCTGCATACTCTTATTGGCCTCCTCATAGATTTGTCTGCATCGCTGTATGCGGTCGTCGCTGTCAATGGACATCTCAAACTGGGCATAGCTGATCCAGACCTACAATTGGAAGAGATTGGAATCAGCCGAGTCAGATATTTATTTAAAATGAGCATGTTGTGTTGCCGTTATTTTGATTGCTTACTTTGACATGTTGAGTACGCTGTAACAGTCTCTTGTACAGTCCTCGCGTGTTCTCGTATTCTTCTTGCTCGATCTCAAAGTCGATGTATGACTTCCACAGCACCTGATGTAAACAATACAGTGGAGAAACAGTTAAGAACTACCTTTAACCCAGCCCGACATATGAAATAATAGTCAAATGGAATAGTTTGTTTTATTATTAAAATATTATTTACTTTATAGTATGATATAGTGAAAATATAGAGCTCATACTGAAGGAGAAAACATCTCCGTTTTATTCAGAGGTCCAATCTGAGCAAAAATATGCAATTTGGTGCAGCTTCTGATATTTATATGGCCAAAAAGATGAAATTTTGATAGCTTGTAAATGAATGAGATCTTTATTAATATAAATATCAGTAGTCACTCTATATCTCCCAACAATATGTCTTAGTAAGATGATATTTAAATGCTTAGTTTTATGATCAAAGCTCTGTTGCTTCAAAAAAATATAGTGCAATGATGATCAAAGATAAACTAATAAACGTTCCTCAAAAGCCTGATGGATTGTATTTGATACTTATATTTGTATTTGATTTGAATATGATTTTCTTCTAAAAAATGATGTATGGATAATCAAACAGATAATTCAAAAAGAATTTACTTGATCTGACTGCTTGGTCTGAACCAGACTTTGATCAAAATTAAATGTGAAAATGGCCTTAAACTTTAACTTGACCTGGAAGGAACCAATAACTGTAGAAAGAGAGATATTTGAAGTTCTGACCTCTGGCATGTCCAATCGTGGTTGTCCAATGGCCAGTTCAAATATAGCTCTGGCCCGTTCTGTGTCTCCCAGGATTGTCTCCAGCTCAGCAAACTTGATCCAGGTGGTGCAGTTCTCTGGACTGAACTCCAGGTACTTCTCATAGAGCTTCCTGCAGCGGTCAAACTCCCTCAGCTGTAGCTCCAGCTCGATGTAGCCTTTAAATAGTTTGTTTTTGGGACACTTTCCGATGGCTGTGCCCTGATAGGACAGAGGTCAGAGGTCAAATACAATACCTTAAATAAACCTGAACCATTTAAAAGTTTGGAGAAGAACTCTTCTGCTCACCAAGACTGCATTTATTTGATGAAAAATACAGTAAAAAAAAAAAAAAAAAAAAACAGTAATATTGTGAAATAATATTATTATTTAAAATAAGTGTTTTCTATGTGAATATATTTTAAAATGTAATTTATTCCTGTGATCAAAGCTGAATTTTCAGCATCATTACTCCAGTCTTCAGTGTCACATGATCCTTCAGAAATCATTCCAATATGATGATTTGATGCCCAATAAACATTTCTGATTATTATCAATGTTGAAAACAGTTCGCTTCATATTTTTGTGGAAAATATGATACATATTTTTTAGGATTCTTTGAAAAGGACAGCATTCATTTGAAATAGAAAACTTTCAATTCCAGGCGTACTTGCTGAATAGAAGTATTAAATTCTTTCAAAAAACAAAAAAACTTTTGAACAGTAGTGTAAAAGTATAAATCAGTTTTAGAGTGAAAAACTTACCAAGCCTCGTCTAGCATTCTGGAGGTTCTTTTGTCGGATTTCAAACTGCCCATATAAGAGCCAAATCTTGGCAAATGTAAACTGAGTATAAAAAAAAACATATATAGTTAGAACTTAAACCAATAAAAATAATCAAATTAAAAAAATTGTAGCTACAGCATAATGTAAAAACCCTTTCACAGAAAAAAAAACACTGTCAAGCCAACATTTTCTTTTTTCAGCTGTTGATTGTTGTGAATTCTCCACAACGGTGCAGAAATATATTTTTTATTAAGTTTAAGGATTATTTCTCCACAAATAACAAATGAGGTTGTGTAAATAATATTTTTTACCACTATTAAAGACAATGATAGTTTTACCTTTTTGTGTGGTATAACCTCCAGACATGCCTGGTACACCTGCCTCGTTCTCTCAGGGTCCTAAACAAAACTTATTACATCAAACTCATGTACATGTACATGTAATTACAAGGCTGTATTGAATGCTGAATACTTCAGCTGACTGATGTCTCTCATACCTTGACCTCCAGCTCCTCATAGAGAGCGTAGTTAATCCACAGGTAGATGTAGCGTCTCCAGTGTCTCTTCTCTTGAATGGGGGGCATGTTGGCTATCGCTCTCTCATACACTTCTCTAACCGTGTCTGCATCGGCGTCACTCTCCACCAGGCGCAGGTAATCAAACCAAGCATCATAATTATGTGGGCTGGCCTATACAGGAGGAAATTATGTATAAAAAAAAATAATAATAAAAATAATTTAAAAAAAAAGCAACACAGAGTCATTAAGCAAGAAACTGATGCTTTGAACTTGGCTAAAACTACAAACAGGTTTAGCAAAGACCAAATAGTTTTTTAAAATCCAAACTTATGAAATTTTGACTGAGGATTAATAGTCATATAAATATTTATAATTGTTTCTGTCATCACTTACAGTGTAAAATTCATAAACATACATATGAAGTAATTTATTCACATGGAAACAAAATGTTTGCAAAGCATTCATACACATTGTACTATGCCAAAATAATTTTTAATAAATGTAAAATAATTTAATTATATATATATACACACACACAGTATCTCACAAAAGTGAGTACACCCCTCACATTTCAGTAACTATTTTAGTATATCTTCTCAAGTGACAATACTATAGAAATGAAACTTGTATATATTTTAGAGTAGTCAATGTGCTGCTTGTATAGCAGTACAGATTTACTGTCCTCTGAAAATAACTCAACACACAGCCATTATTGTCTAAATAACTGGCAACAAAAGTGAGTACACCCTAAGTGATAACAGTTGTATGTTGTTTAACCATGCATGTCCAAACATGTCCTATTCATCATGTTTTTGTCTGCTTGATAGGACAATACAAATTTGCGTATCTTGTATTAGAGCAGTTCAAATTTGGTGCTTTGAGTACAATTCTCTCATACTGACCACTGGATGTTCAACATAGCACCTCATGGCAAAGAACTCTCTGAGGATTTGAGAATTAGAATTGTTGCTCTCCACAAAGATGGCCTAGGCTATAAGAAGATCGGTAACACTCTGAAACTGAGTTACAGCACAGTGGCCAGGGTCATACAGAGGTTTTCCAAAACGGGTTCCACTCGGAACAGGCCTCGCAAGGGTCGATCAAAGAAGTTGAGTCCTCGTGCTGGGCATCAGGTGCAGAAGCTGGCTTAAAATAAACAGACGCATGAGTGCTGCCAGCATTGCTTTAGAGGTTGCAGAAGCGGAAGGTCAGCTTGTCAGTGCTCAGACCATATGCCGCACACTGCAACAAGTCGGTTTGCATGGCTGTCGTCCCAGAAGGAAGCCTCTTCTGAAGCTGGCTCACAAAAAAAAAGCCCGCAAACAGTTTGCTGAAGACAACCTGTCTAAGAGCATGAATTACTGGAACGATGTCCTGTGGTCTGATGAGACTAAGATAAACTTGTTTGACTCAGATGGTGTCCAGCATGTGTGGCGACGCCCTGGTGTGGAGTACCAAGAAAATTGTGTCTTGCCTACAGTCAAGCATGGTGGTGGTAGCATCATAGTCTGAGGCTGCATGAGTGCTGCTGGGACTAGGGAACTGCACTTCATTGAGGGACAACATGTACTGTGACATTCTGAAGCAGAACATGATGCCATCCCTTCAGAAACTGGGCCCAACGGCAGTTTTCCAACAAGATAACGACCCCAAACACACCGCCAAGATGACAACTGTCTTGCTGAAGAAGCTGAAGGTGAAAGTGATGGAGTGGCCAAGTATGTCTCCAGACCTCAACCCTATTGAGCACCTGTGGGGCATCCTCAAGCGGAAGGTGGAGAAGCGCCATGTGTCCAACACCCAGCAGCTCCATGATGTCATTATGGAGGAGTAGAAGAGGATCCCAGCAACAACCTGTGCAGCTCTGGTGAATTCCATGCCCAGGAGGATGCTAGATAACAGTGGTGCTCACACAAAATATTAACACTTTGGTCACAGTTTTGACATGTTCACTTAGGGCGTACTTACTTTTGTTGCCAGTTATCTAGATAATAATGGCTGTATGTTGAGTTATTTTCAGAGGACAGTAAATCTGTACTACTATACAAGCAGCACATTGACTACTCTAAAGTATATACAATTTTCATTTCTATAGTATCGTTGCTTGAGAAGATATACTAAAATGGTTGCTGAAATGTGAGGGGTGTACTCACTTTTGTGAGATACTGTATGTATATATATATATATATATATATATATATATGGGGTTGGAAAAATAGTGGTAAAAATATTTTTAAAAAAAATAGTGGTAAAAATATTATTAAAAGTTCATCAAAGTTGTCCTAAGAAGGTTTTAGGACAACTTTGATGAAAGGTTCTGATCCACTTCAAATGTTGACTACTGTATATATATATATATATATATATATATATATATATATATATACCCAGGAGGATGCTAGATAATATATATATATATATATATATATATATATATATATATATATATATATATATATATATATGATATATGATATATATATATATATATGATATATGATATATATATATATATATATATATATATATATATATATAAATAATTTGAGTCTTGACCAGGAAATTATATAATAACAATAAATATAAGCAAACTTTACGCACCTTGACTTCTTCTTCATACTGAAACCTCCTTTTGCTGACGATCACATCTTCGATTCCTCTCCTGTCGCCAAACCTCTTCTCAAACACGGTGTAGTTCTTGAACAGCTCCTGGGCCTGTTGCTTGGGGATTCGGTCCAAAGCATATTTATAGATGACGCGAACTCTCTCAAACTGAAAGACACAAAGCAAATGGTCACATGTGAACAGGAAACATCTTGTTTATTGGATGACATGAACGCAGGATGGCATACCTCTTTCTGCTTCTCCTCAAATCTGGCAAAAGCCACGTAAAGGCTCTCGCTGATGTGATCCTCACCAAAAAACTCTACAGCCCTCTCAAACACTTTCCTCCCGAGAGCGATGTAGCCATGCTTCTCTTCAAAGTTAGCGTACTTGATCCAGTTCTTCACTTCAGGATGGACCATCACGAGTGCTCTGCTGTTAAAGAATGTAACTACAGTTTTTACGTAACAGCCGTTCAATCTTAAATGAGAAATTATATAATAAACATGATTTAAATGCACATATTTCAAGGCAAGTAAAATGTATTTGTATAGCGCTTTTCATAATACACACGGTTTTAAAGCAACTTTACAGAAATTAATGTCATTGTCTATATCTTAATAGTCGCATACAGCAGATATAGTTTACATTTTGCAACAATACAAGCAATCAAAAAGTTGAGATATGTTATATAGAATATAGTGTATATTGCACTACTTGAGTTTACTGTATGTGTGCGGATAAAGCTGGACATACACATATAAACAGCTGGATGATAATATAATTACATTTTGAAACAAAATAAATCAAGCCATTAGTATATGCTATATAGTATATATTGCTTCACGTTAATGTACTGTATGTATCCGGAAAAAGTTGGATATAATATTTCAGAGTGAAATTTCAGAGTGATTTATGAAAGGATATATTTCTCATAGATGCTCCGGGCCTTGTCCACCTCCTTATAGCGCAGCTCAAAGTTGATGTAAGAATGCCAGGCCTGTTCCTCCGGCTCCCACTCCATCCAGCGCTCAAACACCTGCCTGCAGCCAGCAACGTTCCCCAGCATCTCCTCCATATAGGTGTACTTGTACCTGGTGTATAAACATATGAGTCACAAGAAGAAAAAACTAAGAGTATCTTTGTCTAAATACATTATTGTCTGTATGATCTAGGGTTGTCAAAAGTACCGCTACTGCGTTACCAAGATATTAAAAATGTGTGATAGCAGGATTTTTTGCAGTACCGGTAGTACAGAGTATATTCGGCACCCACTAAAAGGTGGCTGCTTTCAAACGCTTCCGTGTGTATCTGTGTAAGCACTCTGTGAAAAGCATCAAAGGTTTCTATTAACAACGTGTTTCTGAAGCGTTGATCATTGTAGCCAATCACAGACATATATGTTGAGTGTGTGAACACAATGACCAATCAGAGGCGTTTAAGTTAGTCAGATTCCACTCAAAACACAGAGATTTTCATTCACCGTGCTTTAGAGTTCTGGACGCTCGCGAATCCTTACCAATGATGTAAATAAGAGATTCATTGTGCAGTGTAGACAGCGGGACTTTTCGCTGATTTTTTTTTTATAAACATCTGAAGGCTACATGTGGTTTAAATGTATTATTAACTTATAAATATCATCATAAATAATATAATCATTTAATATAATATTTTTATTTTCAAATAGTTTAAGAAAATAGTTCCAAACGTTTTTGCTATGGTACCAAAATTGGCACAGAGAACCTGACCCAGTGACAACCCTAAAATAATCATGATGAAGCGTACCAGAACTGATTCACACGGGGCAGGATAGTGATGGCTCGGTCCCAGATGTTGCGAGAGTGATTCACCTGCCGGTTCTTCATCTCCATCTCCGCATACTTCAGCCACAGCGTGATATTGCGGTGATCCACATCGAGCGCACGCTCGTAGATGGAGCGAGCTCTAAAGACAATGGAGGGGAAAAAAAGAAGAAAACAAAAACAGTTACGGAAATCAACTCCAGTCCACAATTCATTCAGTAGGTGCTGAACAGAAACTCACCTCTGGACCTCTTGCAGGCTCTCCTCCCATTGTGCGTACTTGATCCAGTTACTGATGACAGTTCTGTTCTTCCTGATGTTGTCTTCAAACCCCTGTGTTGAGAGAAAAAGTTAAATTTATTGATTTCTTTGGTCTCACACACACACACACACACATACACATACATACATACATAGGATGTATACTATATGATATTAGCATTCTATTAGCATTTTATTGCATGTACCTTACGAATACTATGCTTTTTGGGTCACACACCATGATAACACCATGTTTTCTGGACATGTACTATGGTAATACCATGTTCTGGCCAAAATCCTGTTATGTTAATATCATGGTACATTAAAACAGTAACCATACTGCACTATTGTATACACCAAAGTACCATAGTGCTACCTTTCGACACCATGAAATATGTATTTTTGCAAAACAAAAATGTCGTGATCATACAGATATAGCGCTCATACCTTCCTCTTCCTCAGTTTATAGTCGTTGAGCTCTTCTTTATCTGTGATCTTCTGTTTGGGTGGAGGAGGCAGCAGCTCTAGTTCCCTCTCTTTCGCCTCTCTGAGCAGCTGCTCTGCGGTGATTTGCACCTCTGCAGGGGCTTTATTCTTCACCTGAACACAAAACGCAAAATAAATACAAATACAAAACTCGTTTAATAACAACTCTAAATAGTAGATAGTAGTTGTTTACAGAAGAACACAACAACTTCACGTTGTTTACATGCTAATGCTAAGTTGCTATCTCACAAAACATTATTTACTACCTTCGCCACTTTCGGGATTCTCTGTTTACCCGCCGCGGTGGACGCCATGATTATTACGCCCCTGTCGATTTATTACAAGGAACCTTTACGTAGTTATTTAAGTTTTTAAACTTCGATAAGCTGTTTAAGCATTAGCGACGTTTCAATGCGTGTGTCGCAAAGTCGCGTCTGTCATGACGCGCTGTAACCTTTGACTGCTGCTACGTCACGGAGACTCGTCACCATGGTTACAGGACGCTTACTTACGGTTTGCGTTAACTGCAGATAAAAGATTCCGTGCAATTTACTGCTTTTAAAACACTGGTTTTTAGTATTTTCACACGAAAGGTCTGTTTAGTTATTTTATATTGCCTTTACATTATATTTCTCTTCAATGTCAGCGAATGAACATTGTTTTCTTATTAATTGTGTTCAAGTGACGAAGCTCAAACTAATTCATCGTGTGTCTAAACGTTTGACTGGCAGTGTAGACATGAAATTACAAACAAAATTACGATTTTTTTACAGCTACAAAACAATTTATGTCTGTATCTAATCATATTTGTTTATTGTATTAGAATTAAAATGAGCACTATCACTTCATCCGCTGGTAAAGTTGAAAGTGTGACTGTGAGGAGGACAGAATGGTCAGATGCTGAAGAGATCGATAATCTGATCAAGCCTGCAGCTGTTGCTGTATTTGGGAGACTCAATGTCATCCATCTACTGTAAGTGTTAAAAGTTAGTCAGTTAAAAGTTCTTAGTATATGTAGTGTGTATGTATGTATGTATGTACACACACACACACACACACACATACACATATATGTGTGTGTGTGTGTGTGTATTTTGGGGTGAAATATGAACTGGATATTTTGAGATTTAACGTTACCCATAGATTATATAAAATCAGGAAACTTTATAAACATTCAGGTCACAGTCAAAATATAAGTAGGTAATTGCTCAGACTTGTTTCTTTAGGCATCTTTACACAGCTTATTTAAGGCTGCTCTGTGCCTGCTCACAATTCTGTGTAAAGACGTAATGCTGCATAAAAGCCAGACTAAGTCATGCCTGCTCTGACCCACCTTAACCTCTATAGTATAAAAGTACACTATTAAAACCGCTGTGTAAATGCATTTATGCCAGTCTGTGTAAAGACACCCAATTGCCACTTCAGAAGCACTTCTGTGCAACCTTTAAAGTGTAAATTTGTCATTTGACAATTATAAAGGAGATTTTTGTTTTCATTTCTCATTGCAGTGAGAAAGCCAATTTAGCCGTGACCCTGAGCACCACTAAGAATGAAGTGCTCGCCCATGCATCTTTCTCAGATCACCCCACTGAAGAGCTAGTGGATCAGGCATGCTGGGAGAATTTACTTCAGAGTCACGTAAATGGCGAGAAATTCACTGTAAACAAAGCAAATCAACCAAGGTATCCATTAATATTTAACATATATTTTTTTACAGCCCTCTGAAAGTCTTTGTTTCTCCTTTTTCCAGCCCATGAACACTCTTTTCCTGCGTCTATTTGTGGCTCAGCCCGGCTTCTCCATAGGGGGCGCTAAAGAGATAGTGAGGTAAAAGGAAACTCCTTCATAAGGGTGAACAGGTTTTGTGAAGTCCAACTGTAATCATTACAGTTCGGTCCTATTACATGAATACACACAGTCTGCTCATTGATTTATATTTAACTTAATAAAACAAGACAGATTTTTCTATTGTTATTTGGTTAGAGTGAATATGACCTTAGGCAGCACAAATTGTATTGACTGTATAGCAATGCCTTCCTGTATCCACTCAATCATGTTATATAACATTTCATGATCAAAGATTTATATTTCCTTCCGATGCAACTTCTAGAACAGTTTTCAATGCCGTTGTGGAGCTGGAACACATCTGCCTTCTGACTCCCTACAGAGGCTCACTTGGTAAGAATTAATATTACTTTGGACATTTTTTGTATGCTGGCATTGACAGTAACATTGTTCAACGCATTTTTCTGTCATGCTCTTCATATCAGAGGCAGGACTGGAGAAGATCTTTGAACCACTGACACCTGTTATGGAGGAAGTTCAGTATTCGGCCTACGTTTGTCATCGACACAGTCACTGCTCTCGACTTCACATCCGCAGAGCCAGGTTTACAAACACCTCTCACACTCTCATGGACTGGTGAATCTCATGGAAAATGGAGGAGAACATGGCTGGGTCATATTTCACTGCATTGTGACATTTTGTTCATAACTAAGCACATTTTTTGAATACATTTTAATTTAATATTTTTATATATATGATATTTATTATGTTTTTAATTAATATGTATTATAAATGTTAAAATATTTCATTACAATATATATACACTACTGGTCAAAAGTTTTTGAACGGTAAGATTTTTTAATGTTTTTGAAAGAAGTCTCTTCTGCTCACCAAGGCTTCATTTATTTGATCCAAAATACAGCAAAAACAGTAATATTGTGAAATACTTTAACAATTTAAAAAAAACTGTTTTCTATTTGAATATATTTTAAAATGTAATTTATTCCTGTGATCAAAACTGAATTTTCAGCATCATTACTCCAGTCTTCAGTGTCACATGATCCTTCAGAAATCATTCTAATATGCTGATTTGCTGTTCAAAAGAACTGCATTTATCTGAAATATAAAGCTTTTGCAACATTATAAATGTCCATACTTTCACTTTTGATCAATTTAATGCATCCTTGCTGAATAAAAGTATTAACTTCGTTAATTTCTTTTTAAAAAAAGTTTTTTTTTAACAATATAAATAAATAAATATATATATATATATATATATTTGTGTGTGTGTGTGTAAAGCATTTTAATATCATGGTTCTATTATGCTGATTTTAATTTAAACTTGTTAATATTTACTGTATTAGTGACAAATACTTCAATAGTCTTGCATTAATGAGAAACTAATGTCATTCATCAATAAGAACAACGAAAATGACAAAGTAAAACATCCATAAACATTATAGTAATGGAGGAAATGTGCTCAATTGTCATAAAAAAAATAATGTCACAATTAAAAGAAATCTTGATGGTCCTAAAATATTCATTTTCTTTGTGCAAAATATAATTTCCAATTTGTTTTCACTTGTATTTGCGGTGAAATATGACATAGCCATGTTTCTGTGAAATTCAATTTTCATCAAGTGTAAAGCCGATCATAATCCATGTCTAGACTGTTTTTTGTCCTGCTGTACACAGTTTATATCAATGTTCAGTTTATACAGGACATCTGCAGCACAGCGATGAATTAAAATCTCGATGCAATAACTTCAAATTCCCCAGAGTAGAGGATCACGATGACATCATGCACATATTTGCGGAGCAGATCACGCCACTGGTGGAGTCCCACGGGCCATACTTCCTGTCTGAGCTCATCGAGGTCCAAGACGAGGAGAACCATACAGCCGTCTGTGAAGTTAGTCTTTCTTTTAACACTTAGGAGCTTAAAGCATCCTGTAGTATAGAACTAAAAAACAATAATAATAATGGGGGATAATAAAGCTCAGATCATTTGGTTTAAGAAGAAGGTAATTTTTCCTAAGTGCACATAGGAAAAAAATTCTAATTTTTACTTATCTATCAGGGTTTTCTCTTAGACAACAAAATGGAGAGCAAATGGAGAATTCTGCCTGCCTCTTGCTTCTGTATATTGAGAAAAATAGCCCAGTAATCAGTAAGTTCATAGAATCTTTATGCAAAGTGGGGCAGAAATTGTGTTAGTTTGTGTTTTCTCAGGAATGACAGGACGACAGATCGCCCCACTCTCTCCCCTGCGGCGCATGCTGACATGTGTTCATGCGACATATGGCAGATGAGAGCTCTTGCCCTGCCAAGACATACTCACACTGAACATATTGTGTCCAGACATCTGTAGCGGTTTTGCCTTTTGTCTGAATGTCCCGTCCATTCAGCGGGACAACTGTACTACATTGCCCAGGAGGATTACAAAAAAAAAAAATTTCCAGAGAAAATTCATAAATTATTACAGAGGTGTTGTTTTTCTAGGCCTTTTATGGGAGTTTTAAATTATAAATGGGCGAATTTCATGAAATCTGTCAGGAGCATGTCCAGGTCATATTTCACCCCAAAATCAAAAAGAAATAGAAAGGAATTATATATTTTTTAAGAAAAATAAGCCTATTTAGTACCATTATTGTACCCCAAATAATGATTATCATATGATTAAAAACTCATTACTTCTATTGTAATGCAAAAAAAAAAAAAATGTAATATTATTCAAATTAAAGTGTTAATGTGTGTGTGTGCTTACACAGAGTGAAGGAGCTGTCGTTGGCTTTGTCTCTGTGAGTGGTCAAATGGATTTGAAGCTTCTCAATCAGTGCTTTGATCTTGGAGCATTTGAAGAACTGAGAAAGACAAATTCAGCACATCAAGAGGAACCACCAGAAGAACCGCAACCGCTGGAGGAGGAAAACCATGTCACTGATGCCCAGGAGTCTTCTGAAACCAAAGAACCTGTGGAAGTGAGTTTCAAAAGACACGTTCAGCATGCTTAATGGTGCTCATTAGGGATCATTTATGTATGAATTCCAGCTTAACTAACCCAAATGAAATTCACAGGCTGAACTGACGGCAGAGGAAGAGAGTGGAGACAAGCATACTGACATATCTCAGGTCAGAGCTATTTCTTACTTCTTTTGCATTTTAATAATGGTTTCTATATTTGGGAATCCCACTAAATGTGGTTCATGTCAAATGCTTATTTTTGTCTCTCTATTGATTTTTCTAACTAGCCAGAGTATGTTGAGTCAAGCATCAAAGACACAGTGGACTCCAGTGAGGACTCTGAACCAGACGGACCTCCTAATGCATTCTGCATCCAGCTCTTCACCATGGAAAAGAAGTTTGAAATGAGGTGAGGATGTCTTGGACTAGTACATGGGGAAAAAATTTGGTGTAGAATTTTCATTCACAAATAGCTAGTAATTTCACAATTAATGACAAAGAAAATGGTAACACATTGAATTAAACATGAGATTTTAAAGTAGAAATAGTATTTTCTTGTAAAACATACTCTAATCACCTTTATTTACAACTCTGAAATACGTTTTCTGCAGTGTAAGTAACCACCTAGCAACTTGCCAAAATTGCAAAGCAACATGCTAAAGCCAGCCAGAACATTCTAGCAACAACCAGAACAGCCAGATTAATTCAGGGGGTCAGAGAGAAGGTGGACAGGTTTTTTTTTTTTCTTTTGGTGCAAGAAATCATGACTAGTGGGGAAAAAAGCTATAAAAGTATAAAATATGGCTAGTATGTAAGCTATCAGAAGTCAGCAGAATTTGTACTGGTTAAATGAAAACTGTCTGGCCGAGCTCCAGTGGCTTTCAGTGAGGAGCTGTTGTAAAAATCATTCTGAGTGTTATTTGGCTCCTGCTGAGCTGGTCTGTGTGCCACCTTATTGGCCAGCTGTTGTGGAATATGGAGGCCTGTCCCACCCACAGAGCATGAACATGTAATTAATGAGTAGAATGCTTAAAGTGACAGCGAGACCAACTAGACCACTCTCTCTTTCTAGTGCCCAACATGGCAGCCTTTCTCATTGCTCCTACAGGACAGATGATGCTCATAAGCATTCATTTCTGTTGTTGTCTTCTTTCCTCAAAGATCAGCAGACTTCTTGCCGTACCTGTTTAAACTGTTTCCGGTAAGTACATAAATCAGCTTATTAAAGGACCCAAATAAGAAGGAAGGAATACAATGAAGTATTAATTCACCCAAAAATGAAAATTTGCATCACTTACTCACCCTTATGTTGCTCCAGCTGCTCTGACTTTCTTTTCCTACATAAAGTACCAAAGGTAGTCAATATGATTTGTGTGCTGTATTCTGAATCTTCTGAAGACATATGACAGCTTTGTGTGAGAGATTATTATGAATATTAAAGGATTAGATCACCCCAAAATGTAAATTCTGGCATTAATTACTCACCCTTGTGTCGTTCAAAACCCGTAAGACTTCCGTTTATCTTTAGAACACAAATCAAGATATTTTTGATGACAGAATGCTGTCAGATTTCCTTCCATAGACTGCCTTTGCAACTATCACTTTGACGCTTCAAAAACTTCACAAAGAGATCGGAAAACGAATCCATTTGAATCAAGCGGTTTAGTCAAAATGTTCTGAACGTTTGAGCTTCCGGAAGAGGTTTGTTCTTGTGCATTATTCAGGTTCGGCTGAGCTTCTGCTTTTGATCAATGTTTACATGCAAGTAAAAGCCTAAATTAAATCTGTTCATCATAACAAGCATTCGATTCTTTTCAGAAAATTGGGACTAAACCGCTCGATTCGTATGGATTCATTTTCTGATCTCTTTATGAAGTTTTTGAAGAGTCAAAGTGGTAGTTGGGAAGGAAATTTGACATCATTCTGTCATCAAAAAGATCTTTATTTGTCTTCTGAAGATAAATGAAAGTCTTACGGGTATAGAACGACATGAATTTTCATTTTGGGGTGAACTAACCCTTTAAGTTTTTGCCATATCTGGAAAAGTGACATTATTCAAAATATCTCCTTTTGAGTATACTGTGGAAGAAAAAAAGTCATACAGGTTTAAGACAACATGAGCGTGAATACACTATCGTAGAAAAGTTTGGGGTCAGTAAGATAAAGTAATACTTTTATTCAGCAAGAATGCATTATATTGGTCAAAAATGGCATTTATAATGTTACAAAATATTTCAAATAAATGCTGTTGGTTTTTTTAACTTTCTATTTATGAAAGACTCCTGAAAAAAAAAAAGTTTCCACAAAAATATTAAGCACCACAACTGTTTTCAACATTAATAATAATAATAATACATGTTATTATAAGTCAGCTTATTAGAATGATTTCTGAAGGATCATGTGACACTGAAGACTGAAGTAATGATGCTGAAAATTCAGCTTTGATCACAGGAATAAATTAAATTTTAACATATTATTTAATAGAAAACAGTTCTTTTAAATTGTAATAATATTTCACTATATGACTGTTTTTACTGTATTTTTTATTTAAAAAAATGCAGCCATGGTGAGCATAAGAGACTTCCTTCAAAAATATTAAAAAGCGAACACATTTTTGAATGGTAAATGATGACACAATTTTCATTTTTTTAGTGAACAGTCCCTTTAAACCCAAGTCAAACCCAGTTGCATTTCTACACAGCCATGTGTGCTTTACAGTTTTGACATCTGACATGATATTAATTGTAATGGTGTTCATGTGTTCCACAGGATCGGGACTTCTGTGTGATTTCAGTGCCTAAACTGACTCCAGATTTCCCGCTGCTGCAGTCCTTCATCAGAGTCGCCCCTCGTGACACCAGCATCTTCCCGCAGGAACTCTACCTGTGTCACCGGTGGGGTCTGCTCAGGTACACACACACTCTCAACCATCTAAATCAATCTCTAAAGGAAGCATCGATAGTTCCTTTCTCAGGAGATGAATTGTAAAATAAAGCATGGTTGAAACCACAATGCACTAGAAGAACAATCTTGTGGCCTTGCTAGTGAATAAAACCAGATTCAAAAGATGTCCTACTGAAGATAAATCAATTGTTCTGTGTGTTCTAACATATTTGTTCTCAGAGGTTTCTAGGAAGACAGTCGTTTTTTAGGAAATTAATGAATTCATTAAAAAATAAATAATGCTAATTAAAGGTAACACTTTACAATAAGGCCCCATTAGTTAACAATGAGCAATATTTATTTATATCAATGTTTAATATTTATTCATCTTTTAATGTGGGTTAATAAAAATACAACCTTTCTTTGTTAGTTCATGTTAACTTTATTTTAATAATGTTTTAATAAATGTTGAAATTGACATTAACTACTATAAGATGAATAAATGCTTTAACTAATGTCAACAAATGGATCCTTATTGTAAAGTGTTACCAAAATAAATATTATACAAAATACTGACAGGAATGGCTACAAAATGCAGTCCTGGTACTTGGATTCATGTTTCAGACTAATGTTTTTCTGTCCATCAGGACACTGGAGGTGCGTGTGGCAGTGTCATCAGATATCCCAGCAATCCAGAGTTTGACTGAGAGTCTCAGCCAGCGGGAGTCCATCAGTGAAGATCTGGATCTGTTCCTGCAGGCCCGAAAAGACCCGGTCTGTCACCAACCATACATTAGACTGTCTCAGTCCGTCAACAGAGCTTTGTTTGTGATGTCTGAGCATTGTCTCTCGTTCTCAGGATGGAACTGCTATTCAGGCATTTGTGGCGCAGGTCGAGGGGCGAGTTATTGGTTTGATAATCATCAGAGATGAAGAGGTAAATATTTAATGACGTGTCACAGTGTTTTCTGTTTCTTACAATGAATCGTTTGCCACGTGTTTCGTTCTCCCAGGATATTGAGTTCATTCGAGCCAACTTTGACGTTGAGAGGTTCATGTACTTTAGCCATCACCAGCGAGAGGAGCACGGCCGACTGTGTCACTTTCTCCTCAACCCTGTTTTCCAGCATCACACCAAATATATCTTCAAAGAGGTGCTGCGCTTGGCGCACAAGTCCTGCCTTTATTACCTTCTCCATCCACCCCATTACAGCCATAAGGTGGGCAAAAGTCGACCTCCTGTCAGATTTTTCTCCTGTAAAAAAGACCACAGTAATCTCAAATGTGCGTCAAATATTCATTTTTTTATTTAACAGGACAATTGTAATTTGCAACAATAATATATTTATATCTGATAATAACAATAATAAACCTTGTATAAGGACAGCCCTATATATAAATAATTTTAAAATAAAAACAATCAAAATAAAACACTTACTGAAAAAAAGTGTATATATTTTATCTGTTTACTTGCATGTCATGTGACCATTAATCAAAATCAGACAACCACAAATGCTTTGTTTTATTACTGAAATATTAACTTAAAATCTGAGGGTATACTTCAAATAAATGTTTAATGTCTAAGGAATTCGGCTGACAAAAATTTTGGGAAGTCTGCAATCAAAAGTCTTGATTTCTGATTCAGCAACCTTTTCATACCACATTATCTGCTCATAAACATTTCTTCATTTGTCCGTCTTTGCTCTCAGAATGTCAGTTGTCACTCTCTGACAACAGTGCTGAATTTCATGGTGCCGGTGAGCCCGAGACGACAGATAATCTACCCGCTGGAAGAGCTGGGTATCAACGCACCGTCCCAGCAGATCACCCAACAACAGGTCAGACCGAAACCAGCTTCCTGAAATATGAACATAATTGTGCATTTAAAGCAATTTCACAATTAAATACTGAAACAATGTGGTAGCATCTAGTTCAAACTTTTCCATGCAACTCTCTGCCATAATGCTTGGCTGTTGTATTCTTAAAAAGGTCCTATTATGTACAATGTCTTGATTTTGTTTTTGGGCTCTACTAGAATAGGTTTTCATGCTTGAATGTTCAAAAAAGAAAAAAAAATCACATTATTTGTCCCATATTCTCCATTGTTGCAGCTCCTCTCTTCCCAGTCTGTCAGTAACACTCTGTTTAGTTCCTGTCTCTATGAAGCCCCGTCTTCTGAAAAGCTCAATGTGCTCTGACTGGTCGACTGGACCAGTGTGTTGTGATTGGTCAACTGCTCTGAGTGTGTTTGAGTAATATCACGGCCTTACCATAGTTTACCCGAGTTTCAACACACTACTAACTCAACCAGGCCCTGCCTCTTTATTTTGCATATGCCTTGGGCGGGAATTATTTAAACGAGGAATATTGTGACGTGTTCGTTCCCGGAAGAAAACTCAAATACTACAATGAAGGCATTTCAGGGAGTCTCATTTCGAAGGCTGCGTCCTCCAGAGGTCGCATTTGAAGGCTGCGTACGTCATCGAGGCGGTCTCATTTGAGAAAAGTAACCGTTAGATTGCAAAATAAGAAAGAAATTACAGTATTTTACACCTCACAAGAAATAACAGTCAATTTTATTACAGTTACTTCCTTGATGATGTATGAAGCCTTCAAATGCGACCTCCAGAGGAAGCAGCCTCCGAAATGGGACGCAGTTATAGAGAATAACTCCTGCTGAAGGGACTTTGTGCTTTTGAACTTTGCAGACATTTTTCATGCTCAAACAGTAACATTACACACTAAAGAAAGCTGAACATGGAAAAAAAGCATAATAGGTCCTTTTTAAGACACCGTCTTGACATAGTGGTTGTGTATATGCAGCTGGCCCCAGTTACATGCTGAACTGTAGTACTTAGGGCTAGGGGTCTGTTTAAATCGCTAACCCTCAGTATGAGCAATAGTAACGATGCAAACTTAAGAAATCACATTGAGCAGGAAATGATGTGCCACAAGAGGGTGCTGTGCAGTAAATGAATGTGCCACGATCACACTTGTCACACAATTTGTGACACACTTGTAACTCTCCATCCCTAAACTGTCAAGGGACAGCATGACATCTTGTTCTTCACACTTACGTTTATCAATAATTAACGCCGTAGCTGCCTGCATTATTCCACTCATTATTCGTTTTGTGTATCAGAATTGTTAGCCGTACGTGAAGCAGACCACAGGGCCATTGTTGCCTGAGGTTATTGAATGTCTAGTTGTAAAGAAACAGATGGATGGATGGAGGCAGATGGCAGTGAATGTTTACGCTGGTTTCTAACAGGTAAAGCAGCAGCGTTCTTATCCAGCCATCATCAGAACAACCAACATCTGCTGTAGACATGCTTGTGTGTGTGTGTGTGTGTGTGTGTGTGTGTGTGTTTACTCCTGAGTGAGATTCCACACACCCACTAGCCAGAGGGGGGATTTCACTTCACACAATGTTTCTTCATCAATACAATCTAAACGAGCTAAATTAATCATGAGGTGTTATGAAAGAGCACATTCAGCCCACATGATTTCAGTATTCTTCAGTAAACATCTTAGGAGAGCATGAATAGGGCATTTTAGGTGCTGTCTATCCCACTGGCATTGTCAGTTTACAAACACAAGGCTAAAAAGCTTGTAAGTAGACATAGGTACGTTCACAACATGTTTGTGTAACGCTTCATCCGACATCACTCAAATCACTGGGCAGACACGAGGAACTGCATTTTATGCGTTGTTTATTCCTGTAACACAAGGAGAAAGACATTTCCTCTGGTGACACAATGGGCATTCATACTGCCATAGGGAGGGGAGTGGTTTCACAGGTAAAACGACCCACTTATTACTCAATGTCACCAAGAGAGGTCACATAACAATTATTAACCGAACAAAACGTATTTCAAATGCTAAAGCTGCATCTTATTCATCCTTTACAAAGCCAATCACTGCATGCACTGCTATGAAGTCAATCCAAGATGGTGGACGACAATGTTTATTATAAATGCAATTTATTATTAAAAAAAAATCAGATTTTAAAATATATTCAAATAGAAAACTTTTTTCTAAAATTCTAATTGTAATAATATTTCACTATATTACTCTTTGACTATATTTTTGATCAAATTTATACAGACTTTTTGAGCATAAAAGACTTCATTCAAAAACATTATAAAATACAGCAATGATTTATATTTAATTATGATAGTGTTATGTGTTTTTATGTTTATATTACACTCTAAAAAAATGCTGGGTTAAAAACAACCCAAGTTTGGTTGAAAATGGACTAACCCAGTGGTTGGGTTAAATGTTTGATTTATTAAGTGTTTATTGTTTAATTATTATTTATTAAATTTATTAATAAATGTTAATTTCCAACATATTTCAGGTTCATTTTATGCAAGCAATACAGTAATTTTTAAACAATAGCTGAGTTAAATAAATCTGCACAGCAGGTTGGGAAAACATTTAACCCAGCCACTGGGTTTGTCTCTTTTCAACCCAACTTGGATTGTTTTTAACTCAGAATTTTTTAGAGTGTAGGGTATCACATTATTAGCTAATTTTTGTGTCCTTTTGCTTTACAAACAATTCAGTCACCACTTAAAGTCCAATGTAAATTCTGGGTTCTGAAGCAAAAGGCAATAGACAACAAGGCCACTCTTTAGGTTTTGGAACAGAGCTGCTGTGTCATATGCTGCTTTGTGTGTGTGGTGCATTAGTAAGAAACACAAGCTGTCACCCTTCAGACCACATTAGAAAGCTCCATTTGGTAGCGCAGCAACGCTGGTGTCCAGGCAGCACTGCAGATAAGAGCGCAATGACTGCGTTAATCCTCTGTCCGGTTCAGATGAATTAATCAGAGTTAAAGCACCTGTTCGGTCTTCGTCAATAGAGTGTTGTGTTACGAAGGGCATTATGTCTGTTAGAAGTCCTGCATGTCCACCAGTGTTTGAGACAGGTGCACCTGTGCTGGTTTTACCTGAACAGAGAGGACAGGGTCAGCTCCTGTTTGACATCCTGTTACTGTCATATCATTATCAGGAGCAGATGAACACCATCTAAGAAATTTTTTTCACAGATTTCTAGTTTTGAAGAAATGAACAGAATCACAAAAATACTGACCGTTTTCAAACAGGTTTCCTAAAGACTTTCACAGTCTTCCATTGCGTGTGAAAGCCCCAGTAGATCATCAGTTTCTGAAACACTCAGCCCAGCCTATCTGGCACAAGCAAAAGTCATTTAAATCATATTCCCCATGCAGCATTATTCCACTGCAATTTCCACTGGGTCGGGACATATCATACAGCTCCTCCCCTTTTTTGAAATAGCCAATAGCGTTTTGTTTATATCACAGCTCGGCCAGTGGCCAGAGCCATTGAGCTCGGTAAAGCCTCAGTTTCCTTCTAATCTCTAATCATTTCTCCTCCTAATCTCCTCCATATTGCTTTACCATATAGCATTCTGTGCAGAATTCAAATGGGTCCAATACATTTACTGGTCTGCGCTGACTCGCGCATATCATCCGCTCTGTGCTATTGTGTCTCTGGACCGGAGCAGACTGTGCGCACTCTGCGTCGGATCTTGTGACCCTAATGTGAAACCAGACTTCATTCGCCTCAATGGAAAGCATATTTACACAGTCTTAATCGTTCCCTATCCCCTATATATGTGCTATTCACCATTTAGAAAATAGTAAGTGTGTGAACAAGTGACCGATTTGTAACCGCAATTGTAGGGGGTGGGACACTTTAGATTCTAGAGTTGATTGGTCAGAAAATCTGATGAGAAGCTGAAGTGCAGGGTGATATCATCAAAACCATGACCTTGATCCATATTGGCGGAAATGACGTTTTGAATGCTTATCTTCTAAATGCGAATTTTGTCATTGTTTTGGAGCACACTAGCTAAAAGCCCCAAAAAAATTAATTTTGATTTCATGGTGACTTTAAGGCAGTTCTAAAGACAAAAGGGGGTCCAACCCAGTACTAGCAAGGTGTACCTAATAAAGTGGCCAGTGAGAGAGAGAGTGTGTGTGTGTGTTTGTGTGTGTATATATATATAAAATGACGTCTGTGTGATTTTTGTGGACACGATTCCTGCGTTGTCTGATTTCTGCCTTCAAGTGGCCCCACACGTCCAGAATTTAAACCTCCTTCAGTCCCTGCCATTGATTACAGCAATTAATGAATGACTTTGAAGAGCCAATCACTGATGGCCATGTAATCAGCTACGTTTCCTTAAATTACAATGACAATTTGGGCCTCTCCCTTCCCAGAGTCCACCGCGTCTCTATTCTTCCAAGTTAAATCAGATAAGGTGTACCACAGAACAAATCCCTCAAATTATTCATGCTCAAGGGCCAATTAGAGAACTAGAGAGAGAATGATTAGGAGAACACGGCAGCTGTTCGCTTTGAATTGATTCAGAGACGGCCGAACATGTCCCTCTCTGTAAATCTGCTCTAAGAATTGACCATTTCAATGCTTCATATTAGACGCAGAGCCTATTGAAGTGGTCTGCACTGTTTTTTATAGAGTGGGTTTCTATCCTTTCAATGGAACGCAGCACATTTCAATATTTTAGATGAGTTATAGTGTTCGCTAATGCAAATGCTTTTTCCTGTTCGCTGTGCTGGTATCTTTTTAGCTCAATAAGTGCTCAGTGAAACATACTGTCGCTCTCGCGCTGATTAAACTATTGTCATGCAGGGGAACCCTTCCAAATGGAATAGTCTGTCTGTAGGACATCAGCAGTGCTTTTAGGAAAACTGCAATTACTGTTAGCTGCTAAGTGAGCTTAGCTGTTAGTTGTTAACTCACTGGTTAAAGGACAAACATTCACCTGAAACACAACACAGGACCATTTCGCAGCATTGACAAGCAAAGGCTTATCCAGGGTTCGACAATAAGGCCCAGTTGAGCTGATAGTTCAAATGACCACAAATATGATAAACAGCTGTTTTAGCAACATGTCTTTATGTGTGTTAGTAAAGCACGTGTATTTTTCATTATATTTTTCAGTAAATTTGATGCTTGTAGGGGGTGCTTGGGGGGGGGGGGGGGGGGTGTCTTACAAGGGTACTTGTGAACTTACAAGGGTAAATAAAGAACTGGTTGTTTCAATAAGCACTATACAGTGTTTTCTTTACTCTTTACTTTAAAAACTATGTCTATAAAGGGTAATATTTTATGAATTTGAGGTCTGAGATGAGAAGAGAGAGAGGGCAAACAGTTTTGCAGTTTAGCTCAGTATTCATGAAATTCATGAAAAATTACAGTTTTGGACATATAAGGTAATAAAAAAGAAATTTTAAAAAATCCTTTAAAGTAACTACAAATGAGCATGTAAAGCAAATATCTTTAAAAAACAATTCCGTGCGAAGCATGCCCCTGCCCCACGCAATGTTCTCTCCTTTTTTCCCCCTTACCTGTTTGCATCCCTATTTATAATTTTGAGAAAGTGATACGTTCAAGACTTTTATCAGTTTCAATAAATCCTCATCTTATCTTGGAGACATATTTAAATCAGACAGTGATGTTCAATATCACACAAACTTTATGCTTTGATTTGTAAGATATAAAAACATAAACGTGATCACATTTTCTGTTTTCAAAAACATTTCGTATAAGTGCACTACTGTTCAAAACTTTGAATATTTTTTGATGCTTTAAGAAGTCTCTTCTGCTCACAAGGCATTTATTTGATCAAAAATACAGTAAAAACAGTAATATTGTAAAATATTACTATTTTAAGTGATTGTTTTCTATTTGAATATATTTAAAATGTAATTTACTCCTGTGATCAAAGCTGAATTTTCAGCATCATTACTCCAGTCTTCAGTGTCACATGATCCTTCAGAAATCATTCTAATATGATGATTTGCTGCTCAAGAAACATTTCTGATTGATGTTGAAAACAGTTGTGCTGTTTAATATTTTTGTGGAAACCATTTTTTTCAGATTCTCTGATGAATTGAAGGTTCAAAAAGAAATTAACCATCGGTGAGCATTTCTATGGGTTAGATGCCACTAAAGATCTTTTCTCATATATTCCTTCCAGGCTTATTTTGCCCTGTACTACACAAACAGAAAGCTCATCATGGAGCCAAAGGTCACCATCAATGCCAGAATCGTGGTAGTGGGAGCATCCGACACAGGTTTAGCTTTTCTTGAAGCACTGACATTCAGGTAAGTACTGCATATGCCATTTTTAGAAATGCTACTTTAATCAAATGGTCAACACTGATAATGAAGCCCTAAATAGCATTTATGATTTCTTTTGAAAAACAGCAAGATATTTCTATCTGAAACAGGTTTTTTTCTGGGGGGTGGGGGGACATCATCTCAAGTGTGATTATAATTAGTGAGAGTGACCCTCAGGGATTTGAGCGAAACAATGATTGCATGAAATCTGAGCTTAGGGCTTTATATAATAACACTCAGCACAACACGCGCCAATTAATACCTGTATTCTGGATCTGGACAGAGATCTCTGTGTTCTAAAGAAAGCCAATGCATTGAATTTGAAGAACAGATTCTACAATAGATTTTTCAAATAAAATATTTGATTATCTTTATTAAAATATTTTTAAGCAATGATTCCCAACCAAGTGTTGGTTCCAATGGGAAAGATTAGAAAGATTTTGACTTAAATATCAGGTCCACATTCTGGTGGAAAAAAAAGATTGAGAGAAAGAAATGTTTATTATAAACATTTCTAGATGCTAGATTGAGAGAAAAAAAATAATTTAAACAGATATTTAAATGTCACTTTAGAAAAACTGTAAATGATCACATCTAGAGTTCATTTACAAAAAAATGTTCCATTAAGTCTTTTCATGAAAATTTGATGTACACTACCATTCAAAAGTTTGGGGTTGTTAAGATTTGTTCATGTTTTTAATGAAAGAAGTCTCTTCTGATCACCAAGGCAGTAATATTGTGAAATATTATTCCAATTTAAAATAACTGTTTTCTATGTGATTATATTGTAAAATGTAATTTATTCCTATGATTCAAAGCTGAATTTTCAGTGTCACATGATTCATTGTAATATGATGATTTACAGCTCAAGAAACATTTCTGATTATTATCAATTTTGAAAACAGTTGTGCTGCGCTCATATTTTTCTGGAAACCGTGAAACATTTTTTCAGCATTGGTACTTACTTTATTTGAAATACAAATATTTTGTAACATTATAAATGTCTTTACTTTCACTTTTGATCAATTTCATGCATTCCCTTGCTGAATATAAGTATTAATTTCTTTTAAAAAAAAAAAAATCATACTGGCCCCCAAACACAAAAACAACTGTTTTTTCACACACGTTTAGTATAGTCTCTAAAGGATTTCACTTTTCAGAATGTCATTTTATCGAGAGGATATCAGGAGATGTCAGGAGTTTGGATGCAGCTTCTCGCAGAGCGTTTGACCAAACAAAGCTGTGATTTAAGGCCGTTCTTGTTTCCTGAAAGCTGATAACTGCCTGGCAACCAGGGGTCGCTCTGCGGTTGTGTGTGTGTGTGTGTGTGTGTGTGTGTGTTAACTCCTGCTGCTTTGGCAGGCACTGCGGGCACGCAGCTGTCTAGAGCTGGCAATGTGCGGAGGTCATGCACTGGCCCTTTAATTAGCCCTGCCACTGTTCTCTAGGCCGCAATTGGTGTTTGCTGTCGCTAATGACTTGACTAATGAGGCAGTTAGTGTCCACTAAACTTATGGCCGGTCAGCCCCTGTAGAGGCCGCCTGACTAATGGAGAATGTGGAGGCCATGGCCGACAGCGCTTATCTGTCAAGCCAAAACCGTTGGCCCCCCTCATGCTCGCTCTCTTGTTCTTTATCACCCCTGAGGATGGGGTGAAACGCAGGACCATAGAGGACCGATAAAGATGCTTGGCCTCTGCTTGGCCCCTAAACTTAGCAGTCAGACACTGGCCACAATAGAGGTCTGTCAGCTGCTGATAAGGCCAGAACGCTGTGAGCTGGTGGTCAAGAACAGCCTGTGGAGAGAAAACACACACACACACATTGACACATTTCACATTGACACACATTCTGGATTTCTTTTTTCTAATATAAAAGATGGACAAATAATTCTGTTGTCCAAATAATTCTATAATTTTTTACTGAAACAACGCCAATAAAAATAGTAAAAAAAAAAAAGAGTTCGTAAATAATTGTCTCAATTTTACACAAACGGTATTGTGTATTGCATTTGTCAAGCTAAAAATAATAATAATTCAAAACAATATTGTAAGAAAAATTATCAAACAAATGTTTCTTTAAATTATGTTTCAATAACTACAACATCTGGTCCCAAACTAGCTCATTTAGGCTAAATGTGCAACCAAATTTTTATTTTATTTGTATTAGTAATATTTTCATGTATATATTGTTTAAATGTTTAAAACTTTTTAAAAAATGTATTTTAAATGTTATTTTAGCAAAATCATTAATTTAATTCATGAAACAAAACATAAAACAAAAATCACACAAATCATTTTTTTTATTTATTTTAAATTTATTAAGTGTATTTAGACATGTCCCAAATAAATATTTTAATGTATACCTGTTTTTAAGCTTTATTTTAATGTTATTTTGGCAATAAACATTAATTAGACATTAATTTAATTACATTTTATGGCTTAAATAAAAATCACACAAATCAATTTATTTTGAATATATTAGTAATTAGGCATGTCCCAAATGTTAAAAATATGTTGGGTACATATTTTTAAATGTTAATGTTATTTTAGCAATAAACCTTAATTTAATTGATTAATTAATGTTTATGGATAAAAAAAAAATCAAATAAATGTATTCTTTACTTTAATAATTTATTATTATTAGTGTATTTATGTCCAAAATTTTTGTTAACAGGTTTCGAAACCTCATAATAGATAATATTTAATGAATTTTGTAAAAAATAAATAAATTGACTTAACATTTCAAACCCTGTTTTGTACACTGCTGCTAAAAGTGCTGTTAAAAATTGCCATTTTTCTGAAAACATTTGCATGTGAATGTTTGTGCAAATCAAACATGCAGGAAGGAGTTAAGTGGGGGGAAAAAACAGCTACAATAAAAGACAGATAGCTGAAGATGACAGTAGCAGCTCTGTCTGTCTGCGTCGCTTAAAGCGCTAGAACGCAGACCTGCGGCTGTGTGTCCAGCGTCCTCCGTCTGATCAAACGTGACGGTCCACAGGCCTCATGCGCTCCTCTTTCTACACACGCTAGCCTGATTTCCTCTCCAGCCACAGATAGAGATCATGTCTTTCTAGCACATACAAAACAGGTCATTTACATGACAAGAGACCTTTTTACACTCCTGAGGGGACGGGAGGAGGGCAACGGGGGGAGACCACTACACACAGGAAACAAAACAAGAGGGGAAAAAAGACAAAACAAAAGGAAAGGCTTTTACTGTGATGGTTAGAGAGAAGAAAGCGCTTTAATGCAGGCCAGCGCTGCGCTGGAAATTAAGGGATTTCAGCATCTGTCCGTCGAGTGTTTTCAGAATAACCTCACACACTCTGCATGCTTTTGTTCAGGCGTCATCACTGTCCTCTCTACATTCAATGGTATTCATTTCTGAACAGGAAAAAAGAACAAAAAATTGGACAAAAATAGCCTCATTATCCAAAATGGACAAGATCTGTCCTACACAGGGTCTGTTCTTCAAAGGAACACGTTTTCTGTACCTGAAATCGATTAAGAGTATGAACATCAGTGTTTCTCATTCATTCGTATCATGTCAAGATGCAGAAAGTTGATAAAGATGTTTGACTCTCACTTGTCTACAGTAACACATTTCTCTCTCCTGCTTGTATTTGACCAGTCCTCATCTTCGATTCAACAATCTCACTCTCATCTCCACTCACGGGCTTCCAGATCGCTGCTCTGATGATAACATGAGATTTCTGGCTACAAGGTGAGTGATGCATTACAAACGAGAGGCATTTAGACTCCAAGCAGCATATTTCCACTCCATGAGAGAAGGGAAAAAAAATGTGTTATTTCCATTCTATCATACAGATGTGAAGTGCTAAAACATTAAAGCTGTTCTGGTCCCTCATTGGAGTCCAAACTTGAAACATTGACTTATATTTTAATATTGCAATCCAGAAAGTCAATTCATTATAAACATTATTAATAATTTCTTAAGAGACCAGTTTAGACAGCAGAATTGCATCGCTACAAAAAAGCATGAAAATGATGATTGCAAATGAGATTTAGTAATACTTTTATACAGTGCAAAACATGATTTGGACAGAAATCATATTCATGGATGAGCTAATGTATTAAAGATTTATTAACATTACTGTAGTATGAAGCAGGGTGTGGCTGAAAGCCGTTGGAGCGGAACAGGGCCGCTGGAGCGATTGCTAATGAGAGACGAGCGCAACATACACGGCTCGAGAGCAGTGGAGCTTTTATTATGCCATAGTCTCAAGCCTGTTAACAAGAAACATGAAGGAAACAGTTTGGATGTGTAATCTACATAAATCATGACATGCATTAATCATATTAACCAACATTATTAATTGCAATGACATTATCAAGGGAAATAATCAACAATTATGTTTTTTTGTCATCGTTCTGCCCTATTTTACACATAGCCTGCTTCTTTAGCACTTTTTTTTGATAAGCTATTTCACATAACAGATGTCTATTACGTATAGCCTAGTCCACAAAAATACAAAAACAAAATTCAAGACAAATAACATATGTTTGATTTATAATATTGTGTGTCACTACCTGGATGGTCCACAGCTTTTTTTTTTGTTTGTTTTTTTTGGTTGTTCTGAGTCCCTTGTTTGCCCTAAACAGTTAAACTGAGCTCTATTTTTCTGAAAAATCCTTCAGCTCCTGTACATTCTTTGGTTTTCCAGCATCTTTTGCATATTTGACCCCTTTCTAGCAGTGATTGTATGATTTTGAGATCAATCTTTTCACACTGAAGACAACTGAGGGACTCAAACACAACTATTACAAAAGCTGCAAACATTCAGTGATGCTCCAGAGGGAAACATCCATTAAGAGCCAGGGGGTGTAAACCTTTGAACGGAATGATCGGTGTAAATTGTTCTTATTTTGTTTAAAAATTCATTCATTCATTTAGTACTGCCCTTCAGAGGCTAAATAAGATATTAACGTTAAAAAAAGAAAAAAGAAAAATGTACACATCATTATCTTGTTCAAAGGTTTACTCCTGGCTCTCAAAGGGTTAGTTCACCCAAACATGAAAATTCTGTTGTTAATTACTCACCTTCGTGTCATTCCAAACCCATAAGACATTTCGTTCATCTTCTGAACACAAATAAAGTTATTTTTAATGAAATCTGAGAGGTTTCGGTCCCTCCATAGAGATCCAATGCAACTACCACTTTCAAGGTCCAGAAAGGTAGGAAAGACATCTTTAAAGTAATCCACGTGACTACAGAGGTTTAACCTCTGTTATTATTTTATGAAGTGACACAAGTGCTTTGTTTGTGCAAAGAAAAACAAACAAACACATAATTGACCACTTTATTTACGAAAATATTGATCTGCAATGTGCGTACACAAGAGTACACAAGATTTGGATAATATTATTTTGTAAATAAAGTGGTAAATAGTTTTTTTGCGCAAACAAAGCACTCACGTCGCTTCATAAAACTGAGGTTAAACCACTGGAGTCGCATGGAGTACTTTAATGATGTCTTTACTACCATTCTGGGGCTTGAAAGTGGTAGTTGCACTGGATCTTGGATTTCATTAAAAATATTTTTTCATTGGTGTTCCGAAGATGAATAAAGATCTTATAGGCTTGGAATGACACAAGGGTGAGTAATTAATGACAGAATTTCATTTCTGGGTTAAGTAACCCTTTGAGACATTGTTTTGCCTTCTTGAGCATTACCTTGCAGATTTTGCATGGTGTACAGTAGGTAAACTTATGACTGCAACTGTACAGGCGAACTGACCAATCATAATGCAGATATCCTATTTTGTCTGACAAACCAAACCAGTTAGTAGGTTAATGTCGGTGGACTTGAACTTGAAAAATGGTGTGTATTGACATCTTTTTGTAGTTCTGATGTTCATTCATGTTAAATTCGTTGCTGTAACTAGAAGAGATGATCAGTTTACGTACTGAGGTGCTACACATTAAACTGCCACAAAACGGTATTTATTGTTTGAATTTCTTAAAAATGACAACATTTGAAAGCTAAGACTTTATTTCATATCAAAAGTAACATGCTCTGTCTTGTCTGCTGGTGTGTTGTCAGTTTCCTCTTTGCTTCGCAATGTATTTTTCACTGTGTGAGAACAAGATGTGTGGCGTTAGAGTGCCATGGCTTGTCGGACGTAGCAACAGTAAGAGGGGAGGGTCTTTGCAAAAGGCCAGTTGCAATTTCAAATAATTTAAATCTTTCTGGACTCGGCCGGACTCGATTCAGACTTGGATGTTAAGGACTCGGACTCAAGTCCAACTCGGCCCCTTTTGGACTCAGACTCTAACTTGATTGGTTAAGGACTTGGACTGAACTCGGACTCGACAAAGGTGGACTCAGACCCAACACTATTAAGATACATTTGTGTGTTGAAAGTTGTTATAATGTTACTCTGTACATTTGCTTAGCAGCTACTATGAGAGACTTGTTTCTTACTGTAGTAAGCTAGCTAGATCGATATTAGTCATGGTAAAACATGGTACTCGCGATAAATCGAGAAAACGAGATTTAAACAATAAGACTTACTAAGCTGAGCCATATAACAATGATTAGTTTTCTGTCAATGAATGTATCCAAACAGTTGCTCACCTGTCTAATAAAAACACATAATATATTAAAGCGTCTTTGGTGTTTCCATGGTTTCTACAAAATAAAACCGGGAATCGAGGTTAACGCATTGATAGGCTACGCATGGACATGGTCTGTGTCCTGGTTAAAATGGTTCATTTCTCTGGATTTAAACATTCTTGGAAACATATGGGATAGTGAAAGTACACAAGTCAACAAAATATATAACACTGTTCTAGTGGTTTTTGGATATTTCAATCCAAATATCTTACATATTGTGCCTTTAAGAATGTTTAGATATTTGTACTGGAAAACAAGCTTCATTTTTGGCAGAACATCTTGTGTTTTTCTTCAAAGAGGAACAAATAATACTTGGCTGGAATGAATAAATCAAGATAAAATTGGGTGAAGTATTACTTTAAAACTGCTTTGGTCTCTCAATAGATTCTGACCAAGAGGTCTTACCTTAAATCTTACTGTTTTGAGAGCTGCGGCTTCACCGAAGGCATCACTTCCTGGTGCTCATGACGGAAAGCAGGAACTGAGCTCCAGTTAACGTCTGTTTATCACGTCTGTTAGTGGTTCTGCATGACTGACACATCTAATCCAATCCACCAATCCAAACAACTGATAAGACACACTGTATCAGAGCTCTGGAGAAGAGCTTACACATGAAACCTTAATTCTCAGCATCTCAATTATAGCGTAAAACAGTGAATGATTCCGATAACCTTAAGCATTGAGAATCTAAAAAGGTTACACTGAAAGATTCCCTGATGTCCTTCTGGCCGCACTTGAAGACTGCTCTTTTCATTGCCGTGTAAAACAGATACAGTTTCTGTTCCTCTACAGTCACTGCTACAGTGATCAGGATCAAGCCCAGCTGTCTTTGCGCTCCTGGATCAGTGTGGTGACGGGTAAGATGAAGGCCATTGACCGCAAAGTCAAACACGTGGAGCTGATGGCGAATGGTAAAGTGAACTATGACTATCTGATCCTCTGCACCGGCCTGCAGTATCAGGTCAGAGACGCACAAACACAACATTAACACAATTCAATGAACAAAGATGTCACTATGAATTATGAAACATGTATTATAAGCCAACTTAGCTCAGTGTTTGCAAATTAATGCAATGCTAATTTGTTATCCATGCAGAGCACAATAATTAGCACATGAGAAATCAGCTTGTGTGGATGCTGCTGTATTTGGCAGAGTCTGACAATACATTTAGCAGTATTACATTGCAAAAATATATATATATATGTATATATATATATATATATATATATATATATATATATTAAATAATGTATATACACATTATGTAAACACAAACTTTCATGTTAGATGCGATTAATCAATTTGACAGCACTTTATATATATATATATATATTAAAAGTATCTAATTTGTGTTGACAAATTGATATTAAATTATTTAACATAAATAATATTAATATCAATTTGATATTTAAATTTATTTATTTTTATTTAAATAAATTATATTAAACAGAGTGGTTAGTGAATATATAGAAAAATTATATGATTTATTTATTTATTTATATGTATACATATTATATAAAGACCGAGAAATCAAGAGATCTTTTTTTTTTTTTCTTTTTTTTTTTCTAATGACACTTCAGATGCCCAATCTCACTAGTATGGACGTCATTAACCAGACCACCAGCAGTCTGAACCTACATCAGGCCAGACACAGATCCACGTGGCCCGTTCCGTCCAACCTCTTCACCCTCAACGACCAGCATGACTGCTCAAACGTCCACCAGTGGCTCATGGACAACTTCGTGGAACTGACAGGTGCACTTACTGCAAATTTAAAAAGATTTTATTAGCCGTTCTTCAAAGCTGAGTCTAGATCAGTGTGACATGGCAGACCTCTCTCGTGCATAATCTCATTTACCAAGCCACTGTTATTCTAAAGCTGCATCCAACTGTCAGAGCATAACAAGTAGCTAATTAGTGTGAGTGAAATCTAATCTCCTTCCATCCATTTACAGGGGAATATTAATATTAGCAGGGTGAGCTAAGAATTAATCTGCACGGGCAGAGATGAGCCACCGCTATCTGTCTGATTAAGCCTATTATATTTACTAATTACAGCCTCCTTTAATAATCCAGGAAGTAGTGCAATTATCAGTGAATGCTAATTATACCGTCTGCACATGAAAGATATCAATTTAGTGGCATGAGAATTTGTATTTGGGTCAACCAGAGAGGCTTCGCTGGGTCTGGCTCTGAACAAGTTGTCAACACAAATTACCTGATAATAGTTTTGGCAGAAATCCTGTCCGGGTTGAAAACATCCCTGTGCTCAGAGGTTGAGTGTTGTGCGGCACTGGCTGTGGTTCAGCACCATGGACAGGGCATTGAGAGAGGCCTTCACAAACAGTTCCGCTGTACAGCGCTGCACGGGGAAAGAAGATGATATGTAAATGACCACCATTACAAAATCCTATTTAACATATACTGGCATAAATAAATCTGGCATTGAAGATAGAAGCTATAGAACTGCATGTGTGAGATGTATAGAAGACAAAGCCACATTTATATTGATGCACATTCAATATTATTTTGTATACATTAAAGGGGACCTATTATGCAAAATTCACTTTTATAAGGTGTTTGAACACAGATGTGTGTCCACAGTGTGCAACAACCAGCTTATGATGGTAAAAATCCGACCTCTCTTTTTTTATATAATCCCCATAAATCATAAACAGTCTCTCCAAATGAGTGGTTCCAGATTTCCCCCTACTCTTACGTAAGAGCCATGACTGGTGACGAGCTGCCCTATTAGCTTAGCTCCGCCCCTTGAGTGAGCTGTACACAGTCCGCCATGTTTATCTCCTCATAAGAGCATTTAACAGCAGCGTTCAAGTAAGAAATGTATTCTTATTAAAGCTACTAAGCAGTAGGTACTGTATTACACTGCTGTCACTTTAATACACAGATCTAATATTCACATGCGATTTCTTTCCCTGCTCTTTATGTTCACAGACATAACTGACTGAGTTTGTGACCTTTATTGATATTTTTGACATAACCTTGTGTGTATTTGACAGTTTGAGTGCAATAACACTGCGGTCTTTAGTCTCCTTGTTAGAGCGCCCGACTCCCATGCCGGCGGACCCGGGTTCGAGTCCTGCTCGTAACGGGTCAGTAGAACCGGTTACATGCGCTCAGAAAAACATATCAGAAGTTTAAACACTTGTGGCTTTAAAACGCATGCAAATAATTAACTGCAATGTCACATGAGTATGACAGTGATAGAGAATGGTAAATCAAAACCAAACAGATGTTTTAGTTTTTGCCAGAGTATCCGATGCATGAGTCGTACAGGCTCCGCCCTCTTCTGGAAAGCGGGGGAGGGGAGCAGCAGCTCATTTGCATTTAAAGACACATGCACGAAAATAGCATGTTTTTCCTTCCACTCAAAAATGGGCATTTACAACATGATTTAATAAATGATTTGTGAGGTATTTTGAGCTGAAACTTCACAGACACATTCTGGGGACTCCTGAGACTTACATTACATCTTGTAAAAAGGGGTATAATAGGTCCCCTTTAATGTTATATTCTGATAAATGAATGAACTATTTAATGAGCACTGATGGTAACAGCAATATGATCAAAGTAATCATGCTTTAGTTTAAACACAGCCATAATAATGCTCATGTATAAAGTGATTTTACACACCAATCATCTGTCATTATACAGGATCATGCATGTGCGCCTTATATATTCACTCTGTGTGTGTTATGTGAGCTCAGACTGATTAGTTTTCATACTTGAGGACTCTAATATTAACATCAAAGACCTTCCTTCACAAAAGATCTCAATTAAATCAATCCAGCACTGATGGTGTAAGAGGGTTTCTGACACTGTTTAGATGCAGCAGTGAAAGGACATCACTTCCTTCATCTTCTCTTCCTTCTGTTTTTCCCATCTTCTAACCTAATAGGACCTTCTCCAGGTTGCTAAGTGACCCTTCTCGGTTTCATTGTCACTGATATTATCTCTCCAAATGGCCGTTATAAATTGCTTCCCTTCCCCCTTGTGGAGGGTAAATGGCCTTAAGTTTATTTTACTGTTAAGTAAACCATCTTTCTGTTGGAGGGAATGCAACTTGATGAATTATTGTTGGTGTGGATGTGGAGGAAGTCTAGTGTCTTATGTTGTCAATTCAAATGTGAATTATTCACCACCACAAAATGAAATTATGTGTGGTCTGTCCGCAGGCGATGCTGTGGTATATGGAAACACCATAGACGTGTACACCTGTGTGGAGACGCTTATGCGTCTCGGTGTCTGCGGCTGCCGGATTCATGTAGTCCATCCTCCCAAAGATAACCCATCTTCCTGTTTCCATAATGGCTCGGTGGATCACGCAGTGAAACAGGCTCTGGAAAAGGAGGAAGTCCGAATCCATCATGACTGTCTGTTGAAGCAACTCAACGATGGACAACACACAGATCCCGTGATATCGGTGTCCTTCACCACTGACGGTCCGACCCTACAACTGGAGTGTGCGGTTAGGAACAGAAATCATTCTTAAGCATCAGTTTACATATTTAAAGAAGTCATATTATACTTTTTTATTATTTTATTTTTTTCTGTGAGGTGCTTATAATGCTTATAAAGGTTAGTAAAGGTTTTAGTAAAGGTTCACCCAAAAATTGACATTTTGAGTTTTGAAAGTAACAGAATGATTTCATAGACCTACAAAGTGTCATTAAAATGCGCTTATCAAATCTTCGTTTAATGGTTGTGTGATGTTCAGCCCATCATGATTTGGAAAACACTTTAATGCTGCATGCTTGTCACAGGTGTTCTTCAGCTTCTCTTGTAAAACTGTCGACTGTGACGCCTTCAAGGCCATCAATGATGCCTGTTTAGTGTTCGATGGGCGTTTGGTGGTAGATACCACCTTCCATACCAACGACCCCTCCATATACGCCGCTGGCTCTTTGACCAAATACTCCCGCCGTTACCATGCTGACCAGTGGAGCGATTCCTGCTTTAATTCTAAGGAGGTGGGGCAGAGTTTGGCATCTGTTCTCTTGCCCTTATGTGACCCGACCCTGGAGCGTCCCGCCGGCCCACCGCCTGACCAGGAGCACCTCATTCCACTCTACAGTCAGGCCAAGATCCAAGGTCACTATTCTCCTTCCGAAATTCTGAATCACAAGCCCAGTACATCCATGCAGGTGGTTAAAATGTTTAGCATGTGTTGCGTCACCCAGTTTTCCCCCCTCATCTAATTCTGACCGACACCAAACTATTGACAGTTCATTTGCATAATCTAATCACAGGCTAAGTGATTATAGCAGAATGGACCATCTGTTACACAGAAACACAGTGTCTGATATGAGATAAACAGCTTTATAATCATATTTGTCGTATTCGGGGGGAAATGCTATTAATTTTGTGTTTGTAAAAACAAGGAGTTATGAGAAATATATATGGAAGCTTGTTTCCGCCACTGGAAAAAAAATATATAACAGGTAATTGCGACTTTTTATCTCCAAATTCTGACTTTTTTTCTCAGAACAGTATGATATAAACTCAGAATTGCGAGTTTTAAAGTCTGAATTGCAAGATATAAACTCGCAATTACGAGTTATGAAGTCAGAATTGTGTGATATAAAGTCGCAATTCTGAGGAAAAAAAAAGTCAGTCTTTTTTCCCCCTCAGAATCGGACTTCATAACTTGCAATTGTGAGTTTATTTCTCACAATTCTGACTTTATTTCTGGCAATTGTGAGTTTATCTCTTAGTTCTTACTTTATTTCTTGCAATTGTGAGTTTATATCTCACAATTCTGACTTTATTTCTCGCAATTGTGAGTTTATCTCTCAGTTCTTACTTTATTTCTTGCAATTGTGAGTTTATATCTTACAATTCTGACTTTATTTCTCGCAATTGTGAGTTTATATCTCACAATTCTGACTTTATTTCTCGCAATTGTGAGTTTATATCTCACAGTTCTGACTTTATTTCTCGCAGTTGTGAGTTTATATCTCACAATTCTGACTTTATTTCTCGCAATTGTGAGTTTATTTCTCACAATTCGGACTTTATTTCTCGCAATTGATTTTATATTTCACAATTCGGACTTTATTTCTTGCAATTGTGAGTTTATATCCCACAATTCTGACATTATAACTACAGAAAAATAGTCAGAATTGTGAGATAAAAAGTTGCAGTTATCTTTTAAATTGTTTTATTCAGTGGCAGAAACAAGCTTCCATAGGAATAACTAATAATACTCACATTCACAGGGGGAAGATTACCAGGCGGCTACAATTACCTCCATGTAGCAAAACCGACATCCAAAGGCCGCGAACCTCCATCGGCTCAGAAAGTATGTTTAAATTCTGCAGGTCAAAATCAAATATTAGTCTGCATCTTATCACAGAACAAACATAGTAGATTACTTTAAGTGTTGCATTAGGAGCCAAAAAGGTCCATCTTTATTTGTGTCCTGCAGGGTCGTGACATGGTGACGGGCCACACTGAAACAGGGAACTACTTTCATCTGCATCTCAGCCAGCATGATGTGGTGGAGAGCATCACGTGCCTCTCGAAGAATGCACTTCCCGTCTCCAACCTCCTGTGTCTCTACAGGAAACACCAGCTGCTGCTGAATCATCTCTGCTCACGCTACCATGAGGGTTTGGTCCATGACATGTACAGGTCCAACCTTCTCACATAAATCTTGTTACAAAAATTCATTTTTCTGTCACAGTCAGACAATGCATTTACAGTCTAAACAGACTAAATCAGGGCTAAAGTCAGGCCTGATCCTAAATTACAAGTTACCACCATGAAGTCTTTTACTTCATATATAATATAAAACCTTAGATGATATAAACTTAGTCTTTTACCACCAAATACTAATTATTAATTTCAAATCTAAAAAAAGTTCTATACTACAATCTAATGGACGTTCTAAAAATGTCTATTCAATATAATACCTTGATACCTTATTCATGGTGGAAATAATAAACATTATAGAACCAGGTTTGATTGTTCAAATACCAAACCTAACAACTAATTCTCTTGCATTAATGCACAGGATTATTTACAGTATCTCACAGAAGTGAGTACACCCCTCACATTTTTGTAAATATTTTATTATATCTTTTCATGTGACAACACTGAAGAAATGACACTTTGCTACAATGTAAAGTAGTGAGTGTACAGCTTGTGTAACGGTGGAAATTTGCTGTCCCCTCAAAATAACTCAACACACAGCCATTAATGTCTAAACCGCTGGCCACAAAAGTGAGTACACCCCTAAGTAAAGATGTCCAAATTGGGCCCAATTAGCCATTTTGTCTCCCCGGTGTCATGTGACTTGTTGGTGTTACAAGGTCTCAGGTGTGAATGGGGAGCAGGTGTGTTAAATTTGGTGAGGGTTGTACTCACTTCTGTGAGATACTGTATGACACTTCAAACCTTAATAATATCTGTCCTCATGTGGTCACAGTTTATATGAAGATCCATTTCCGACAGTGTGACCTCTGCTCCAGAATTTTACCACCACTGACCCTTCACCACCAGAGCCATTGTACTGCATTACTAATCTGTTTATGCAGGTGTGCAATCCGCTTTACCGCACCACCAGGAGACAATAGTTAAACCACCCAGCAGTGTTGATCACACTTATTAAAATGGGATTCTTCACTGGTCTTTTGTCATGACTCTGAATGTGGCCGGCGCTCAATGTCCTTACAGAGAACGGCCGATCATCAAGACCTGTGAACATAATTGATCAACCGTACTGCTATACGGAGGATATTAGATGTGTCCAGCGTTAAAGTGACAGTTCACCCAAAAATGAAATCTCTGTCATTATTTACTCACCCTTGTGTCGTTCCACGCCTGTTTGTAGTTTTCCATGGAATGCAAAAGGACCATCTCATTTCTACAGTGTCCATATGCTCTAAAAAAAGACAAAACACCATAAAAGCATAATTAAAAATTGCATGTCTAGCAAGTCAGAGACATAATGATAGAATTCTGAGTGAACAACAAGTTTGGGGTTGATAAGGGTTGATGTTTTTGAAAAGTCTCTTCTGCTCATCAAGACTGCATTTATTTGATCAAAAATACAGTAACAACTGTAATATTGTGGAGATATAAAATTAAAAAAACTGTTTTCTGTTTCAGTATATACTAAAAATGTAATTTATTCCTGTGCTCAAAGCTGAATTTTAAGCATCATTACTCCAGTTTTCAGTTTTACACGATCCTTTTGTGCTGCTTCATATTTTTATGGAAATGGTTACATTTTATTATTCTTTGATGCATTTACTTAATATAATTTTTTTTGTAACATTATAAATGTCTTTGTCACTTTAGATAAATTCAATTCATCCTTGTTGAATAAAATTATTAATTTCCTTCAAAACAAAAATTGTATTGACCTCAAACTTTTAAACAGAAGTGTAGTATGTCTTCAAATCCAAATGTAACTTTTTAATTTCCTCTTTCCGCAGTTATTTTAGAGAGAATTGGTGCTTGGCTCTTTATCATGACCGCTTTGCTGACTTTGAACAGGAGGTGCGCCAAATCATGGACTCGGCCAAACTAGAGGTCGGTTTCCTGTACATCTACATCTACGTTTGAAGCATTTACCCTCTGAAAAGTCTTTCCAAAACATTTCAGATAAACAATTACGTTTGTTTTCGGTTTTCACCAATCATTTTAATGCAACATATTTTATACATTTAGCGCTGGTGGGCAGAAATACAACAAGAGATATAAAATAAAAATCAGATGCAACAAATGTGTTTGTCCAAGTCTGTCAAGTAAACCGTCTTGCTAAAAGTCTTGAATATGGAAAATACGTGGGGGGAAAAAACTACACAGGTTCCTCTAAATGTGCATCAAGCGTGATTATAAGATTAAATAAAATGTTTGTTTGCTATGAAGAACATCTCACCTGATCTCACACAAGATTTGCATACTTCAAAAACAAAAAACAAGACTTGTGTCTTGTCTCCACAGGGTGAGAGTGGTTCGGTGTCAATTCAAGAGGCTCTTCAGAAGATAGTGGACGATAAAGCAGAGTCCGATCAGCCAACGAGTCTCAGCGAGGTGTTTCAGAAAAGCGAGGCTTATTCTGCTCTGAGAAAGAGTGTTCTGGATTATCTGAAGTACAACAGATACCATCTGACCATGTACGCCCGGCCGGGACTGCTGTAATCAATATCCATTTTACATTTAGGAGCATTTATTCACTACTTCATCTTTTGTTTCTTTATTTCTTTACATTTGCTGCACCATATGTCACATTGTGGGGGGTGGGGGCCAAAGAACTTGAGCAAATAAATACAGCTTCTTGTTTTGTCAAATGCAAATGTTTGGTGTGTACTGAGTGACAATTCATTAACAATATCTGACTTTGCTCTTTTGAATAGATGTGTATGTGTTATCCAGTATTGGGTTGTATATTATGCGGAGATCTGAAGGCAGTGCGGCGGGGCAGATAAGAGCAGCAGAACGAGGGTGAAGACGGAGCGCAGCAGCAGCTGTATGATAATGAATGTGGGGCAGAAAATCACAGACGCATGATCCAACAGTCACCGTCGTATAGCTCATGTATGGATAGTAATGCCACCAGATCAGATGTTAAAAATAAAAAACATGAAAATAAAACAACAAAAGGGAATGAAATAAAATTAATAAAATGTGGAATTAAATAAAATAAAAAATGCAGTAAAAAAAAAAAAAAAAGTAATTCAGGTTTAGTACTTCAATAGTACACTCTAAAACAACCCAAGTTGGCTTGAAAATAGACAAACCCAGTGAATGGTTTGTTTTATTTAACTCAACTATTGTTTAAAATTGACTGTATAGCTTGCTTAAAATGAACCTAAAAATGTTGGAAATTAACATTTATTAATGTTTAATACATTAACAAGTTTAATAAATAATAACTAAACAATAAACATGTATTAAATTGCTTATTAAATTGCTTATTATTGTTGCCTCTAGTAATTATGTGTCTGATTTTTAATTTCCAACCTATTTTGGGTTCATTTTAAGCCAGACATATAGTCATTTTTAAACAATAGTTGAGTTAAATAAAACTGCCAAGCATGTTGGACAAACATTTAACCCAACCGCTGGGTTAAAATAACCCAATAACGGGGTTGTTTTTAACCCAGCATTTTTTAGAGTGAGAGATAAAATAATATAAAATAAAAGGTTTGCACATTAGATGCAACAAATGTGTTAGTCCAAGTTAGGCAAGCAACCCATCTAGTCTTGTATGTGGAAATAAACATTTTTAAAAAATCAAAAAGATTCCTCTAAAACGCTCATAAAGAGTTATGAAATCACATACAGTACATCAAAAGCGTTGTTCTGGAACTACAATAACGCCATTTATTTGATGCTCCTCTCAGAATGATTGCGCTGATGGAGATTACGCGAAATTCCGCTATGACGAGACCGTTGCATTGGAATGACATCATCACACACGAGCACAATGATGATGATGATGATGATGATGGCACGGGTGAGTTTGAGACAGGAATGAGTCCGTTTGAACAGAAGGATGATGTGCGTCTGTCCCCACAGCTCGCGCAAGCGTGTCTTTTGTGATGCAAACGAGAGGAGCCTCTTTTATGAATTATGTATGCGCGCAATGAGTGATTAATACGTCCCGCATTCAACTGTCGCACATGTCCTAAGCCTGCAGGCGTCTGATTTATACATTTAATTAGTTTCGAGACAAATTACGCATGGCCCTCGCAGCCCTTTTGCAACTGATTTCAAAACATTTGTGTTAAAACTGCGCCGAGTATTAAAAATTGAACATTGCACGAGGTCTTTGTTGCCATTTCCCCTCTTTTAATTTGAAATTCTGATGCTCTAAGAGTGAAGGAGCCCCTAAAGGATGCTGACAAAGGCAGGGCACGTGCGCATTGACGGGAAGCATCAAAGCGTGAAAAGAGGAGGAACCAGCGTGTGCCTAAAGCATCCTAATATAATAAACCTCAGGTACATCTGCCCGAGCAATCTGCAGACCCTCCCATCTCCAAATCCATAGGGATTCCAGCTCCATCTGATTGGACGAGGCAGCGAGGGGCGAGAACAATGTCATCATTCCTGCTTAAAAAGACTGCTGCTATGCCTCCGTGATGGAAAGATCACCGCACGCGTCTAAATATAGTAAAACCAGGTGTGCCTCTGATTTCAACCCGTCTGAAGTGCCTTTCAGCTGGCGAAGATGCCCAGAGGATTTTTAGTCAAAAGAAATAAGAAAGCGACACCTGTTTCCTACCGCGTCCGCTCGGAGGAGGATGAGCAGGGCGCGTTTCCAGCCGCGCAGCAGGACGCACTGTGCGCGCGCCGCCCGGTTTCGCCGGTGCAGTTCGGGAACCCCGAAACAGTCTACCGATCCATGTACAGCCCGACCCGACCCGTGAGCAGAGAGCACGAGAGGGCGTGTTTGGAGAGGCGCTTCAATCTCGGCTCGCCTATTTCAGCGGAGTCCTTCCCGGCTGCGCCCAACGGCTCCGATCACGCGCCGTTCGCGCCCGTGGATCTTAAAATCGGCACCAGCAACAGCAACCGAACCGGCACCACAGTAGCCACCAAAAGACCCGCATCAGACGCAGAGCGCAAAGGCAAACCCGCGTCCAAGAAAGCCAAAGCCATGCGGAAATTGCAGTTCGAGGACGAGATGACCACTTCTCCGGTGCTGGGCTTGAAGATCAAAGAAGGTCCGGTGGAGCAGAAGCCCAGATCTCAGTGCACAGGCGGCGACAAGCCGCTCGGCGAGTTCGTGTGCCAGCTGTGCAGAGAGGCGTACGCCGATCCCTTCTCCCTAGCCCAACACAAGTGCTCCAGGATCGTCCGGATCGAGTACAGATGCCCCGAATGCGACAAGCTCTTCAGCTGCCCGGCGAACCTGGCCTCGCACCGGCGGTGGCACAAACCCAAACCGCAGAACCCGGAAAGCAATAAGACCCCCGCGCCCGAGAAAGACGAGACTTCCAGCGACAGGGATACTCCTAGTCCTGGACTTTCCGAATCTGGCTCGGAAGACGGCCTGTATGATTGCCAGCACTGTGGAAAGAAGTTCAAACGTCAAGCGTACCTGAAAAAGCACGTGACGGCGCATCACGAAGCGTGCGATAAATCCCAAAGCCAAGCGCCTCTGAATCTCAGCGCCTCCGAGTGCCACCTGTGCCCGGTGTGCGGAGAAAACTTCCCGAGCAGAATGAGCCAGGAGAGGCACATCCGTCTGCAGCACTCGGCGCAGGTTTACCCGTGCAAATACTGTCCCGCCATGTTTTACAGCTCACCGGGACTCACGAGACACATCAACAAATGCCACCCGTCGGAAAACAGGCAGGTCATCCTGCTTCAGATGCCGGTGCGTCCAGCCTGCTGAAGAGCGCTGTGCCTTAAACCAGTGCTTCCCAATCCAATCCTAACAGTGCACATTTTGGATCTGACACAACTATTATAGGAGGACGGGTCGGGAAGCACTGCCTTAAACCACAGAATCAACCTGGATGAGACTGACTCAAATCCTGCTATTTTTCAAATCTACACTCTTAACAACAAAGGTTCAAAAAGGAGGTTTGCATTAGAACCACCACTTTTGGTGTGAAGAACATTTTAAAATTCTAAAGAACCTTTCGTGGAATGTTAAAGTTCTTCACGGAAGCATGAGCGTCTCAATGCAGAACCTTTGTTTTTGAGAGCGTAAGGTAGTTTATCTGGAGGAGGTTCAACAGGTTAGACTGTTCGGTTAATTTTCTAGGATCTCCGCACAAGTGCTTTTAGCTTTTAGACCTAAGAATCCTAGAACATGCCTTGAATTCACAGGCTGTACATACGTTTCCATCGTTTCTAGCTTTAATAGAGCTTGTGAATCTGTGGACTTTGACTGTAGCTTTCAAAACAACCTACTGACAAGGGTTTCTCCCTTTAGTGTAGCCGGAAATGCCTTGAATTAGATCTCGACATGCTGTAAAACTGCCTTAATCATGTAAATGTTGGAGTGATTGCAGTTGCTGATAATAATTTTTATATTGTTGTTATTATTATTATTATTGTGTGTGTATGTTTGTGATTATTTATCTTATCATTATTGTTATTATTTATTTATTTCAAATGTTTTATTTAAATTATTTGCCTAATTCATTTGTGATTGATTTTAAATTTGTCTCGACAGCCAAATGTTTCGTTTATTGATCTAAAGATCAGTTTCTTCGTCTGCTGAAAGTCTGAAATTCACCTTGCATTAGATACAATCGTTTATTAATTTATTTTTTCATGTTTTACATGTTCAGCGCTTGTGTGTTTCTGCAGTTGCTATTTGTCCAAAAATGCTTAAAATAATAATAATAATAATAATAATAATAAACAGTCCAAAAAGTCAAAATGGGATCCACTTTTGATGCGACATTCCAGCAATCTGAAGACCAGAGATGTGCGTGTTGTCATGTGGAAACCCAGACACTGTGAACACATAGAAATACATCATCATCGTCATCATCATCATCATCTTATACAATGAAATGTGTCCAACTGGATTCTGTACCAAGATACGTCTGCACTTAATAAAACACATCAACCTAAAACAGTCTGTTTGTCTGTGAATAATTACATCCTGAGACGTGAACCAGCTCAAACTGATTATTAACAATCATCAACAATGAAGAGCAGAGCAACTGTAGAATTTGACATCATATGGAAACTAAATGGAATATTTGTACTTTTTAAGTGATAGAAACGCTAAAAGGTGATTAAAACGGTCACACCTTTTACTCCAGTTTAATACAGCATGTCAATTTCTGTACTTTGAATGATTGTTCCACCAGTATAGGCCAGGACAGAGTTATATTAAAGATGTTGTTGATGCAATTCTTCATCTAAAACTATTTAAAACATTTTTCTAATTCCAATAGAATTTGTGACATCATACAGAGACTAAATGGAATGTTTGGAATGTTTGTGTAGAACTCGATGATGAGCAGCATCTAAAACACACAATTTACATTTATGTATTAATATTTAAGAAGAAAAAAAACATTTCTGTTATTTGTAAACTATCCAAACAATACTAGCAGATATTTTTTTTATCAGAAAAACTCAAATTGAATCATTAAAATGATACCGCAGGGTCTGTGGAGAAAAACAAAGATATTTTTAACTATTCGAATGAATTAATGATCTGTTAAACATTATATAATGCACAGTAATAATGTTAATATACGGGGTTACAGAGAAAATCTTTTCAGTCTTTGGGTTGGTTGAGACTCTGGAAGAAGGGAAATTATGGCTGAAATTCTTTCAAAACACTATAATGAAAACAGAAAATAGTCTTGCTTGGTGTCGGCATGCAGGGGACTTTCTACAGAGACGCAGATGCTGAAGAGAGAATTCACCATAGACACCAAATCCCACAATGCAACCCCTCAGACACACTGCTGTTATGCAGACGCCTCCCAAAGGTCATGAGCTCTTCACACACACACACACACACACACACACACGTCCACAAACCGCCTCACCTCACAGCTGAGAAATAGAGCCTTACAGATCTGACAGAAAACTGCAAAAATAACGTTATATGAGAGCCCGGGGCTAGTTGTCACATTTTGTACTCCATTTTCTCACCGTAGGACAACTGAAACTTTAAATGACCTTTCCACTGTTATAGGGCGAGATATGGTTATTTACCACATGTTGAGCCTTATACTGGGGCAAGTTGTCACAACAGGAACCTGTTGTTTATTGACACTGATTGGAGAAGAATATGCTTGTTTGAAATATAAAATATAGTGTAAAACAAATCTGTATTTTACATTGCTTGTTATGTAATGGCCTTTCAGTACAATTTAAACAGTAAAACAATCAAGTGCAAAACTGTAAAATGTAAAAAAAAAAATAAAAAAATTGGTAGAAAAAAGTAATATGATTAATAAATTGTATAAAACGTACATATACAACATGCGTGACAACTTGCCCCAGTCTGATATTTATGATAAATGTTCTTGTTTATTGTTCAACCAAACATCTGTTAATTATATAGCTGACTTTTTAATAAGAAATCTTGTTTACATTTACATCTTATATAAAAGCTGTTAGTGAAAACAGTAAAGAAGAAAATAAAAAAAAGGAAATTGCATAAACATACAGTAAAATAAGTATTATCTTTGCAAATAAATATGATGGTTCCACATAATTTTATATTGCATTGTGTATATTATTACATAATAAAATTATATATATATATATATTTTTTTTTTTTTTTTTTTTTTTTTATATATATATATACAAATGTCTTAAATATAAATATTCCATGTAGTCTCTCAAGCAGCATGAACTCACACGAATGAGAAAAATGCTGTTAAAACAGCTTTAGATTAAGTGTATCACGTCACTGCTTGAAATTTCACGTGCAATATTCGTCTTCAGTATTAATTAATTTTTGCATGCATTCCATCAGTGTATTTTATTACAGAACGCAACCCTCCGCGACCCCGTAACTCACAGACGTGCATGTATGTGCATGTACACGCGAGCAGCCCAGACCACGAGCACCACTCCCTGTGTGAGTGACAGGTGGAGAGCAGCTGCAAAGCGGGCCGGCGAAGATAACAGCAGATAAAGCCTTTTCACACACACACACACATATACACACACACACACACGCACACTGAGGCCGACATTTACAAACCAGAACAAAACAAGGTACAGGCATCTGAAGATACAGCAAACAACAAGCTGATATGATTTACAGCTGAAACCGATCACACACACACAAACACACACGCACCAGCAGTGATCAATCAGCATTAGTTCAGCATCATTGAGAGGGCTGGATGTTGACTTTACTTGCCTCTCTGAATGACTGGCCTGTAGTGTGTGTCCTAATGATTTAACTGGACACATTTCAGCTGGTATCCATCATCTGAGGTCGGATCCAGGGAGCTGGTGCATGCTGGGAGAGAGAATGAGACTGATTAATTGCAGTTCCTTCACTAACAATAAAGTACCAACAATTACTATGGTAGTACCATCTTTCTTTTTCTGTTTGGATGTGTACAATAGTACTCATAGCGTTAGTATTGGTTTTGTATGTACCATAGTTTTACATGTTTTTTGGACATAGATTCTATGGTTTTCTTCTATGGTATATGAATATGGTACCATTGTTTTCTACAAAAATATAAAGCAGCACAACTGTTTTTAACACTGATAATAATTAAATAAATGTTTCTTGAGCACTAAATCAGTATATTAGAATGATTTCTGAAGGACACTGAAGACTGGAGTAATGATGCTGAACATTCAGCTTTGATCACAGGAATAAATTACATTCAAACAGATAATATTGCTGTTTTTACTGTACATGTGATCAAATAAATGCAGCCTTGGTGAGCAGAGGAGACTTTTCAAAAACTTACCAACCCCAAACCTGTGAACGGTAACAAGAACAAATTATCTGTGCTGCTTTTCACATTCACTTTACAGCTCTATACTGTTATTGTGTGTCAACAAATAATCACATTTCTGTCTATTTTTAATTCTCATAAGGACAAAAGTGATACGACAATGAAACATAACCGAGATCACCAATTAGCATCCTCAGCTATGAAAGAGCGTTAAAATGCACGCGTTTGTTTGGTGTGTCACAACAATGTGGCATTATGAAAACAAATATCTCTTCATACAACACGCATCTTGTAGAGGTCACACCTGCCTGCTGCAGGTCACACTCGTCTGTTTGTCCTCCCTCTCTCCGCCTGCTGTCTTTCCTCAGAAGTAAACACTCGTTGAGCGGGCGGACGGAGGCGTGCGGTCTGGTGCGTGGCAGCTCTTATCTGGCCTGCGCTCAGACAAAGAGACGGAGAGGAAAGTAAACACTTGCACTTTCAGGCTCACAGCAAAGCACACAAACCTCAAGGCATTTTCCAGTATGGCAGGTGTTGCTGTTGTGATGTAACACACACACATACACACACGCGCGCACACACACACACAAAGGTAACAATAACTTACAGTAGGGTGAAAACACACAGCTTGGTGGGGCTGTGAAAGAGTGTAAAGGCTTTTTTAGGCACGGTACACTCTGTATTAAAACTTTCCATCTGATTCAGCATGCAGATAAAGGTTACTGCAGCGCTGCAGCTCAGAGATTCTTAAAATGTCTTCCAAGGATGGATGGAACGAACAATGGATGGAGGGATGGATGGATGGATGGAATGAATGAACGATAGAATGATGATGGAACGAACGAACAATGGATGGATGATGGAACGAACGAACAATGGATGGATGATGGAACGAACGAAAACTGGATGGATGATGGAACGAACAAACAATTGATGGAGGGATGGATGAAAAAACAAACGAACGGTGGATGGATGATAAAAACGAACAAATGGATGGATGGATGGATGGATGATGGAACGAACGAACAATGGATGGATGATGGATGCATGGAGGGATGGATGAAACGAACAAACATACAATGGATTGATGGAAGGAATGAATGAACAATGTTGTTCATTCATTCATTCCATCCATCCATCGTTCATTCATTCATTCATGGATGGATGGATTGAATGATGGAATGAACGAACGAACAACCGATGGATGGATGGATGGATTGAATGATGTTGTTCATTCATTCATTCCATCCATCGTTCATTCATTCATTCATGGATGGATGATGGAATGAACGAACGAACGATGGATGGATGGATGGATGGATGGATGGATGGAATGAACGAACGAACGAACGAACGAACGAACGAACGAACGAACGAACGAACGAACGAACGAACGAACGAACGAACGAACGATGGATGGATGATGGATGGAATGAATGAATGAACGAACGATGGACGGAATGAATGAATGAACGAACGATGGACGGATGGAACGAATGGATAGATGGATGGACGGAATGAACGAATAGATGGAACAAACGATAGAATGGATGGAATGAATGAACAAACAAACAGAATTAAATTCATAGATGGAATGAACAATAGAAAGATGGATGGATGGATGGATGGAATAAACGAACGATGGATGGATGGATGGATGGATGGATGGATGGATGGATGGATGGATGGATTGAATAAATGAACGATGGATGGATGATGGAACGATTGAACGAACAATGGATGGATGGATGGATGGATGAAACAAACAAACATGATGGAAGGAATGAACGAACGAACGATGGATGGATGGATGGAATTAATGAATGAACGATGGATGATGGATGGATGGATGAGGCCGAACAAATGAACGATGGATGATGGATGGAATGAACGAATGAACGAACCAACCAACCAACCAACGATGGATGGAACGAATGGATAGATGGATGGATGGAAGAAATGATAGAAGGATGGATGGATTGAATGAACATCAATTGGATGGAACAAATGAACGATGGATGATGGATGGAATGAACGAACGAACAAAAACAATGGATGGAATAAAATAAAACAATATATGGAACGAACAATAGAATGATGGATGGGTGGATGGAATGAACAAACAATGGATGGAACAAATGAACGATGGATGATTGATAAATGGATGGAATGAATGAATGAATAAACGAACGAATGAACGATGGATGGAACGAACAAACATATGATGAACCAATGAACGAAGATAGATAGATGGATGGAACGAACGAACGAACGAACGAACAATGGATTGATGGAGGGATGGAACGAACAAACATACAATGGATGGATGGATAGATAGAAGAACGACATAGAATGATAGAAAGAGAATGACAGAATGATAGAAAGATAGTACGATAGATTTCTCTACAGAAAGGCTGACATTCTTGAATGTGTATCAGTAAAAATAATATGTGTGTGTGTGTGTGTGTGTGTGTGTGTGTGTGTGTGTGTGTGTTTGCGCGTGCGTGCGTGTTCAGTGTTGGCCAGTTTGGAGTGTCAGTTAAACGTGGCACATGTCTATTGTGTTTTGGGACCCCGGACCCTCGGCACAATCCAGCAGGAGGTTTGCAGACGGCTTTCTGTGGTGGGGGGGGGACACAGCTGATCCACACAAAAGACTCGGACCTCCTGTTCACAAGCAGCACACAATACCCCGACCCTAATGCTTGTAAATCTATTCACTGATCAGAGCGTATGGCAGCACGCCGGTCCCAACGCATTTACAAAATGAGACGGCAAGAGCCGAAAAACTATGACAAAAGATCCTGAAACATCTGAGCGTTTTAACAGGACAGAAATTTCAAGTGTGAAAAGAAATGTAGTTTCAAACAAACACTTTACAATAAGGTCTCATTAGTTAATGCATTAGCTAACAATTAACAATATACTTTTTGAAGCATTTATTAACCTTTGTTAACATTAGTAAAAATCTAATTGTTTAGTTCACAGTGCATTAACAAATATCAACAAATACAACTTTTGTATTAGTAAATGTTGAAATTGAAGTATTGTTCATTGTTAGTTCATGTTAACTAATGTAAGGCATCTTTACACAGCTGATATAAGGCTGCTCTGTGCCGGCTCACAATTCTGTGTAAAGACGTAATGCTGCATAAAAGCCAGACTAAATCATGCCTAAATCAGACGAAGTCATGCTCTGACCCACCTTAGCCCAAAAGTACACTATTAAAATTGATTTGTAAATGCATTTATGCCACCTCTGAGCAACATTAAACAGTCTATGCAACAACATCTGAGTCACACTTTAGATTAGGATCTAATTCTCACTATTAACTAAATATTAACTACAACTTTTGCCTCGATTACTTTCAAATTAGTGCTTATTCAGGGATTTTCCTACATTAAAAAATTCGTTTTGGCAGCCGCCAAAAAAATTGTTTGATCTATGAAAGCTATGAAATCTCAGATTTTTTTGCAAAGAGGGCAAGAAAGGATTACATTAAGAGTGGCAGGTAATTTATTGTCAGTACTGGGCTTGCAGATCACATGGGTAGGGTACTTTTTACTGTTTGTGTGGATGACCATATCTGTCAGCCACCACCGAAGACCATTTTTGAAAAACCCTGTTATTAATAGTTAGTAAGGTAGTTATTAAGTTTTGGAAGTTTAGGATTAAGGGATGCAGAATAAGGCATTAATATGTGCTTTATAAGTACTAATAAACAGCCAATATCCTAGTAATATGCATGATAATAAACTAGTTAATAGTGAAAATTGAACCCTAAAGTGTTACCGACATGTAATTGCCAATCGGAAGCACTTCTGTGCCACCTTTAAAGTGAAAATTTGCCACAAGTTAACTAAAATGAAACCTTGCTGTAATGTGTTACCCCAAAACAGTTTGTAAAATACTAATAATTTATTATGTTTCTTGCACATGTACTATGTACATTTGTACACAACCATTATAAAAGTTTACCATAGTTTTCATTTTGGTGTGCACAAAAGTGAGCATAACAAACCCTAGAACTGAGAACAACCTCAGAATAATCTACAAGCATCAACACACACACACACACACACACTCACTCACTGCTGTGTGTTTGAGCTGTTCAGTATTCGGGTTGATGAAAGGTCGACGGTGGGCGGGGCTGTGTTTCAGGAAGCACGACCATAATTATGCAAATAAACCTGGCTCTCCCGCCTCCTCCCGTCACTGTCAGACTGCTGATCGGGCCAGACCGCTACGAGCACAAGCTGCACATGTCTGCACACACACACACACACACACACACACACAATGTCTCTCCCCAAAGTGCTTGGAGAAATTACATCAGATTTCGTGATCTATGACATCAACCTGTGTGTGTTTCATGTGTTCAGTTTTGTTGAACATGCAACAGAGGCTGAAATGCATCTTGAAGGAAAAAAACAACAAAAAACACAAAAATATATATATATTTTAAAAAAATGCTTTTGCAGATGTCTTCAGAGGTCTTTATTATTCATAAATAACAGTATATCATGCTTTTATGCTTTTGAAAACTTATTTTAGTGTAAAAGTTTGGGTTTGTTGGCTGAGAAGTCTTTGGTATGTCCTAATTTACATACCTCTGTAAACGCGTGTGTGTCCTTTTCTCCAATTCAGTTTCAGCTGCTGTTTAATGAATGCATGGAAACAAACACTCACCCGTCACCCCTCCTCTTCACCAGCAACAAAGAGTTCATTACTCATTTACTGTACAAGAAAGAGAGAGAGAGAGAGATTTATAGAGATATATAAACTGCTTTAAAATACTTAAATTGTTTTAAAATGCAAGAGGCTGTGTTTTGAACACAATTAAAGGGGGTTTATTGTAGTATTATTTATATACTATTATAGAATTTACGGTCACACTTTAAATTAGGGTCCAATTTTCACTATTAACTACGACTTTTGTCTCAATAAACTCCTAATTACTGCTTATTAATAGTTAGTAAGGTGGTTGTTGAGTTTAGGTATTGGGTAGGATTAAGGGATGTAGAATATGGTCATGCAGAATAAGGCATTAATATGTGCTTTATAAGTACTAATAAACAGCCAATATCCTAGTAATATGCATGAAAATAAACTAGTTAATAGTGAGAATTGGACCCTAAATTAAAGTGTTAATGAAATTATTAATATTTTGAATTAGCTTTTGTTTCAGTTTTTAGTTTTTAATTTTAGTTTACATTTTAGTATTTTTTTTAACGTTCTTTTCCCCTTTTTATCATTAGTTTTTATATTTCTATTTAGCTTTAATTTATTTTTATTTCAGTTTTAGTTTCAGTAACTTAAATTTACTTAAAGGATTAGTTCACTACGTCACGCGTGACCTTTCCAGCATGATTACATAATGCGTGGCGATTGCAGAGCAGTGCAAGACGAGCATGTGTGGTTAAAAAAAATATATACATTTTTTTTTTTTTTTTTTTTTAAATGGCCGATGGTTTCTCTAAATAAGACCCTTATTCCTCGTCTGGGATCGTGTAGAGCTCTTTGAAGCTGCACCGAAACTGACATTTGGACCTTCAACCCGTTGGTCCCTGTTGAAGTCCACTATATGGAGAAAAATCCTGGAATGTTTTCCTCAAAAACCTTCATTTCTTTTCGACTAAAGAAAGAAAAACAAACATCTTGGATGACATGGGGGTGAGTAAATTATCAGGAAATTTTTAATTCTGAAGTGAACTAATCCTTTAAACTTACTTTCAATCTAATATTTAATTATCTTTTTTATTTCAGATTTACCAAAAACAATTATGTTTTAAACACAACAATAACAACATTGATTTATAGGCAACAGAAATATGATTAAGCAATAAATAAATAAATACACAGTTACACTTGCTGTTAATAATAATCACAATGAACCCACTGTGTATTGTTCCCAATTCATGCATGCATTAATAGGCCAAAGAATTTGTGTTTGTATATCGATATTTTGCCGTGGCAATGAGAGGGTCTCGTCCAATCAGAATTTAGAGTCAGAATTATCACCTTTAATTATGAAACTATGGAAGTTGTGTCCGAATCTGACCTTGTCTCATCCTGACTCGAGCAAATGAACAGTCTGCAGAGCTGCAGGGTACAGTGTGTGTGTGTGTGTGTGTGTGTGTCCTGTGGGGGTTTCTGTCTGGCCCCTGTGCCTGCATCTATTCTGGGTCGGGGTTGTGGCTGCGTTGCCAGGGCTGGGAGCCGGTGCCTGGGCGCAGGGCGGGTGACAGCAGTGGTGGGCTGTCAGGACGACGAGAGGCCGTCTGGCACACAGGGAGCAGCACCGCGGTGGAGAGCTGGCACGTGCCGTCGCAGCAGGGCCCAACAGAACCGTGACAAATCGCTGAAAGAGCCCGATTCAAGAGCGCAACACCATGCACCTGAGGACGCTGTCAGAGAGAGACACACACACGTCAGAATTCCAGCATCATTAACACATGGTGGATAAATGCATCCTGTTCAAAATTTACACACAAACCAGCCTAAAACTTGCAATGCATTTTTCATTCTGATTCTATTGCTCAGAGGCTGCTCTTTGAGAGCTCAGGAGATTTAATTGAGAACTAAGACCATAATTCCTTGTTGGATCTGTTTGTTGTTGCGCTGTGGGACAAAGAACTAAGAACAAAAAAAATTTTTTCACTACATTACATCACATGTACAGTACCAGACAAAAGTTTGGAAACATTACTATTTTTAAATGTTTAATGTTATCGAAAGAAGTACCTTTTGCTCATCAAGGCTGCATTTATTTGACCAAAAATACAGTAAAAACAGTAATTTAAAATAACCGTTTTCTATTTAAATATACTTTAAAATATAACTTATTTCTGTGATCAAAGCTGAATTTTCATTAGCCATTACTCCAGTCTTCAGTGTCACATGATCCTTCAGAAATCATTCTAATATACTGATTTATTAAATCGTGCTGCTTAATATTTTTTATAACCTGTGATACTTTTTTCAGGATTCTTTGATAAATAAAGAGTTTTTAAAAATAACAGCATTTATTTAAAATATAAATCTTTTGTAACAATATACACTGCCATTCAAAAGTCTGGAGCTAGTCATATTTTTTTTTTTTTTTTTTTTTAAAGAAATTAATACTTTTATTCAGCAAGAATGTGTTGAATTGACTTATACTGTTAGAAAATATTTCTATTTTAAATAAATGCTGTTCTTTTTAACTTTTTATTCATCAGTGAATCCTGAATAAAATGTCACAGGTTATAAAAAAAATATGAAGTTATATGAAATATGATTTCCAATATTGATAATAATTGAGCAGCAAATCAGCATATTAGAATGATTTCTGAAGGATCATGTGACACTGAAGACTGGAGTAATGATGCTGAACATTCAGCTTTGATCACAGGAGTAAATTATATTTTAAAGTATATTAAAACAGAAAACCATTATTTTAAGTTGTAATATTTCACAATATTACTGTTTTTGCTGTATTTTTGATCAAATAAATGCAGGCTTGATGAGCAAAAGAGACATTAAAATAGTAATGTTTCCAAACTTTTGATCGGTACTGTATGTGTATGACTTTTGACTGCAGACTTTGGTATCTTGGCAAATCTGAGCAGATTGAGACATTGTTGAAGTCTGAAACTATACGAGACACATCAACAGTCTCCAAATGTTTCCATTTGCTCGCCAACTAGGATAAATAACTGAAATTGTAAAGAGATCTCACTTGTGACTGGTCTCTCCTGCAGACAAGCACAGACAGACTCAGCAGTGTGTCCTGAACACATTTCCAAACAAACCTTTCTTCTTTATTAGCTGGGGGAGAACGTTATATCTCTGATCCATTGAGGACAACAGACCAAAGGTTCACGACGGACCTCCCACCAAGCAATTTCATTAAAAATATGTTGCATTCTGTTGGGATCGGGAAGTGTATCACTATCCACGCTGCCATAGCAACAAGGACCATGTCATAAAGGGTCATTTCCTGAGTACCGTGGTATTCAGCACAGAATACAATGTGAGCACGGCTGAAAGGGCTCTCACACTCACAAAAAAACCAATGCTCATTTGCTGATTGTGTCTTTGTTTTGAGTTTTATATATTTATTTATGCATTTAGTCACTGAATGACTGACTTTGGGTGCAACATCAAAGCTATGCATGGAGAAAGTTCATTGTTGATAAAGTGGTTGTGTGACATCTGATTAAATTCCATTGTGTCTAAGAATGAAAAGATATATTTTGTGTTGTAGAACCTTTCAAATGCAGTAGTTTATGAATATGATAATCATTCAGTATCTGATACCTATGGAAGCTTGTTCCCGCCGTGGAATTTAACTTTTTTAACTGACTTTTTCTCAGAATTGTGTGATATAAAGTCGCAATTGCTTGTTATAAAGTCAGAATTGCAAGTTTATAGAACAAAATCACAATTGTGAGTTTAAATCTGACTTTTTTCTCCGAATTGCGTGATATAAAGTCGCAATTGCGAGTTATTAAATTAGAAAAACCTAAAATTCTGAAACCCTTTTTTTCCCCCCCTCGCAATTCTGACTTCTTTTCTCAGAACTGTGAGATGTAAACTCGCAATTGCGAGTTATGAAGTCCAATTCTGAGGTAAAACAGACTGACAATTCTGAATTTATAACTTGCATTTGCATGTTATAAGATTTGCAAGATATAAACTCGCAATTCTGAAAACAAAAATGACAATTGCGAGTTTATCACGCAATTCTAACTTTATAACACACAATTAAGAGCTTATATCATACAATTATGACTTTATTTCTCGCAATTGTGAGTTTATATCACGCAAATCTGAGAAAAAAGTCAGAATTGCGAGATTTAAAACTCATAACTTCGAGAAAAAAGTCAAAATTACAAGATATAAACAATTCTGAGAAAAAAAATTCACAATTGCAAGTTTATCACGCAGTTCTGACTTTATAACTCACAATTGTGAGGAAAAAAAGTCAGAATTGGTAGATTTAAACTTGCAATTGTACGAAAAAAGTCAGAACTATGAGATTTAAAAATTGCAATTACCTTTTTATTTTTTATTCAGTGGCGGAAACAAGCTTCTATTGATACCATTACTGTACTGTTATCACCAAACATTAAAGCATCTGAAATGTGTTGTAAAATGCTCAGCATAGTGGCTATTAATCAGTTTTCTCAAGTTTTAATGTAGTTACCTGAATATCAACACATCCTGTGTATTTAAAGTAAAACACAAAAATGAGCATTTTTAGCTACAAGCAATCAACTCTTAATTTGCTTGGACCAAAAACCAAACAATCTGTCTCAATGCGTTATTGCTACTTTTGAGAAAAGTACATTTGTTATAAAAAAATGCTAAGGACTAAACTAAATTAAATGTTTAGAAAAATAATGCATCTGTATCATACACAGGCCAGTACCGAAATCCAAACATCTGTTCATCATTAGTTGAGTAGAGTGAAATATACTAAGCATGCAAGTAACGTTTCAAACTACCATGGACAGCGCAAATCAATGCATCCATTTACCATTACTACTGAACATATTTCAGCAAAGGAAAGCCCTTTGAATTCATTGTTCACTTCATATTGTTTGTCCTTTTGGAGATGGATGACTTAACGTTCATGAGGGTCATGAGGGGTCAGCAACGGTCTACTCTGACATTCAATGTGGTCTAGAGTGGGTGTGTTGACCAGACGCAAGACACAAGCCCAAGACAGAAGACCCTACAAATCTATTATAGATGCGTGATAGTTTAAGAAAGGCAGCATTCGGAATACAAAGACACAGCTATTGACAGAAGAAAAAAGGGCACCATTTTAGCAAAGAAGATCAGGGCTCAGAGAAAATCAGCTTTAGAAAAGGAGTACAACATGCATGCAAACTCCCAACTGCAAAAGTGTGTTAAGCCCAGCACGAGGAAAAACGGTGGCTACCTTCACAAGTTATCCTTCTTTGTACGAGGTCAGCTAATTAACCTCTACGGATCAAGATGACCTTCCCTGGCGCTCCTCAACTGGGTCGACCTGAATCCCTGCAGATAATTGCCTCGTTGACATTCAGCCAATCACAAAATCCAAGCCTATGAGAATTCGGTCTGTGCGGACGTGCCACACGTTCTGCCAGTCGCGAGATTTGCCCCTTCAAGTCATTAAAGCCACACTGAAAGACTCCAATTAACCTCATCAGCTCCCGCTTCTTAACAAGGTGCTAAAAGCGGACAAGAAAATGTGTCCGCTGTCATGATGAGGATGGAATCAGAGCCTGCTAATCCAATCTCATCTCCATTACTCAAAATAAGCACACTAATTACATTTTCATATGCATTTCAGAGCCGGTATAGATCAGTTTACCCCTAGCACCAACAGGCAGCTTGATTATGCAGTAAACGTTTTATTTTTTCTGGAAGAAGTCCACGTTGCGTCAGTACGAGGGTGAGTGTGTCGAGGAAAATGAACGCTGTTAAAGTAATTATGCTCGTGAGTAATCCCATTTGGGCTAAATAAATCTGACATGGACACCGCATTAGTCAGGGAAAGATGCTTTGTGCAAGTACCTTAAAACATGAAACCTCAAAACTGTGTGACTCATTTTCTCTCTCTCTCACTTGAATGATAAGGAGAAAGTGTTACCATGTTTGTCCAAAAAGTTGCACAAGACTCCCAGGAAATCCGGTGCACTCTACGAAAACACTGGGGCAGTGCCCTTTCAAAAGGTACACCTATGTACCCTACCTACCCCCAAAGAGTGCATATTAGTTTCTTAAAGGTACATAGCAGTATCGAAAGTGTACATATTAGTACTTTTTGAAAGGGTACCTTTTAGGGGTGTAACGGTACACAAACATGACGGTTCGGTCACGGTTTGGTACGGGTTCGGTACAACAGGGGGGAGTAAACATTTTTTTTTTTTTTATTGTCTCTCTCTTTAAATAAATTAAATCATTTTATTTATTTATTTACTAAAAAAAAAAAAATCTCAGCTAATGCTGTAAACTATATACACATTACTATAATATTTAAAGGCCTCAGCATCCATCTAAAAATCTCTACGAACGGGAGCATATTAAAACGCGATATCAACTCATCATAAATCAATAAATCAACTAATTATCTTACAGCGTGTAAGTCACCTCGCCTTCCAATGTCGCTCCTGTCGCGTGTCTTCAAACTGGCAACCCGCGAGAGCGCCAACCCTGAGGAGGAGGGGGCAGGGCGAACAATATTTTGAATTTGAACTGCAGTACCCATTTCAACCACTAGCTGTCATTCTTACATAGAACCCCTTCAAGGTTACAATTAAAAACAGAGCCCAATGTATGAAATTCAGTTGCTATTTATTTTTAGATATAATAATCAACATTAAGCTAAAATAGTGCATATATTTAGTAAAAAATGCTTCCCTATAGAGTTCATTTCTCTAGTGCACTAACATGCTGTGGACACTAAATGACTTGTCTGAGGTAAATGCGATGCTACGTGAGATATTATTCTCAAGCTGTTTTATTGAAGTCTTTCTGCAGTTGAAACACTGGTTGAGAGATCGTAAACATATCTATGCATAGATTGTCTGTTCTTCTTCTGTGCTTTTTCCTGTTGCGGCGGTTAGCAAACGGCGTTGCATTACCGCACACGCCCCCTTCTGGATTGGAGCATGGATCGCCTGTGACCAACTGTATTCGTCAACTGAATTCGTCAACTGACTGTATGCATGAATACATGTACTGTTACACCCCTAGTAGCTTTTGTATAATTTTTTTTCTGAGAGTGTGGAGTGTTTTCAGGCTATAAAGGCTTTATCTTTGTCTCATTACCTTGAAATGGGGTGCATCCGGAATTCTGCTGGAGTTAGTTAGCATTACTGCCTTAGAGATGACATCAGTGGGCAGCTGTGGGTGGGGAGTGTCCCACGGCCCTGACGGCAGTTCTTGCGCAGCGCAAGGCGACGTCTCAGAGCTGTGCTGGCAGGCACTGGAGCCATCTAATTAACACAGGGAGAAGAGAGCGCTGTGCTGGCTGGTTAATTGAGCCTATGGGGCATTCTCTTACAGTAAGGGCTGAGTCCATTTACCAGAACGCTGACTCCACAACATAGGATTCTAGAGGTGCATTAGAAGCTGAATTTGAGGGGAAAGAAGTGGTTATTCTAGAGATGCTTGGTCTGAATCTCGAGGCCAATTCCACCTTTTTTGGTCACTACAGGTGTTTTGCTCACTACATTATTTGGTCATCATGGTACCCTTATGTCATCAGCATGAGTGCCACTGTTGAGTACCAGCAGCAGCTGTTTACCACTGTAGCTAGGTAACAACTCAGAAGGGGAAGACAACGGCATCCCATGGTTTTGTCTCTTTGCTTTAACTATCAAAACATGCAAAGAACAGAACTTGCATCTGCTGTGGATTTACTGAAATAGATGCAACAAATGCACTGCCCTAAAACAGGCAAATTATGTATCATCAAAAGCACAAATTGCTTGCATACCAATTGAAGAGTCCACATTAATCATACCTTTGACCACTGATTCCTAACCAGGAGGTACTTTGGCAGGTTCCAGGGGGTACTTGGAAAGATTTTGGTATTGTTTAAACCTGTAAAACAAAGAGTACAACTTGAATGAAGAATTTGGATTTTGGGTGAACTATCCCTTTATGTCAAGGATAGCCAAACCTACTCCTGGAGGGCCAATGTCCTACAGATCCCCCAATACACCTGCCTGGAAGTTTCTAGTATGCGTAAAGAGTCAAGACCTTGATTAGCTGGTTCAGGTGTGTTTAATTGGGGTTGGAGCTGAACTCTGCAGGACAGTGGCCCTCCAAGTCACTTTATACAATACAGATTGTTTCAAAGGAGCTTCACAGTAATAAACAGAAATGACAGATGAATGATGCAAACTTCATTAAATATTCTGCTGTAAAGCAGCTCTAAAAAGACAATAGTGACAGAAATCTTCTTTTGTGTTCTGCAGAAGAAAAAGTCATGCAGTTTTGGAACAGCTTGGCTGTGAATAAATTATGCCAGAATTTTTATTTTTGGGTGAACTATCCCTTAATTGTATTTAAATTTAATAATAAAGTTACTTGTAGGTCTAGTTTCTCTATGTCATTTACGAGACAATGCTTCCCCACCATTGCCTCCAGTTCTTGACATTAACTTTTTTTTGGCTAGCGGTTTTTCAAAGTTACTAGCCACTCAGCATTTTCACTGGCCACAATTTTGACAGATACCATGGGAGAAAACTGACATATAGATATTTTTAATATTATCTCATAATTTGGCATCAGGTATATTAGGCTGCTGTCACTTTAAGACCTGACGCACGGTCATAACTGACTCAATTTACGTGAATAATCACCAAAACTGGCATTTTGCCATTATTTTAAGCCAAATATACAGTATAAACAATAAAAAAAATAATTCAATTTAGTATTGGGAGGTGGCTTTATGTGTGAACACTTTGGGTGTGAGCACAAAATCTGCAGAAATTAGTAAAATTATGCACAATACACGCAATCCCACGCCGAAATTCAAGTCCTGTAACTCCAACAATATTCATCTGGAGCAAATGAAACGAGTGAATGAGGGGAGGTGGGTTTGTGTGTCAACTCGCTGTCGGAGAGATGAGAGCGAGAACGCGCAGCTGGTATCGTGTATCTATTCTGCGTCTTTATGTATCAAAAAATAAATATTTTTGACAACACTATATTATTTCAGATGCCTTTTTAAAAGACTACAATTGAAAAATGTATAGCCCATATTACATAAAATTCAATCCGCCAAATTGGCTAGTAGCAGTGACTGCGTTACATGCCGCTGCTGAAATCTACTAAAAGGTTGGGGAAATCCTGCCCCAGACACTGCTTAAAAGATGATGTGCATTTGAGTTTGTAAAACAGCTTGCACACCAACCAAACAAACTGAACTCTGACTTCAAAGTCTCTAGTGTGAAGTCGCCCTGAGGCTAACATGTCACCTTTATTTCTAGTTGAGTGCCTAGCCATGATGTCAGTTCATGTAGAGGTGTGTCTGTGATGTCAGTAGACCAGGCCTGTCGCTGAAAGCTCTGGGGACCGTCTCTGCCACCACACCACATGGTCCCACGTCGGCCCAACGCCCAATGGACCACAGTGATTCAGCAGATGTGCGCATACCATCTTGCAGATGGTAAACACACACACACACAAGACAACTGACATGGAGTCTGCTCGTTAGATGGTCTTAACGATGCCAGATTATCGGCCCTTCGGCCCTGGCACTGCAGACCCAACTCAATTTTTTCATTCCTAGGGCCTTTCGTAAATAAATAACAACAACAAACAGCAACAAGAGTGCTATACCCAGCGGGGCTTCATGTGACATATGGGATCTCCCTGCTTTGGCCACACGGAGCGACACGGACACAGATGGCGGCTCTCAATATGGCCTCCCTCTCTGTCTCGCTCTGAAAGCCCCCCGTTCGCTGCATATTCAAATTAGCACGCTCGCGCTGACAACTGCTACCCTGCGACTGCGTTTCCAATTGTTGAGTGCTGTCAGAGGCTCAGATGGGTTAAACACAATGGCGAACAATTAGACGGACGGTTCTAAGAGCAGCGTTGCATTAAACACAAGTTGTAACGAGCTTGGAAGGACAGAGGCGAGGTTGACTCACGTCTCTCCGCGGGCTTTGACAGGGTCTCCTGAGGCCACGGGGGAAAGGGCGGGTTAACCAGTAAAAACACTGTGTGTTTACTGAGACAGGGGTTGTCACTCTCACATTAAGCTTTAGACAGAGATCTCCAGAGGACCCCAGAAGAGCTCCTGGAACATTACAGCACTGAGTATGGTGTTCACACCACTTACACACATGGATGCAGATGGCCTTTAAGTGCTTTCACAATACAACACAAAAAAATACATTACAAACAGTTCTGTGCACATCATAACTTATTTTGGTTGAGGTAAATAAAAGTGCTATTAACTATTTCCATTGACAGAATTTTCCGTCATTTATGAGACAATGCTTCCCTGCCATTGACGGAATTTTCCGTCATTTACGAGACAATGCTTCCCCACCATTTACAGAATTTTTCTCTGTCATTTACGAGACAATGCTTCCCTGCCATTGATGGAATTTTCCGTCATTTACAAGACAATGCTTCCCCACCACTTACAGAATCTTTCTCTGTCATCTACGAGACAATGCTTCCCTGCCATTGGCGGAATTTTCCATAATTTATGGAGACAACGCTTCTCCGCCATTAAGCATTATGGTGGTAGCTGGCACTCTTTTAACTTAAAAAAAAAAAAAAACTGGCGAGGAAAGAGTTAAATGTTATATTGTTCATGAGTATCAAATTTGCCTCAGAGTTTCTACTAAAACTATTTAGGACAAATGAAAACACAAAGGAGACAATTGTTGACATGCAGTAATAAGCCAAAACTATATAAAGCTATACAATTCATATACAATAATCTAGATTTGAGAGAACTTAATGAGAAATGTTTGAGTTCATATTAAAATATTCAAAATATCAAAAATATTGATTCCAGACTTTGGGAGCAAGTGTATCCCATCAATCTCTCCAATTGAGCGTTTATCATTTGTCTAATTTTTCTTTTGCGGTTCAGAGATTTACAGTCAACTATATTTTAATGAGGTGAAGGAGTGTCTCAGTCTCTGATGAATTTCAGAGTCATCAAGCTCGTAAACAGATGGAGCCAATATCTCGCTTTATCAAAATCCACTCCAGATCTCCAGCTCCAGTGTATTAAACAATACGGCCGGTTTCTCTCCCTCAGTCTGTCCGCCCTCATCCCTCAGTCTTTCTTGGGAGGAGTGCCGGGATTGTGGAGGATAGGGGGTGGGGTGGGGATCTTGAAAGAAAGAAAGAAAATGGACTTCTGTGTCAGCAACAGCGTCTTTCTTTGCTCTAATCCTCTCGCCCCAAGCCTCACGATGCAGTCAAGCGCGCTGTTACATGGCAACAATTAGGAGAGCCGAATCTCAGCACCTGGTCCTCCCCAATCTACAGCAGCTGACTGTACACACACACACACACACACACAGCCAGCCAGGTGGCACCTCTTCAATCACATTAGCTGGCCACTCTAGGGTTAATAAAACTCTGGCCCCCTCCCTGATCTGCCTGCCGCCCAGCCTTTTCACCCCAGGGCAGACACTATGTATTCTTTACAGGCCCAGTAACAATGTAATTTAAACCCGGTTAAAGAGCTGGATCCATGCGAGGAGGGCCGGGCCGAATGTTTAAGGGGCCTCTGTGGTTTCTTCAGGTCTATTTATGCCAAGTGTACTGTATAACAATGGAGCCTTTACAGAAACAACAAAACCTAAAACACTAGATTTTCAGAAGAAAAGGTAAGCGGTGTCTGCTGGTGACAAACCCAATGCCAACACTGGTGAAATCATTTCCCCTGCATTCGCAAAATCCATTGCTAAGTTTTTCTGAGCAGTTGCTTTGGTGTTGCTAGTGTACCACAAGAGGGCAAGGTACAGTATTCTGAGTGGTTTCTAGGGCATGCCTAAGGTTTACTGGGCGGTTGCTAAGGGGTTCTGAGTGGCTGCTAGGGTGTTCTAACTGGTTTCAAGGGCATTCCTCTGATTTACTGGTAGGTTGCTAGAGTGTTGATAGGCAGTTGTTATGGTGCTCTAGGTGGTTTCTAGGCAGTTTGTAAGGCATTCTGAGTAGATGCTAGGGATTTCTGGGTAGTTGCTAAGCAATTGCTAAGATGTTCTGAGTCGTTTGGCTGTTGCTAGGGTGTTTTGGGTTGTTTTTGGATGTTGCTAGGTGGTCACTAAGGTGTTGCTTCGGATGTTAAGTAGATGTTAATGTGTTCTGATAGGGTGATTCTACAGCTTTCTGGATGCTGTTCTGTGTTGTCTCTACGTTATTATGGGTGGTGTCTAGGGTGTTGCTTGGCAGTTGCTAATGTGTTCTAAATAGTTTATAGGCCATTGCTAGGTTGTCGCTAGGGTGATGTGGGTAATTACTGATCCAAATCTCTCTAATAATTGGTGTTGCTAGTGTACTACAAGAGGGCAAGGTATTCTGAATGGTTTCTAGGGCATGCCTAAGGTTTACTGGGCGGTTGCAAAGGGGTTCTGAGTGACTGCTAGGGTGTTCTAACTGGTTTCAAGGGCATTCCTCTGATTTACAGGTAGGTTGCTAGGGTGTTGATAGGCAGTTGTTATGGCGCTCTGGGTGGTTGCTAGGCAGTTTCTAAGGCATTCTTAGTGGTTGCTTGGGTTTTCTGGACAGTTGCTAAGCAATTGCTAAGAAGTTCTGAGTGGTTTGGCTGTTGCTAGGGTGTTTTGGGTTGTTTTTGAACGTTGCTAGGTGGTCACTAAGGTGTTGCTTCGGATGTTAAGTAGATGTTAATGTGTTCTGATAGAGACAGCACAGAACAGCATCCAGAAAGCTGTAGAATCACCCCAAGTTATTCTGGGTGGTGTCTAGGGTGTTACTAGGCAGTTGCAAATGTGTTTTAAATGGTTTCTAAGGCATTGCTAGGTGGTTGCTAGGGTGATGTGGATAATTATTGATCCAAATCTCTCTGATAATTCTGGGCTATGGCTTGGGTCCCTCCTACATATATGTGATTATCTGTTGGGCAAAAGTCATAAAAATAATGAGGTACTATCAATAGACCATACTTTGAGAGATACCATTCTACTAAATTCATGTAACACAATATTTGCATGGCATTCAAAGGCACTTCAAAGTATATTTTGGTACATGTCCAAAAAAATACATTGTAATTTGTTAGTGACATGGCCGTTGGACACTAACATGAGATAAGAATAATCCCACAACCTTTTGTTTGACTTTGTTTTCTTTTGTTTCTTGTCATTACAATGAGAGCCAAGCCAACAGCGCTCATTTTAATAACAATACCTGTAGATTTATATGCTAGGGTCGTGATCGCCTGCGATTTGTGAACACAAATTACAAGTGCGAATTAAGCAGCCTCGGCTTGAGCTGAATGTTATCCGTGATCAGAACGCCTGTTGCTTTGTGTTGCAGTAAGACGCCACAGACCCAATGAATGAGTAAACAGACATACAGAAAGATTAATTGAGCAAACGAACCTCTCCTGAATGCTGATTAATTCAGATGGAAACACAAATGAACAAAAAAAAAACACGGCTAATCCTTCTAACTGCCAGGCTGATGATATTCTGCATTTGTCAAGCGCCGAGGGAACTTTAATGGTTTACACAGGCTGTGCGCTCCATTAGACCCATGATTCATTTCTTCACATGCATTTCTACATCCTCTCTGCTCTCCCCTGCCTTTCAGGCTGACATACACACACACACACACACGCACTGAAGATGCGCCATTTAACACATCAAAGCTTGGGGACTGAAAGCTGCGAGCTGGAGGACAGACAGATGCAGCGCTGCATCACTTTAATCCTCTTTACCCAGCCACGTGTGGAGAGAGAGACAGAGAGACAGACAGAGACAAACAAATTCCACTCAGAGTAAACATGCTAAGGTGCAAGAGGTGAGGAACGCTCTCTCTCGCACACACACACACACACACACACACATACGCAGCCTTTGAACTATGTAAAGAGGCATAATGCACATCCTATTAATGATTAATCAGTCCTGGTTCAAAATAAACATTCACTTTAGGCTTGTCAAGACCGAGAGACCATGCATGAGGAAGGAAGGAAGGAAAATATTTAATAAATAAGTTAAATATATTAAATAAATATTATATTATAAATATTAAATAAGTAAACAAATAACAGCCAAACCATAGCAACATTACCTCAACCAATAGTGTGAGATTGGGGCGGGGTTATCTGTTTGTTGACCATGGGGAAACCTGTATGAAAACAGTCATTATTTTTTGCAATTCCATTTTGGAAAAAAAAACACAGACAAAAGGCTTTTAAATATAAGTCCTCCTGCCTTCAGTGAACTTCAGTGTGACCTCAGATGACCAACACCTCATCCTCAAACTCCAACTTTCTCCTAGAGTCTGGAGAGTTTTGCGATCAGCTGTGCTGAAGGTCTCGCTTGAGGAAGACAAATTAGACCAGAAGAATAAAGCATTCAGGGTATCTGGAATAGTCACATAAAAGAATGGCGGCCTGCGAAGAAAAGAGACACATTGTTATTGATACAACAGAAGACAGATAAGGTGAAAAAGAAAGGTTGGAAACACTGAGTTATTGATTTCTACTGTAACCGACCACAGATCAGCAGCATTAACCACAGATTACTCAACTAAAAGATTACACATTTAGAACATATTCAATTCTTCAGCCGTTAAAATAGTGTTAAAACAGCCGAGTGTTAAAATATGATCACTGAAAATCTGAGCACTTAAAAAAAAGGGTTCAATTTGTTAATATTAGTTAATTCACTGTAAAAAATTATTGTTGGTTTAACTTAAAAAAAGTAAGTAACCTGGCCGCCTTAAAATTTTTAGTTCATTTAAACTAAAAACTTTAGTTAATACAAAGGAGACTGGTTTAATCAACAGAAATAGTTATCTGAACCACACTATTAATTTATTTATTTATCTTTATTTTTATGCATTAAAACAAATCACAAACAATGAATTAACCATTCCTTGACAACAGCATTGACTCAAATAAATAAATAAATAAATAAAAAGAATGGAAAGAAAACACATACAGCATTATGTGAAAATCAAATAAACAGCAAATAGGTAAAAGTTCCTTACTGCTGAACCACATTATTGAAGTTGATTTGACAAAACAAAACAAAGTTGTGATAAATCATTAAAATCATTTTTATTGTGTAGCAATGAAGACCATTTTTTTAATATAAATTTAAATAGTTTTCAGTGTCACATGATCCTTCAGAATCATTCTAATATGCTGATTTGCTGCTCAAGAAACATTTCTGATTATTATCAATGTTGATTTGTTGAATTGTGGATTATTCGATTAATAAAAAGTTCACAAGAACAGTATTTTTTTTGAACAATTTAATGCATCCTTGCTGAATAAAATATTTCTTTTAATTACATTTATTTTTTGTTTCGAAAAACTAAAATCCTACTGACCCAAAACCATTGAATATTAGTGTATATGTTATTATTCATTGTTAATTCATGTTCCTACATAATACATCAACTAATGTTAATTTATAAAACTTGAAATGTTAAATGTTTCTATGTGGAAATTAACATTTACCAAAATGAATAAATCCTGTTTTAGTAACCACAAATCTGATGTTTGAGTTACACAAAATGAAGAAACACAAAGCATTTGCAAAGCAGCCATCTGAATATAACTCTCACAGGCTTTTGTGCTGATTAAAAATTACTGGAGTACGAGCATCTCCTTCAGTGAACCAGGAACGGGCAACAGCGATTCCATTTCACATGGCTGTGATTTCATTTCCAAGAGAGGGGGAGAGAGTGAGAGAGAATCCCTGAGGAATAACAGTGCTCCGCTGGCAATGACAAGTTTGACAGCTTCAGCCACAGAGACAAAGACAGGACAAAAGTGAATAATGAGTTCTTCACATCGGGGGATTCCTGCGGCTGAAGGTGCCAGTGAGTCAGAGCCACACAGGCGGACGGCAGGTTCCTCCTCCAGCACCTGATGGTGGCAGCTGCCTTCTGCACCGACATGTCCTCACATGCCATTCCAACATGCTCTACGGACACGCTGCCATGCTGTTCCTGACAGCAAACACAAAAACCAGACAATTCAGCGCAATCTCGAGATGAGCTGGGTTCACTCCAGCGTGAGGGAATAACTAACTACAAATTAGCAACACTACTTAAAGGGATAGTTCACCCAAAAATGAAAATTTGATGTTTATCTGCTTACCCCCAGGTCATCCAAGATGCAGGCGACCGTTTCTTCGGTAGAACACAAATGATGATTTTTAACTCCAACCATTGCAGTCTGTCAGTCGTATAATGCATGTCAATGGTAACAAAATCTATGAGAGTAAAAAAAACATGCACAGACAAATCCAAATTAAACCCTGCGCCTCGTGACGACACATTGATGTCTCAAGACACAAAACGATCGGTTTGTGCAAGAAACCGAACAGTATTTATATAATTTACCTCTAATACACCACTATGTCCAACTGCCTTGAGCGCGCGCACAGCATCCGGTGCGTGAGGTTTAGGGATGCACCGATACCATTTTTTAAGGACCAAGTACGAGTAGAGATACTTTTTTTTCTAGTACTCACCGATGCCGATGGCTATACATTTATTAATTTCTCTCTCTCTCTCTCTTTTTTTTTTTTTTTTTTTGGGTGATGTTGCCGTTTTCAAGCACAACACAGTGAGACTAATGAATGTAGGACAGCTTCTTTATTATTACTCTAATGAAAAAAGTAATAATTTTGCTTGTCACAAACTTAAAGAACAAAAATGTCACAGTGTCCAATAACCTTCAAAGGCCATAATTAACAACATATATATATATATATATATATATATATATATATATATATATAATTGTTGTTATATAAAAAGAAATTTACAAACAAAATACAACAAATACTATAGAGATACAAATTAAATAAACTTGTTTTTCAGATGCAGTAGGTTTATTTACCATGTATACATTAATTTAACATATTTTGTTATCAATAATGACAAATATAGGCTGCGGACCCTTTAAGACCGATTCCATGGATACTGACAAATATCCTGTTTTCACCCAAATGTTTACGTCCACTTAAGCCATAACCGACTATATTTACGTGAGATACTCCACACGATGGATATTTTGACAACTATGTGTGCATTTGACCATGCAGGCGCAAGGAGAACTGATCGTGCGCTGTCTGAGAGAACTGGGATCGAGAGAGAGATCGGGGGGGGGGGCTTCTGGTCTGTGTCATTCAGCGCGATTCCACCTATCCCGTTATCTAATTGATATTGAATTGTGATTGAAAGCATGCAGTTCGCAATGTGTGTGTTGTCATCATTAATTTGAAGTATTTCCACTCCCTTGAGGCTGACATTATTTCTGCTGTTGCCGCCGGTGTCTCTGTGCACGGAAAAGTCTGTCAGTTACATCATGTGAGGTATCAGTCTTTGGTATCGGGGGTATTTTTACGAGTACAAGTACAAGTACATGAGCTTGGTATCGGCCCGATACTGGTATCGGTATCGATGCATCCCTAGTAAATTGTGTACGCGCTCTGGCGTAGTTTAAACATGGTGCCTGTAGTACAACAGTTGTTATACAAACGGAAGTAACCCACTAAAAAACATGGTTTTATTTCATCAAAACTTTTTATTTTGTTACTTTTCGTTAGGGCAGCTTTACAAATAAAAAGGACACATACAAAGATCTCGTTCACATACCTCAGTTGAATGTGGAAAAACCATAGGCACAGCTGATGGTTTAAGTCGTACGTGATCCTCTCCTGGGTATGTAAAATCATAAGGGGAAAAATGATCGCTGCAGACTCTCAACAACTTTAGTACGTTAATGGGTGTGTTGATATCCAGTCGCAGTCAACCATAACTTCAGGCGAGCAGGCTCAGAAGTTGGGAATACGTGGAAAGTCACCACTCCCGAATGAGTTCATGCGAGAGAACGTAATCTTTTAGTTTTAAGTTGGTTTGAATAATCCAGATAAGCGCAAGTAAGTACTATTTTGATTAGCCGTCGTACCTACAATGTCTGTGCACTGTGGAAACAATGAGTGACGTATATGTGCAAGAAATCACTTCCGGCGCTTGCGTAAACTACACCAGAGTGCGTACACACCTCACGCACCGGATGCTGTGCGCGTGCTCAAGGCAGTTGGACATTGTGGTGTATTAGAGGTAAAAAAATTATATAAATACTGTTTGGTTTCTCGCACAAACTGATCGTTTTGTGTCTTGGGACATCAATGTGTCGTCACGAGGCGCAGGGTTTAATTTGGATTTGTCTGTGCATTTTTTTTTTCTGTGCATTGTCTGTGCACTTGGATTTTTTTTTACTCTCATAGATTTTGTTACCATTGACATGCATTATACGACTGACAGACTGCAATGGTTGGAGTTAAAAATCAAAGAAACAAAGTCACCTACATCTTGGATGACCAGGGTCCTGTACCATGATGGTAGTTCAGGGTTAACTCAGGGTTGTAGGATTAGTTTCGAGTTGACAAAACCAAACCACTCCAATCCAGCTTTGTTTGTACCATGATGCTTATCATCAACTTTCTCTGTCAACTCAGGCTTCGATCCTGAGTTTGTGGAGCGTGTGCACATAAATGTGTGACATCAGTGGTGAACAGCCAATCAGACGCCTTGCAACAGAGAGAAACTATGATTCACTTCTCGCGAGACAGTCAGCGCGATTCAAAACTCTTTTGCTTAAGATTAAGAGATTGAAGAAAATTAATTTCAACTCATTTACACTGACGAAAATAAAATAAATTATTCTGCTCTATCAGTGCAAGAGAAACTTGCGAAGTTAGTTTATTTAGTTGATAATACATAGCGATAGAGACTCAAACATGTAAGGTCATATGTAGTCATATTTAAAGTTTATTTACATCTTATTTATATTACATATGATGTGTATATATTAATATTCATTGAAACTAAATAATTAATAATAACTGTTAAACTAAAATTGCTTGTGTAATGGATTAATAATAATATATATCATGAATTATTATATAAATTATATATAAATCATAAAATCATTCTAAGTAATTATTATTAAAGCCAGACAATTTCATTGTTAAATATTTTTTTTTTACTATATACTGATCTTTAATTTGGAGGACGAGAAACTGGGGGAGTGACTTTATTGCGTTGGATGTGTCAGTTAATTTAGCTCACATCCAATTGGCCCGATTTCGGTTTGAGATCTCGGAACCAGAACATAACCTGCCCCAGAGCAGGCTAGCCGTAAAGCGTAAGTTACTATGGTGATGAACACTGCTAAAAGCCAAGTCACTTTCATGGTACCTAAAACCCAGGATTGGTGCAAACTAATCTGAAATTTACCTGGCTAGCCAGCTAATCCAGCTTCATGGTACAGGCCCCTGGGGGTAAGCAGATAAACATCAAATTTTCATTTTTGGGTGAACTATCCCTTTAACAAAACTACTTATTTTAGTAGTGTGATAGTAGCTCAGCTGGTTTAAACACAGTGGAGCATTTCCAGGAATAAATTTTGAGAAAACGGTTGTTTTAGTGTTGCATAAACGTATCAACCCGGTGCAACAGTCAAACGCACTTCTCTCAAATATAGCCCTGGGAAGTCCAATTCATTTAAGTGATTATGGAGCTTAATGAACCGATTCACATAAATGATTCAATGATTCATTTGGTTCTCTGCAGCATTTTACACATATGTGTATGTATATATATATATATATATATATATATATATATATATATATATATATATATATATATATATATACATACACATATACACACACACATATAATATATATATAATTTTTTTTTAATAAAATATAAATATGATATAATATATATGATTATTTATATTGTAAAATATATATATATACACACACACACTTATTTTATATTTACTGTATATAGATTAAATAAATAAAATATGTATGTATGTATGTATGTATGTATATATAAACACTGAACAGGAGTAAGTTAATTGATATAAAATATATATATATAATTATATACACACATTATATATATATATATATATATATATATATATATATAAATAATTTTATATCAATTAACTTACTCCTAACTCCGTGTTTTTATTATTACCTAATATAATAAATATATTATATATTTTGTTACTATAAATATAAAAATATTACATATATTAAATATAACATATTATATTATATATATATATATACAGTGGGTACGGAAAGTATTCAGACCCCCTTAAATTTTTCACTCTTTGTTATATTGCAGCCATTTACTAAAATCATTTAAGTTCATTTTTTTTCCTCATTAATGTACACACAGCACCCCATATTGACAGAAAAACACAGAATTGTTGACATTTTTGCAGATTTATTAAAAAAGAAAAACTGAAATATCACATGGTCCTAAGTATTCAGACCCTTTGCTCAGTATTTAGTAGAAGCACCCTTTTGATCTAATACAGCCATGAGTCTTTTTGGGAAAGATGCAACAAGTTTTTCACACCTGGATTTGGGGATCCTCTGCCATTCCTCCTTGCAGATCCTCTCCAGTTCTGTCAGGTTGGATGGTAAATGTTAGTGGACAGCCATTTTTAGGTCTCTCCAGAGATGCTCAATTGGGTTTAAGTCAGGGCTCTGGCTGGGCCATTCAAGAACAGTCACGGAGTTGTTGTGAAGCCACTCCTTCGTTATTTTAGCTGTGTGCTTAGGGTCATTGTCTTGTTGGAAGGTAAACCTTCGGCCCAGTCTGAGGTCCTGAGCACTCTGGAGAAGGTTTTCGTCCAGGATATCCCTGTACATATATATATATATATATATATATATGGTGCTGTGTGAACATTAATGAGGAAAAAAAATGAACTTAAATGATTTTAGCAAATGGCTGCAATATAACAAAGAGTTAAAAATTTAAGGGGGTCTGAATACTTTCCGTACCCACTGTATGTATATATATATATATATATATATATATACAGTGGGTACGGAAAGTATTCAGACACATATGATATATACACACACACACACACACATACATAACATGTTATATTTAATATATGTAATATTTTTATATTTATAGTAATTATAATTTACATATAATTATGATTATAATGTTTTTATATCAATTTACTGTAACTTTCTCTCACTCAGTGTTTTTATTGTTACCTAAAACTGTTAAAAATTATTTTTGTTAATTGAAATGTAGCGAAAATTAAATTAAATAAAACATAAATATTAGATGAAAAAAACTTTAAATTTTTTTTTTGAAATGCCTTGGCAACTAACTGAAACATAAGTTGAAGTACTAAAATTATTAAAAATTAAAATAAAATAAAGCTAAACAGAAACATAAAAAGACTATAAATGACAAAGCATATATCAAAATTACTAAATCTAAAATCACAACTAAAAAATACAATATTTTAAACGATGGCATGTGTTTTGGTCTGTTGGTCCGACCAAGGGGAATATGTTTGAAAACAATCATAATTTTTCGTTAGTAGCAAACTACATTTTCAAACTACTAACCTTTCCAAGATAATAGCTACAAAAAGCAGAAAACTGGGAAGAAATGCCGGCTGTTGTCCAGGGAGAAATCAGTGCTAATTTGAAAATTTGGCCCTGGTTCAGATGGATTGACACGTATCTTGGCTGATCCGTCCTTCCTCATGGACTGAGTGTTACTTCATACGGGGGATTTTCCACTCAGCCGAGTGGATTTCGCATCATTTCTTGTCAGTTTGCTTTGTTTGTGTGAGGTGAGCGGACGTGCATCTACGATAGACACTAATCTCTGTCTCATCAGAGCGACGGGTGCGAGGCATTTATGGCAGATGTCCATTAGCAGCCGATCAGCAGGGTCTGTCTCCACAGGGGCCGTGACAGGTCTGAGTGTGTGTGTGCGTGTGTGTATGTGTGTGTGCATGTGTGTGTGTGTGAGAGAGAGAGAGAGAGAGAGAGAGTGAGTGTGTATTACGGATCCGGCTCTGTGCTGGTCCTGTGGAGTTCTCCCTCGCCCCACACGAGCGTCTCGGACACAAGCTGCTGTCCTCCCCCCCGCCTCTGAGATCAGGAACCCACTTATCCAGCCACGCCATTGTCTAGTGTGTCCACACACATCTGTTATGCTTGGGCAACACCGCCGCTGACAGACAGTCCATTGTTCCTGTGGCCGGTAGGAGGACGCAGTCACAGTTTGGGGTAATTGCCGCTCCTAATTAGTTCAAGACACACACACACAAAATTGCTTTTTAATTAAATGCCATCCAGCCTCTAATGAGCAATCAATATCAACCAATAAAAAGAGACAACATATCCAGAATCCAAGCGGGATAAATTAAGAATAGGTTTTCTGAAGAAAATGCTCATGCAAAAGTAACTGTCATAGGCATTCAAGTCAGTTGCCAGGGTGTTGCTATGCAAGTATTCTAACCCCCGGTTTCACAGACAAGGCTTAAGCCTAGTCCCAGACTAAAATGCATGTTTGAGCTGTTTTAACTGAAAGCAAATTGTACTGACATATCTTAAAATATGTCAGTGTCATTGTTTTGTCTCAAGACGCACACCAGTAATGTTTTTGGTAATACTTTACAATAAGGGTCATTAGTTAAACATTAGTTAATGTATTAACTAACATGAACTAACCATGAGCAATACATTTGTTACTGTATTTATTCATCTTCGTTAACATTAGTTAATGAAAATAGTTGTTCATTGTTGCATTTTAATCCCATGGGGGGGCACCACTACATAGGCAATTTTAGTTATAATATATTATAAATATTATATATAAATGTTAAGCCAAAACAAATTCATTTAAAGCTAAACTGAAACAGAAACCAGCGTTAGAACCTACCTCTAATTTGGCACAAATTCAAATGTTTCCATACTCAAGATGTATTTGGATGCTAAACTATATTTATTATTTAAAAGCTTTGATTGTACACAGACTACTTAAAATGAGCAGTGTAACTTTTTATATGTTATTTTGACAATAAACAGGCTACGATGTCAAGTTATTAAAACTGATAGGTTATGTTGTGTGCGCGCGTGAGGCGCCGGCGCGATCACTTGAATTTTCTTATAAAAGCGGAAACAACTTCAAATACTCAGATATTTATGGTCACATTTATGTAACACCATTTGAATCTGTGAAGGGTTAAATAGGTCTATTATGTTTGTACACTCGCAATAAAAACAAAACATTGCTTGTAAAATAAAGAAAACAAAAAGAATTTTCTGCAGTCTTGGTTTCCTTTCCGTGAACTTGCTTCTCAAAAATGAACCGAAGCTCAGCGTATATATAGCCTAGTCTATTACTTGTCTAGTCTAGTACTTATTTAAGTGAAATATATTTCACGTATAGACAGGCTGTTTATTCCTTTTATATGATTTTACCCTGTTTTTTTCTCTGTTCACAGAAGCACTGCAGGTGCATGATGATGATGAATCCTCATGTTCTATTGTTTATTCTGTTATTTGTGCATTCATGCTATTTGTGCATGATTTTTTAATGGATCACAGACACTTATCCATTCTATTTTCGTTTAATTCTAATTGAATATAATCGTGTCGGTTAATGAAAGGATAATGATCGCGTCTGTTGAAAGACAGGGGGAAAAAACCCCCGAAATGATATTGACAATTCAATTTTTGTTTAGTTTAAGATTTTCATCTAATATTTATATTTTCTTATATTTCAGGTTATTTTCATGTTTTTAATTGTTTTAGTTTTTGTTAGTTAACTATAATAACTGTGCCTGAGCAAAACATCCACAGAACTGCATTACAGTCAATTTTCCAGCTGTTTAAGCCACAAATATTTACAAATATTCATGAATTATTTAATTCCGTCTGGGACGCAATCTCATCGAGGCCAATGATACTACAGCTATTGTTGCAAACATAATTTACATTACTTTTAAGAATAATAAATGTTGGAAAAGTGATAATAATGTGCCTTTTTGAGGTATTGTCTCCTCAAATTTATCGGTTTTATTTTGATAAATAGGCCTATGACAATATGCTATAGGCCTAGCATTAATGTTACATGAATAGAGTTTTTAGTAAAAGCACGATTTTGTGAGCATTAGCGGAACTGAATTTGTCAGAATAAACATGTAATGCGTCTGTTAGTGAATCGCTCCCACTGTACTTTGATGGCACACTGCTTAAGTCAGAAACTGATAAAGTCGAACACACACCTTATGATTAGCTGTGCACAGACAGTGCACCAATTAATTATCTATTAACGGTTTAAATAATTCACGTACGTTTAAGAGTACTGGGGGGGGGGGGGGGGGGGGCAAATTCTTTCAAGCGGCGGGCTTGCTACAGTGGTTCAACCTTAATGTTATGAAGCGACGAGAATACTTTTTGCGCACCAAAAAACCCCAAAACACCTGCTTTATTTAACAATATCTAGTGATGGGCAACTGCTTTATGAAGCTTCGAAGCTTTACAAATCTTTTGTTTTTCAAATCAGTGGTTCAGAGCGTGTATCAAACTGCCAAAGTCATGTGAACCATTGAAATTTTGAAACGTTTCGAAACACTTATGACGCAATGAAGCCTCATTTACTGAAATCACGTGACTCTGGCAGTTTGCTACACGCTCCGAACCACTGATTCGAAACAAAAGATTCGTAAGGCTTCGAAGCTTCATGAAGCAGTGTTTTGAAATCGCCCCTCACTAGATATTGTTGAAAAGTCGTTATTTTGCTTTTTTGGCGCACAAAAAGTATCAATGGAGGCCTCACTGAGCTCAAAAATATCTTAATTTGTGTTCCGAAGATTAACGAAGGTCTTATGGGTGTGGAATGACATGCAGGTGAGTAATTAATGACAGAATATGTCCTAATTGAACTAAGGCCTAATCCTGGCTAAATCCTAGCCCTGTCTGTGAAACCAGGCCTATGAGTAATATTAATAGTGATGCTTGATGTAGCAAAAAACTAGTAAAATATTTAAGAAATTAACAATTCTATACAGCATGAATGCATTAAATTGATCAAAATTAACAGGTGTTAATAATGTTACAAAAGATTTCTATTTTAGAATGTTGGGAAAAAAGGTTTTTTACAGAAATATTGAGCAGCACAACTGTTTCTAACTGATAATCAGAAATGTTTCTTGAGCAGCAAATCATCATATTAGAATGATTTCTGAAGGATCATGTGACACTGAAGACTGGAGTAATGATGCTGAAAATTCAGCTTTAATCACAGGAATACATTTGATTTTATAATATATTCACATAGAAAACATGTCTTTTAAATTGTAATAATGTTTCACAATATTACTTTTTTTTAGTATTTTTGATCAAATAAATGCAGCCTTAGAGAGCAAAATCTTACAGACCACAAAATTTTAAAAGATAGTGTATGTTGAAAGGAGAAAGAGAGAAAAAGGGGTGAGTGAGGCTGGTCTTGATTAATCCCTGAATGCCGAGATGTCCCATGTTGCCATGGATTCTGTAACCTGATAATTTGAACAGACTGTACCGTCACTGTGGGAATATGGGCGGCTTTCACCTCATCTCACAACTCAGGTCCTCTCTGAACTCCCTCTGGGCCGCTGGCTGACACAGACCTGCTAATGATGACAGGAACCGTAACCTGTAGATGCTAGAGAAAAGAAAGAAAAAAAAACAGAACTCCATCTGTACCCAAAATCACAATTAATGCATATGTAGCTTTACAAGCTACTCGTTATTTAAAAGTTAAGCTACATGTTACTTTCAAAAAGTAGTTAACTAAATTAAAGGTATGTAAGGGAACAATATATTTTTAAACATATCAGATGATGTCATTTATAATTTTACAATTAAACAAAAAACAATTGGAGGAGCAGCATTAGACTTGACAACTAATAACACTAGAAACACAATCTATATAACAGAATCAAAAACACAGGGACAAACATTTAACGAAATGAATTAGTGACTCATTCATATTAAACATCCAAACGAATCAATTAGCAGGCTGCTCATGGACAGTGTGATGTGTATTATACAAAGTATGGCAAAACAGCAAGATCCAATGTGATTAGTTGGCTTTACTGGCAGACTGACTGTAAAACCTAGATTTCTAGATTGTGTGAAGTCATGTTGACAAGGTACAAGGCTGCAAAAAGCACTTCTTAGGAAGAACTAGAAACTAGATTTGCACAGGTCAATGCAACTGTGGTCACAAAAGGTTAAAAAGATGAGCAGCCTGCCTTTGCGTAACTATGAGCTCTTTTCCAGTGATCAACCTCATCAGAAAGCTCTCTAGACCAGTCAGATTTTAAGAGGGTCACTAGATGCTTTGCTGCACAAATTCAGTTTGTGAAATGTAGTGAGGCTGCAGTCAAAATAGTGTGCTGACTGCAATGACCCGATTAAAATTTCATTTAAGCATTCTGTGCATGGTATTCTGACAGAAGAGAGATTCAGGAGTGAAGATTCAAGCTGTCGAAGACATTTTGAGCACATATACCTGGCAGCTGGTAACAGAATCAGCAACGTACTTATTTCTGCTGGCCGCCTCTGCATAAGTCTTCACCAGTACAGTTGTATTTGGAATGCCTGGATGACCAGCGCTCAGCCAGGAGGGAATTCGTCGGATTAACTGTCGTTTTACTAGTTCCCGTTCTGTAGCTCCCTTCAAATAAGAGCAGTGGCGCCGGAACTAAACCCTTAAATGGAACGGTGATAAAATTGCAAATCCTTGAAAATTCTACAATTCTTTGGTTGCTTGTGGCCATTCTGGTTTTCTGGATCTCTGAGGCCTGTTTGAAAATTGTATGAAAAATGACATTTCACAGCCACACTTTCCATTACTTTTGATTAGGTATTAGACTATTTATTTATGATATAGTGTTATGAGAGTAAATAAATCTTGAGCATTTAACTGAGAATCTTAGTTTCAGATTGTTTAATGAATATCTCATACAGTGCTCCCAACTGTCCCCAAATGGGTAATTAAATAGTTTTAACTGATGATATTAATGTACTAACGTACAAAATGTTTATGCAATCATTATGTTTTAAGTATTTAAAATGTAAAACAGTATGTGTGTGTATTATATATATATATATATATATATATCTTTTTTAGACAATGCCATTGCCATTTAGACAATTTTTATATACACTTCAGAATTAACATATATAAAAGTACAACAACAAAAGGGGTCAAATTTTAATATAAATCAAGTGACTGACTGACTGAGTGCAATATATTTCAAACCTTGTTTTCAGGAGTTCTAGGAAGAAAAACAATTCTCACAACAAATCGCACAGGTGATGCGATGCTACAGGTGTTGAGGTCAGTGAAAGGTCCAGGTGACCATCTGCCCATGTGACGGCTCGCAGAGATCAGAGAGGATGTGAGAGAGTGTGATCAACCTGAAATCAGCCGAGATTAAAGCCAAAACAGCATCAGCGTGCCAACACTGAGGAATAAAAGAGGAAAATAAAAACTGGATGAGGCAGATAGAATGACAGAACGATAGATCAATAGATAAAACTATACAACAATAGAACGAATGATAGATAGAACGATAGAACGAACGAACGATAGACAGACAGACAGATATATAGATAGACAGAACAACAGAGAGACGATGATAGATATAGATAGATATGAATCAGATCTCAGCTCTGTTAATGGATCTTCTCATCTCTGATCAAAGGTGTGTGCGTGTCTTATAATAATCATCTGTGTTTTTCCTCATTCATGTTACGTCTGCTCAGTGTCTGCACGTGTTTGTACTGGACCTGAAGCCTGCCAGCAGAACCATCCAGATGCCACAAACACACGTTCATAACATTAAGTGCACAAGCTGTGTTCTGACTGCACCAGTAATGCATTAAAGTACAGAGAGAAGGGAGGCTGGGGAGACGGCTGTGCTCGTACATTAAGATCCTCTGGGTTTTGTCAATACAGACCCAAAATTACATCACTCACTCACGTCACTGTATGCATCTTCTGCTTTAAGAGGTAGACAATATGTGTGGAATGAACTGAATGGATATTTCAGCTCAAGATCAATGCATTTGAACTACATTTTTTGGACAATGTGAATAAATAACAAGCAATATAAACAGGATGCCTGGAGCCAGCCTAAATAAATAATTCATAGATGCACATAAACGCATATTAGTGCACTGATGGCTTTTCATTCACAAAATGAATACAGTAAGTGAATGGAAGTTGTCATACACAGTGTAAATATTAGAACAGTTAACAAAGAATATGTTCATGATCAATATTTTAAGTTAAAACTAGATGGAAGAAGCAAAAATGCTTCGTTTTTTTCTAAACTGTCAGATACTTATTGTTTTTATGGGTTATGTAAAAGCCAAAGCCAAAGAGAATGAAGCTCCTGGATGTTTTCTGCCCTAAGGGAGGATTGCATTTAATCCAGGCTTTAGAGAGAGGCCTATCTGAACATAATCTCCAGATTAAAAACACAAGCGTTTAATTCAGAGCCCTCTTTCACAGCCTCTCTATACCATTCTGTAAATATTATAGAGGCCATTCATTAGTGCACATACACCACAGCACTACACATGTCTACATACAGATGGGTGATTGACTGAAAATGAAATATTTAACTCCTTCAAACTGTTTTATGCGTAAATGTGTTACCACATTTAACACATTTGTAGAAGATCTGATCATGTAACATGATGGTGTGGATGGTAATGGTGTATGATGGTAAAGACATTTATTTTTCTCTTTGGAGATAACTCATTTGGAAACACTACAGCAAACAATTATAATATTTATATGAAGTGATTTACTAGCAGTCTTAAAATGTATAAACTACCAAGAGTTCTGCACATTAAGGTTGTCCTGATGTTACCTCTTACTGTGAGACACAGGGGAGAGCAAATGTCTTATCTGAGGTCCTTGGTTGGTTGTTCTTCCTTCAGCATACACACACACACACACACACACACACACACACACACACACACACACAGTCTGAACAAATAAATGTAGTTAAATATGGCGCACTTTTACTGCAGCTTCTGTAAATACCTGCTGTGCACCTGAAAAATTGGTGCTCGGATAAATCTGACTAAAGTTTTTATTTCAATGCAATAAGTTAAAAATTAGTTCAATAATGATTTTTATTTAATATTTTGTATTTAATATTACGCAGTCGTTCAGTTAACCTGTTAACCACTTTTTGAGCAGAGACCTGAAAAAGAAATATCCAACTTAAAAGTGCAATGTGTAAATTTTAAGATGATCTATTGACAGAAATGCAGTATAATATACAGAACTATTTTCAGTGGTGTATAAAAGACCTTAAATAATAAACCGTTATGCTTTTATTACCTTACATGTTAAGTCGCCATTTTGTTTCTACAGTAGCCCTAAACGGACAAACACTCTACAGAGCGCGTCTGCTTGACTGGCTACTCTCTTCTGTCGACATCTTTGTCCTGTGTTGGACACCGTAGTTTCTCTATATTGCAGTTCGCAACCTCAACGCTAGATGTCGCTAAAACGTACACACTGCACCTTTAAACTGTCATAAATCTTGAATGTTTTGGTGCACAAACAAGTTAAAGTGAAAAGAAAAAAAAGTAACCTTAAAAACAGTTATAGAAGTTTGCGTTTATTGCTATGAAATATGCACAAAAATACTATTTTCAATTTTTATATAAAATATATAATTTTCCAAAACATGTTTTAGTCTAAGAAAATCAAAGCTATAAATCTAGTGTTCCAAATTTAAGGTTTATATCTCAAAAAAATAGCTTTCAGTAAGATTTATTTTGACACAGTACTAATATATATACATATATATATATATATATACATACATATATATATATATATATATATATATATATATATATATATATATATGTATGTATGTATATATATATATATATTTATTTATTTATTTATTAGACCTATAAAACTCATTCCAGGCCAAACGAAAAATCAAATAGGGGTCACATGGGGGTAATAATATGTTTAAATTATTTGCTAGCTGTTTGCATGTTTCATTTATAGATATGGTATAAGAATCTTGCTTAACTTGTCTGATCAGTATCTCTTTCAAACAGATGAGTGATCTTTAAATAGAGATAATTGAAAAATGTATGGACAAATGAACAATAACTAGCTACAATTCAGCACTGGAAGGAAATGACATCACCCCTGAGAAAATGTATTTCATGTTCTAATACCAAATGACTGAATCCACAGATATGATCACCTATATGCTGCATCTCAGAAAGAGAAAGGTAAACATTTTGCGTTTATGGTTTACATATAATTTGCAATTATTATGGGTAAGAGTCATTATCGTTGTACAACTTGCTTCCGTCTTTAATTTTTAAAAACATTTTTTATCTGTGAGTCTGTAATATTACTAAACCAACTCGTCTAACTAAGTAAAGGAAATTAATCTGGACATAAGACCTGTTTGCAGGTTTAAAATGGCACGGCAAGCCCGTCTGGCTGGAGCTTTGAGCGTTAATGGCTAATGAATAGGCAGCACCTGGTTCCTTCATGCAGCAGCGCCGCAGGTTCGCAGGAGGAGCTGGATGATGATGCCAGCGATCTGATCTCAGCCAAAGCTCGATACCATCAGACCGCCTGTGCCCCTCCACACCTCCACACCCACAGAGAGATCCACACGCGGCCCTGCGGACGCCACGACAATTAAATTACCTTTATGAGGTGCGGGACACACCAGAACTCAACAAGCACATCTTAAACGGTCAGAAATCAACAACAATATCAAAGTTACTTGCAAAACAATACATGTAAATAAAAAATGTTAAATATAACCACAATTATAGGGTTCAAGTGAACAAAACTGACCAAAATTACCAAATGTAAAAGAATATATTATGCTTTTGCATAATAAAAGTTGTTTTGGTGGTAAAGTTCAACACACAGTTAAAGATTTTTTTCAGTTATGGCGCCCCCTAGCATTGGAAAATAATAAAATTACCTCATTGTCCCACTAAATTGTATAAGGATTTGTCCTTATAGGCCAATAATATGTCATTCAACTACTTATCAATGCTATAATATATATATATATATATATGTGTGTGTGTGTGTGTGTGTGTGTCAATGACGTGACGGGTCATTTTTTTGTCCAAAGGCCTTAATAATAATAAAAAACAAAGATATGACACCCAAAGTATGTTAAGTAGTACAACTAGATCTCTTATTGAATCCAAAAGGTTTTAATTATATTTTGCTCCATATAAAGGTATTTTAAAGATTTTGAAGTGTCAAAAGGTCATTCGGTTTAACCATCCAAAGGCCAATACTGCCATTTCATTCACTATAAAAATATCTTAAAATATAATAAATTTATATATTTTTTATTCTGGCATGATTTTATAACATCATATATCAACATAGTGCAAAATGGTATTAAAATTATGTGTAGAAGTCGTTGCTTTGTTATGAGAAATAATGTCCAGAAAAATTAATTTCATTTATGTCATTTGGAGTAACCAACATAAAGGGACCATTTTGGATCAAGTCATGCGGTCAATATCATGTGACATCCTTTAGACACCTGCAAAGGACCACATGGTCGTGAAGCAAAGTAATGAACTCTCTCTTAACTATCTGAAAAATTCATGTTTTCATTTGCTAATACGCATGTCCCGAAACATCATTCGGTACAACCGCTATAAAACATGGACAAAAACTGTTATAAAATTATAAATTAAAAAAAAAAAAACAAACAAACACTTAATACAACTTCAAAATTAATTATATTTTTTTACACTTTTAAAATCGTCATTCGTCAATGACCCATATATACAGTGTATATATATATATATATATGGCACGGCTGTGATTCGGCCGTAGGTAATCAAAGCATGCTGATATACAGCCATATCGCACGGCTACAAGTGCGATATAGCATTTATACAACAGTTCGACGGCATGAGTATGTAAATAAATAATAACAAACCCTCTTTTGTGAGGAACTACTTCCTTGTTAATTTCTTATCCATTTTTAATTTATGTGCTAATACTCCCATGGATCATTTTAAGGATTTAGTTTTAATTCATTAACTTTGTTTTAATTCATTTTTAATTTTAATTACATTTTATGAATTAAACATCTTGTCTAATTGGACATTTGTCAGATCTTGTCAGATCTTCTCTATTCTGAGGAGCCATGTTTCACATGGGATCATAGTGCTGTATGACAAAAGGAGCCATTTGGGATGGCACATGGCCAGACACTTTGAACAGGAGCCAGGTGCATGTTGGGATGCTTTAGACGGGGTGAGAATGACACTTGCTGTGAAAGCAGGTTGTGACAACCACCAAGGCCATGTAGCCGAAACCAGTGAGACTCAACGGCCTGTGTTTGTCTCTAGTGGTATTGCAACTATTAACACGTTAAAATAATAGCAACACTCTCATCATAACCACACTCGTGTTCAGAAATTATGGATCGGATCTCTACAGAGACAAAGCTCACAAGTGAACGGCTAAAAGTGGATACAATCCAGACAGACAGGAATCATGTGATTGAAAACATATGCTAGCAGCCTGATGGGAGGATTTGGACATGAAATGAGGATCCTAAGAGGACTTAAACACTAAACTTAAACGACAGCACCACCTGGTGACGGGTCTCCTGTCGTTGACATGGCCAGATTGACTGCTGGAAGTATAAAAAGGTCACAAAATGACACATTAAGACATTAAAGGTGCAGTTTGTAAGATTTTCTCTTATTAAAATAGATTCTCTTAACCCAGTTTATTATTTGACAACTATCAGTATGTCATTAATGGGTTTATATCCCCCCAAAGTGTACACATTTAACCCTCCAGCCACCTTCATTCAAAACATTCAGAGCAGTCCACTCATATCTGTCAATCTCTTTCCAGCTCAACATTTTGGGGCGTGGCTACAGTAGCAGGCAGAGCCAGAGGGACCATGATGATGCTTTACATGAGAAAAAGACAGTCAGCTTTTAGCTTTGCAAGCCAAATTTCAGAATTTACTAATTCGCCTAGGTGGCACTACTGTCACAGAAATCTACCAGAAGGCCTACTTTTAAGCATCTTTTGTACAAAAGTTTTAATCTTTTTTTATTCTCTAGGACATAGAATGTTCCTCGTTAACATCTGAATGACTTAACTACATTATACACATTTTCCATATAATAGCCACTTTTTCCCCAAATCTAGGCATTTAAATTGAGTTTTAAAATGTATATAGATTTCTGATTATTATCAGTGTTGTGCTGCTTCATATTTTGTGGAAATTATGCTTTTTATTTTTCAGGATTCTTTGATTAATAGAAAGTTCAAAAGCATTTATTTGAAATGGAGTAAATACATTTATAATTTTACTTTTGGTTTTCATTTTAGTTGACAACATATCACTTGCTATATATATATAAACTGTTTATCAATATAGATAACACTAGCTCGGTGACATCTTAAATATGCTATGGAATATTTTCCTATAACACACCTCATAGCATTTTTATTAGTGTATCATCATTCTCATCACCTTGATTACAATAATGCAATGATGTTAAGATGTAAATAATATCGACTGAACTACTAATCCCCAGAAAGCTTTTTTTAGAAATTATATCTTGCAAAAAGACGGTCCATCTTTGCAACAACAGTCAATAGTTGCTTCAATCTCATCCGAAAGAGAAATAATCTTTCCAGCCCTGGCTGCTCAGGGTTACACTTAGAGGTCACTGAAAATAACACACTGAAGGATGACAATATATTTCAAAAGGTTTTCCCTCACTGTGTGTGAAAGCGGTATTTGTAGAGGAGGGTTTTGATTAACAGTGAAGGGCAGAAGGTCACAGAGGTCATGAATAAACGGCTCTGGCATCAGTTTTGTGATTCAGGAGCATATGAAGGTCAAGCTCTTTCTAAAAGAATCTCAAATGGAGGCAGAACGACATAAGGACAAAAACATTTCAGCTTAGTTCAGTGTATTTATGAACATTCTGAAATTCTGGAGCCTTATTTACACGGGCATTCCTTTTTCCACTTTTGGAAGCATTAAAATAATAATAATAATAATATTATTATATATATATATATATAAAAAAAATTTTTTTTTTTTTTTAATGCTTCCAAAAGTGGAAAAAGGAATGCCCGTGTAAATAAGGCTATTATATATATATATATATATATATTGGTCATATTATTGCACTTTAAAGAGATTTTAAAGATCAATGTTCAGGTGAAATACACAGACAATTGTTTAAACTCAGTCTTACATTTGGCTTTCACTGTCTGTAAATGAAAAGCATTACTTCGAAAATATTTTCAAATTAATTAATTAATTGTGACCACTAGGAGGCATCAAACTTCCACCCCAAAAAAAGTAAGTAAGTAAAACTTGATATATGAACTAAAACCATTAACCATCATTATTATAATTTAATAAATTATAATTAAAGTATAAAAGAAAAAAATTAAAAGAAAAAAAATTAACAATTATCATAATGATAATTTGAATTTTATATTGTATACATTTAAAATACAAAATGTAAATTCAAAATAACAACAACAAAAACCATCATTAATATTATTTTTTATAAATAACATTCTAATTAGTATTTTGCATTAATTATGATTTGTAAACAATAAAAAGAAATATTTTTTCACACCCAAAAAAAAAAATACTGGTATAGATATAGAATCATTTAATGCAATATTTTAGTCATCCAACTTACATCAGGCATTCATTAATTATTTGTAAAATACTAATGAAAAGTTTTGTCTGTAATTGAATTACACATTCCTAAATCAAAGCAAGTAATTATAAATAGTTGAATGTGCTGGATTGTTATGCTACGGGATGAAAGCTTTGCTTTATTTTTGTGTGGGTTTCCTTTCGATGTGAAGGTGGACATCAGAGTTAATGAGCATAAAATACTTTACAGACACTTCTCTCTGACTGATTCTCATGAGCCTCATCTTCAGTCTCAACAAATCATGTCTGCGTCAAAAGTGTGGCCACATCTTCACAAATCCAACGGAAATCCACGTTATCTCAGCATGTGTCAGCCAAATGTTTGAATAATTGACACCTTAATGAGGCTAAATTAATTTGCCCCTAATGACCCTGCGCCTAACCAGAAGCACACTTGACACGCTCCTCAAATTCACAGCACAGGAAATCTGTCCGTTTCGGCCGGTTTCGCTGGAATACAAGTGTTTGTGGGTTTTAGAGGGATTTCAGGTTTGATGAGATGGAAACAATGAAGGAGAGGCTCTTCAGCAAATGATGATGAATTCTGTGTTTTTAAAGCAGGCAGAGATCAGCGCGTCAGCAGCTGAACTCTGCGGAAACATCTCACTGCCGGGTTAAGATCTTTTGTGTTATCAGCGCAAAATAAATAAATAAATAAAAAATCCATCGCATAAAGGATCATTCAGTCTAATCCTGTGTGTTTTATTCAAGTAGTGTTATGCTGAACTGAAACCACGCATATCCATTCGAGCACTCTGTATACAGCCTGTTTATTATTCAAATTAGTATCAGCATTATTGTTGTTCTTATTTTAATCGTTGAGGTTAACTGACTGAAACGGTGGTTTAGAGGCTTCGGTGGATCAAAACAGATTTTGCTGGACTTTAGATATTAGTTTTCATTCTTTGCCCTCCATATTCATTTAAGTTATATAGCTACAAAAAAATACTTTTGATGTTATTTTGCTTATTTCAGTGTTTCAGATAACATGATGGCTTATATCTGTAAAGTAAATCTAAAAACGCACTGTCATTCACTGAAAATCTGCACTTTACACATATGCATATTCAAACTTGTTTACATAATATAGGGCCGGTTTCACAGACAGGGCTTAGATTAAGCCAGGATTAAGCCTTAGTTCAATTAGGATATTTAAGTAGCTTTTATAAATGTACCCTAGAAAAACATTACTGGTGTGCATCTTGAGGAGGAAAAAAAAAAACAATATTTTAAGATATGTCAGTACAAGTTGCTTTCAGTTAAAACATCTCAAACATGCATTTTAGTCTAGGACTAGCTTAAGCCTTGTCTGTGAAATGATTTAAATTAAGTCTGCCACACAAATTTATCATATAGCATCAAAAGACATAAATATTTACGCAACATAAATATCTATAGAGTTTGCACTAAATAGAAAGAGTCACCCAAATTGTGAACAGAAGTAATATATTTGTACTACACCATTTATCATTTGTATGGGATTTTTTTTTAAAGAAAGGATGCATTAAATTCATCAAAAGCGATAGTATGTTTTTTAAAAAAAAAAAAAAGTATGATTCCTACTTCAAAATAAATGCTGTTCTTTTTAACTTTCTTTTCATTAAAGAATCATGATAAAAATGCATCTCAAAATTATTAAGCAGCAAAAAAACATTGATAATAATAATTAATGTTTCTTGAGCAGCAAATCAGCATATTAGAATGATTTCTGAAGGATCATGTGACACTGAAGACTGGAGTAATGATGCTGAAAATTCAGCTTTGATCACAGGAATAAATTAAATTTTACAATTCACATAGAAAACACATTATTTCACAATATTATTGTTGCGATGCTTTAGACGGTGTGAGAATGACAAGTGCTGTGGAAAGAAATTACCTTTTACTCTATTTTTATCAAATAAATGCATAAAAAATAAATATATTTTGTGAGCATAACACACTTCTTTCAAAAACATTAAAAAATCTTAATGACTGCAACTTTCAAACAGTAATGTATCTGGTAATATAAGCTTAAGCAAGTTTGAGTTACTGAAAACAGCCTAAAAAAAAAAAAAAAAAAAAAAAAAAAAGGTACTATTGGCACTCTGTATAAATAGACAATGCCTTACTTTTACGCCACAATTTTTTTTTTTTTTTTTTCCCCTCCCCATTCTGGACCTTGACAGCCTCAGTCCCAAATGCACATTCATTACATAAAAAACACTGTTCAGGATTTTTTTCAAAAATAGAAGAAATGCATACAGGTTTCAGAAAAACATAAAATGACAGAAATGGCATTTTTTGGTAGGAGAGCGAGAGATTCTGCCTTCAGGTTTAAGGTGAGCTCAAGCCTCTCATAAAGATGCAGCTGTCCCTCATTTGAGATTCTCAGGCCTAAAAAGACACCCATGCCGTAACCTCCAGGTGTCCGCGGGTCTTTCAGCTCTCAGAGTGCTCTGTGAAACCCTGCGCTACAGATGGAGACAAGATAAGAAACGCACTCATTGAGGGGGAGGGCTCATAAAGGACAGGCAAAGAATGAGTGGCACATGAAAAAGACGAGTGACGTGATGAATCAATGCAATGAGCCACTGAACACAAAACAAAACACGAGACCCTGGCTGCCATTTACGTTCAACGAGATATTCACACGCTCACACACACACACACACACACGGACTCCTGCGTACATTTAAACACAGAGCACTTCTAATGAATGAATGCCTTTTGAAAGCACAACTGTGAGTCTCGTTCAATAGTCGTATTAATATAGCTGTCTAAACAATCTGAAGAAAATGCGAGTCACCCACCGCAATGCTGGAACGTTGCTAGATTTCTAGGTGGTTACCAGGGCGTTCTGAACGTTGCCAGGTGGTTACTATGGTGTTCTGGGTAATTGCTCGAGTTGCTAGGGTGTTCTGGTTCCTAGAACGTTTCTAGGTGGTTACTAGATTGTTCTGGGTGGATAGAACATAGCTAGAAGTTTGCTAGGTGGTTACTAAGGCATTGTGGATGGTTTCTAGAAGGTTGCTAGATGGTTACTATGGTGTTCTGGGTGGTTGCTAAAACATTGCTAGAAGGTTGTTAGGTTGTTAGTTGGTTAATAGGGTGTTCTGGGTGATTTCTAGAACTTTGATAGAAGGCCGTTAGGTGGATACTAGGTTGCTAGGTGGATACTATGGTGCCATGAGTGGTTGCTAAAACAACGCTAGAATGTTGCTAGGTAGATACTAGGTTGCTAGGGTTACTAGGGTGTTCTGGGTGGTTGCTAGAAAATAGGGTGTTCTGGGTGACTGCTAGGTTGAAAGATGTTACTATGGTGCCATGGGTGGTTGCTAAAACACTGCTAGGTGGTTACTAGGCTGTTCTGGATGGCTGCTAGAACGTTGTTAGAAGGTTGATAGGTGGTTACTACTGCATGGATTTTTGGGAACGTTGCTAGGTGATTACTATGGTATCCTGGGTGGTTGCTGAAACACTGTTAGAAGGTTGCTAGATGGTTACTATGGTGTTCTGGGTGGTTGCCAAAACGTTGCTAGGTGGATACTACCCTGTTGAAAAAAAACAGCATATGCTGGTTAGGTATGTTTTGAAGCATGGCAGCTGGTTTGAGCTGGTTTAAGCTGGTCAAGTGCTGGTCCTAAGCTGGTCCTAACCAATTAGCTCCAGCTCAGGACCAGCTTAAACCAGCTCATGACAAACTAAGGACTAAACCAGCTGCCATGCTTCAAAACATACCTAACCAGCATATGCTGTTTTTTTTTTGTTTGTTTTTTCAACGGGGTATGGTGTTCTGGGTGGCTAAATGTTGCTAGGTGGTTACTAGGGTGTTCTGGTTGGCTGTTAGAAGGTTGCTAGGTAGATACTAGGTGGTTACTATGGTGTTCTGGATGGTTGCTAAAACGTTGCTAGAAGGTAGGTGGAAACTACTATAGGGAGTTAAGGGTGGTTACTATGGTGTCCTGGTTATCCGTTCAGTTCCACAAAGCATCTTCTAATCTGTAGATCTTTAGAAAACCATCTTGTACTGCTGCTTTAAACAATCCAGAAACCAAAACACTGATGATATGGAAAAAAAACTCAAACATCAAGAACTTTAATCTCCACAAAGCCACAGAGTTTAACTCAAGAACCTAAAAAAAATGGTTCTTGATTGGAATAGGTTCTTTGCTGGACCTCTATGTGCAACAAAATTTCATTTAATTTTTCCACAATTCTTTGTTTTCCAACCTTAAAACTAAAGGCTCTTTATTGGCATTGATGGTTCCATGAAGAACCTTTCGATTGCACAAAGTTTTTTTTTGTTTTGTTTTTTTACAGTGGAGAAAGGGTTTTATGGTTTTCAATCACACTAAGAAAAATGGTTCTTTTAAGAACTGTTCACTGAAGGGTTCTTTACGGATCCAAAAATGGTTCTGCAAAAACCTTTTGGAACCTTTATGTTTGAGAGTTTTCAGAGCAACATTGTAGTCTATACAAATATTCACGCTTGTTTTCATGACATCTAGCACAAATGTTTAAAATCTTAATCTTGCCCTAAAAGTGGTTAGAATTATTTCTTTGGGTTCAGCCCTCACATCTGTTACATCCACACTGGCTGAATTGACACTTTCTTTCTTATTTAAAAACAGGCGAGACGTGATACTCTAATAAAGACAAACTAGCACTTCCACCTGACAGCCCGACAACCAAACAGCTTGCTGCAACAATGCCAATTACATTTTCCTGTTTGAGCAGGAATGCGGTCTCGGGTTACACTAATAGATGTTTAGTTAAACCCTCATTTACTGGTCCTGACCTTTTCAATGTCCCTCTCAACAATAGGAAACTCTTAAAGATTCAGTCATGACCTCAGCAGAGGAGTGACTTCTGATTGGCTGAAACAGGTTAATAAAGGCCAAGGGTTTATGGAATATTGTAAGTTAGATACAACCATTTTTTTATATATATATTATTAGTCTGTGTTGCCAACTTAGTGACTTTGTCACTAGATTTAGTGACTTTTTTGGACTGCTGGTTAACGTAGTTAGTCACTACTCACTACATCATACTCGTTCTATTGTCTGACAGGTTTCTAGGTGATTAAACCAATCACCTTCATTGTATTAACTCAAATTTTTAATTCATCTCAATTTTAAAGGAACACTCCACTTTAAAAAAAAAAAAAAAAAAATAGGCTCATTTTCCAACTCCCTTAGAGTTTTACTGTTTTCAAATCCATTCAGCCGATCTCCGGGACTGGCGGTACCACTTTTAGCATAGTTTAGCACAGTTCATTGAATCTGATTAGACCGTTAGCATCTCCCTCAAAAATGATCAAAGAGTTGACATTTTTCTTATTTAAAACTTGACTCTTCTGTAGTTACATCGTGTACTAAGACCGACGGAAAATGAAAAGTTGCGATTTTCTAGGCCGATATGGCTAGGAACTATACTCTCATTCCAACGTAATAATCAAGGAACTTTGCTGCCGTACCATGGGTGCAGCAGGCGCGTTGATATTACGCAGTGCCTGTGACCCCCTGCTTGCATAGGGAGCGTGCCTTGCAACCATGGAGACATTTGTGAGAGACACTGCGTAATATCATCGCACCTAACCATATCGGCTTAGAAAATCCGAACTTTTCATTTTTCTCTTAGTACACGATGTAACTACGGAAGAGTAGTTTTACATAGGAAAAATATCGAAACTCTGGTCATTTTTGAGCGACATGCTAACGGTCTAATCAGATTTAATGAACTATGCTAAGCTATGCTAAAAGTGGTACCGCCAGACCCGGAGATCGGCTGAATGGATTAGAAAACGGTAAAACTCAAATGTTTAACTCTAGGGGAGCTGGAAAATGAGCCTTTTTTTTTTTAAAGTGGAGTGTTCCTTTAAGGCAACCAGGTAACTTTTTTTAGTTAAACCAACCATTTTTGCAGTTTTTTTTACAGTGTACGCATATATTATATACACTGAACAAAATTATAAAAGCAACACTTGTTTTTGCCCCCATTTTTCATCAGCTGAACTCAAAGATCTAAGACTTTTTCCATGTACACAAAAGGCCTATTTCTCTCAAATATTTTTCACAAATCTGTTAGTGAGCACTTCTCCTTTGCCGAGATAATCCATCCACCTCACAGGTGTGGCATACCAAGATGCTGATTAGACAGCATGATTATTGCACAGGTGTGCCTTAGGCTGGCCACAATAAAAGGCCACTCTAAAATGTGCAGTTTTACTGTTGGTCCACTCCTCTTCAATGACTGTACGAAATTGCTGGATATTGGCAGGAACTCCCAAACATGCTCAATGTCTGGTGAGTATGCTGGCTATGCAAGAACTGGGATGTTTTCAGCTTCCAGGAATTGTTTACAGATCCTTGCAACATAGGGCCATGCATTATCATGCTGCAACATGAGGTGATGGTCGTGGATGAATGGCACAACAATGGGCCTCAAGATCTCGTCACGGTATCTCTGTGCATTCAAAATGCCATCAATAAAATGCACCTGTGTTCATTGTCCATAACATATGCCTGCCCATACCATAACCCCACCGCCACCATGGGCCACTCGATTCACAACGTTGACATCAGCAAACCGCTCACCCACACGGCACCATACACGCTGTCTGCCATCTGCCCTGTACAGTGAAAACCGGGATTCATCCGTGAAGAGAACACCTCTCCAAAATGCCAGACACCATTGAATGTGAGCATTTGTCCACTCAAGTCGGTTACGACGACGAACTGCAGTCAGGTCGAGACCCCGATGAGGACGACAAGCATGCAGATGAGCTTCCCTGAGATGGTTTCTGACAGTTTGTGCAGAAATTCTTTGGTTATGCAAACCGATTGTTGCAGCAGCTGTCCGGGTGGCTCGTCTCAGACTATCTTTGAGGTGAAGATGCTGGATGTGGAGGTCCTGGGCTGGTGTGGTTACATATGGTCTGCGGCTGTGAGGGCCGGTTGGATGTACTGCCAAATTCTCTGAAACGATTTTGGAGACTACTTATGGTAGAGAAATGAACATTCAATTCACAGGCAACAGCTCTAGTGGACATTCCTGCAGTCAGCATGCCAACTGCACGCTCTCTCAAAACTTGCGACATCTGTGGTGACATTGTGCTGTGTGATAAAACTGCATATTTTAGAGTGGCCTTTTATTGTGGCCAGTCTAAGGCACACCTGTGCAGTAATCATGCTGTCTAATCAGCATCTTGATATGCCACACCTGTAAGGTGGATGGATTATCTCGGCAAAGGAGTAGTGCTCACTAACACAGATTTAAACAGATTTGTGAACAATATTTGAGAGAAATGGGCCTTTTGAGGAGTAGTCTTAGATCTTAGATGGGGGCAAAAACAAAAGTGTTGCATTTGTAGTTTTGTTCAGTGTATTTACAAAATGTTGTTATATGCTATTAATCGATTTGACGGCACTAGTTTTTTTGTATTTCTATGTAGTTTTTATAATTTTTTATTATTTCAGTTTAGTTATTTTAGTGCATTAAGTTGAAATAAGCGAGAACCAAGTGCAAATGAGAAATGTTTCCTTGGTAATTGGAAACAAGTATGTTTTGTATATTTTATTTTATTTCAGTTAACGTTTATTTCAAATAACAAAAATGCACTGAAGTAAACATTAAAAACAAAACAAAAATATTACAATTATTCACACTTATGGCCACAACAAAACATTAGGTGTCCAATTATTAATACTGACATTGACCATGACAAGCTATATCTTTCAACTCATGACTACTGAAACTTTCACATGATCCAGTATACTGCAGTATGTATTAAACATCACACTCCTTTCCAAAGCCTGTTTCTGTGAGCAGCATGCTGTATGCTGTACTGGACAAAACACACACACACACACATATATACACACACACACACACACACACACACACATATATACACACACACACACACCACTAGAGATGCATTTACGGGTGTGTGGAAAAGAGCAAACCCTATAAGTGGCCATTAAAATAAGCTGTAGCATCACTTACACCTGAACACTTACAGGACACAACAGTGAAGCTCTCTCTCTCACACACACACACACTCTTTCACTCAATGTCCATCTATCCATCCATCTTACTTACACACATTTCTCTCTCGTTCTCTGTGTGTGTCTCTCCATGCTTCAGTCTATTTTAGGCTTTCTACTGTTACAGTTGCTGTTGTTACTTATTATGTGAGGATTATGGCATTTTCTGCATTATATTTGCTAGCTGGTCATCACAATTATGTTGTAAACATGCCTTTTTGTTTCTTTTTACACTGACAGATACTGGAGACCAGAATATCACAGGGGTTTGAGGAGGGACTCTTGACTTGGACTACCAAAAAACACCTAGCAACCACCCAGAACACCCTAGCAACCGCAGAGCAACAATCAAAGGAGTCTAAATGGTACAACTATTTAAAAATGTACTAAAATACTTACATAAAATATTTTTTAACCTTTAGGTTACAGCATAATGCATTTCATCATAATTTACCCATGTACTTGGCACAGACAACCAGATTTAGTCCTTTAGTGCCCTTTGCAGCCTGCGTTAAATAAAAATAAATTTTTTGGCAAAAATAAAGCCAAAAAAATTAATTCATTAAAATAATTTAAGTATTAAAATAAGTTATTTTTTGCAGTAACACTACACAACTTAAATATCATTAATAAACAAGACTGTCATGTGATCCTTATGCAAAGTTGCAGTGATCATGAATTTTATGCTGATGATTAATTAACAATGTAATTCTGCTCTGTAATCTTGTATATTATATTACATAAATTATAAAATAGGCCCATATGATTTACTTTAATGCTTTGAAAATGTATATTTATTTAATAATATAATACAGAAAAAACACAAGTATTTCACCTTTCACATGTGATCACATGGGTTGCACATGGGATTCACATGAAAATGTTCCAAAAGCACACATTTGCAAAAACATGTTTCACATGTGATTCACATATTTCACATTTGCTTTTAACATGTTTTCACTTTTTAAATTTCATGTGGGTTTTTCTTTAACGGATATGATATATAATGCAGTTTGATTAAACCTACACAAGCCTTCATTTCATATGAAGAAATATCTTTGTGTACTTTACAACAGTATTTTTTTTTTTTTTCTATATTCCTTTTTATTTACTCCACTGCTTCTCTTTTCCACACAGGAAAAGGAGCCACATTATTGTGCATATTTCTTACCTTTCTTAAATTTCCCTTATTTGGATGGCAAAATGTGACTGAAATTTTAGGCACACAGTTCCTGCAGTTATCTCGTAATTGTGACTAGATAGAATAACCATGATCAGACAATTAATGGCATTTCTGGTGGCATTTTTACATTCATTCATGTCCATCCATAGCAAAACAGTGCAGAACGGTCCTAACCCTAACTCAAAGTTTAATATTTAGTGTTAGAGGTTTGATTAATTTGCTAAACTTAAGTATAAGCAAGAGCTATTTGGCTGCTAATTAAACTGGTTTTTAATAACACCAGATGTAAAGTACAGCAATGCTTCATTAAACAGAAAAGTGTCCTTTAATGTGCGTCTCTCCCACAGCTGGTTCCTTTCAGCGAGCTTACGGATGAGCTCAACGCCACTATAGAAACCATCGGCACCCCCTCAGCACCTGCCCTCCATTACTGTCCGTTTTCAAACATATGTTTTCACATGCAGCCCTGCGACACACAATAACCCCTGCACACGGGGGCTCAGGGGTGAGGGTATCTATCTCTAATGAGCCCAGTGTCTTGTTAAGGGGGCAGCTCTGGGTTTGTGGAAGAAGGCCAACAGGAAACAGACTAATGCTGCTGGGCTAAATGGAAATCCCTCGAGTCGGAGGGTACAAAGACTCCTCTTCGGGTGCCTTTGCGCTTTTGTTTGGGTTTGTTTACCCTGTCTGCAGGCCGGGAGTGTTGGTGGTCTGCCCCGTCACGGCCCCCCGGGGACGGTTTTACACTCACACATACGGCTCAGAGGGATCTATTGTGATAAATGAGAGGACACACACTCACCGGCTGGGGTGAGAGGCGCTGTTCACGAACATCCGCAGGTATTTGGGTTTGGTTCTGAATGCCATTTGAAGAGGAGAGTGATGCGTGTTCATGACAAGCAATGGAGTGGGTGTGTTAGCAATAATGTACAATTTTACAGCAAGTCTACCCTTACGGTTTGTTTTACCTTATTGTTACAAATCTCTGTGCATTTCTTTCTTTTAAAGAACACAAACAAAAACATTTTGAAGAACATTGGAGCCCAAATAACTTTGCAATCATGTACAATTTTAGCCATTTACTGATGATCATCCCTTCTGTCAAAACTTAAGTCTAACCTTACTTAACCCTCTGGTGCTGTTTGGTCATTTTTTGTCTCAATTTTTTTAAATTTTGGGGGGGAATTTTTTACTTTATTAAAATTGTATGACACTTGGTAAAGGTTTTGGCACCTGCTATGTAAACAAAAACAAAAATATCATGGACATAATTTGAAAAGGTTAAATGGTCCTGAAAAAAATAGTCACTCATTTGTACTGTTCGCGGTCAAAAATGAGCGTACTGGAAACAAATGGGAAGCGAATTTAATTTAGTGGAAACGTTTGGTACTGCGCCCAAACAAAATCTTACTGAAAGCTAATTTTTTGAGATATCAACCTCAAATTTGGAACACAACAGTTTTAGAGTAAAACGTGTTTGGAAAATATATATTTCATTATAAAATTTAAAAATAGTTTTTATGCATTTTCCATAACAAAAAAACAAAAAAAACCTACACGATACCACACTTAAGTCTGTACTCCAAAGCATTCAAGATTTATGAGAGTTTAAGTTGGAAATTTCATTTTTAGGTCCATGCTCAAAAAGTGATAAATGTAATGTAATAAATGGATCATAACTACACCATAAATATAATTTGGTACCATAAAAGCCCCTAAAAATACTAATTAAATAGAAAACATCATTGAACTAAAATATAGTACATTAATTTCTGTCATTTTTGACCGCCGCGTCAGCACCAGAGGGTTAAAGTGATAGTTCACCCATAAAATGAAAATTCTGTCATTGTTATAAATCTCTATGCATTTCATTCTTTTGAAAAACACAAAAGATTATCTTTAAAAATGCAACAACGTACCATTTTTGTAGCCATCAACTGAAAATCTTCTCCTCTGTGAAAACTGAGTTACCCTTAGTTATAGTTCTTCCAAAAACTGGAAATTCTGTCATCGTTACAAATCTTGATGCATTTCTTTCTTCTGAAGAACACAAAAGATATTCTGAAGAACACTGGAGTCCAAACAACTTTGCAAAAAAAAAAAAAAAAAAAAAAGTAAAATTTTAGCCATTCAGATAATCTTCCATTGTCAAACTTTTTAACCTTAAAATGATAGTTCACCCCCCAAAAAACTGAAGATCATGTCAGCTACAAATTTCTATGCATTTCTTTCTTTCAAAGATATTTTGAAGAACATTGGAGCCCAAACAGCACTGGGACTGAACCTTGTTGACAACATTTTTCAAAATATCTTTTGTGTTCTACAGAAAGAAGTACATTTCATTCAACTTTAACTAGCAGGATTCACCTCAAACTTTTCCTCTGCCATGCCAGTTGCTGACCTGAAAGAGAAAACTGACTGCAGTAGAAGAGTTTACACTAATGTATGCTGAGAATGTGTGAACTGCCTCGTGACACATTACAAAATGCAAAGAAGCATTTGTGTTCACACTTGCATAGAGTATGTTAACTGCATGAACAGATAACTACTTTCTACATTAGTAAAGAGAGACAAACCAACTTAATCGCATGAGAAAATCTAACTATTTTATGGGTTTGCCATTTTGCATGAATTCCATCTATGTGATTTGTATGGAAATGTAAAATTTTTAGAAAAAAAACATACATAAATGTTGTACGCAGATCATGCAAAAGTGTACAAATGAGATTGTACAAATTCATAGTCATTAATCCACCAAAATGTAAAATAGTTATGAATTGTCATGAGAGTGTGTTGGGAAAAATTGCATGCATAATTATTTCAAGCACTGCAACTCCAGTGATCTCTCTCTCACGTAATGATTCTGGTAATAACTTCTGTCTCTTCTACGTGTGACAAAATCATTATGTGTGATATAATCCTCCAACCAACAAAATGAATCTGCTGGTGCTCATATGTGCAGTTTTCAACAGATTACACCTATAGGTGGCTATTTTCTCAATGAGAGTAGAAGAGTGAATCGTGTTTACTTGCTTGTCTATTAGTTCAACCACTGTCATTTTCACGATCATTATTTTTTATATGTATAACGGTGGCCTTAAAATGTATTTGGACACTTAAGACATACTGAATGTTGCTGCATTAGATAACAAAATAATAAAGAAAATAGCATCTGCACTCGAATGCTGATGCATCTCTTCTCTAACATCACTTTTCTCAAACATTTTTTAAGTCTCAATGTCTCTGGTAATTTTTAGTGAATGTAATAAGGCAGTTCTTCTCAAGTTTACACAGATTCACTATCAACACCAACAAATAGATCAAACGATACGGTCTTCATTTTCAATCTATTCATCTATTGTTAGTATAATTTCAAATCCATCAACATTTCCATTTATGCACTTGTCTGATGCTTTACCCACAGCAATTTACATTGCGTTCAAGGTAGAAGTGGGAGATATGGCAAAAAAAAAAAATGTAATTTTTCTTTAAAATAAATGCCACTTGATTTGATGATTTATCATCTAATAAAGTCATTCATGCATTTTTTGTAACAACAAATGCAGATACAGAAATGTTTTGCTAGCATATATGGTCCAGATCAATTAACTTAAAATCTAAGTTTAGTCAATATTTTGCTCTATCCAGTTTCTACTGCACCAATTTTATGTCAATATATTTTTTTCATGGTTGAAGAGAGAACATAAAACGAGTCCACTGTTGGTCCTTACAGAGAGAACAGACAGACAGAACTTGACCCGTACGATAGAGAGCACGCAGGCAAGAGCGCTAAACACTTTAGAGGATTTCTGAACAGCTCCATTAGCCTCAGTCTGATGGATTGGGCTCCATCTCACATGCATGCCGCTCTAATGAGGTCTACCTGCGCTATTGTGTCCCATAAATGCGTCATTTGTGTGCTGAATGCATTACGTGCCAATCCAAGAATTAAGAATATGTATGTGAGACAAAAACAGAAAAGATGGAGAATGATTAGATCTATTGTTCATGGAGATTCTGCTGTAATTGAGTTACGTTGCCTCATTTTATTTAGAAGAAAGGGGTATTTAGCGATATGTAAAGTATATAACATGGTCTGAATTGTGTCATTGACAGTACTTTTGTTAGATTTACCCTGCAGTGATCTGGTTATTCTGAGCAGAAGCAAACAGAACGAACATGTAAGACCGTTGGATATAGTCAGTGTCCCCTAAAAGTATTTAGATACTTCACCCAAAAAAAAAACTGTAATTAATTACTCACCCTCATGTTGTTCCAAACCTGTAAGACTTTCGTTCATCTTCGGAACACAAATGAAGATCTTTTTAATGAAATCTGAGAGCTTTCTGTCCCTCTATTGACAGCCACGCAACTATGACTTAAGCCCCAGAAAGGTAGTAAAGACATCATTAAAGTAATCCATGTGACTCCAGTGGTTTAACCTCAACCTGTGCCACTTTGTGCTTGTCAAACATCAGTTGAACGCGGTAAAGGGATGGCGCAAACTCACCCAAAAATAAAAATTCTGTCATAATTTAGAAGATAAACATGCTTCCACTTCATTGACATTCATTGTTTAGAAAAACAGACAGAAAAATGAAATGCATACAGGTCTGGAAAGAGGGTGATAAAGGGTGAGAAAATGATGGCAGGATTTTAATTTTTGGGTGAATTATCCATGAACAACACCTGTGTGAACTTGAGGAGAACTGACTTCATACATCCACTAAAAATCACCAAACACCAATTGAGACTTCAAAAGTGATGAAGAAAAAATCCTGCAGCATTAGAGAAAGGCAGATACAGACACTTGACATCAGACATTAATAACTGTGGCTTTAGTGTCCAAATATTGTTGATGTAATGGCACGTTTCTTCATAGACCAGCTGTCTATCAAAATTGTAATCATTGGCCAGATCATGGAGCGTAGGAGAGAATTATGACCATGAAGAGAAACAGAGCGAATCGCCCACCTCTGAAGCATTTAGATGTACTTATCTTCCTCTTAAGAACACTTCTCAAACATATTATGATTGCATTAATTTTCAAGGCAAAACAATGTTACAGCCCTTGAGATCAAACCAACAACAAGACAAAAAGCAGACTGGTATCATCATATGTAGTAAACATCCACCCACAACACCCTAGCAACTAGCATAGCAACACCCTGGTAACGATCTACAAAAAACCAATACAAATCCAATGTTCTCTGGAAAGAGACTTATCAGATATGTCAGATAAATTGTTACTCAACATAAAATTAATGAAGGAAGAAGCTCAGAACGCACAGATGAAATCACTCTGATGGCGCCGGGGCTTGGGCCCATCATCGCTGCTTGCAGCTATATTTCTTATTTTTCATCAAGGTTTCGGGGGCTTTTGGCGCCCTTAATATGCTCAACAACTCTAGAAAATTTGCATACACATCAGAATCGTCAGCCATTAGGGCCAGGCCAAAGCTGGTACACAGGCGTGGCGGGGGAGGCTCTACAGCACCCCCTTGAACTGATGACAGACTTTGGCTCAGGCATTTCAGAATGATCAAACCAACATTTGAGATACTGTGCAATGAATATATGGTCACCAGGGGTGTGTTTCTCAAAGCGAACTATGGTCGCAAGTTCCGTCGTTACCAATAGAGTTCAATAGGACTTACGACCATAGCTGGCTAACGATGCTTTCAGGAAACGCACCCCTGTTTATTCTAGTTATCTAATCACATCCTCTGTTGAGGCAAAGTCACGTGAGTTTTTTGTTGTGCATCAAGGGATTTATACTGTAAATGTGTTTCCATCGTAGTTTATGTGCATGTCTTCATATCGGATTAAAAAAAAAAAATTGATCTGCCTCAATTGAGCACAAGTTTTAATGTGTATTTTTAGAATTTATGTTTATCTTGGCGTTTCCATCCAGCGTTTTTCATGCGATATCCCAAAATGCGCATAAAAACGGGTAGATGGAAACATAGCTAATGTCACAATTTTTAACTGATATATTCATTGCAGGAAAAAAAAAAATATTTTAATGGTTGTACAAATATAATTCAAAAAACACAATATCTAACTTTGGAAAAGGAATATTTATGGCACTCAGAGAGGTATGTTCTATGCAATTGAGCTGATAGAAAAAAAAAAAAGAGATGCATTTCTAGTTTGAACATTATTTGTTCTTTAGATATTCCTCTTTAAAAGAAAAAATCAGCTGTATGCAAAGTGACCCACAATTGGTTTCTGATCATTGAAAATGTGTACAATTTACTAATGGAGCCGCATTGAGATCTCCATATCTCTGGGATTGAACCATCGAGGGCCTTTAAAATGAAGATACCAAAAGGACAGTTGGTTATGAACCAGAATCTAAAAAGATATTAAAATATCTTTAATACTTCTTGAGTTACAGGCATGCAAACTTGAGGCAAAAAAACACAAGTGCTTTTTGCCAGTTTTGAACGGTCACCGTTGGCATATAATGAAACAAAGATTGCTAAAGTCAACAGATTTTACTAATAGACCTACCAATCTCTGTGTAAAAATAAAATAATGACACTGCCATATTTCTAACGTCAATTTTACACCCCTCTAATTTGGCTCCTTATAATGGACTTCAATGGCCTCCAAACGGTTGAAGGTCAAAATTATAGTTTCAGTGCAGCTTCAAAGGGCTTTAAACGATACCAGATACCAGGCTTCCGCCAAAACTGTACTTTCGTATTCTTCAAAAAGCTTACGCTGTATGTCCTACGCCTTCCCTATTCTACTTACGTAACGAACGCAGCACCGATTACATTTCTTTTCCGTAAGTAGAACAGGGAAGGCGTAGGACATACAGCGTAAGCTTTTTGAAGAATACGAAAGTACGGTTTTGGCAGAAGCACTTGGAAGGAGATCATTTGTTTATATAAAGCATATACATTTACATTTTTTTTCAAAAATGACCAATCGTTTTGCTAGATAAGACCCTTATTCCTCGTCTGGTATCGTTTAAAGCCCTTTGAAGCTGCACTGAAACTATAATTTTGACCTTAAACCGTTTGGAGGCCATTGAAGTCCATTATAAGGAGAATAATTCTGGAATGTTTTCCTCAAAAACCTTAATTTCTTTTCAACTGAAGAAAGAAAGACATGAACATCTTGGATGACATGGGGGTGAGTAAATTATCAGGAACATTTTATTTGAAAGTGAACTAATCCTTTAATATCTTGCATTTCATCAGAAAAACAGAAAAAGATATTAACAAAATCAAAAATTTGAGCCGGGGAAGTTTCCGAAATTTGGTTGATTTGACACGGAATGACGGAATAAATAAAAGGAGCGATTCCAAGAAGGTCCTCGCACCATTGGTAATCAGGCTCTAAATATGGGAAAATATAATAAACAATAATGAATGAGAAATGCTAACCACACAAGGTCAACACATTTGCTCTGGTTGAGGATGTAAGAATGTTTCGGATGTGACCTCTTTTACTGAAGGTCGGCAGGTAGAGACACAAGACACCGGGACGACTGAAGGACAGAGACATTATTACAGCACCAGAGCTCAGCTGGACAAGATCAGAGCGATCTAATCCATTCAATAGTGCAAAACAAAATGGATAGAAATGCAATGAGGACAAACTCCTTTAAAATGTTTACATTGCAATGGCAGCCATTAAGCGTATGATCCACATCTGTTTCCACTTTAAATGACAGCTTGACTCAACTGCAGCTCAGAATCTCATTTAAATGAGTAGGAACTTCATCCCAAATCTTAATATCAGAGGATAATATCGCATCGTTTGTAGTGGCCTTCAGGCTCTAAGAATACAACCACGCAAAGCAAGGCAGACGTCTGTTTAACAGCCCCTAAACATTTTAACAAAGAATACTATTATTATCAGATTACCAGGGGCATTTGGCACTGGAAAGCTAAACAGTGACAACTCTACCTAACAATGTGTTATATTAAGGAGTTCTGGGTGACCCTGTACATGGTTTGAGTCTTTATATCTAGCATAAAATCTTGCACAATCAACAAAGTATACACTCCGTTTTATCGGGTTCTTGAAATATGTTGAAGCCATAATGATTAAAACTGTGTTTTAGTTCAGGATTACAGCTAAAATGAGCTGAAGTAGTCTATGCATGACAAACGGCCTCTGAAAATGTTTGACTCCCTCTTGTGCTGGAGGCTAACGGGAAAATGTGTTTATTATTAAAATCGTGTACGGGCGGATCCTCACCCTTGGCATCTCTATGCTAATGCGCAGGTAAGAGCCCTTGTGCTTTTGTGTTACTGGGCACAACAGGCCGCCTGCCAATGCGGTGTCTTGCTTTCAACTGAGTGCTTTCAATTCTCATCAATTTAGCCCAATTAAAGCGCTCTGCCTGCACGAAGAGCATTTTAGAGCCCCGTTACAAACCCACTCTTTTCAATTAAGCTAAAAGATAAAGATCCAGGTTTCACTGATGCATTGAAATGTATTGCCGTTTCTGTGCCTACTTTCTGTTCAATACCCTACCTCGAGGTCGGCACACTAAAAAAAAAAGAGAAAAAAAAAAGTCAACATTCAATGCTTTAAGTCACACTATTGCATACTTGAAAAACATTAACATTATATGCACTATTAGCTAAAGACAATAAACACAATCATAACATGAATAACCAATTGCTGAAACACTGCTGAAACCTTGAAATCGTTATCTAGCCTATATGCTAGTGTAGCCTACTTCTAAACATTGACTATTCATAAAAAAAAATTAAAAAACTGTGATCAAATTTAATTTCTCTTACAAACAACAGGTCAAAAAATATTAGTGACTCATCCTGTACCTAAAATATTTTTGTCCAATCAGATGCACTCTAGTTAACATTGAGCAAATCAAGGTTCACAGCGATTTGAAAAAGGGAGGGAAACAGGCCTAAACATCCTGTTTCAATAGGAAAATGTCAATACAGGAAAGACACCTGTTCTCATCAACTGAATTCACTTTGTCTTTTATATTATAAGTTATTAATACAAAACTTACGTTTCAAACAAAAATTGGCTTCTTCGTAGTATATTCTCCGCATACAGTGCGTCTCCACGCAACGCATAGATGGAAAGTCAGACTGGAACATTGATATGAGTGGATCGGAGCGTTAAAGATTCCACCTCAAGCTCAAAGCGTTTTATAATCACTCGGCTCCGGATCCATTCCAGGTTTTCCATTCCATTTTCTTACCGGGACTCTTACTTGGGTTTCTCTTCCGAACGATCATGAAGCAAGAGAAAACAGACTCTCGAAAGGCTGCAGGTACTTTCAAAAACCTCGATCAGTTTCCACTCAGCACCTCAAACATATCGGAACGCTATAAACACGATCACAAACCGTGCAGCTTCCCAGTTCAGTCAACGCTCTTGGAATGTCGGCCAATCAAATTAGTAATAAATTATTACGCAGCGCTCTACTTGTTTTTGATTGGTCGGTCAGTTATTTAATTGGCAACAATTTCTTAATTGGCAGTAATATCACTCCATGCTCTATATATTTTCACCTAATAATATAATTTCTACTATAGTCAAATTTCATGTCCATCCATCCATCCATCCATCCATCCATCCATCCATCCATCCATCTATCTATCTATCTATCTATCTGTCTATCTATCTATCTATCTATCTATCTATCTATCTATCTATCTATCTATCTATCTATTTGACATACAGCCTTTATACAGTCTCTGGTACTAGCGGGATCATTTAGTGACCCTTTGTACTGTCCTAGGCTATTTTGTTTTGCAACAATGACTAGCTGAATTTTATATTTTTTAGCTTGTGTAATATGTGTTATTTTTACTTAATAAAATATATGCTGATTCTTAGTTGGAATGATAATTGGTGATAAAGTTGTCACATCTTCTGTTTTTTTTTTTTTATGAGTTTGAACATTAAACAAAGTTTAAAAAGTTAGCAAATACATATTAGAGCAAATGTTTACAGCAAAACACTATTATTATCCACTGATTTGCCAAATTCACATAATTTGGGTCATTTTATTTGCCCAAAGGTCTTCTTGGCTTTAATTAACACATCCTGATTGGCTTTAATCTCAGCACAGATCAAAATGGAGGTAATTTTCCATTCCAAATCTACCTTGATTAAGAGTTTGCGTAATACTGTTGAATCGAGGGCAATTATGCTGTTGCCGTTTATGTCTGTATCTGTACTCCACTGAACCCATTTACTTCCACGATGATTTTATCAAAAATATTTTTTGGCTAAAAATTATGAACAGAACAGTATGCTTTAATTGGTGTGGGTCAAACTGACCACTTTTATAAATAAATAAAAAAAATCTCTTTTAGTCTGGCAATTAAGCCAAAAATGTTGCTGTTATTTCTGTATGTTTTTCCTTAGAAGTTGATTAGTAGATGCTTTAAATTCAGGTCAGCTGCAGAGTTGTTGGAAAAATTTGAGATTATTAGATTTTTGGACATTTTGTTACAATTGCAATGTTTTTTTGTTTTTTTTCTGTTAACTATTGGGTGATCATTCGTCATTAATTTAATATGTATTGTACTAAAGCAAAATCCTCTTAGAGGATGCTAATTGTGATGGAATATGAATGTCAGCTGGGTAGGATTGTTTTTCATTTTGTTTCCTTTTTTTTTTAAACAAAACCATCTTGAGTGGTCTTCTTTTCTAAGGCATTCTGAACAAGGTCCACGGTTCAAGGCCCGCTCTCAGCCTTGGGTGTGTAAAATGATCCTTTGTAGCATGTGAATTGAGATTGAGCTTTTCATGTGTTTGCATTCCAACTTGTAAATGTGAAAAAGAGAGAGAAGAAGATATTTGAAAAATAAGAAGTCATTCTCACTCACTCAAAGTCTGTGTTTTGAGTATTTTATTGCAATTATGTAATTACTACCAGTTACAAGGGGTAATATCCAGGTCATATTTCACCCCAAAATCAAATAAGGAAATATGAAATTACATTTTGGATGACTTTTTTGTTGTTGTTGTTGTTGTTGCATATATTAAAGGTATAGGATACATGTTGAATTGATCAAAAAGGTATTTTATAATGTAACGATCTTCTATTTCTAAACCAGAGAAACACATTTGTGCAACTGTTCCCGCTTGAACGCATCTATATGCTCATTTGTAAGGAACCTCATTATGTGTTCATTAAGTAATTGGTCTGTGGTTGTTTATGTGAGTGTTAAGGCTGTCCATTCAGGAGCCTTTGAGAGATGTATTGTTGTTAGGGTTCACGTTATGAATCCAGAATGAGATGTGCGGGTGAATTGTATTGGTCAAACCCGGTACACTGAAAGGCCAAAACACTTTGCATGCCCTGAATGATAATAATGGAAATAAAGCCAATAAAACATGAGGAATAATTTACTGGGTCCTCTACTAAAGAGCAACTGTTTGCACATGTGCCATTGACATATTTTAGTGTATTTCATTGGTACAAAGAATTGTAATTTGATGTTCAACGGAAATGGAAAAGCACTGTTAGTTGTAAATCCAAATGTGGCACATTTTGCAGAGTTAAATGACTTGAATTTGAATCTATATACATTATAAATGTGTTTTGTTTGGTTTATTTACAACATAGAACAAATGTTGTGATCTATTACAGGGTTACATTATGGTTTATTATCCACTCGATTTGTCATAGAATGGAATTTTGTCTTTGACACTGGCAAAAAAAAAAAAAAAATGCAATAAAAATACATTAGACATAAATAAACACATGAGCAAACATACCAACAAACTTTAAATAGGACATCAAATCAACTAAAGAAAAGTGCTGTCCAGCAGAGGACGCTGTTCTTCAAGGTGTAATATTTAGCTCTTCAAATGACACTAATCAGCACACCATCTTGAGTCAGAACTGTAAGTATATGATTGTAGTGAACATATTATTTATTTTAATATATGTTTTTATATATTTTATGTGTTTTACTATGCCTTTACATTGTCATTTTATTGATTATTTGTTGTAAAAATGCTTGAAACAGAGAGTGAATACAGAAAAATATTCAGTTCCCTCCTCGAGAAAACCTTGCAGAAAAACTAAATTAAACCTAAAACATGTTTGTTTTGCTGGTTTTACAGGGATTTTGGGCACTTGTCAGCTGGAGAACAGCTAAACTAGCTTAACATAAATAAGGTCAGCGAGTTGAAGCTGGTTTTCCCCTTTTCATGTGTTCATGGCAAGCAAATTCACATGTCCTGCTTTTCTTTTTCTTTTTTTCTTAGAAGAAGAAAATTTTTCATGCAATACAATTTCTGCAAATGATAAGTCAGTACAGGCCCTAATAATAATTTTAAGAAAATTAGGTTAATAAATGCTGTAAAAATGTATTGGTCATTGTTAGTTAATGCATTAACTAATGTCAACACATGAGGCTTTATTGCAAAGTGTTACCAATATTGAGTAAAGAGTCTCAACAACAACCTAAAGGCATCTGAAGTACCACAATCCACCACAAGGGAGCAGTAAGACTACGAAAGGCAATTGAGAATACATGCAGGAACACAGAAAACACATCTGTAGGAGAGGTTTATATGAGGAATGCCTGTTAGTTCATGTTTAATGAGATGAAAATAAGAATACACTATTTCATATAATTTGCTTTTGATACGTTTGACTGCCATAGCAGCGAGATTCATAATGCTTGTTCGCACCAAATCGTTTTAAATAGAAAAGAATAGCAGAGTCCACACCACAGCTATAACAATAACAGCACAAAGAAACCATAGCCTATCGTTGGAATCACTTTCAGAACTTTTTTTTTTTTTTTTTGCAGCTGATGAACGATAAAAACATTGACAGCCAGTCAGAATCTTGTTTTAAGTGGTTAGTTAAACCAAAAATGAAAATTGTGTCATTAATTACTCACCCTCATGTCGTTCCACACCCGTAAGACTTTCGTTCATCTTCGGAACACAAATGAAGATATTTTTAATTGAATATGAGCTTTTTCTGTCACTCCATTGACAACTACCACTTTGTCGCTTCCAAAAGTTCATAAAGAGATTGTAAAACTAATCTATATGAATTGAGTGGCTTAGTCCAAATTTTCTGAAGAGACTCGATAGCTTTATATGATGAACAGATTGAATTTAGGCTTTTTTCATATATAAACATTCATCAACGCACATCAGTTATGGTAAATGGAAGCTCCAGCATGTTTGCCTGACATGCGAGAACCAATGAGGTTCATTCTCGAGTGTTATGCAGCACGTTTGAACCAATGAGGTTAAAGGTCTATGGTTTAAAAATTAAAGTGTCTGTGAAAAGCGTTTACGGAGCTTGATGATCCGCAACATCAGTTCACAAATAAAATATATTGTTTCAATTATTACTGCCTTTAGATATTATTTTTGAAAAAACTGCTTAAAACACTAACTTGATGAGATTTACTTGGTTTTAATAAATCGAACATTAATCGCATTGTTAATAGAAAAATTCAAAATAGAACTGTATTTAGTTTCCTTTTTCCCTTTTTTTGATGTAATGTTTATTGAACCAGAAATATGTGACAACATTAAGTGTAACTTGGACATTTACATTTGATTTTCATAAATAAAATAAAAAAATAAAATTAAAAGAACTGTGAGGTCTTTGCCTCCTCATTTCAGAACACCACTGTTATCTTTATAGTTCTTGTTCTTGGTGTCAACGGGCCTTTACTCACAGGCAGATGTATAGCCTGTTGGATTGCTGAGATATTGAGCTTCGAGCATTGCGTTCTACAAAATGGATGTTTTCCATACAGATTAGACAAATTCAAGACAACGTGATTTGGTTTATGTTTCTGGAGAATTATATGATTGAAAGTAAATATGCCACATCTAGCTCAGACTAAAATTGACTTATATGATGGTTATTTGCTTTCTGAAGAGCTGATGGATTTTTCTATAGGAAATGTTGTAGGCTGTTTCTACATTAAATATGTAGTTACAGAGACGGTAAACATGATTTGATTGACATCATCATGGCTACTTAAAGATTGCACTGCAGTGTGTCCATTTTTTTCAAGAGGTCTAATGCATGTACATTTAATGTGTTTTTTGGTTTAAGTAAATGTTTGCTTATTACTCTGGTCCTTACTATGGAGGGCTGTATATGAGCCTATGTGATTTCACCCACAATTGCATAAATGTGTGTGTGTGTGTGTGTGTGTGTGTGTGTGTGTGTCCATGTTTGTGTGACAAGAGGCTTCATCAATGATCGAGCCGCTGGATTCGTGGACATAATGTGAAGACTCAAGAGCAAATGAAGACAAGGACAAACTACTGAATTTGCATCACCAAAGATCAAACAGCTTTTCACAGAAATCAGCTGAATACTTCAAGTCTCCATAGATTGTCATATGATGCTCATTTGCATTGGAAAGGAGCTACAGAAATCTGTCACTATGTAGTAAAAATAAATGCAATTTAAAGACATGAACTGATACTGATACAAAATTATGTTTATGTCAGTATGAGTTGTTAATGCAAACACTTAAAATCACTTTAGTATTACAAGTCTTTGTCGTTTACTTTTCTTTTTTTTTTTCATTGTCCTGATTAATGATTATTTGATTAATTTTAATTATATATAATATTGTATTACTATAATATTATAACACTATATATATATATAGTGTTATAACATTTCAATTAATGATCATTCATATTGATATATAGTATTATAATATTATTTTAATTAATGATCATTTATATAGATCAGTGGTTAAAACTGGTGTTGTGAAAATTGGTTGTTTTTAACAGTTTTTAAAACACTTTGTAGCCTGAGTACTTTATATAGGCCTTTTTCGTTTTGTTATTATTTATTTGTTATAATTTCTTATTTGTACGCCTTTATTGCTTGGATTTGGAGGTGCAATTCTCCTTTTAGCCAGCGCGTGGCGCCACCTGCATCATTTCCTGATGACCCGGAAGCTAATCACAGTGTGCTGGGGTAAATCAACTGCGTGCGCTGTGTTTGGTGACTGTTTTCATCCTTCTGCGTGTTTAGCTGTTTTTAACGGTTTTTAAAGTTGCTCTTTCGTTTAAAGTGCTGTATTTTACGGGAGATGGGAGTCCCCGCTTTTTTCCGCTGGTTGAGTCGGAAGTATCCGTCGATAATAGTACATTGTCTGGAGGAGAAGGTGAGACACAACAACATCTGAATGATTATTTAATGAATTATGTAATTAATCATTTAGTTATACTTAAAATGGTTATAATGACACATGATTTGCAGTCCTGACGCTCACATGTGGTTGTCTTCGTTGCAGTTAGTTTTTGCGTCTGTTTGAGTTTATGCGGTTTTAATTTTTTCCCCAATTTAATTTTTTGGCTGAATACCGTAGTTCACCGTAGTTGAATTATAGATCCGAATGTCTGGTTGTGTCTCAAACACCTTGAGAGGTGATTATCTAGACCGCATTTTAGGGTGGCTAGATGCGTGAGACCGCTCGAATGACCAACCAATCACAGAGAAGTATGCAAATTTTCAGCCGCTCGTGCTTCAAGTACCCACATTTCTCTTCAGGACACATCTCTGATGCCATGTAAATGAATATAGTTTGACAGTTTTCTAGGTTTTTAGACTATGATGTCTACTAGGTAGGTTGGTCAGTTAGGTTTAATATCCTTATATATGTATGTATCTGTATATATGTCTACGTTTCTTGTTTTCAGGCCAAGGAGTACAATGGCATTAAAATCCCAGTTGATACCAGCAAACCAAACCCAAATGAAGTGGAGTTTGACAACCTGTATCTAGACATGAATGGAATTATTCACCCGTGCACACATCCTGAGGACAAGTGAGATTCTCTCATGTTGTTGTACATGTTTTGATGCATTTATGTGACTAAAACATTAAACAGTAATTTTAACCATTCGCAGGCCAGCACCTAAGAATGAGGATGAAATGATGGTTGCCATTTTCGAATACATTGACCGTCTCTTTAACATTGTTCGACCGAGACGGGTTTTGTACATGGCAATTGATGGTGTGGTATGTATCATCCTTCATAATCATCTTCATATCTTCTCTATTAGGCCAGTTTAACACTACACGCACCAGCAAAACTATGACAGCATGTTTTGCTTTCAGTATTTCTGCTGCATAAGAGCTGCAGCTCTTTAGAGAAAATAAAGTCATTTCCGCGGCGTTGTTTTGAGTGTTTCCTTTAATAATGCACATAAATTCAGAAGTGAGCCACTGGGAATTATTACAAACTTTGTGGTGAAATCAGTTACATTTTTAAGCACCATTTTCATTAAATGTGAAGTTTCTTTAAACTAGCTGGAAATTATACAGCTATAAATTCATAAACTTTTTGCTGGAAGATGATGGAAAATAAATATAGAAGTTGGCATGACGAAACAAACGCACAAACTATAAGATAATGATGTTCAGTTAAAAATATTATGTAGTTGTTCAACTCATTCTTACTGAGTTTTCCAAAACGAAAAAAAAGTTTAAGAGTGGGGTAAACAGTGACCGTCCATAATTGATGGATGGATGCACTGATATTTTATTTTCAGTGCATCCATGAATTATGCACACTGTGGTCAACAACTTCAGTAAGCATTTCTTGTGCTGATCTTCGGTATTATTTATAGGCTCCTCGTGCCAAAATGAACCAGCAGCGATCAAGACGCTTCCGGGCCTCTAAGGAAGGAGTGGAGCTTGCAGAGGAGAAACAGAAAATGAGAGAAGAAGTTATTGAGAGAGGTGAGAGACATTACACGTCGTCCAAGTTTTGGCTGACAAACGGTTTGGGAATCCCTGCACTAATATGTTCAAGTTGCGGTAAATGAGCACTAAATTTTGACTTGGTGTTTATAATGCATTTCTGTTTCCCTGTTTGATTCATGCTTCTCTTTTTAGGTGGTTACCTTCCACCTGAGGGAATTAAAGAACATTTTGACAGTAACTGTATCACACCTGTAAGTGGTCCAAACAGCATGTCATTCTGATTGTGTTTATCGCTATTGACATCTACGTTTCCTCCGCTCTATTACTTTACAATTTAAGGATTTGAGAATCTCAATACGTGTTTTTATGTTCTTTAAAAAATAATTAGTTTTCCTGTGTTGTGTTTAGGGAACCGAGTTCATGGATAATTTGGCCAAATGTTTGAGATATTACGTCGCAGACAGACTCACCAATGACCCTGGATGGCGCAATATCACAGTAAGTCATACGACGACTCAAATGAATTGTAATTAATCCTTTTATTGAGTTTTTATTTTGTTGTGGGATATAATCAATAAATACATACTTTGTCCTGCAGGTTTTCTTGTCAGACGCCAGTGTTCCTGGTGAAGGAGAGCATAAAATTATGGATTTCATCAGGAGACAGAGAGGTAGAGCCGAGAACTCAGATTTTATGAAGGTCTTTTGAAATATTGATTTGATTTGTGGCATGATTCTGTTGGTTGAAGCCTTTTCCTCTGGTGTTCTGCTTTAAATAAACAACTTAACATTTTCCTATCCCACAGATGCTTTAGGGGTTAGCCTAATAATGTCTAAAATGTGGTTAGCAAAGAGCTTCACTGTTCTAATGTATCATTTGGGTCGTTTTCTTTTCCAGCTCAGCCAAATCACGACCCAAACACGCATCACTGTCTCTGTGGAGCTGATGGTAAAGTTGTTTTTTTTTCTCTCTCTCTTCTTCTTTCAACAGCATTAAAGTGAATTTGGCCATCTAGTTTAGACTTTAGTGAGCAAAATTCTTAAGTACTTTTTTCCATACAGCTGTTTCCATCCACCTATTTTATGCGGATTTTGGGATATTGCATAAAAAAAAAAATGCTGGATGGAAACGGCAAGATGCGCATAAATTCTGAAAACGCACATAAAAAAATGTATGCGCTCAACTGAGTCGAATAAATTTGTAATACGAAAACGTGTATAAACTACAGTGAAACATTTTTTTTTTACCGAATAAATTCCTTGATGCGCATTATAAAAAAAGACGTGACTTTGCGATGGGACGGTATAACTGGACCAGCCAGCGTACTGATCTCGTTGCACAGCATCTGAAATGCTGTGTTGGTCACTTTGTGATGCCTGAGCAAAGTCTGTCGTCAAAGTGGTTCGGTATAATTCCCTCCCAGAAGTGCATCACACGGTTGTGTTCACAAGCACCAGGCATCTGAATGCAAGATAACATGACAGCGTTTATTGGGTTTCATTTGCACGCTTTGAGGCGCAATAATTTATTATATATAGTGGCTTTTACTGCAGCAACTTCTATTGTTCTTAGTGATATTTAGTGCCAGTTTATCAGGAAGTGACGATTTTGTTCTCTTGGACTGCTTTATTTGCAAATGTTTTATGCAATATTCCAAATTTGCACACAAGTTAAATTAGCGTCTTTGGATGGAAACATAGGTCTGCATGAAGTTGTAATTCATCCATGCACTAACTTGCTCTTCCTCTTCCGTGCTACAGTAAGCGAGTCACATTCAGATCTGCCTCCATTCCTGTATACAGTGCTCATTTGGATATTACTATTTTTTTATTTATTTTTTTATTTTTGACAGCATTTCAGTCGGAAATGTCAAAATACGGTAGTAAATTTGGTTGCAACTTCCATTTCATGCTGACTTTTAAGCTACAGAACATGATTGAGGTCATTAGAGGGTTTATTAAATCTGTCTGCTTTTATTAGTATGTATAAAGGGACTTGACGCAAAACATTGTCTGTAGTATTAATGCACTAAGTGGACGAATGAGGAAACCTATATTGCATCTCATTAGTCTGGAGAGAAGATACTTCAAAACATCAATCTGACTGAAAGCTGCCGTTATTAACATTTTTATGAAGAACATCGACTGCATGTTTCAGTTTTTTCTTTGTACTTTCCGGGTTTGTCACACTCTGAAACTTTTCTGACTGAAAAGGATTATGAACTGTCTATAATAAAACATTTTAGAATAATTCTATTCGGTAAACTTTATAATTACGTGTTTAATTTTCTCTCTCTCTCTTTTTTCTGTCCAGCTGATTTGATAATGTTGGGTTTGGCGACACATGAACCCAACTTTACCATTATAAGAGAAGAGTTTAAACCCAACAAACCCAGACCCTGTGCCCTGTGTGGTCAGATCGGCCACGAGATCAAAGACTGCCAAGGACTGGCCCGAGAAAAACAGGGCGAGGTAACAGACTCATCCTCTCCATCCATCTGCCCAGAATTTTACCTCAACTTTGTGTGAACTTGTTTTGTTTTCTCTTTAAGCATGATGAATTTGCAGACACAATTCCGGCATCAGAACAGGAGTTCATATTCATCCGTCTGGCTGTGTTACGTGAGGTTTGTTCTTTTTTTTTTTTTTTCTTTTTTTTTTAAGTGCTTTTAACATTGTTTAAATTTGTCGGTTTATTAAATTATTTTGCTAATTTAAAGTCTGCATGAAACTGAAGTTGCGATAGTCTTTTCTTCCTTATTGTGTATATCTGAGTGAAACGGCTTCTGGAACGAGAACAAATGTGAGGCGGGAATTGATTGGATGGTTGTGGTTTGCTATTGGTCGATCTCATGTGAGTGACAGGTTGCGCTAGTAAACACTTCATCAGAGAAGAGATGTCGCTGCAAGAGGCAGAGATTTCGATTTAAAGATTATGAGGGCACATCAATAAGAATGCCCAGATAAATAATTTACAATAAATACTGCAATATTCTGTTAAAAAAAAAAAAAGAGAGGGAGATAGAAAAAAAAATTTATTTCATGGTGACTTTAAACTAGATTTTTAAGCTTTATAAGGAAAATTTGATGTTTGCAAATGCAAAATATGTTGCCATGAAGCTTGGGAATTGTGAATGGATACGAAGATGTTTGGGAAAACCAAAATGGAAGATCATGTATGTTTATGTAAACAGGTTTGTCTGTATATGTTTTTTGCTCCACAGTATCTGGAGAGGGAGTTAACGATGGCCAGCCTGCCGTTCCCGTTTGACTTTGAACGGAGCGTCGATGACTGGGTGTTCATGTGTTTCTTCGTGGGAAATGACTTCTTGCCCCACTTACCGTCTCTTGAGATCAGGTGCGCTCACAGAAACCACTTTTATTGTTTTGTTGTGCTCTGCAGTGAGTTCTGACTCTAGTTTGTGCTCAAACAGAGAGGGCGCCATCGATCGTCTGGTTGGCATCTACAAGGATGTTGTTCATAGGACCGGGGTGAGTATTTCCATGTCCATATATCCTGTGCTTGAAGGCAACATGAAATTGCATTCATTTAATATTATATACAATGGTGTGACCTTGATTTTATCCATCTGGAATTGATTGAAGAGAGACATGTATAAATACACTACATGAATGTTTTTTTAATTTATTTTTTCTCCCCTTCTCTCTCTCTCTCTATAGGGCTACTTAACAGAAAACGGCTTTGTCAATCTCGAACGTGTAGAGCTCATTATGCAAGCCGTAGGGGTGGCCGAGGACAACATCTTCAAAAAGCGCAAAGATGACGATGTGAGACCACACAATAAATGTTTGCTGTCAACACTGTGCAACAGAGGGCTTGTGACCTCTGACCCATTACATTAATGATTATAATACAGAAATGTGCTTTTCATTGGCTTATCATGGGCTTTTATATCCTGCAGGAGAGTTTTAAGCGGAGAATGAAGGAAAAGAAGAAGCGGATGAAAGTGAGTGAAAATGTGCTCTTCATTCTAAACATTTTTTGTAGTAATTATAAAAATGTTAAGAGGTTTTGCAGTAATTCTTTTCAAAATGTTAACATGCATACACCCACAGTTCCTTTGAAAGCCAGTGAGTTGAATCTATTCACAAGGTCATGTAATTCAGCTGACAGCGCCTGAATAGTTTGTATCTTGACCCTGCAAAATCATGCATTCGCTCACATTCAATGTGCATTTATATCATGCGAATAACAGATTTTTATGGCAGTGATCAGTAGGACTGGATAATAGATATTTTTTTGCACCTTTTATTTATATATATATATATATATATATATATACAAAAACAAGTCTTTATTGTAAGGTGTTACTAAATTGTTCTTCTGATTTTAAAAATGTATTAGAAAATGCTAAGATTAACATTAAGATTAATTTAAGATACAGACTATGCAGAAGTATTTAAATTGTCAATTTCTTGTTAATTGAAAGTGAAAGTGACATGTGAAGGCCAAGTATGGTATCCCATACTCTTAATTTGCCTTCTGCATTTAACCCATCCAAGTTAGTACACACACATTAGGAGAAGTGAGTAATGAAAACACGCACACTGCAAGCCGTGGAGACACACCCAGAACAGTGGGCAGCCATTTTTGCTGCTCAGCACTTGCTCAAGGCCACCTCAGTGATTTCCTGCCGGTATTGAGAATCCAACCAGCAACCTTTGTGTTACTAGTCTGACTCTGTAACCATTAGGCCACAACTACCTAATGAATTGAATTGCTCTCTTCCTAGGCGCAGCAGGGTCCATCGTTTATCCCTGGTGGTCAGTTTGCCCCTCGGGCCCTGGGTGGCAGAGACGGACCTATGGTAGTGCAGAACGCCAGACATTCCGCATATGAAATGAGGATGCAGGGCAACCAGCGCAATCAGGTCTGCTGTCACACTGTCTTTGTGATTGTCAATAAGGGCTACAGTAGTTAAAGGGTTAGTTCACCCAAAAATGAAATTTCTGTCAATAAGTACTTACCCTCATGTCGTTCCAAACCCATAAGACCTTTGTTCATCTTCTGAACGCAACTTAAGAAATTTTTCATGAAATCCAAGGGTTTCTGAAACACGCATAGGCAGCAACGTCATTGCACCCTCTGAGGTCCAGAAAGGTACTAAAGACGTTGTTAAAATAGTCCATGTGACTACTTGATTGGCCATCAAACTCACCAGACCTGAACCCCATAAGAATATATGGGGTATGGTCAAGAGGAAGATGAGATACCAGACCCAACAATGCAGATGAGCTGAAGGCCGCTATCAAAGCAACTTGGGCTTCCATTACACCTGAGCAGTGCCACAGGCTGATCACCTCCATGCCACGCCGCATTGGTGCAGTAATTCATGCAAAAGGAGGCCCAACCAAGTATTGAGTGCATAGAAATGAACATGAACATTTTTTTTTTTTTTTTGCTCTTATGAAGTATTCTATTTTTTTGAGATTTGGTGGGTTTTTGTTAAATGTGAGCCAAAATCATCACAATTAAAAGAACCAAAAGACTTAAAGTACTTGAGTCTGTGTGCACTGAATTTATTTAATACACAAGTTCCACAATTTGAGTTGAATTACTGAAATAAATGAACTTTTCCACAACACTTTAATTTGAGATGTATATATTGACCTGTATAAGGTTTTTGAAAATATCAGGAATTTATGGCAAAAGAGCTCAATTAGTGTAGGATTTTGGGTGTTCCAGCTATTGGATACGATTTCATAAAATTTTGGTCACATAAATTGTTGCTTAAACAACCTCCGAGCTCATTTATTTGTATTTTTGTAGTGAAAGATTCGTACATTATTGTTAATCTAGTTCTCTTCACTTACAGAACTCGACTGCTGCACTGTATTGCTGCTTTTGTATTTCTTGTCATTGTTTTGAGTCTCATGCTTTTGTCATCTTGGTTAAATCAGCTGTTTCTGTATTTTCAGGAAGCAGCTCAGTCCTTGAGAGCCATGATCAAAAATGGAAAGGCATGTATCTTTTTCTCTCACTCCTGCTCTTTGTACAAATTTTTTGAAAGGGCTTTGACAAAAGTATATGACCTCAGAACATAACTGTCATTTGATATAGTGTATAACAGCATCACTGTCCTTTCTCTCAGGGTGCTGCTGGAGCCAGTGACAACATGGAGACTCGTGGTGTGAAACGTAAAGCAGAGGACAGTGACAGCGAACCAGAACCGGAAGATAATGTCAGGTAACAACACCACTCTAGGAATTCAATTCAACATCAGGTTAGAAATAGTCCTTCTTTCTAGCATGCATCTCGAGTCCTTTTTAATGCTGTTTCATTGCTTTTTGTTTTTCTGTTTTTAAAATACAAGAGCGTATCCCATGTAAAGGCCAACTAAACTCTTCCAGTTCCGGTTTGGTGAGCCTGAAACTAGCTTAATTATACCAGCCTTCCTTAAGACAGCTTTTTTGACTAGTCATTAATGACACTATTGTCTTCTTTTTAGAACTGCAAAATTTGAATTTCTCATTTGATTAAGTATATCTATATCTGTTCTGTTATTTTCTTGTTTATTACTGTGAAGCTGCTTCGAAACAATCTATTTTATAAAGCTCTATAGAAATAAAGGTGACTTGACTTCCACAAACTAGTCGACTAGTTGCACATCCCTACACAAATCTGTGTGAGTCATGCAGGAGTCTCTACCGCCAGTGATTAATACAGCAAATGTTTCAGTGATTAGCTTTCCAACGCGGTCTAAATCGATTGAGTTCAATTGGTATTCATGGAGGTTTTCCGTGTCCCCGGTGGGACGCTGTAGAGGTTACACTAGACAGATGCAGCTCATCCTTGATTATGTGAGCTGCATTTCCAGAGCATGTCAAAATATCCTGACCAGCGCTAAGGTGGAAAACAAGTTTCCCATCGCTCCTTAATGGAGCCCGTCAAAGTGGGAAATTCTCACAGGCGTGCATATGCATAAAAGTGAACCCGCTTAATTTGGCACAGGAGAGGCTGGTTTGGGTTTAATGAATTCAGGCCTTTCTTTGGAGAAGACGACAAACTGTGAGAGGTGTATGTATCTGTGATGGTGTTATAATTGTGTTTCACAGGTTATGGGAGGACGGCTGGAAACAGCGTTACTATAAAACCAAATTTGATGTGGATGCAACGGACGATGAGTTTCGTAAAAAAGTGGTGAAGTCGTACGTGGAGGGCCTGTGCTGGGTGCTCAGGTACTACTATCAGGTAAGTCACTGGTACACACCTGAAACTGAAGGTTTATAGCCTTTAAAGTTGACTAGTTATTACAGCTATTGTCATTATTTCTTCCATTAATTGGATATTCCACTTCATGCTCTCCTTCAAATAATATGCATATTGATGCTTATATAATGTATGCATACATTTGTGTGTAAAAATGGATTAAAAAAAAAAACAGCAGTTTAAAAAGTTCCTAGACCAGGTAGGTAAGAGGCACAGTGTTTATGTAATTGAACCTTAAGCTCACAATTGGTTGGTCCACAGAACAGCTTCAGTTCCTGAAGCCATCATGAACATTACACTATTACACATTAGAACTGCACGATTAATCAAAAAAAAGATTGTGGTCTCAATTCAAAAACCCATGCGATCTCATTTTATTAATGACAGGGATTTGCCCGTGGCTATTAAACCTTTGACAAAATCATACTGGAACATTAAAATCTTTGTTCGCGCTGAGCCAGAGAGAGCGGTTTTGAACCACCCAGTAGTTATTTGTGTTAAAAATATTCAAATTATCACAGAAGGACTGAGATAAGTTTAAATTTAGCATATAAACACTGATGTCTACAATAGCGATCAAAATGGAGCAAACCACCTTTTGAAACAAAGTTGGCGCTTCAAATAACGGATGTATCAATTACATCTTAGGCCACTAGGTGACGACAGGTGACTATTAAAAAAATTATTTTTCATTGAATCATTTATTCAAAAGATTTGTTCAAAAATGAAACTAATATTCAGTATCCAGTAATGAAACTAATATTTATTAATGAGTCATTGAATTCATTCAAATTAAACATTTTCCAGCAATTAAGAGTCTAGCAATTTTGTTGTCAGAACCTTTAGTAAATTACATTCTATTTTGTTTAGTTCTATATTCATCGTGGGAGAATAGTGGTCTCTATTGTCTCATTTGTTCTCATTTTATCCAGAATCGTTTCACCTAGGCCCTGTTTACTCCTGGTATTAAAATGTGTTTTGGTTGATCGGATCACAAGTGGACGATGCTAAATACAGTTGTAAATGGGCTGTAAAACATTTTGAGCTTGTCCACTTGCGACCACTTCTGGAGGTAGTCGAAAACACATTCGACCGGATTACTATCATATTGTAAATTTTATTGTAAATGCTCATGTGATCGAATGTGTTCGAACAGCCACAAAAGACCACCTGATCTCCACCTACTGACCGAATGCCTAAACATTATCGGAAGCGCGCTAGCCAGATGGAATGTAAACTTCGTCTGCTAAAGACCCAAGTTTGGTTTGAAGATTAAAAATGTACCAAGCACAATGTTCTCTCATCATTCCTGATTTCTTCACAATTTTCTACAAATGGCTACCTTTTTTTTTTTTTTGGTCAGTTTGGCATGTTATAGAGCAAAAACAACAAATAAATTAGCTTAAAGGGGGAAAAAAAATTATTTCTGAATCAACAATGAAAAAATGATTGGTGCATCACTTATTTCCTACCTTTTAGTCTTTTCTCCTTTTCACTTACGAGTCAGAAATGAACAGTTTCCACATTCTGTTTTAAAGCAGATCCAGGAAATGTTACAGAATCTCCTCTGCTTCATCTGTTTGTTCATCAGATCTAGGATCAAACAGCTTTGCGCTGTGTTTGCGCTGCTCTTTGAGCCAGTTAGTGTTATCTAGTTGAGTTTTAATGCAGGGTCTTGAACTTTAGCTTTAAATTCAGTCATTAGAGCTCCGTTCTCTCCAGTAGATCTCCGGTTGATTAGAGTTCTGTGTGCAGGGATTTGTCCACAGTAATTGGAGCTCTATATATATGCGCGGCCTGCACTCGCTCCATGTGCTCGGCAGATGAGAGCCGTCCCACGGGAACTGCTGAACAGATTCGTTATGGAGTCTCGCTGCTGTGTGAGATGCGTTTACTCCCTTCTGCCACACATTCGCTGATTTACGCGCGCACTGAGAGACACAGACGCTGCCAAATGGTAGATGTTCAGGGGCAGATCTCAACATGGCTTTTATTTACCCACATTAGGGTGTCTATTTTTTTCATTTGAGGGGTCACGAGTATAATTTCTATTGCACTGATTTCCTTCCACCTTTTGGCTTTTTGCCACTTGACAGAATGTCAGTTTAAATAGGGAAAATTAATAGATTGGTTGACTCTATAAAGCAGGAAGCTGCCTCTGCCGTTACTGGAGCGACCAAAGAGATTGTCAGATGTTCTTACTCATAATTCCGAAGCATCTGTAATATTGTTTTAAAATGTGAAAATTGTTAGTGATTTGTTTTAATGTGATCTATTTTGTGCGCGCATGTTCTTAATATTTTAAAGGAAGATATTTAAAGTTGGACTTATCTGCATATATAGAGTATATACTATATAGCAAATCTCAACTGCCTGATTTTATCTCATCACAAAATGTAAACTACATTAACATCCAGCTCTAATCTGCTAAATGTGACTAAGGCACATATATTAAGCTGTTATAAACTTTAACATTTTCTATAAAGCTGCTTTTGAAACAGTTTTGTGAAAAGCGCTATAACTAAAATTAAGTTGATAATAAACAATATTTAGCAACATGTTATTTACAGAATGTGAAATGCCACACTTCATAAACAGCTTTGAGTGACTCAAATTAATCCTTGAATCTTTAGAACAGATTCATTGTAATGTACCATATGAAAGAACTGATTTTCAGAAATTAATTGACTGTAAACCTCAGTAGAAAAAGTAGTAGTCTGACACTGACAAAATTGTCCCTCTTTAATGCACTTTTCTGGTTGTATTTGGATCAGTTTTTGGGGGGGGTTGTATATTTTAAAAGTGTATCTGCTTTTTAAAAAGAAATGTAAATGTTTAAGTGTATGCTAGCATGACTTGAAAGGTTATACATATGGACTAAATCCACAAATTTTGGTGTTTTCATGAGTGTGTCTCTTTTGTTGAAGCCCTTTTGGCTTTCTCTTAAACTGTCTGGTCTAAATGCCCTCTGGAGTGTTAATTGAGCTGTAAATTTGATGGTGTATCAAGGTCTCCCATTGAAAGTGTAAGTGTGACGGGCTAAAGAGGTTGTAAAAATGTCTTGGATTGAAGGCCTTTCAAAATCGAGGATTTCTGTTTGAAGTAACTGAAGATGTATTTAACTTGTCTTTGTGTGGTATGACGGTCTCTAAGTGTTTTTTTTTTTTTTTTGTGTGTGTGTGTGTGTGTGTGTGTGTGTGTGTGTGTGTGTGAGACAGGGCTGCGCATCCTGGAAGTGGTATTTTCCCTTTCATTATGCTCCGTTTGCCTCCGACTTCAAAGACATCAAGGGCATGTTCACTGATTTCGAGAAAGGCACCAAACCGGTAATTTGAAACTCATTGCATTGGCACACAAACTCTTATGCGTGATTTGTTTTGACTTAGTGTTGCAATGTTGTTCCTGTTGTGTTGACTATTGATTTACTCTGTCATAATTCTTCATTTGTAGTTCAAACCTTTGGAGCAGCTCATGAGTGTATTTCCTGCTGCCAGTGGAAACTTCCTGCCGACGACATGGAGAGGTCTGATGACGGACCCGGTGAGTGGGAGATTTACCTCTGACTTTTTATACGTGAAACTGCATTCACAATGCACTAAACAATCACATTGCTTAGGTAAAAGTTTCACTCAAATTGCTATTAAATTTCACAAATAATTACAAAGAAATGGCAATTAACACATTATATTAAACAAGACTGAAATGGTATTTTCTTGTAAAACGTACTCCAATCATTTTTTGATTGTGGAAAAGTGAAACTATATTTGATTTTGTCTGTTGGGAATTTGATTTGAAAGAGGCATTGATAAGCAGATTTATTCAAATGTACCCAAACGTATTCATTTATTTATTTATTTAAAGAGCACCTATTATGCCCCTTTTTTACAAGATGTAATATAAGTCTCTGGTGTCCCCAGTATAGGTCTGTGAAGTTTCGGCTCAAAATACCTCACAGATTATTTATACCATTTTGTAAATGCTCATTTTTGAGTGGAAGGAAAAACATGCTGTTTTTGTGCATGTATCTTTAAATGCAAATGAGCTGCTGCTCCCCGCCCTGATTTCCAGAAGAGGGTGGAGCCTGTACAGCTCATTCCTCGGATACTCATCCAAAACCAAACGGATATTTTGTTCATTTTCGGCAGTCATCTCTTTTGCGACCACACTCACGTGACATTGCAGTTCTTCGTCACCATGAAAGTTTATAATCTGCCTACGTTTTAAAGCCACATCAGTCTAAACTTCTGATGGTTTTCTGTGCGCACACATCTAAAGCATGCGCACAGAAAGCTGGCTGTCAGATGGTGCGTCCTGTGAGTATTAAACTAAGTTCTCTATCCCATCTTATTGTGCTTAAACTGTCAAAGACACACTTATGTTCACAAACACAATCGGTTATGTCTGTGAACGTGAACAGCAGGAAAAGAAATTGCATTTGTATATTAGATCTGTGTATTAAAATGAAAGCAGCATAATATACAGTACCTACTGCTGTATGTATGCTGTTAATATGAATCAAACAACAAAAAAACAGAATCACTCGCTGCTCTTGATTGAATAACTTTAGTAGCTATAATAAGTATCTCTTAAAAATTGTTAATAAAATTAATAATGTTTTGATGCCTAGACCTCCATAGTCATGCAAAGTAACACAAGGGACATTTGAGAGTGTAAATGGCATTAATTTCGAAATGTTCTTTCTCTTTGTAACTGTCTTCATCTCTCTGTAACAGGAATCCTCAATCATTGATTTCTACCCTGATGACTTTGCCATTGATTTGAATGGGAAGAAGTACGCCTGGCAGGGTCAGCGTTTTGCTTTGAGCTTCACAGTCTGAACCGTAACAACGAGTGCTGTATTGTTTTCAGTCATTGTGATTTTGCTCTTCTCCTCGCAACAGGTGTTGCTTTGTTACCGTTTGTGGACGAGCGGAGGTTACGGGCAGCGTTAGCAGAGGTCTACTCTGATTTGACCCCAGATGAGGGTAAGGCATATACCTTCATAGCCAATAAACAGTATATTACTGAATGTCTAAATGAAGTCGAGCAAAAATACTTGCCAATTCTGTTGCATTATGTTCTGTCCTTAAAATATTTTTTGCTTTTGAAGTGGTGTTGTAATCTGACTGTACCATCTGATGATTGTTCTCAGTGAGAAGGAACAGTCTGGGAAGTGATGTCTTGTTTGTTGGGAAGTCCCACCCCCTGTGTGATTTCATCCTGGAACTCTACCGTGCAGAATCTCATGAGGTACTGGTCTTACTGTAACCTTAACCCAAACTAATCATCCAGCTGTAATTTAAAGTTTTTGATCAGTTAATCATGATTTTGGCTGCCAGTGATAGTGATAAAATGAGGTAAAGTGAAAATGTTCTCATTTTGTGTAGTATCATTAATCCAGCACGCTGCTTTTCTTTAGTTGTGTGCCATTACCCCTCCCTAAATGCATCAACAAATAAACAAACTATAATATATGAATGATAATGGTAACACTTTACAGTAAGGTTCCATTTGTTAACATTAATCAACATTAACAACGAGCAATACCTTTATTACAGTATTTTTCATCATTGTTAGTTCACGTTTGTCTATTAAATAAATGGATAAAGGTTGATTTAAATAATGTATTAGTTCATGTTAATTAACACTAAGATTAATAAATTTATTAGTACACCTTAACTAAACGTTAAGCATAATATATAACGTGTGACTGCAGAAGAGATTTATTTTGTTTGTTGTTTTTATTTTTTTATTTTTTTTTTAGTTTAATTATGTTTAAAGTTGAAGGAAATCCACTTTTTAAAGACATTTTTTTTTTAAATAGGTTCAATAAAAGCATGAAATAAATGGGTCATTTTTAAATTATCATCTCAGTGTTGACCAAAATAATTGTGATTTATGACTTTTGCCATTATAGAACATCCCTATATTAAAAGCAATCAATCTTGACCAAAATCTTTAGTGTGAATGATCCTTAGTTTGTTCTCTCAGTCTGTAATTTCCAATCCTCTCTCTTCAAGGGCACTGAGATCCCTGCAGAGTTTTGCCATGGAATCCAAGGTACATTAAATCTAGATGAAGACCCTATTCTACCAGATAAGTAAGGAGACAACACATTTATCTTTTTGTTTCTCGATGCTTTGTTTTGTCATTACCTGGGCAAAGTCTGTTGAGACACTTGAGACTAAAGCTTTGCAAATCCTGTGAAACATAATTTTTGTTTTCCTCAGACCAGTGGAGTCGCCCATCCCAACGCTGAGAGACATCCGCAGCAGCTGCGCTATTGGGTAAGATTTTGTTTTATGCCTCAACCAATTATCTACTAATGCGCATCAAATATTGTCTGATTCATAGGCCTAAACAATATTGATTTATTGCTAATCGTTTGCATCTTTCAACCCGTTGCTATTTTGATTTGGTTTATTAGTTCATGTATCAGTCTAATATTTTTAAGCCGCTGGCTACTCAAGGACTCATATTTGTGTCCTTCTAGAGACTGACATAACCATCTCAAAGAAGCATGGTTGTAGAATTGTAGTGTCAGGCATTGAAACATTGACCTTGTCCTGCCGATATTTACTGGTTCCTCTAGAGGTCAGGCACTGCATGAAACCCACAGTTGTTAAACGAAAACTTTAGATGAAGCTCCTCTGGACTGATGCCGTTCATCTGAATGGCTCTGAAATTAGATATATCCACTTAAATTTTGTACTGAAATACTGATCGTTTCTGGTTGGCAGAATCAAATTCAAGGATCCGCAGTTTGGTGATGGTTTTGTGTTCAAGGCTGTTGTCCTATCAGGGGCAAAGTAAGTGCTGCACTATTTAATGAAAATGCATGTCAAGACCTATTGAATATCCCCACAAAATGGATGGGCGTTTCAATGAAGCATTGATGTTTGAATATTTTGTATTTATGTATTACAATTTCTTGCTCCAGGATCCCTAACAAGGTTCTGAAACCAGGTGACTGGGAACAGAGTAACCGCGGCCCATGGAGACCTCAATTGGGATTTAACCCAAACCGGCAACAAGCCCATCTGGACCAATCGGGTTTCAGAAAGCTCAAGTAAGTCATGAAAATCCCATAGAATCCATCAGTTTATTTGGTTGAATTCTTGCCTTTAATGTTTTTAAGTGGCGTTGTGTAAAAAATAAAAATAAAAAAATTTAGTGCAATAGTTTGTATAAAATGGGCTAATTAAACATCTGGCGAATTCAGGCTTCAATGACGAGATGAATTATGCATGGATGTATGCAGATGAAAGCCCACCAAAGACTTAATTTCTTAATGAAAGCTGTTTTTAGGTTTGATTGGATGGCACAGACAGGTGTTCTTGGACTTCAGATTGTACACTTTTTAAACCCTCTATTTTTCAATGCTTGTTTCTTTGTCAGAATATTTGGCATTCAAGGGATAGTTAAACATTTTAGATTAGGAGTTAACAATCTTTTCCCAACCAAAGCAGTATTATGTATTTATATACTATTTATATTTAAGTTTTGGTAATTTTGTTAGGTGCTTTAGTCCAGAAGACCCCCTCAGCCAACTTGGGGACAACCAACTAACTATGGACATTTACTTTTTTTAATACTTTTTGAAAAATGTAATATTAAATTATATTCAATTTTGAAATCCTTACAGTATCCTCCAGAGACTAAAAACACTGAATATTAACATATAAAAACGTCCAACTTGTTGGGTTTTTTTTTTTTCTCTCTTCTCTTTTCAGTCACCATGTGGGCAGAAGTCAAGGGGCGGGTCATTTTGGCCACGGCCCTCGTCTTGAGGGTCAGCATAGGGGCGGTCAGTACAGCAGTGCCCCGCCCCCAAGAAACTATCACCAAGGAAACTACCGTCCACCCCATAGAGACCATTACCCTCAAAGCCAGTGTGAGTTTAAACTTTCTTAGAGTAAAATCATTTTTTAAGATAATTGAAAAATTAGCACAAATTAGAAAATATTTCCCAAACTGATAGATATAATTATATAATTGCTGATGTACCGCTAAGCTTAATTTTTTGGATCATCATGGCAGCATGAGCATACAGTTCCCTCTTTTTTGCACACATTTTTGTTTTCCACACAGAACCGAGATCATTTAGTAGTCAAATTTAACTTAATGTGATACGCAATTCCTCATGCTATGATATAAGGCTTTTTCATACAGTCCACTTTTGTCTCAATGGTCCAGAAACAGGCCTTTGTGTCTGAGCAGCATTTAATACAGTAGTTTGGTGACACCAGGGGACAGGAGTCGCTCTTGATGTGTACAGTGACCTGTGCTCGTGAGCAGCTCCTGTGCTGCTCTCCTCCGCCATCACTTTGATGTGCCAATTTGCAAGCTGATGAATAATCGCATCTGTGGGCGAATGGAAGCCGCCCTGCTGCCACTTGATGCAAATAGAGGTTTGGGGGGTTTTGCTGATCACTGCTGCTCTTCAGTGGCCTGTGGACTCCAGCCCTGATGCAAAACCCTTCAGTTAAACATACTGCACACTAACTGTCCTTTATGCCATTCATGTTTCTATGGATAAAGCTGGGTTCACGCTGTACAATTTGGCCATCTGAGACGAATGTCGAGAATCCTAAATGATTCCCCTGATCCTAAATCTGAAGTCTTTCATCGTTAGTTTGACTTGTTCACCGACAGCTGATTAATGACCTCTCAATCTCTGATTTCTCTCAATCAAATTTTACCTTAGACAAAATTCTGCCGGTGTCAGAAAATTTAACACTCAGTCCTGCAGTGTGGCTTCTCTTACGACAACCGTCAAATCCGAAACCAATAGGAGTGCTGAACCTGATGATGCAATTAGTGAGACAAAAACAAACCATTACTTGCTCAACACACATTGTTTTTGCTGGCTAGCCACCATTTCTATCCCGCATGTAATGCAGCTCAGTCACCGAACATGTCAGATTTATGATTTAAAACTCCAGACGAGTCTTCTTCCCTGCATCTGTTTAATGCGTCTTGACTGCCATACAGTCTGACATGAATGGCAACTGAGATCCCACAGTGTGACATGAGGATCATGTTCGTACAGTCTGACAAGCAACAGACATAAAGGACTTTTATAAATTATACAGTGTGCACCTGACTAGTAAAGATTCAGGATTTTTGCCTGCATCTTCTGTTTTTGTTTTTTAGACTTAATTTGCCCTTCTTTTTTTTTTTCTTTTGTTAGTGAATTTAGTAGTGAGTGTGAATTTATGGGTGAACTGTTCTTACAAAACAAATCTCACTCCCTGATCTTGACTGAATAACTTAAGTGGCTTTAAAAAAGATTCATCTATATTTAATGTGTACAGTAAGACTATGCAGTGTTATCTTACATTTTATTATTTATTTTTGTTGTAGGTTACCTATTTGAAAACCACTATTAGTACACCTTCCTGAAAAACTTAAAACACTAAGTTTTTCTTTAATTTGTAATTTTGTTCTCTTGTATTTGTTTTGTTTGTAATTATTTTCTTTGGTCTTATTCTATTGCTTACTGTCTTATGTAATTATTCTGAGGACTTTTTCTTACATTGGTTAACCTATATTAGCCAAAGTATCGATAAGGACGTGTGTCCACCAAAGCGTTTTCCTGCTGCTAGCTTATTTTTCCAATTGTTTTCACTGGGAGCGCCAAGTTTTTAAAATGCCAGGAGTGTAACGAGGTGCTGAGCGTCTATTTCACGCTGAAGCTCTAAGCACATTTTTTTACTGGTTGCTGAGAGTTGAAGGATCAAATTTTGGTAAAACGCTGTGCTCATCACTGTCACTTCGTAGCCAGCCATCCTATCACAGTGGAGGAGGGGCGGGACAAACACAACACTGACCAACCGCCACTTTCTGCTTGTACAACGTCAACAGATGACGACGTGCATAATAACAGAACATGATAACCAAATAAATTAATTTAAAACAAGAGCCAGAGCAAATGCTTTACATTGTATCAACTTTTTTTAATTTTATTTTATATATATATATATATATATATATATATATATATATATATAGAAACAGTACAGGAACAAACTCTGTGAAATTAGATACTAGTAACACTTCCGCAGATATTCCGTATAGTAGCCAATGAAGCGTCTCAACTGAAAAAAAAACTCTGCACTGCCGAAGTGCTCTAAAGCATTCACAAATAGTCGCTTTTAGCAGTGCCTAGCGTTTTCAGCTGGCTAAAAACAGTTTGGCAGACATGCGGCCTAATTGTTACATTTCACTATTTAAAATTACTCATATCATAAAATAAGACTTTGATCATATCGCCCACCAATAATCGTGATTTCAGTATTGACCAAAAATAATTGTGATTATATTTGCCATAATTGAGCAGCCATACAACTTCAGTATGTAGTCCATGAGTCGTGTATACAGTTTTTATGCTTTTTTTGTTATTGGAGCTAAAACATCCATAGTCTCTTTTCACTTTCATTGAATAGAGCAGCATGAGCATTTCCCCAAACATCTCCTTTTGTGTTCCACCTAAAAATGAGACTTTTCTGCAATTTAACAGTTTCATCATTCAGGTAGTTGCATTGCTGGTGCTTTGTTTCTCTAGTGGAGTGTGTCTGTCTGCCAGAGCGTAAATCCTCATTAACTTTTCCCAGCTCGCTGTCCTTCTCCCTCTCCCTCCTGCGGTGTCGGTTCAATGTGGAGTTCCTGAGACGCGCTGAAGGCTTTTGTTAACCCTAATCAAAACAGCTGGTGCTAAAGGACCAACTAGTGTATTACAGTCCTGTGGTCTTCATTCTATGGATATTGATAAGCTGTATTGTAGAGGTTCATTACAGGCTCATTACAGAGATCAGGGTCCATCTGTGTGTACGTCTGCGCTCTGGGACGATGTAATCCCTGTGTTAAGTTAATGAGAACACCGTTTACTGTTGTGTTTTTAATGCGTAATCCTATTTGGGCTTTGTGTCAACTGGCTTTAACTTCCCAACATTCAGTGTGTGGACTGCAGTCGGTGTTTATTGAGAGCGGGATGAATTGGCTGTAATTTTGTCTTTCGTTTGACTGGTTGTGAGATGAGCTGGGATGAATTAGTGCTTGATAATGGAGGTGTAAGTGGGTGGTCCGGCTTTTCTCTCTCTCTCTGGTCATTAGATCTCACGCTGGATTTTTGGAGGTGTTTATTGGCTGCCAAATTAAATGTCTAGGACATCTGACAGCATCTGTTGCATGCTGTTGATCACCACAGAAAATTTGTTCTCGTCCTGCTTTTTGCATATACAATAGAAGTCAGTGGGGCAAGACATTGCAGCTGAAATATGCAAAAGTATAGCCACAAGGCAATATTATGGTCATTTAAGACTTATGTCATTTATATAAATGTTTGGTAACATTCTCTGTGAAGTCATATCCAACTTTATATCTCCATTACAACCACAACCAGTAAAACATAGATCTACAATGCGCTCATACAGAAAAATAAATATTTAAATTTGAGCAGAGAGGGGGGGGAAAAAAAAATTTAGTTGGGGGCACCTTGATATATTTTTAAAATAGAACTATGACAAACTCACAAAAACCTTATCATTAGAGACCACTAACAACTATCATGAACAAATCAAATGTTTTAATGAATTATTCTTGGAAATATAAAAAGGCATTATAACTTTGAGCTATTGGTAAAAAATGAGGAAGAAAAGGTCTAATTATTTTTACGTTTACTAGCACTACAATCTCTGAACAAATGACATCAGTTTAACACCAATAACAAAATCAAAAGCATAGTTAGTTTAGAATTTTTGGTCTACATCATAATTTGTCACGTTTGTGACCAGATGTACCTCTTTATCAGTGTTTTTATTTGCACATATACATTTCATTTGAAGGAGACTTGATGAAATGTGCGCCATACACTGTTTGAAACACGCTTGCGCCAGTCCAGTAGTAGTAGTAGTAGTAGGCGAAGCTGAACGAACAGCGCTGAAACAGTCTTTTGTGACATGAATTCTCCGCTGCAATGCAATCTCATGCATAATACAGCGCAGTGATTGGATTATAAGCAGAGCTTGACATTAACACCCACCAAACCTCAAAATGCAGGTGTATTTCAGCAGTGGCGTGTAACGCAGTCACTCCTACTAGCCACTTTGGCGGGTTGAATTTTATATATAATATATACATTTTTCAGTTGTAGTCTTTTTAAAAGGCATCTGAAATAAAAAATTAAAAAAAAACTAAGTGCAATGTAGTGTTGTCAAATATCTTTTTTTTTCTTTCTGATCTCGAGTCCCGCCTCCCCTCACTCACTCGTTTAATTTGCTCTGGATGAATATTGTTGGTGTTACGGGGCTTGAATTTTGGTGTAGGATTGCGCGCATTGTACATAATTTTACTCATTCCCACAGATTTTGTGCTTGCATCCAAAGTATGCGCACACAAAGCCGCCTCTCAGTACAAAATTGTTATTTTTCGCAGCTTATTGCCCTTAAACAGTCAAATACGCACAATGTCAAAATGCCGATCTTGGCAAGTATTCCCGTAAACATAGTCTGTAGTTTTAAGTGAATGTAAACAGTTGACAAAGAAAACGCATGTGTAACAGTATAATGGATCTGTGCGTCAGGTCTTAAAGTGACAGAAGCCTAATATACCTGCTGCCAAATTAGGAAATAAAATTAAAAATATCTATATGGCAGTTTTTCCCCATGGTATCAGTGTCAAAATTGTGGCCAGTGAAAACCACCATCCACTGACTGGTGAGCAAAAAAAGTTTGTCAAGCCCTGATTATAAGAGTTCATCCTCATGAATAAATGTGGAGACGAGCTCAGAAACTGATGACGTAGACACATGCTCTCCAGCCACGGCTTTTTAAACCGGAAGAATGAAATATCTCTGAAAAATAAAATTTAAAAAAATCTCTCAATGTTTTTGGGGTTTTGTAACCCTTTAAAGCCCTCTGTGCTTGCTACACCAACAGACTTTCTTTGTAAGTACATTATTATAAATGCAGTTGTGTTTTTATCGTTGTTTTCTGTGCTCTCTTTGCATCGACCCCTAGGTCATTAATTTTAAAGCTGTAAAATCCTGTTGGCTTCTAAACATGGAATTATTTTTTTTTCTTTCCGTCTTTGCTCCACCTTCAAGCCTACATTTGTAAATGACAGCTTTTTCTTTTGGGTTGAAGTTCTTGTCTTTGTCCCTCTCTTACACACACACACACTCTCTCTCTCTCACACACACACACACACACACACACACACACACACACACACTCACACTCACACTCACACTCACACTCACACTCACACTCACACTCACACACACACACACACACACACACACACACACACTCATCTCTGCTCCTGCCCCTATAAAACAAACAGCTCGGAGCCCCGCAGCTGGTGATTGCCTTGGCAACGGCGGATCAGGAAAGAAGCTGCTTGCTACTTTTTTTAAAGTCTGTCTTTGTGAAGGACCTGCAGCGCTGGAACTAGAGCACTTGAGCCCGCCGCAGCGCCGGCTGATGAATGCTTATTTCATTTAGCACGGGAAGAAATGCAAATGTGCCACTTTTGACGTCCCCCACCCCCCAAAACTAAATCTTGTTCATATTACTGAACAACACGATTCACTTCATCTCTGAAACTGTTTCCCCTGAAGTTAGAAGCTGATACAAATTAGGTTAATGAATTCTATTTAATTCATTTATTTGTTCACTCTAGCTTGGTTGGTGGTGGTGGTAGTTTTGGTTTTTGTTTTTGTTTTTTTTCCTTCCTGAAAATGCTGCTTAATGTCAGTGGATTTGATAAATTTCATTTTAATAAAAACATCCCATTCAAAAGTGCTTTTCAGTAGCATTTGAGATATTATCTTGTTTACCCAGTTGTGGCACCTCTTCAGAAAGTCATTGTAGTTTTAGATTCGAGGTTCCACATTAAAGCAATTAAATTGATTTGAAACCAGATTTATTATATTGTGAGCGGCGCTTGCCCATCCAAAACTTGATACAGGAATGCTACGGTTTTATGGGTGGTTACCAGGGTGTTCCTAAGGTGTTTTAGTGCCGCTATGTTGTTTCTAAGGTGTTGTAGTTGGTTGCCAGGATGTTCCTAAGGTGTTTTTAGTGCTTCTAAGTAGTTTCTGTGGTATGCTAGTGGTTGCAAGGGTGTTATCAAGTTGTGTCAGTGGTTGTTAGTGCTGCAATATGATGGCTATGGTATATTAGTGGTTGCTAGGGCGTTAAGGTGTTTCAGTGGTTGATAGTAAAGCCTTAAGCCCCGGGTATACTTAACTTTAGGTTAGTCCTGCTATGTGATAGCTATGGTATTTTAGTGGTGGTTAGGGTGTAACTAAGGTGCTTCAGTGCTTGTTAGTGAATGCTTATTTTATTTAGCAGAGTTTTATAGTGGTTGCTAGGGCGTAACTAAGGTGTTTCAGTGGTTGTTAGTGCTGCTATGTGATAGCTATGGTATTTTAGTGGTTGTTAGGGTGTAACTAAGGTGTTTCAGTGCTTGTTAGTGAATGCTTATTTTATTTAGCAGAGTTTTATAGTGGTTGCTAGGGTGTAACTAAGGTGTTTCAGTGGTTGTTGGTGCTGCTATGTGATAGCTATGCCATTTTAGTGGTTGCTAGGGCGTTACTAGGGTGTTTCAGTGGTTGTTGGTAAATGCTTAGCCTGTTTTATTTAGCAGAGTTTTATAGTGGTTTCTAAGGTGTTTCAGTAGTTGTTAGTGCTGCTATGTGATAGCTATGGTATTTTAGTGGTTGCTAGGGTGTTACTAAGGTGTCTCAGTGGTTGTTAGAGAATGCTTATTTCTTTTAGAACAGTTTTATAGTGGTTACTAGGGTGTTGCTAAGGTGTTTTTGTTATGCATTTGTTGAGGTTTTCTATTGGTTGCTTGCTACGGTGTACTAGGTGGTTGCCAGGGTGTTCCTTAAACTTAATATTTAATGGATCTGCGCAAACATTAACAAACTGTTCATTGTTAGTTCGTTATATTAACTGAGGTGAATAAATACTGTTAAAAAAAAATGCATTGCTCATTGTTAGTTAATGCGTTAACTAATGGGACCTTTATAGTAAAGAATTACTGTTTTTTTTGTTTTTGTTTTTTCTTCTCTTAGTGGGTTTTTTTTTTTTTTTGTAGCATTGCTATGCAGATGCTAAGGTATTTGATTGGTTGTTAGGGTGTTCCATGTGGTTGCCAGGGTGTATCTAAGGTGCTGTGTGGTTGCTATGGGGTTCTATAGGCTGTGTCCCAAATATCTGGGATGAAAACTGTCTGACCATTTGGAAAAACTAAAATGACACCTCAAGACACATGATTTGAGAAATGCTTCATGTCTGGATCGCAGATGTACATGAACACGTGTTCTGTGCTGGGACTGCTTTAGAAAACACCACTAATAAAACTCTGATCATCTGTTTTCATCTTCACAGATTCCAGACAGCCTCCAGCGAGCACCACAACGCATAACAGGTAAGATGTTTTCTCTTTACTCATGGCCACATATATTTAGTCCCGAAGGTTATTGCAAGGTGTTCCCACAATGCACCTGTGACAGTCTGCGTTATACGTCTCTTCATGCATGCAAGAATCCGTAACAGCCAAATAGACTCCAGTTACCTTTTCCCTCCCTTCCTGTGTAGGATACAAGTTATTGATGTTCTTCCTGGGGGGGCCGGATTGGAATTAGTTTCTCTGCGCACTAAACAAATGTTCTCGTAAAGAGGTTTGCAGGGCTTAATGAGGCAGCACTAATGCGGTTGCAGTTCACTGTCTCTTGTGCGCAGGGGCCGCACAGAGCCGCCATTGATTCTGGCTCCAGACCACTTCAGGGACTAATCAGCTTCTTTTGGTACAACTTTTTAGGCCCGGCAGTCCATTGTGGCCTTGTGTCACCTTAGGTCAGTAGTTATTAGAGCAGAGTTTCTTTAACCGTCCGGGACGGAGCCGAATGAACCTGGAGGAGGGATTATGGATTCCTCAGGAAGATTGTGACCTGCGTCAGTAATGAGGGATGCTGGTCTGTCCTGATCGCTGCTTTAGAGAGCAATAGATTTTTTGGGAGGGTAGGTGAGCTGGTTTTGTGGTCGAGCGCTGGTTACTGCCGTGTCATTCGTAGCGTTCAGGAGACTTTAGTTTTGATGCGGAGGAGTGAAGTGGAAATTAAAGAATGAACTGGACTTTGCATTTCAAAATGCTGCTTGAACGCCTTTATTTGTACTGCTTGAGCTTTTTGTAGTTTCAAATGATGCAATGAAAGATTAGGTTTTTCTGATGTCTAGAGGAAAAGAAGAAAACTGAAAATATGAGTGAATGTTAAAAATGTGATTATCTGAGCCTTAAGAAAATTATGGAAATATCTATACTATAGTTTAACTAGTACACTTTCTTTCAATATTTGGAGACTTTCTAAGTGTCTTCTGCTCACCAAGACTGCATTTATTTGATCAAAAATACAGTAAAAACAAATTTTGTGAAATGATTTAAAATAACTGTTTTCTGTTTGAATATAGTGTAAAATGTAATTTATTCCTGTGAATTTTCAGCATCATTACTCCAGTCTTCAGTGTCACATGATCTTTCAGAAATCATTCTAATATGATGATTTGCTGCTCAAGAAACATTTCTGATTATTATCAATGTTGAAAACCGTTGTGTTGCTTCATATTTTGTGGAAATTATGCATTTTATTTTTCAGGATTCTTTGATTTTTAATAGAAAGTTCAAAGAACAGCATTTATTTGAAGTTTTTTTTTTTTTTTTTTTTTTGTAAAATGTAGTGCTGTCAAACAATTAATCGCATCCAAAATAAAAGTTTAAATTAGGAATGCACAAATATGAAATTTTTGGCCGATACCGATAACCGATAATTCTTTATATTTGAAAGCGATAACCAATATATGTTGGCCGATTAAATCTAAATTTTTATATAATTTGAGAGCCTGATTACAAAAACAAAAGTTTCACTATTAAAAGCCATGTCCCAAGCACTCAATTATAATGTTCTCATTATAATTTTATGTAGCTCATGACAGACTTGCCCTGCTCATGTTGCACTTAACTGTATTTTCCTTTTTTTTTTTTTTAAGTCATTTTCAATCATATTTCAACCAATTCAAAACAATCATAGTGAACCATGTGCATCTGAAGTGTTTCAGCTGAAGGATATAATCCATTATTTATCTGCTTTAACAAATTTTCTTACTGGGTCAATAACATTAAAAGTGAACATATATTGGCCGATCAGTAATATGGTGGCCGATATATCGTGCATCCCTAGTTTAAATAATGTGTGTATTGTGTGTGTGTGTGTGTGTATATATGTATATATGTATGTATGTATATATATATATATATATATATATATATATATATATATATATATATATATATATATATATATATATATATATATATATATATATATTATATATACAAAAATTATTCACTATAGTTAATTTATGTAAGTGAGGATAGCAAAATAAACTGACTTTTTTATATATATATGTGTCAGTTTTTGCTATCCTCACTTATATATTGTTAGTCACTAATATTCTCTAATAGTGACAGTAATATTATAATTAATTTCATGCATCCTTGCGGAATAAGAGTTTCTTTCACACACACAAAAAAAACTTGAACAGTAGTGTACCTTTATTAATAGCTTAATACCTGTATTAATTTATCAGGGGGGGGGGGGGGGGGTTTATTTATTTTCTTTATTACTCCTTCAGGTTGTAGTTTTTATTTTATTTTAATTTCTTCTGTGAGTGTTTAATGGGCCCATTGTTCTTCACAGGTTCCAGGATGGCAGTTGGGATCAGTCCATGCAGTCTCAGGGCGCTGCGTACCAGCAGAACCAGCAGAGAGGACGAGGAGGAGGAGGAGGAGGAGGCTGGAGAGGTGGACAACAACGGCAGGTCTGAACAACTGATCAATTGATAATAAAACCTCATACATTGGTCTCGGTGCTCATGGAAACCTCTGCTTGTCTTTCAGGGGTATAATTCTGGACGGGGTAATGCGTTTCCTCAACCACCAAACCGCTACACCTGGAACTGAACTCTTATATGAGGGGGAAAAAGCTTCTTATTTTCTATTCCAAGCAAACATTGTCTTTTTTGGGCTGTTGATTTGTAAAGGTTTTCTTGTTTTTTTTTCTTATTTTACTGACAAAATGTTCTTATGTACTGATTTTTAAGAATATGCCTGTAAAACTTATGAAATACACATAAGAGACAAGACTGCTCAGTTTGATCTGTCTTTTTTTTTTTGTGTGTGTGTGTGTTTTATTAGGCATTAATTAGATTCTCAATTTTAATGGTTTATTTTAATGTAGATCTGTTTATAAACTCCTAATTCATATCTGTGGTGAGCAGAGTCAGTTTTTGTAGAGCATTTTAATCTTTAATATTCATAGCTCATCTCTTGGCAGTTATAGATGCAGATCGGCATTTTGAGAGTCTGTTTAAATTGAATTCATGGATTAAACATGAATAAAACAGTCGAATGGAATATATGAAAATGACGAGTAAATCTGCTCCTGTTTTAATAGAAGCTTCACTTTCTGTTTTAATTTTTGCCCTGTTAGATCATTTTCTTTTTAAATCAAGAAAAATCATTTGATTGAGCAACGCAAAACACAAAGGTGAATATACACGTTTAATTTTAAGAAGTGTTTTAATAATAATAATTTGGGTAATGTTTCTTTCTTAAATGTTTGTTAAAGTGAACGGTAAAAATAAAATCTTTCTGTAGATTGAAGTTATTTTGATGTCGCAGGAAAAATATGAATTTGTGTTGATGTATTAAAAATGTGTATTTTAAATCTAAATCGTATTTCTGCAGTTATATTTAGTGTAATCACTGAGATTTCATTGGTCTAATTTACATCAAATGTTATCAGTTTTTTTTTTTAAACTAGTATTTAAAAAAAAAAAATAATAATAATAATGCGGATAATTCTCTTGATTTGCTCAAACTTTCTGAGGAACCAAAAAAAAAAAAAAAAGTTTTACACTTCAAGTGGTTTCTTTCATATTTGCAGCACTCATATTTATTGTTTTCCTTTTAAACTTACAAAAGACTTCAAGAAAGCATTCTTTGTCCAGTGTTAGATATTTACACAAAACATTTCTTCATCTACAGCTTGTATTTTACAAAGCAACAAAAACGATGTCGGATTAATGGCATCACACTAAACTAGTCTTCATCACACGCGCGCGCACTCTTCATCCGCGTGAAGCTTTTCATTCAATAATGATTTAAAGTTACAATCCATACAATTCACATGATGAGGGTCCTGCATCAGACGAGTGCCGTTTAAAAATTATTTTTAAAAAAAAGGTCTGTGGAAATTCACATATGGATCCGTTTCTCTGGTGATTGGTGGGTGAAATGTCACCATGTTCTGCCGTACAGCAGGTTGGAGCTCACCATGCTGCTCGTGTACTCGATGAGCGCGGCGTCAGTCTGAGAGAGGCTGTTCATCAGAGGAGGACTGGGCGACATTTCCTCCAGATCCTCGGCTGAAGCTAAAGTCTCACTGCCCATCACGTTCTGCACCTGCTGATGTACGGGCGTCGGCGTGTTGGACCCGTTCTGACAAGGTTTACCGTCCTTAACGAGCACGGGCACTGCGACGCGCCTCGGCGACTGTTGCGCGCACAGGTTTCCAGTGTCCGGCTGCTGGGACGCTTTATCTTTCGCCTGGCGCTTCATTTTATATCTGTGATTCTGGAACCAGATCTTGACCTGGGTCGGAGTCAGGTGAATCATGCTGGCCAAATGTTCTCTCTCCGGTGCCGAGAGATACTTCTGCTGCTTAAACCGCCGCTCCAGCTCGTACACCTGCGCTTGAGAGAAGAGCACGCGCCGTTTCCTCCGCGGCGCCGCATGTAAAGTCACCATAGATTTACTTGCATCCATGCCCGGTAATGTTCCCATGTTCATGCCCGCTGAGGGACCCATAAACCTAGAGACTTGAGAGAACAAGCAGATTAATATTAGTATTGACGCGTAGTCAACTAATAAAAGCCTATTTTAATTAATTGATAGGCTATAAAATTAAAAATAAATAATTATATTCTATAGCATATATAGGCCTAGCATTTTTAAAAATGATTTACAGTGTTTTACGGAAGATATGCGAGTACAAAACGTCCACATATGTAGGCCTATTATAAATAAAAAGTGGGAATTAGAATTAAACAAAGAGTGCAAAGCTGAAAAGAAATGAATTAAAGGAAATTCTATCTACATTGAAAAAAAATGCTGTAGGATTTATTTATTTTTACTCAGAAATGGCTCTAAATTTCACAAATAATTAGAAAGAAACGGCTAGAATTAAACGTGAAATTTTGAAAACTGAAATATTTTCTTGTAAAACGTAGCTTACTCTAATAGAGATGGTTGAAAATAAAAAAGAGGCTATCTGTCTATCTGTCTGTCTATCTGTCTTTATTTCATGATTTCTGCAGGCAATACATTATATATAACTTGAATGAAATTCATGCAAGACCATTTCCATAAGCCTCATTAATGTGGCAGAATGTAAACAAATAATTAATGTTTTTCTCTTTGAGAATTAAAGAGGTGCTATTCTAAACGGCAAAACCCGTAAAAACATGACCGTTTTTGATTGATATTTCTCAGTTAAGATATACATAATGAATTATCCTTTTCATCTGACTCACTTGTCGGGTATCTCGGCTCCGGGTTCGAGCCGTACCAAGCCGTCGCCGTCGCGCCGTTCCTCATGCTCTCCTGGTAGGACGGCAGGTCTCCCATGGTGCCGATAGTCCCGTTGCAGTATCCTCCCATGGCGCTGTGCGAGAACTGAGAGTGCGGCATGTGGTAGGTGTTATGGCTCATGCTGTGCTGCTGCAGGTTCGCCTGAGACACCTGAGTCTGTCTGTACAGAGGAGACGCCAGGCTCGCGCTGCTCTCCATAGCTGCAAACTTCTTGAAAGTCTCCTCGATCGGGCTCAAAATATCGCTCACTGAGAAAGGAGTTGAATGTTTGGGGCTAAAGGACATGGTTCAGCCCGCGAGCGAGTTTGCTGAAGCTGCCACAAGCCCGTGGATGTGCGCGCGACCACCAGACGCCAAGTGTCCTCCGTGCGTAACCGCGTTCTCTGAGGTCCTAGTGTGCGCCCTGGAGAAAGAGGCGAGTCCTGGACGCTCTTATTTCTGCCTTATTCCCGTCAGACTGCTGGTTTACGACAAACGCGAGGGGCGGAGCAACGAGCCAAACGAGCCATTGACATCCTAGTAATTGAAGAAAATACTCGCGGAGCAAAAGATACACAAAGAATGCCATCAGAACGCAAATTTGTATCATTTTGAGCTTCCAAGTGGCGTCAGCTTTTTTACATCAATCTATCCGAGCTTTCGCATTATGATAAGTGGCGCTCAAAATCCGAATTCTCCTCCAAACATGATCGGAGATTTCTCTTTATACAAACTTGAGAGCTCAGTTTGACATTTATGATGTCAAAGGTTAGGCTACAATTTCACTTTCACGGTTTGTGCTAAAAATCAGAAGAATGTGATCTATTCATTTGGTTTGAAATAACGGCGCCAAACCATCAATGTGAACTGCAAATCAGAGTGTTCTAATTAAACCGAAGCAAAACCGAATTGTCGTTTAGATTAAATGACAAAGTCTAAATTATTTCTTTTTTTAATCTATACACAAGTATGGAACAGTTTATAAACTCTTAAAAACTAATCTTAAACTACCGGTTTAGTAAATCATTACTTGCGCGTAGGCCTATTTGCTTTACTTACGAGATGATATCATCATATATTTAAAATTCGTGGCGTATTTTTCAGTATGCAAATCGAGGACCCCTTAACCCTGTAGAATATGAAGTCAGAGGGCATGGCCAACAGCACAAAACAGCCGAGTGTTTCCAGCTCCACACTCCACAGAGAGCAACGTGCATTTTGTGCGTTTTGTTTTTGTGTTCAAAAAGAGCGAATGAAGGAAAGTTTCTAAATTGTGAATATTCGTATATTTCCTGCATTTTTTGCCTAAGGAGTCAAAGGCAGAAGTTGGAAATGAAAGCGCACAAAATATGCCAGGTAATCAATCGACATGTGCTAGTTTGTAGTTTTATAATTAAATAAGAAATTGTCTGTGAAATCATAAAAACAAAGCATGTTTATTAAATGTGTTTATTCGATCATTTAAATTCCGTCTGTTTTTGTTTGATAAGGTCTTAACTTTGGCGCGTTCTTGTGATTTAAATGAGTCCATATATGGAAGAGACAATTAAACACTGAAAACGAATATTCCTGATTTTTCTCTGGCCGCGTCAGGCAAGATAAAGAACTGAAGGGGATATTTTTATTTAGTGTCCACAGGGAGGGAAAATGCAAAAACAATTCATGTTTATAACGCCACTGAAAATACAAGTCTTGAAACAGTTGCATTATTTCCAAAAACGTCATGAAACATTTGGAACGGGTGAGAGGAGCGCGTGACGCGCAGAGCCGTGCAGTGATGTAAATAAATCATACGAGTTATCTACATTTTAAATGCCATAATTTGTGCAGGACAGGGCTGAAGGGACTTTATTTAAATGACTTTAATATGAAAAAACGAACTGGAATAGTGCAGATTTAGCAGGCCTTCTAAAAACGACAAGGAACGGATTTTAATCGACTGCGTAAAATACAACCATGCAGACATTCATGTATTGCTTATATTATTACTTTATGTTATTGATGATCATGCTTTCGTTAGCTTTAGTATTTGTGTTTTAAAATATGTTAAACCACCAGTATTAAAGGTTTCATGAACTCATTAAACAGTTGTTGGATGTTTGTGGCTCAGAGGTCCAATCGGAAAGCACGCAACCACGAGACCTTCTTTGTTTAATCTTCTTTATTTTGTCCTGGTGAATCTCCAGGTGTACATGTGGCACCGTGGCGCTCTCGAGGACGCATTCCAGCCTGTGATGAGGTGAAAGGTCCAACGCAAGTGACAGAGCACTTAAACAGCCTTTCTTCTGCTGTCTCCCGCAATTAATGTTATTGAAGGACTGAAATGATGCTAATAGTTAGGCAGAAAGCCTCTGGCTGTGTGGAAATACATGTATCTAATCAGTTTGCTATTGCATTTTAATGGAATTGCGTTTATAAAAATGTGTAAGTTAAAAAGATAATCTGAAGAATTCCCTGCAGTGATGTGAAATGAGGTGAGGTCTGAATGAATGATGATAAAATCACTAGCCTTTGTAGCATAACTGATTTAATACTTTTACATATTTCTTCATGAGCTCCAAGAACAGATTTGACTTAATAAAGACTCGAAGTGAATTGTATAAGCCTATGATTATTTTATTTTTAATGTCTTATTAATTATAAAAAATACTTATTTTATTTCTAAATTGTTCATCATTTGCGTAAACATGTTTATGTAAAAAAAAATTAAATGACACAAACGCTTTCAAACTAAAATCTAACGAAATAGAAATGAGAAACTTCTCTTTTCTATTATTTTATCTGATTGGGAATCAAAAATATGTCAAGACAATAGAGGACTTTTATCTTATCAATTTCAGCTTGCAGTTTGGGGAAGAGGCCAAAGTTCTCATGTAAAGATTCTTTTTATTTTATTTTATTTTATTCTTTTTTTCCTCCCCTTTATCGCTAAATGTAGGCTATATTTACTGCGTGTCTTTTCAAAAACTAAAGGAAAATTAAAGGAAGATCGATTTTATTTTGCTACAAAACTCCAAAAATTTGCTTGTGCATGTGCACAGTGCATGTTTATTACGTTTATTCGTGTTTTTCTTTCCTTATAAAAATATATAACTCTTAAATATGTCATATATAGGTTAATTACATATTATAAATGAATATAGCCTTGTCTAACCAAATATATCCCCTGAACGTTGTTTTTGTTTTGTTTTGTTTTGTTTTGTTTTGTTTTGTTTTGTTTTTGTTTTTGTTTTGGAGCTCTATCTCGACATTACCAATATATCTTTACAAATTAGCCTAATTATTTCTTTTGAATAATATCCACAGTGACATAGTAAAACACAAACACTCAAGATACACCATATGCGTTACGAGGCAACATACTGTTTAAAATGCATAGCAATTAAATATTTTCTGAAACGAAAGAATGCATAAAAACCAGAGCCATATATATAGTTTTTTAAGCACTGTAAAATATATATTATTCATGGAAGAGAAAATATTTATGCTTCAATCAAATAGTACATGATATGATATTTTTGGATGATTTTATATGAGCTTTTTCAGTTAAAAACAAAAAAGGAAGAAAGAAAGAAAAAGTGATCGTTGCCCCTTTAAGCTTGTCACGTGAATTAGAAATGAACATTTCATGAAACCTTTTCTGTGCAAGAAGGTATCAAGTGCACTGCACATCGAAAATATATAAACAGACAAAAACATATCGACGATTTCCATTTATATAGAGAGAGAGTCATTGTGCTGATAAATTCATTTGTGATAATTGTGGGGGTTATTTTTGTTTGTTTGTTTTTTACAACGCATTGTCTTTATCTGCATTGTAGCAATGTGTTTTACATGTCAAATAATTGTATTTTGTCAAAGTAAATTGAGCTATAAGGTTGTTGTCCGATATATATAGCATATATATATGAACATATATAAGTTCATCTTTTCTTGTCTGTCAATATATATAGAATATATATACTATAAATTATTCAAAGCACAGTAGCACACATTTTTCCCCCAGTCCAAATATATCCAAGACAAAACATGGGGTTTTTAGGCCATGTTCTCTGTTGAATTCACATCTGACCTCTAATCTCCTCCCCCTCTTCAGTTGAGCTTTCCATCAGTTCTTTCTCACATACCTACCCACCTTCTCTCTCTCTCTCTCTCTCTCTCTCTCTCTCTCTTTGTCCTGCCTCTTCCCCCTCACCTAAAGCAGAAAATCTCTCTTTCTCTCTCTCTTGGGTTTAAATGAGAAGAGCAGTAGGCCAGGCAGCTGAGCTCCTGCAGCGTTTGAAGAGGCGACCCACTCTTTCCACTTTAAAGACTCGGTTCAGACCACCTGGCTTCCCCACAGCAGACCCACATCACCCTATCAAACCAGTCCCTTTTTTAAAGTTTGCTGTCTGGGTTTACTTTAATCCATATTAAATTGAATTAAAAACAGTGGATGTCTATTGCATGTCCTCATTTAGATAGCTATAGTGTTTATGTTTGGCAATTTTGTACGCTAATGGATTAGCATATATACACTGATGAGCCAAAACATTATGACCAGCAGGTAAAGTGAATATCATTGAGCATATTAAGGTCTGGATAGATTAGATGGTAAACATACAATCAGTTCTCATAATCAACATGTTGGATGCAGGAGTCAGAGTATCTCTGAAACAGCAAGGCTTGTGTGTTTCTCCTGGTCAGCAGTGGTGAGAATTTAACCAACAAGAAGAAGACTGAGAAGAGACAAATCACAAACTGGGCCGAGCCAACAGAAGGTCTACTGTGGCACAAGTCACACAAAATTGTGGTAATGATGATTATGGGAGAAATGTGTCACAACACACAGTGCATCTGCTGCGTATGGGGCTGTGTAACCATAGACCAATTAGAGTGCTTATGATGACTCTTGTCCACCATCGAAAGCACCTACAATGGGCACACGAGCCTGAGTCCAATTTTCTTTTACATCACATGGACGGCCGTGTACGTGTGTGCTGTTTACCTGGTGAAGTGATGGTGCCAGGATCACTGTGGGACGACAACAAGCCATTGGAGTGTGACGCTCTGGGTAATGTTCTGCTGGGAAACTCTGGATCCAGCGATTTGACACGTGCCACCTAACATTACTGCAGACCTGGTACAACCCTTCAAGACAATGGTGTTCCTGGTGGAAGTGGACTCTTTCAGCAGGATAATGCACCTGTCACACTGCACACATTGATCAGGAATGGTTTGAGGAACATGAAGAGTTCAAGGTGTTGCCCTGGCCTCCAAATTCCCCAGATCTCCATCCAATAGATAGATAGATTATTAGTTCACCCAAAAATTAAAATTGTCATTAATTACTCACCATCATGTCGTTCCACACCTGTAAGACCTTCGTTCATCTTCGGAACAGAATTAAGATATTTTTGATGAAATCCAGGAGCAATTTAACCACCACTTTCAAGGTTCAGAAAGGTATTAAAGACATCGTTAAAATAGTCTACAGTGGTTCAACCTTAATTTTCTGAAGCGACGAGAATACTTTTTTGCGCAAATAAAATAAAATAAAATAAAAATAAATAAATAACGACCTTATTCAACAATATCTTCTCTTCTGTGTAAATGACTATTTGCAAAGACCCACCCTTGCAGTGAAAAATACATCATGGAGCAAAGAGGACACTGACAACGCGTCGACAGACAAGACAGAGGAGGTTACTTTTAATATGAAACAAAGCCTTAAATTTCAAATTTTGTCATTTTTAAAGAAATTTAAACAATAAACACCGTTTTGCGGCTCTTTGCTGTGTCATGAGAGATCGTTGTAGTGCCTCAGTTCAAGCGGCTCGTGAACCGATCATCTCTTCCTACTAGTGAATTTATAGCATCAAATAAACATGAATGAACATCAGAAGTAATGTTGTTTCAACCGCAGAAAGATGTAAGTACACACCATTTTTCAAGTTTAAGTCCACAGACTTTAATCTACTAACTCCTGACTGCTTTGTCCGACAAAATGGCGGATTCGGCGTTATCAGTCAAATTGTCAATTGAATAATCAATAATGTGTCAGCCTTCTGATGTAGAACCTGTAAGCACTGAACATAAACAACTTATGAGAATGACACAGAAGAGAAGATATTGTTAAATAACGTCGTTATTTTTGTTTTGTTTTTGCGCACAAAATTTTCGTTGCTTCATAAAATTAAGGTTGAACCACTGCAGTCACCTGGACTATTTTAACGATGTCTTTAGTACCTGTCTGGACCTTAAAAGTGGTGCTTATATTGCTGTCTATGCACGAGTCATATATATTTAATCAAAAATATCTTGATTTGTGTTCTGATGGTCTTACGGTGTGGAACAACACGAGGGTGAGTAATTAATAGCAGAATTTTCATTTTTGGGTGAACTAACCCTTTAAAGGATGTCAGGGCGATGTTACATTTGATTCTTTCGTAATATTTGTTGAGGTAAGCAGATGTTTTGTGAAGATGTTTGTCTACAGAAGAGCCCTCGAGAAAGCTTAGAGCACTCAGGTGCGTCCACACACAACTAAATGACATCTGACTTTACGTGGAGACGTTCAGGTTCAGAACACAATCACACAAAAAGACGTTCAGGATCAGCAGAATTACAACATCTCTCCCACTGAAATCACTTCAAAACACATGACTCAGAAAGGGGAACCAGCCAAAAACGTCTCATGAGATCGGAGTTTAATGCCAGATGTTCAGCAGATAGAGCATATAAAATCTATAGATTCATATTATCGCACCCTGTAATTAAAGAGCAATTATAACTAATTTTAAGATAAAGAGAGACATACACAACTGAACTGAACGGATTTTTGGATGCGGTAAAGAATTAAAAGTTGATTCAACGTTTCAAATTATGTTCTTTCTTAGTTTGGATCACTGTGAACACAAAACTGAGGATCTACTGTTCTGGAATGTCGCCACCTCCAGGCCAAAGAGAATAGAACGTTTAATAATCTTCAACATTCCATTTACTTTCAAAGAAACTTTACAATTTAAACGATTTTTCTTAACCTAAGGTGCATCTATTTTGGACAGGAAATAAAAATATGTATTTTGTATATATATATATTTATTAATGCTTAAATAACAATTACATGAAGAACATTGCCAAGGGATTACATACAAATACACAAAATAAACTCCAACAACAGATACATTCTACATAATTAACGCAACTTACAACAAATTGAGAATAGTTCAAATTAAATATTAAACAAAATTTAAGAAAAAAAAAGAGGAGACGGGAAAAACAAACCTTAAGAATGGCATTACGATGGGATAAAGGTTATACAAAGCATTCAGTTTACAGTATAGTACAACAAAATTAGAACATATCAATAATTATTTAGAATAACAGAAATAGAAAGAATTAAAGAAATATTTAACAACCAACATCATAGCCATAGACAGAGACACAGAAACTACTATTGTAAGTCATACAGTAACATACAGACAGTGATACACTAGGAAAATATCTAAATAAATGGATTTTTATTTCCATAAAGGAATCTTAGTGTAATGTGTTTTGTATTTGTCACAAGTTTTGCGTCACCGTGGCGTCATAATATTCCCATAATTCCAAAATCTTGAGCTCTTTTAAAATACAAACAAACGCAAATAATGAATTATGAATCCAGAGGTTATCTGTGTGTGATGGCAGGTGAAAATGGTCGAGATGAAAAAACATTGCATCACAAACATGCGCACATGGAGTCTTCATGAAGAGCTCAGCTAAGACAAGGTCAGTTCTCTGGGAAATCACTTTAAAAATCTGAACCTGAAGTCTTTGAAGTTTTAATTTAAGAGTATGTATAACAGAAGTTTACTATAGAAACTTTGCAAACGCCATCTTTAAATTCCAATATGTAAGATTACACTGCCCCCCATGGTTGCAATAGGCCGTAAGTTTATTAGACAATAAGTTTATGTTAGAAAAAGTTTTCTGTTAGTATGGGCAGAACTAATCAGGTGTGGTTTTCAGGAGAAATTGTTAAGGGAGAAATTGAGTTGAAATCTTGAAAAGCAGATTTTGATCCTGGATTTTTTTTATTTTTTATCTGTCATCAGTACAATCTATAGATCAGGGGTCTTCAAACTCGGTCCTGGAGGGCAACTGTCCTGCAGAGTTTAGCTCCAACTCGCCTCAACACACCTGCCTGGAAGTTTCTATGGGTGCATCTCAATCAGCTTCCTAGTTCACTAGTTAGGGCACTGATCAGGGAATCAGCCACATTCATTTACATGATATACTGATTCATGACTTAGGGAGCTGATTGAGACTTAGAGTATGTCTAAGACCTTGATTAGCTGTTCAGGTGTGTTTAATTTGGAATCATGTGATCTCTGCAGGACAGTGGCCCTCCAGAAAAAGAATTATACACTAACAAGAAGCGAAACTCAGTAGAAAGTTCCATTGCAACACCGACGCCCAGCAGCAGCCCTGCATTTCCGCCATTTTGGGGTGAAAGCGACTCGGCAGTCCACTAGTTTCTATGGCAATATGGGCTGCTTTGTTAAAAAAAAAAAGTACATTAAAGCTAAAATCCAACCTGAATGATGACAACACAGAATAAAATACTATCGCTAGTGACCATCAAATCCTTTTAACAGTTTATTTTACAGACTCTGTGTTTAAGTCTTCCACTTTTTTCACAAAACCTTTGCTCCTTTGTCAGTTTGCGTTCAAATTCTTTAACGTTCAAGTATTAGCATTATAAACACTGAATGAATACCAACATATGAAATTAAATTAAGGACATGCATCAGAAAATGGGAATGTTGGACAATATAACAGCTTGACAGAATCTGTTTTTGCAGTGTTGTCTTATATTAATGTCCGTTAAAGCAAGACTATGTAAACAAAAAAACAAAAACAGTGTGTCCAAAAGTGGCAATTATGGGATAACAGACACAGCAATGAATCGTGTTCTATACGATCATTATGTTTGTAGCGTGATTCAGGGGATTAAAACGTATTTCAGACCTAGTGGAGTAATTTACTATTACTATGTATAGGTATACGTTTTCATCCCATGGATCACGCTACAAACATGATGATCTTAACTTTATTAATTATTAATTTACTATTAATAGTAAATATGTAAGTAGGCTAACTACGTTACCCCCAGATGTGTAATGGTTGGATTCCACAACTGATCAAATAAAACATATAGGTTAAGACAATACAACATTTAGGCTACTGTAGGTGTCATAAAATTTATTGAGTTTGAGAAATTTTCTATTGCGTTTCGGATTTGTCTGTGAGATTCGCCGATTTTGGGTGTGTTCTTACACACCCAATGGAAGGATTGTGATGGATTTTATTGTCCAGTTGGCATTTTCACCCCAAAATGGCTGCCTCGCTACCGAAGCGCCTCCTCGTGGCTGTTCCCAAAAAGCATCAGAGTTTCGCCTCTTGGGTTCTACACTCTTTGCTCCAGAGGAAAACCCCTGCTCTAGATGCACGAATAACAGTGCAACCCAGCGTTTTCATTTAAACGTTATAATAATACAATGCTGCCACCAAGTGGTCATTGAAGAGAATGCGGTGCGCGTGCGCCTCGTAATACGCACATTTACCAGCTTTTGAATTATAGATCATATTCGTCAAAAAGTGACTTCTTAGTGACCCCTGTTTCTTTTAATATAATGTTTTGGCTACATGGCACAAAAAAACCCAACTAGCCTACCTGATTTCACAGTAACACCGAAATAAAATACACCGTATTTAATGTGTGGAAGCAAAAATGAACCCATAGTAAATTTCACGGGGTTTTTTAAACACTGATATATTTAAAAAAAATATTCCATTATGTGTCTTATTTAGTAGGCATGTGGTTTAGACGCCATGTGAAGCAGATCAAATCAGCTCTGAAAACAGTCAGCGTGCAGAAAACACTGAAACAACAACTTTTTTTTTGTGGTTAGGAAAAATGCCCTTGGAAATCACGTCTGGGTATCAAGTAGCTAGCCTACCTTAGTGAAAAAGTTAATTTCTGACACTGACTGTATGAATGATTATACGGTACATTGTTGTAGTATTTTTTTTTACTGAACTTTCACAACATTCAAAAAGATTTTAAATGATTTTCTCGCAAACAAAATGTACACATTTAGTCACAAAAGAACGGCGAGGACACGCGTGGTTATTTACATACATATATTTTTATAACTACTGCATTAGGCTGTAAGCTTTAAATCTTGTATCACAACACAACAAAATCAATAATATCGCTTTTGCGCGGTGTTCAGAAGAGAAAATGTTTATCAAGTTTATTACAGGTTAGTCAGAATCATACAAATAAAATAGAAAACAAAAGAAAAATGCTCAGAAAACAATTTCCAACTAACTTCTTAAACGTTATCAAATTGTCAGTAACCAATACACTTATCGTACTCTTTCTAAATGCAACGAAAAGTAACATCTGACTGTTGAATATTTATGAAATTTACTCATCAATACACAGTAAAATTGCCAACATAAATATATCTACAAACAGCACGAGATGATGATGATGATGATGATGTCCCATTGTGTAAGTATTTCAGTTTCAACAAAACAAAACAAACCAAAGGTGGGGGGTGGGGGGACATTATAACATTAAAACTCATTAAAAACGATGTTTCCACATTGTAGAAATATAATTAATGAAGCGACATGTGACGAAAACAGCTATATTTTCAAAGTTCCGTCTCTTCACCAGGACCACGGCTGCAGATGACTGACAGGTGTCAGATGTGTCATCATGATGCTGGGGTAGATGTTATGACTGTGATGAATTTGCGGGAATTGCTTGATGTTAAAAGCAGAAAATGGTGCCGCTGCAGTGACGTCCTGAGGACTGAGAACATGACACGGTCTGCCGTCCCTCACCAGAACCGGAAAAGAAACCCGCCGTGGAGAGAGCAGATATGGGTCCATTCCTTTCTCAGCCCGGGCTCTTTTCACTTTGTACCGATGGTTCTGGAACCAAATCTTCACTTGGGTTGGGGTCAAATGTAAGACCTTAGCTAGATGTTCCCTCTCAGGGGCGGATAAGTATCTCTGTTGCCTGAAGCGTCTCTCCAATTCAAACGTTTGCGTCTTTGAAAACAGTATTCTCCGTTTGCGCTTTTTCCCCGAGTCCTCCGAACTCTCCCGGTCCCGATCAACAGACTCATCCGCGGACAGTTCGGGATTCAAGTCCTCTGGAGATGCTGATAGCGCTGCTGAAAATATTTAAATACCATCATTGATGTAAATTAATAACCTTTATGCGTAATCAAATTAGATTAAAAAAAAGATCAATATTGATAACAGACCATAAAAAAATAAAGATCCAAAAGGGGGTTTCATAGCGATGCAGAAGAACCTTTCAGTAAACAATTCTTAAAATTACCATTTTTTTCTTAGTGTGAAGAATATTTCAATGTTAAAGGTTCTATATGGAACCATAAGCAACCTTTTTTTTTGCACTTAATTTACTTACCTAAGGAAGTACACTGTAAAAAAAGAATTGTTGTTTTAACTTAAAAAAGTAAGTTACCTGGTTGCCTTAAAATTTTGAGTTCATTGAAATGAAAATTTTGAGTTGATACAATAAAGGCTATTGGTTTAATCAACAGAAACTCAAAATATTACGTTATCTGAACTACATTAATTATCTAAGTTGATTTGAGAAAAGAAAAAATGTTATGATAAATCATTAAAATATATATATTTTTTACAGTGTATGTGGTAACTACTTGGGTTAAGGTTAGGTTTAGGGGTAGGATATTACCCAGTTACTGTAATTACTATAATAAGTACATAGTATGGGGAAAAGGACTGTAAAATAAAGTGCTATTTTTTTAAAGAATGTAATTGCGTAAATGCGTAAAACCATGACCACTATAAATGCATTTCTTTAAATTCCGTACACTTTTTATTGTTTTATTTGATTCGAATCTAAAAAAAATAAGTTTTGTGATACTGAAATAGGACAACAGCAGCTTGAAATATTTATCTAAAATGCATAAACGTACTTGGATATTTGTGGCCACATGGAGATCCGAGCCAAAGCGCATCTCTGGAGGACGCGCGCTGCTGATTTCCAGAGAGTCCTTCATCCGCCTCATCTTCAGTGTCTTCAGTCACTGATCCTTCATCGTTCGTGTCCGAGAGCTCTAAAATATCACGGACAGAGAATCCAGCCTTGGAATTCTTTTGGGACATTTTCCAAACCAATATACCGTGACAAGTTTCTCCAAAAGCGTTCTGGTAAGTTATAAATGAAGAGAAGATCCGTCGGATTGGACAGCGCGCGCGCACGGATCCAGATCACAGATGCTCCTCGGATGCTACAGTGCTTGACCCAACCAATCCATTAGTCTAGTCCATTTAAGGTTGCAGGTGAGTGTCGGACCTGCAGAAAAGGCCTCGACGATCGAGGGCGGATCTCTGGAGTCAAGTGCGGGTGTGAAATAGTGAGTCGAGCTTCTATCAGCGGAACAGCAGAAATGCATGAGTGGGATGAGGTGACACGACTAAAATGGGAGAGATCTCCCCCCCCCCCCCCCCCCCCCCAACTCATTTACATATCACAAGCGTCCGTGGCACAAATGGAAACCCTCCGTTATAGGCTAATTATCTTTAAAAACGCACGCATTTTAGCTACATTGTGTCAATCAAGGTGTGATTGCTTGGAAAACATTGTGTGTTGTGGATGATGAGATATCCGTGTTGAAATGGGATTGTTTAAAATGGCAAGTGGCCAAATTATGGAAACCTTTTGGGTCAATATTTTGCTTAGAGCTTAAGTCAAGTACCAAATTCATCAAGCCACCGACCCATATTTGACGACAAGAGCAGAATCCTGTTACTGACCTCCTTCAGAATTCATGCTATATGCTGTAGGTCATTCATACTTAGTCTGGTGCTTAAAAGCTTTTGGTTGTTGATGCATTCAGATGTTTGAAGCACTGCACGCTAAATTGACATACTTCTGCATACTTGCTTTAGAATGATCACAAAGCGTTTATTTTTAGACCGAAATACCTATACTTACCAAAGCCTATATAGTATTTACACAATATTTTATAAATGAGTTCTGAATCTGTTGCAGGTGTTGCAGGTTTTTTGTTCAATAATTATTATAGTTTTTAGTGTAAAAGTTAGTGCAATTAGTGTGTGATTTACTCTTTATTAGTGGTTTGTTTTAATTTTGTTTGTTTTTGTATGTGTGTGTGTAATTTTGTGTGGATTTCGAGAAAAACTTCTTTGCACAAGCTCTTTTTACTTTCATTAAAACGCTCTTTTTTGAGCCCGATCTCATGAAAGTGCGTATCAATAGCACGATTTTCTGTTTATATTTGCCGTGCTTTTTATACGCAGTAATTACCATTGGCATGCATATAATACGCACTTTTCGCATGCATATGATACGCAATTTACGGCGTGCAAATGATACGCACATTTGGCGTGCATATGATTACGCAAATTATTGGCGTGCGTATAATACGCCCCTACCCCACACCACTAATCCTACCTTAGGTTAGGCTAAGTAAGCTACCTATTGCGTATCATATGCACGTAAAAAGTCATTTCAGCGTATAAACAGCACGCTAAACTCGTGCTATATACGCAGTACTAGGATATCGTGTTGTCTTTTTTATGTGCATAGAAAAAAAAAAAGCTTTACTCGATATGAACGATTTTCTGATTATCATTTTGTCCAGATAACTGTCTTTTTGTGACTCTGAACGCCTCATTGACTTATTTTTCTCCAGTATCATCTGAAATGAGTTGGGTGTCTCTGGTTCCTCTTTTTGACAGTATATGTGATGTGAATGTTCAGTGCGCTCTGCGCGCGTCATGGGTGGTCGGACTGTGCAAACACATCTACAAACCAACAGCTAAGCTCTGGACAATAGGCCAATGAAAGGCTCCCTCTGGAAGTTTTTGTGCTAGATCAGGTTTTGCATTTATTTGGGGCGCAGAAATAATGGTTGATTGACGCCCTCGCACAATACACCCAAACTGGTAAAATAAAAGTGAGCGCGCTCCTTGTTGTCATGGTATTCAACTGGCCTCAATGAACGATTCTTTCATTCATGTTTAGAGCTTTGACTGTCTTATAAAAACCAAATTAGACATTCATAGCGAAATATTTGAGAGTTTTTTAGCTTTAGATATAATTTCCTGCGTTCATGTATGGGGTTTTACATCACTAACGAGCCGGCAGTGAATTCTCTGCTGTAATGAATAATACAGTGAGAATGAGCTCTGAAAGCATAATGTACACAAATCAAGCTCTTAAGAAAACTTCATGAAACAAATTTCAAGGATGTTTTTATACAAGCTGTAAAGTGGAACAAATAATGCAAGAGCGTGCGAAATAGGAAAAAGCATTTAAAAAAAAAACAGGCCTATAACACAATACACATGTTTACATTTGTGTGCCGCTGGACAGAAGTGTTGTTCGTTTCTGATGCGCTTTTAGAGCTACAAAACGTTCCTGAACTGTTAGTTACTTGTCAATACGTGCTACGGATTTGCATATTTTTCGTAGTATTATTATGACAAAGTACCATTGCTAAATATAGATTTGAAAAATTAAAAAGCAGATTTGTGCTCGTCCTTCATGTAGAGTCGTATCAAAGACTGTAGATATAGGTAGATTGGTTGTGTTGTGTGAGAGCGCCATCTAGTGGCTGAATATGATGCTTAGAAGTACTCTAAAAGAAAAGGGAAAAAAATGTTCACCTTGGTCAGGGGTGTCTAATCGTGCTCCTGGAGGGCCGCTGTCCTGCAGAGTTTAGCTCCAACCCCAATTAAACACAAATGAAGCAGCTAATCAAGGTCTTACAGGCATACTAGAAACTTCCAGACAGGTGTGGCCCTCCAGGAGCAGGATTGGACAAATTTGGCATCAGACTGTAAATGTAAAATCATTTTAAGTTCTGTTTGTAAACTCCCTCTTCTGGCACAGTCTGATATGTACAGTCCAATAATGGGTTAAATTACATAGGTTGGGTTAATTAGGAGATGGGCAGAGAGGCCTTTAAAAACCTTCAGTTTGGCGCCTCTGATATTTAGAGGGAAAATTGTGCTGTGAGTCAATGAATGGCAGTACTGAAGGTGTGTGCGCGCGCGTGCGCGTTTTTGTGATTTATGAGGACACAAATTTGTATAATGACATGGGTATTACGCTGGTATTACGACGTAAACATGAACATTTCATGAGTCCTCATATTTAAAATAGCTTTAAAAACATACTAAACAATGTTTTATTAAAAATGTAAAAATGCAGACAGTTTCCTGTGATGGGGTAGTGTAGAATATGGGGAGGTTTAGGGGTAGTGTAGAATATACAGTTTGTACAGTATAAAAATCATTACACCTATGGAATGTTCTCACTTTGATAGCAAAACAAACGTGTGTGTGTGTTTGCGCGTGTTTTTGTGACATATCAGGACACAAATTTGTAAAATGACATGGGTAATAAAAGGAGAGGGTGACTTATGAGCACATTACCCTCATGTCCCCATTTTTCAAAAGGCTTATAAATCATACAGAATGAGTTTTTTGAGAAAGTAAAAATGTGAACAGTTTTCTGTGATGGGTAGGTTCAGGTGTAGGGTTAATGTAGGGCGATAGAAAATAAGGTTTGTACAGTATAAAAACCATTACGCCTATAGAATGTCCCCACAATTCACAAAAACAAACCTGTGTGTGTGTGTGTGTGTGTGTGTGTGTGTGAGTGTGATATAAAGGTCTGAAATAAAGGTTCAGCAAAGAAAAAAGTAAATGAAAGTAGAAGAATAGTAAGAGCAATAGTTGAGTTGGTATGCTGTCATGAAAACAATTTTTTATCAGCACTCCACCTACTGGATAAATTACGCCACTGCCAGTCATGAGTGCTGCTCACATTTTCTCTTTTTTTTTTTAATTTAAATTTTTATTAGAAACTTAATATTAAGCATTTTCGTTTATTCCTTAATTCATTGTATTCTTTTCTCGTCAGTAAGTATGTCAAAATAAATAGGCATAAATCTCTTTTGAAACTATATAAATAATATAATATATATTTCTTTACTGCAGTGACCTAGATGTCTCGATTGGCCTTTACATGTCTTGTACAAGTAGACAATGTTTTGTCCCTGTTCCGGTTCAGCATTTACATTTAAAAAAAAAAAAAAAAAATCCAAATCGTAAGTTTGTAAAAACCAGTTTCACGCGTAAATAATAGCCTTTGCATTGTTTAATTACAGTATGGCAATTAGTTTAGTGTTTTCTGCGAAATGCAAACAAATACACCCAATAAAACGATGCGTAATTAATTTTGGTACCCCTTTATTTCAATAAATAAATAAACAAAATTATATTAAAGATTCGTTTCATTTCTCTTGATGCGTGTAATTCCTAAACTAACCATAAGATGGCGGTGCTGTCATACTTTTTCTCTTCGAGTTGCTTTCGTTAAAAATTCGAGACTAAATTCCCACTGCGTGTGACAATTAATGCATAGTTACTTTTTCGTGTAAATAACATCAGATCTTTGTTTCCTTCTACTGACATTGCATTAAAAACAATAGGCATATCTGCTATTCAATTATATTGCTTATTTGTTTTCAGAGTTCAAACTTTGCAATTAAATTTAAAGTAGCCTATAGTGAGAAAAGTGCCATAAAATTATAATTGCAGGTTGTAAATTTGTACGGTTTTTTATTTCTCCCTCTTTCATCACTTTAAAAATGCTTAAGCAATTAATCTTAAAAGTTTAATATTTTTCCATTTCAGTGGGTAAGGTCAACAAAACAGTGCGCCTGCTGTGACAATATAGAAGTTTATTTTATATGGATACATATGAACATATGCTGTTATTTCATACAATTATATTATACACTTTTATTGTTAATTGGGGTTGAACTATCGTCAGGATAATTATATTAGTCCTAAATATGCTTTAATACATATTTACAGGCATTAGCTTCTTTAAAAAAAAAAATCATTAAGACTTTTAGAACTTTACAGTCTGTTCTTGAGATAACTTCGCACTTTCATTTTCACATTTGAATATATTAAAATATCACACTTTTCCGCTAGTCTTTTCATACAGTCACCTCTAAAATGGCAGGAAAAGTACATTTTTGAAGTTGCATATATCCGTGAAAGGGCAGATTATGAGGATCGGGGCGGAGTCACGCGCTGTCTCGTGTGATTGACGCTTGTGACGAGTCGAATTGAGCGCACGAGCCAGTCTGCTGGACGGACGCAGTTTCTCAAGTGGATCAAAGATTACTGTAAAAACCTGCTCAGTCCTAAACTCAGACACTTCACTTCAGCCATAAAAGAAGAAGAAGAGGGCAGTCCTAGCGGGAGACACGGGGAAACCTCTCCAATGCTGCACGAGACTACAGCAGCACAGTTAAAGGTTAAAGGAGCACAACCACTGTAGGGAAATATCACTATGCAAATGGGTAAGTTCCTCTTGATCTGTTACAGCATAGTCAGGAATAGAAAATAAATTTAATAATAATAATTCGATGCATCCACACCGATCAAATGATGTATTTTGTGCAATTAGATGCGAGCAGAATGACACACTTTTCATATAGGGGTGAATTCAGGTTGATTGCGACACTTTTCCCCAGTCATTTCAATGCCAAAAAGTGTCCCAGTCAACCTGAATTCACCTATTAGACACCTAAATATTCGATAAATTAGATTAAAGTAGGCCTAGGCCTTAACCTAAATCTAAATCTTTTTGCCTACAAGTTTTTGTCCGTATAGTTTCATTTGTTCCCTAATTTCCTATTGTTTTTTAAAAGAAGAACCGCCAGAAACCCCCTTTAATTTTAAAGAAACCATTCAGGAAAACAGTTCATAATATAATAATAGATTATAAAAGATTCTTTGTGAAATCATGGAGAATTTATTTATTTATTTTAATGATTATTTTGAGTGGTGATCATTTAATTTAGGCAAACGCTGCAATGCAAGCCAAAATTGTAGGCTATAATAAAAATGATGGTAGGCTATAAAAACTACACTGTACAGTTTAAAAAAATAAAGGCTCAAAAAGGGGGGGTTTCAGAACGTTCTTTAAAGAACCTTGGATCAGTTCTTTAAAAAAAAAAAAAAAACTTTTTTTTTTTCTTAGTGTGAACAACATTTAAAAAATAATCTAAAGAACCTTTTTCCACTAAACGGAAACGGAAATATTCCATGGATGTTGAAGGTTCTTCATGGAACCATCGAAGCCACTAAAGAAGCTTTATTTTTAAGAGTGTATAGTATGTATATGATGAATACACAGTGGTTCGTTGTTGCAGATCAGACGTACGGGGAGGTGAACCAGCTCGGCGGTGTGTTTGTCAACGGTCGGCCTCTTCCCAATGCGATCCGGATCCGAATCGTCGAACTGGCGCAGCTCGGAATCAGGCCGTGTGACATAAGTCGACAGCTCCGGGTCTCTCATGGCTGTGTAAGCAAAATCCTAGCCAGATACAACGAGACCGGCTCCATTTTACCTGGCGCTATCGGTGGGAGTAAACCCCGGGTCACGACGCCAAACGTGGTGAAGAGCATAAGGGATTATAAACAGGGCGATCCTGGAATATTTGCTTGGGAAATACGCGACAGACTGCTGGCGGACGGAGTGTGTGACAAATATAATGTTCCGTCTGTGAGCTCCATCAGTCGCATTTTAAGAAACAAGATCGGGAACCTGTCTCAGCCGAGTCAGTACGACAGCAAACCCTCTCCACCGCAGATCTCATATAATCCCGTGTATTCATACCCATACCCGAACGCCATGTCTCCGACCGGATCCAAACTGGGCAGTCCTCCGGCTGTGTCTGTCAGTCTGTCCCGGGCCTGGCCCTCCGTGCACACCGTTAGCAACATATTAGGAATACGGGCTTTCATGGACCCCTCAGGTAATCACACCTTCTTATCGATGCTGCGTAAAAGTTTGGTACAATTTTACGCGCAATGCATGATGCTGTTTCGAAAGATTAAAATATTCCTTTTCATTTATCAGCTATTATAATTTTCATCTTACAAGTTTTTGTCCAACTGTCATCCAACAAAAGTTCCTGTATTTGATGAAATATTGTCAGGGATTGAGAGCGTGTTTTTATTACATTTTTGAAGATGGATGAAGTGGTTTGAAGATAATGTGTTTTCTGCGTTATGGGAATCATTTATGTATCTGCATTATATTGCTGCACTAAGATTATATTATAATATTATAGCTTTTAGGTCCTTCTTAAAGCATAGAACTAGAGAATAAAAATAAAAGCTTTTCCTGGCATCACTGTGAGCTTCTGCTGAGCTGAATTTGATGTTTAAATGATGCGCAGACTAAAGAAAAATCCACAGCTCTTACAATAGTCTAATTTATAGGGTTTCTATTTCTAAATCTGTCTAATGTTGTTTGCATTATAGCAAGGACATTTTTCAAGAAGTTCAATTCTTTATCTTAATTAAATTCTATTCAGTTTTTTTTTTTTTTTTTTACTCCAAGATCAAAATGCATCATCGTGAAATCATAATCTTTTATTTCTGTTGTTGTTAATGTGATGCAGCTGAAATTATTTAAATGCGTTTTGTTTTAATTAATTATTTTACAGCCATTGCTGGAACAGAGAGTTATCAGCCGAAAATGGAGGACTGGACGGGTGTTAACAGACCTTCATTTCCTTCCGTGCACGGAGTCAACGGGATCGAGAAACCTCCTATAGAAAGTGACATTAAGTACACGCAGGTGAACTTTTAATTTATTGGTTTATTTACACAATTATGTTTAATTTCCACAACAAGACGCTCACAAAAATAAAGGTTCTAAAAGCAGTTTTTTTTCTTCTTCAGTGATGTCATAAAAGAACCATTTTGAGTTCCACAAAGTACCTTTCAGAACCATTTATACCTTATCTAACGAAACTTTTTCTACTATAAAGAACTTTTTAGATCTTCATGGAACCATCGATGCCAAAATAAAGAACCTTTATTAAGTGGAGAGATTTTGTTGCTTTTAATTTTTATAATCTCTTTTTCTAAATTGTTTAGTCAATTTAAAATTGCGTTATTATTTAAATCATGGGTTAAAATGACCTCAATTATGTTGATTGCATTTTATTTTCCTCAATATATATTTTTCAGTTTGTTTTGTTTGTTGATTAATCTCTTTGTCGTTCTTTTTTGGTGCAAAGTTCTAAAATAAAAGCTCTAAAATGATCGATCAAGATGATGAATTATACCTTTAATGTAATTTTCAGACATCATCAAATTTATCGGGGTATGTTCCTGCGTGCGCGTACTCCGCCACTAATCAGTACGGTGTTTACGGTGGGCACGCGGGTAACTACGGGCACTGGCAGTCTCAGGGCGCGAGCCTCACCCATCCCAACAGCGGGGCCATGATACAGAGCCCGAACCTGCACAGCGCCATATCCTTCAAAAACACGCCCCGAGAAGGTAAGATCCCACCTGAATACTCTTAACATGAAAACATGTTCACACCAAATGAAAACAAAAACAAGAAATAATTGGAAAGATTTAATTAGTTAACTACATCGGTTAACACTAATCTTAGTTAATATTAACGTCAACAATTACTCATACATTAAAATCAAGTTGTATCTGTTAACATTAGTTAATCTGAACTAACATGTACAAACAATAGATTGATGAACACTGTATGTATTGCATAATGTATTATGTATTGTATTGTATAATGTTAAGGAATGAGACCTTACCAAAACAAATATTTAGTAGAGTGTGTGATAGTATGCAATAACCTACAAAACAACAACTTAAACTGAAATAAATTGTAAAAACGCTGCAGTAAATTTTTTTTTAGTTTGTAAACAGTAACTTGTGCAATAGAAGTCATTTAGTGTAGAAATAGAAATTGTTTCTAAGCAGCTTCACAATATGTAACAGAATTAATTATGCAAACATCATCAAATGAGACTATATTATTTTATTGCGCTTATGATAGAGCTATACTATTTAAAAACAATACTACACTCTAAAAACTGCTGGGTTAAAAACAACCCAATTTGGGTTATTTTGGCAACCCAGCAAGTTGGGTTAAATATTTGACACAGCATGCTGGGTTTTGTTTTTTAACCTAAATTTTGGTGTACAATGACTACATTGCTGTATTTAAAAGAACCCAAATGGGTTTTTAATTAAACCCAGAAATCTTAGACATTAGAAAACCACTTGTGTGTACACAGAATGACTATCAAAAGGTACAAATGTATTAAAAACAAGAACAAGGGCAAACATGGTCAAAAGTAACAACAAGCATGCGAGATGAAAATCAGAAAAGAATTGCGAATCAAAAGCCACACAGTTTATACAGATAAATGAAATTGTTTTTCACATTTCAGTGAACATTGATGATTAGAACTACCATTTAAGACCAAATTAGACTTTTTTTTTGGTATAATATTTGTATATTTTGCCAACGAAAACACTACACTATAAAATGATTCCCTGGTAATTCTATTAAATATTGCAATAATTTCAAACTTATAACTATAAATCCATAAGTTACTACCTAGGTAATAACAATTATCTAAAATCTCTTTGTTGCCTAAAATATGGAGCTATATTAGGAGTTAATAACTAACACAAGTTAACATGACTAAAGTTTTTTTGACTGAACACAATAAACAACATTAACACTGAAATTATAACATTTGTTAGTCATTGAATTTTCTAAGGCTAGTATACATGTGAAAGAATGTGATTATGAATGAGAGTGTGAATTCCTCCACTAAACAACATTTAAGCATTGAACATTTGTCATTACAGATTATATGATAAAAGTTCATTGAGTCCATGAATACATACAGAACATGCATCACTGCCAATTTTCATGACCTCCTTAGGATAACTGATGTCCAGTCATGAAGAAGCTCCATGAGCACAGCAAATGCATGCAACATCCTTTAAATTATCCAGGACAATCTTCTCCTTTAAAAGCACTGTCACATCAGTGACCTCCATTGGGGAAGGTCATTCTCCTTTTTGACCAGTATTCATCCCTGTCACCACCTGTTCATCATTGGGTTAAAAAGAGGAAAAAGAAAAAACAAATTCCTAAAACATTTGATGGTTAAAACTGAATAATTTTCAGACAGGTGCATCCACATCAGTAAGGGTAGGTCAGTAGTCTTTTTTTTTTTTTATCACTTTAAACACTTAATGTAGATGTTTAATGTATCTTCTACCACAGCACACTGGAATGCTATGGCAGCACCAGTGAGTGCATTTATTATTGACCAACACAAATGATTCATGATTCAAAAATAGAGCTGGGCTATATGGCCAAAAACAGTCACAATACTTTTTTCCATATCATATGATAGCAATATTTATCACTATATTCAAATACCATTAATGGAGAAGGAAATTCTACATATTTGTTAAACAATGCAAACAGTTTATACTCCACAGCTGCCTTTTAATTTAAGGCCCATGAAATCCACTTTATGTTTCTCTAAATTCTCTGTTTTCCATTATATTTTTCTGGATTATATGTTTTATGGTTTAATACAAATGTATCATCAAAAATGGTGTCTTTACTAAACTGATTAATACAACTTTAACAATTTAATCAATCTTTTTAAAAAGTAATCAAACAGTTTCAGTTTGAGTTTCAATGTGTATTTGATGGTAATGAAAGAGATGAAGTTCATGTGGATTGTCCTCATACAGTGAGACTGCAGATGGATTAGATTAATCCACATACAGTAAAAATGTCCAGAACTCATTTTTAGCCATACATTTGATCTGGACATGATATAGTTTACTGCCCAGCCCTATTCAAAAACCATGTTTTTGCCACAATGTCTTCATTTATGGGCCAGCATGTAGTGTGGAGTCATGTGAGATGTTTTTCTGTCATTATGAAGCTTAACAGTTAACATGCCAAAAAAATCTTTAAATAAAAATATAACTAACATTTGGAAAACTACTTTTTTGTTTAAGTACTAAAACAGACATGACATACCTCACAAATGTTGATGAACTTGGAGGGCTGCTCTTTAAAGTATTAGTTCACCCAAAAAAGAAAATTGTCATAATTTACTCTCCCTCATGTCGTTCCAAAACCATAAGACTTTTGCTAATCTTTGAAACACAAATGAAGATATTTTTAACATTCTCTCAATTTTTTTTGTCCATCCGTTGCAAGTCTGTGAGTCCAACATTTTTTAATCTTCTGAACAGACATGATTGCTGTATATGATATGAACAGATATAATTTAGGATTTTATTTATATATAAATATTGGTATGGATTACTACAATAACTTTGTATTTGTGAAGCTTAAAATGATTGATTATCTAGACTGTAAATGGATAAAACTAACTAAATAATAAAGATTTAATTTGTGTTCTATAGATGCAAAGGTCTTATGGGTTTGGAAAGACATGAGGTTGGGTAAATCCAACCTTTCCTTGTCTTCTGAAGAAGCTGAGAAAATCGCGTTTCCTCGCACAGCAGTCGCCTGTCCTAAATGAACATGCAAAACATTAATTTTTAACAATTATCGCTTCAACACCATCAAAATAAATCAAACTTTATTACATATCGCCGTTTCAGTTCCTTAAGGAAAACTATGTCGTTACATTCGGGATAATCGCGAAGATTAAAAATAAATAAATAAAACTAAAATGTGAATCTGTTGATAACCTCCCATTAACAGACTTCAAAAACGTGTAAATATGACACAAGAAACCCACTATATTAAAAATGTCTCTTCGATTTAGTAAAAGAGGCCGTTAAGACATGAGACGAATGAGGCAAAAACCGCGAAAATAAAAAAGTTCTCTTCTGACTTCTTTCGTCTTCAAATACATTTCAAAACACTCTTGAACAGAAATCAGTGAGAATATCTTTTTTTTTTTTTTTTATCTTTACTTATCATAAACCGTCTTTCACTCGCTTCCATCCGAAGACGCTGAGAAAATGGCGGCTTCTCCCACTGGAGTTGTCAGTGCTGTTAACGTGACATGCATGCTCTCTTTCACGTCCGCGTTCCCAACCCAGCACTGCTGGGTTAAGATTAAGAAGGATCTTCAACCCAAGATTGGGTTGAATTAACCCAGCGTCCTTACACAGCAGTCTCAACCCAGCATTTTTTTTAGAGTGTATACAATAATTTTTTTTAAAATATTAAAGTAAGTCTATATTGTTAGGAAATCAATATTTTACCGTAAAATGCTGATATGCTTTTAGCTAGTACACTCTAAAACATGCTGGGTTAAAAACAACCCAAGTTGGATTGAAAATGGACAAATCCAGTGATTGGGTTGTTATAACCCAGCGGAAATTAATATGTTTAATACATTTAATGAATAATAATTAAACAATAAACATGTATTAAATTGCTTATTAATAAATGTTCACCTTTTGATTATTATTGTTGCCTCCTATGTGTCTGATTTTTCATTTCCAACCTATTTTGGGTTCATTTTAAGCCAGCCATTTAGTAATTTTTAAACAATAGTTGGGTTGACCCAACCACTGGGCCAAAACAAGCCAATTGCCAATTTTCAACCCAACTTGGGTTGTTTTTAACCCAGCATTTTTTTAAGAGTGTAAAACACAAGTTTAATGCATTATTTCCTGTCTACTCTGAAAGTGTTTTAGGTAACACTTCTTTCTGTTTATATGTCACCAGTTTTAATGCACACATCAGCTGCCAGATTTTACCCCCAAAAATTACAGTGTAGGTCACAGTGACATTGTAAAGTAAGTTACTCAGCTGAAAGGCTCATTTACATGTTGTTTGCTTCATAAACACTCGTCTCTTTTGGCTCCAGCTGTAGGAAGAAAGAGTCCAGTGAGCAAACACCAGCACGAGAGTCTGAGCGCCGTTCATGGACTCTCAGAGTCATAAGAGCAGAGAAAACAACTCATCTCTTCATCCTTCACGTGCAGCTTCAAACACTCGCTCATCTGGATAAAACACTCCTGAATGTTTCACACCGTTATGGAAAAGTGGGATCTGAAGCTGTGGAGAGACGCCACAGAGGATTTCTGCAATATTTGCAGTAGATTTTTTTTTTTTTCCTTGTTCTTTGGTGCAAATAAATTTAGCGTCAGGCTGTTGTTATAAATGGACTGCGATTTTTCTAGTTATAAAGCAATATTGTTAGAGTCATTCGCCATATGGAAATTAAATGAAACTGTCTATGTCATTGCATTTTCGTGTCTATGATATTGAATGACCTATTGAGTTAGTACACATATCTATTTTTATAAATTCATTTCTGCTTAATAAAGGCATGTCAAAAGTGAACTGTCTTTCTATCCTATTGCTCAACAGTCAGAGATAACATGTTTACAGAGAGATTATGTGGGATTTCGCTGTCAGTGTTTGTTCACGTGACAGAAACCCGAATAAACAGATGGACGATGCTATCAAACTGTTGTCACAGGTCCATTTAGGTGACTTTCTATATATGAATAATGACACTAATATATACACTAAATTACTTTATAAATAGCATTTTTTAGCGAGTAACGAATGCAAAGATGGCCTATATCTATGTTAAATAAACACACAAAACAAATGAAAATATAGTAGGGTAAACAACTATTAAATAATAGATCAAAATTTGAAAGAACGTAGGAAAACAAACGAAAATGCATCCACATTTCCTGACAGGCATACGGAATATTTCTGAACTATTTTTTACTTTGTTGAATTTTTTAACCTTATTGTTAATGGTCTTGATTTTTTTTGAAAATAAAAACCTAAATAACTAAAATTTACTTCGATTTGCGATACTGCATTTGGAGTGTTTTATTGGTGTGGTTTATTTATAATTTTATTCATTCAGCATGTAATTTCACCTTTCTGCTTGTTACTCTCTAAAAAATGCTGGGTTAAAAACAACCCAAGTTGGGTTGAAAATGGACAAACCCAGCAATTGGGTTAAATGTTTGACCTGCTGGCCAGTTTTATTTAACTCAACTATTGATTAAAAATAACTATATGACTGGCTTAAAATGAACCCAAAATTGGTTGGAAATTAAAAATCAGACACATAATTACTAGAGGCAACAATAATAATCAAAAGGTGACCATTTATTAATAAGCAAATTAGTAAGTATTTATCTTTTAATTATTATTTATTAAACTTAGGCTATTAATAAATGTTAATTTCTAACATATTTTGGGTTCATTTTAAGCAAGCAATACGGTAATTTTTAAACAATAGTTGAGTTAAATAAAACTACCCAGCAGGTTGAGCAAACATTTACCCAACCGCTGGGTTAAAACAACCCAATCGCTGGGTTTGTCCATTTTCAACCCAACTTGGTTTGTTTTCAACCCAGCATTTTTTTTAGAGTGTAGTTGTTTGATCTTCTTTTCTTTCTTTTTTAAATAACATTAATGATAATTATAAAAAAATTGAGAATTTGCGTTTGACGTTTTAGCGATTTTTTTTTTTGCGTTTACATTTTTGCTAAATCGGCAGAACTGAATTCAGCACTTCAAAATCCCGCGATGTCTTTTAATTATTATTAGTGAAACTGTTTGATACTAACCGTGTCTGTCAGATGAAGTTACACTGAAATGTGTTGAACATCTGGTTCACTTTTAGGACAAGGCAACTGCTTGGATGAGGGTGAGGTATAGATCACATTATTAGAGTTAAAATGCACAGTTAAATAAAATAAACACAGACTCAAATATGTGTACAAGAATATCCAAACGTTTAATTGCAGATTTTAACACCATGCATGTAGATCTAAGCATATATGCATCACTTGCGATGCTATATTTACATAGAGATATCAAATAAAACACAACTATAAAAAGTTGGTCATTATAACCGTGGGTAAACTTTTTATCATTCAGCTCATGTTAGCAGAATGCTTTGATCGGAGTGAACCTTATCTGTCCCGTCTTGAGCTTCTTCTTCCTCACTTATTCAGAGCTTAACTCTTGTTAGCTCAGGCATGTCTGGTAATGTGAGATGTAACAGTCCAGTTACAAACATCTCGGTCAGAATGAAGGTGTTCAAGCTCTCTATACGCAGAGATGACTAGAGTCAATAAGAAGCTCAATAATGGCTCAGCTGAGCGAACCAAATGTTTTATGATCAATAAGCAAAAATGTAAAATAAATTACATTGAGTTCCAGTATGTTCCATGATACTGTCTTTGGCCCAGCAGTCAGTGATGCAATGAAGATTTACATCAATCAGTTTAATGTCATTCATATGATTCACATAAAGTGGTACAAAAAAGTCTGGGGGGAAAAAAATAAATAAATCTGGAAATACCCCGTTTCACAGACAAGGCTTAAACTAGTCCTAGACTAAAATGCTTGTTTGAGCTTTTTTAACTGAAAGTAACTTGCACCGAGGCATCTTAAAATATGTCTCTGCCATTGTTTTGTCTCAAGATATACACCAGTAATGTTTTTTTTTTTTCTAGTGAACATTTATAAAACTTAAATACCCTAATTAAAATAAGGCTTAATCCTGGCTTAGGCTAAGCCCTGTCTGTGAAACCAGCCCTCATATATACACCCAAACCCTTATTAATAAGCAATTTAATAAATGTTTATTGTTTAATTAGTATTCATTAAACTTAATACATGTTCATTTATTAAACATATTAATAAATATGAATTTTTAAGTGAGCAATACAGTAATTTTTAAACAATAGTTGAGTTAAATAAAACTACCCAGCAGGTTGGGCAAACATTCAACCCAACCGCTGGGTTAAAACAACCAAATCACTGGGTTTGTCCATTTTCTACCCTACTTGGGTTGTTTATATATATATATATATATATATATATATATAATTTCCCATAATCAAAAGTTTGGGGTTAGAAAGATTTTCCCCCCTTTTTTGTATGTGTCTTTTATGCTCACCAAGATGCAAAAAACAGTAATACAGAAAAACATTAATATTGTGAAATATTATTATTTATATTATATTATTATTTATTCCTGTGATCAAAGCTGAATTTTCAGCCTCATTACTCCAGTGTCACTTGCTGTGGTGTAAAGTATTTGAGTAAATATAATTAGTTACTGTAGGACTCAAGTATCTTTTTGGCTATCTTTTATAGTTTTACTGAGTATCAAATATATTAGCACATTTTTTAATAAGAATATGTAGGGCACTCTATACTCCAAGTAATGCAAATTACAATTAAATTTGTCATGCCACCTAACTTTTTCTGCAGCAGTTTATTTCTGCTACAAAACAAGCCATCTACGGCATTGAACGTACTATATCTTGAGCGTTTTTGCCGTTACTCACCCAAACTTGTCAAGATGACACGAATGTGAGTGCATTAGCAGGTAGTGGTGAATCGCAGGTGTTTGAGATGAGGTCATGACTGCAGCTGGTGAAGAGGCCGAAACCAGCACCTCCAGTGCAAGAAGACTTTGACCAGTTAATTTGACTTAATATTATTTTATTTAACCATTATACTGTAGAGGCCTTTTTGAAGGCCACAAGTACATTTACTTGTGGCCTTTTTGAGCCAAAATGAGACTTGAGAGTTTAATGTTTAAGAGGCTGTTGTGTCAACCTTGATTTAGTTGCAGTTTTGAGGTGTTCAGTTTTGTTTTGATTTTAGAAAATGAACACATTTGCTCAATAATTATCTGTTTGTTGTTTTTCACTGGCATTATGTCTCTTAGGTGTTGAAGACTAGTGTATCTTTTAGCCTAAGTAAAATACTGCTGTTAAAATCAAGGCCTGATTTCACAGACAGGGCTTAGCCTAAGCCAGTTTAAGTAGGATATTTAAGTATATTTTATAAACGTACACTAGAAAAAACATTACTTGTGTGCAAAACAATGGCAGTGACATTTTAAGATATGTCAAGTTGCTTTAAGTTAAAACAGCTCAAACATGCATTTTAGTCTGGGACTAGCTTAAGCCTTGTCTGTGAAACCGGGGGTTTGACTTTTACGCAAGTCGTATTGGTCATTTTCACTGTAAGGTATCTGTACATTTACTCAAGTATGGTTTACAGGTACTCTTTACACCTCTGGTCACATGATCCTTCACAAATCATTCTGATTTGCTGCTTATTATTATCAATGTTGAAAACAGTTGTGCTGCTTCATATTTTTTAAGAAAATTGTTTTTCCCCAGGATTGTTTGATGAAAAGAAAGTTCAAAGAACAGCATTTATTTGAAATATAAATCTTTTGTAACATTATAAATGTTTTTACTGTCACTTTTGTTTAACTGAATGTGTCCGATAATTCATGATAATATAATTTGTTATGAAAACATTTGTATTAAATTAGAAAAATCAACACTTTTGAACCCCATTGTATTGTAAAGAGCTGGTAAAGAAATACATCACATCTTTAAACGTCTTAATCCACGTCTCAGACATAATCATACAGAAAATCCTAATTTTCTTATGATGATGATGGAACACGCTCACAGCATCACAAGAAGAGACAAATGTCAAAACCTAAAGGTAATTATGGGTTATTATGGGTACATGCTTTGTTGTGTAGAACTAGATTTGACTTTTGTTAGTTATGATTGTCCTCCACACCTCGGAAAGTCATTAATCTTGTCCAAGTCAAACACGATTAGCTCTATTTCAGGCCACAGGGTTTGAATGTCTCAGTCAGAGCAGCGCAGACAGCAGGCGCCGTGAGATGCACTGTACAGTTGGAGCGTGAAACCACAGCCTGACGTCTCCTGCCTTACTGCTGTCTAATGGGTAGGACTACCTATCACACACTCATTCACAAGCACCACACACATTCAACACCACATGCACTTCGCCCTACACACGGCTGTTCAAATACACAAACAAAACAGCATCATATGGTTCCTCAAACAGTCTTACTCAGTCCTCAACACTGAAACTAGGACTGTTGATCTCATGGACCAGCTGATGGGTGGCTATATTATTGTGAATTGCTAGGATAAAAAATAAATAGGCTTATCAAATTTTAAAAGGGATGAGGAAACACTTCCATATCTTTTGTTATTGCTGACGTCAAAGTTTTTGTGTTCAAGCAAACTCTTCAGTATTTTGATTCAACATGGACAGGTTGCGTGGCAAGCCCTTATCTTCAAAAACCATGAACAAAACCCCTCAAGTAAAATTAAAAATGTGCCATTAAATACTGGTTTAATGAGAGTAAACATGTCTTCTGCTGAATACAAAGTGTTTTGTGTCGTGAATTATTGGCTATTTAAAGCATCGAAATATAAACATTTACAAATAAATTATAATTGTATTCTTAAAAAAAAAAAAATTATTGAACATTATTGGGCCTAAATTTTGTATGACAAACAATTTTGTCAGAGCACTTGATGTCAATGAAGAAAACTGATTCTGTCGAATCCAAAATCATAAGTGTTTGATCTTATTTAGATTTACACAGTGTTGGGGAAAGTCACTTTGTCACATTACAATATTGCGTTACTCCTTAAAGAAAAGTAACTAATTGCGTTACTTTTAATGGTAAGTACCTAATGCTAATTCACGCCTGTACAGTAGAGGGCAGACAGAAAAGTATTTCAGCTGTGCTGCCATTCTGAGGTGAGTTACCCAAAAGCATCGCTGAATTGTGTTGTTAACGACGGAACTTGCGATCATAGTTGGCTTTGGGAAACGCACCCCTGGAATACAGAAAAACAGGATGCTGGAGAATGAGTAAATATATGCTCGCATTTCACACAGTTCACAACAATGACGATAACTATAAAGATATACTTCTAAAAATCGTTCTCAATATTAAAGAATAGCAGAGTTCCCACCACAGCTAATGATAACGGCAGAGAAAGGTTGGAATCAGAACGATTTCATCCAGCTAATGAACGATAAAAACATCGACAGCCAATCAGAATCCATCCTGCTGCAACGGGCTCGAGCATTTAAAGTGACAGACATACACGCGCTTAGAATACGATATGGGCCTAATATAGTTATCTTTATAGTTATCGTTCTTGGTGTGAACGGGCCTTAAGTCTAGAACTTGTCTAGAATAACCACCATGTTTACACACGTTTACCATAGCACTTACTCTAGATTTCTCTCAACATGGGGACAGAAGAGGTGTCAGTCAGTAAATGGGAAAAGAAAGTAACTTGCGATACTTATTCGAAAGAGTAACTCTGATATTTTGTTGTAAGTTTAAAAGTAATGTGTTACTTTACTAGTCACTTGAAAAAAATTAATATGATTACATAACTCGAATGGCTGGGACAATATATCGTTGAATCGCGAATCGAGAAAGGATTCTGGACGATTTTCCGAATGCATCGCAATTCTCTCTCGAATCGATTCTGAGCTTAGTTTTTAACAGCAGATGGCACTGTGTGCTTTAGAAACAGCCGTAGGCCTACTTGAAATCGATACACACACCACTTGAACCTTCTATAAAATAATCATTAATAAATTTTAAAAAGATTGAAGTGAATTACAAGGGTGTTTGCAGTGGGCTGTTTACATTAATCTCGCGTCATAAAAGCATTCTGAGGTGCAAGTAGCCTACATTCATCTCAGAATCGATCCACGAATCGAGATGAATCTAGGCTATTTATTGTCCCAGCCCTAATAACTCGCGTTACTTGTAATGTTACCAACGCTGGATTTATGCATTTGGTGAATATTCTTATCCAAAGCAACTTAGTTGCATTCAGGCTATACATTTAGATGTTTTAATGTGAGTTGAAACACTATTCACAAACCCCATATATTTTAATACAAACAAATCACTGAATCGTTTTGTTTACAGTTCATTGAGTTCAAAAGAACAAGTTCAGTAAAATGAGCCTGACTTCCCATATAGTTTGTCATTCAAAGTCTCTGACACCAAATGCACCATTAAAATAAAGAATCACAAAATGACTCTTCTTTACTAGTGTGTTACTTCCCCATTCATCAAACACATCCTGATGTGGAGCTTCATGGGAAATGAGCTAATGGATGCTCATGTGACCTCAGCAGTTTAGGGTTACTCTGTTTGTTGAGCACTTATACAAGTGTGGGTGTGTGTGTGTTGCCCATCTATTTCTGTCGTTTAGCCCGTCTTGGTCTTCAAACCCAGCCTGTGTCTTCTAAACAGTCTCTGTTTGCTCTTATAAATGCGGGCCGCTGCGGAAGCCTGCGGTTCTGATCCGGCTATGGGCTCAGCACTTCTTGTGTTTGTTTGGGTGATATGCAGGCTTGGCTTTGAAAGATGACTGGACTGACTGACCTAGAAGCCTGGCATACTGAAGAATATGAATTATTGTCCAGAAGTCCATAAAAAAAACGATAGGTTTTATGAGGTCACGCCGAGCTTCAGTACATTCTTAAAAAGAAAGGTTCCAAAAGGGTTTTTTTGCAGCGATTAACCATTTTTGCTTCCCCAAAGAACCTTTCAGTGAACAGTTCTTAAAAGAACTATTTTTGTCTTAGTGTGAAGAACATTTGAAAAATCTAAAGAACCTTTTGTGCAGTGGAAAGATTCCGCAGATGTTAAAGGTTCTTCATGGAACCATCAATACCAATAAAGAACCTTTGGTTTTAGTGTAAAGGCTGAATTTGTTTTAGTTGTGGCTTGTGTTTGAGCCAGGCAGCTTGGAAAAGTAATGCTTAGAATATTTGCATGAAATAAACAGGAATTTCCTCTTTTTGACAAAAAAAAAGTATGTTCAATGGTAAAGATGATTTCAACACTTCTGATGAATGGCTACACTATATTTAATTTTATTATTTCACCTTAACATCAACATTTGTGCGATTTTGTCAGTCAAAACAGTGACATTGTATTATGTTGAATATCACAGGGTTTTTTGTTTTTATTGAGGGATTTGTGGACACATTCATTATTTTAGATTTGTGGAGTAAAAATTATAGTTTGGTAATTTAAGGTGAAAATAATTGGCACAGAAGAACCAAGTGGCATGTTATTACATGTGTTGTTGTTGTTGTTTTTTTATTATTTAATTTTTTATTGCAGTTCAGTAGGTAATTATTCAATAATTTCTTCACTTTTCATTCAAACCTATTACTGAAAACATTAAGTTTGAATTCATAGTCTTGCTATTATGACATATCGTCAAACAAAAATATGAGCAATTAAATATGTCAATATTCATATGCCTATATATATATATATATATATATCATAGAATAAATGTAGGCTATCTTTCAGATGAATGTCTTTTACTGGGATTCTGCTTTGTCTGTCATCGGTTATTCAATCATAAATTGTCAAAGTACTATTTTAAAAAGAATAGTTGATTTAGTATTTTACATTACTAACACAAAATATATATAAATATTAATAAGAATTTAATTGAATTTATACATTTTGTAAATGTTTACCTGGATGGCACTTTAAATAATTTTTGCATTTGACAGCTAATTTAGCAAATGTGTTTTATTTCCCTTACACATTGATGCATCATCATCCCACATATAACTTATATATAAATATTTTCATCATCCCCTATCTCACACACTAAAAAATAAATGGCTCCGAAAATGTTTAATACTGTTTAATTTTCTGACACTGATCTTGCAAGAGCCAAACAGGCTGTACGTTTTGTGCTCTAGTAACTGAAGTACAAGAATCCTCCCCTCTCACCAGCAGCCCACCCTATATGACTTCACTGTATCCCATAATGCAGTGCTCCTAACGTTAACAGCTTCCTGATCTGTGGGCAATGCAAGAAACAGATGCGAAAAACTGCAGAACTATGCCAGTGTTTCTATATAATGAGCTTTAATATACAGTCGGGATCCTGATTTAAGGATGTAAAATTATAATAAAATCAAGTTGGATAATTACTATTGTATAATTTGCATAGAATGTGTGTGTGTATATATCAGAAACCTTTACATCAAAGCATTTTTTAGATCCTTCAGTCAAGTGTATCCAAACTTTTGCTTGCATTATATTATAAAAAGTAGTATTTTGCAATAACAAATTAGTTTGTGTTTCCACAGATGCAACTGAGTAACTATTTGATTACATTCTTCTGAAAACAAAAAGGGGGAAAAAAAGATGCCTTGTTAAAAGGCATTATGAGACGGTCTGTGCTTTCAACAGTGTTTTAAGGTGGGTCTATTTCAAAATCATCTACCATGATTGAAAGACCTGGATAAGAGCTTTTTGCGGTCATGTGACACCAAGTTGTGTTTCATCTTTTGCACTGACTCTCTGCTGACCTTGTAAGAGTGTTTCATTTGTAACGGTGGTTGGCAACCGTCAAACTCGTTTTTCCACCGCAGCGACACGACTGTCTCTAATCTGAGCTCCACTAAACTCAGTCTGCACATTGGACAAAAGAAAGAACTGAAAAGAAAAGCGAGGTATTGAGATGCTTTTCATTGATGTCATTGTGTTGATTGCTCTTGAAAACACGGTGTGAATATGTCTGCGACTGAAAGGCATCTTTAATGAAAAGCTGCACGCACACATGAACTGAACTGATCGCTATCTCCTCCTGAGGAGAGAAAATTCAAGTCTTGACTGTAATCGGGAAATTCCATCTCAACTTACTGGCTGACGTCCACAGAATATCTTAGGCCACCGATATGGAAAAGGGCCACTTTTACAGCACCTCCCAGGTTAAAAAAGTGTGGGTGTGTGTGTGTGTGCAGAAACATTATGGTTATTGAGAGTTTAATGCAACATCAAATTAAATAAAAAATAAAAAAATGTCATGGTTATTGTGAGTTTAATGCAACATCCTATAAAAATAAATAAATAAAATGAAATATAAAATTTAATTTAATTAAAAATTAAATTAAATTAAAAAATAAAATAAAATATAAAATAATAAAAATAAATAAAATATGTCATGGTTATTGGGAGTTTAATGCAACATCCCAGAAAATAATAAAATAAAATAAACATGTCATGGTTATTGGAAGTTTCATGCAACATCTCAGAAAAAAACAAAAATTAAATTAAATTAAAAAATAAAATAAAATATAAAATAATAAAAATAAATAAAATATAAAATAATAAAAATAAATAAAATATGTCATGGTTATTGGGAGTTTAATGCAACATCCCAGAAAATAATAAAATAAAATAAAATAAAATAAACATGTCATGGTTATTGGAAGTTTCATGCAACATCCCAGAAAAAAACTAAAATTAAATTAAATTAAATAAAAAAAATATGCCATGTTATTAGGAGTTTAAAAGAATTGAGCAATTTATAAGTAAAAAAGTTGTCTGTCTCAACGCTAAATCACCTCTTCACGTCTAAATTTGCTCAGTCCAGTCTAGTCACACTTCTTCAGATCATTTACTTTAGACTGAAAAATCTGTCATCATCCACCCACTCTCGTGTCACTTGAAACTCCTATGACTCTTTCCCCAATGAACACAAAGAGCTATTATCAGAATGTCATGTTTTCCATGCAACAAAATTGCAATATGATCACCGGCTGTCAAGGTCAGATGCAGTTTTAATTTTATTAAAAGAAATAAAAATAACTACTTTATTGTTCAAATGTTTGCAGTTTATTTTGCTTTATTCTTTGGTCATGTCTTATCTCGCCTAGGGAAAAGTGAGCCCTCAACTGGTGCCTTAAAAAAAAAGTGCATGCCACCCCTGTGTGTGTCCCGTTTTACCTTATCAGCAGCTCTGAGCTGCTGCACTGATGGCAGTGACTGATAGCAGAGAGTGTTGTGAGTAACCAACCCGCCCCCAACCTCATGGAAATGAACCAGGGAACAGATCGCAACCAATAGCCACAGAGGAGCTGACTTTACCCTGTCGTGCCACACAGCACGACCCCATTCCTCCATTTCCCACTTCACTTTATCATCAGCCTTGGCAAACGACTGTGAACAATTATCAAGGGCACAGTACTGATTCTCTAATAGCTCCATTAGCCAGAGCGAGTCATTTCTGACGCTAGGTGCTGGTTTAATCCGAAAACATCAGTGCTGAGACGGCACATTCTGTAGCACTGAATCAGAAAGGCTTTAGATTTCTTGACATAGATTCAGCAAAATGCAAACTTTAGTGTTTATATAGGAACAATTATGATAGTATCAATGTGTTTTTTTTTCTCACTGACCTTAGTTGAGTTCACATCTGTGCTCTCTTGTTCATGTATAGGCTATGCTATGTTTCATAAAAATGTAAGAGTGCCAAAACTTGTTCAAAACATGCTTGACCTTGACTCTTTATACCTGGCATTAACATCCATTTTTTTGTGATCCGATCACAAGTTGTCAGCGCTAAATTCAGGTATAAACAGAATCTAAAATGCTTGTGATCGATCACTGAAACCACAAAGGACGTATTCACACTGCAGGTTCCGATTTGTTGACTATATCCAATTTTTTTGACGACCAGCTTACATCTTCTTTTAAAAGTGACCCATATCAGATATCTGCATTTAGGCCTACACTTACACTTGCTGAAACAACCCAAGGTAGATGTACTGACCCGGAAAAACTTAGGCTGAAAAGAAAGTAAAAACGGTGCAATTTGCAATGGATGCAGATGAAATGATAATACAAGCTTTTGCTTTCCACACCATCTTTAAAAGTCACCAAAACATTGTGTTGAGCCTTCGTCCTCCATTGCACCATTGAAAAGAGTCATGTGATCGCGGTTGGTGTCCACCTGAGTTAATGTTATTCGCCACCGTCGCTTTTTCAGTGATGTACGACTTGCATTGACAATGGAATATTCGATCTGTCCGATAACATGGCAGATGCAAATGCACATATCCCATTTATATCAGATTTATTTCCACATATGAATGCGACCTGAAACCAATCTGAGAATATCGGAATCCATGTGCTTTTTTTTCTGCTTAAACGTTAATGGGTCATGTCCGATCTGTGCCACATGAAAGGAAATATCAGAATTGGGTCACTTGAACCATGTGATGTAAATGCGTCATATGGAGGTTGTCAGAAACGCACCTAACCATGGCTGCATTCCACTCCAGTTTTAGACACGCACTCGCTAACTTTCCTAAGCATTTCCCCTCGGGGAAATCCCTGCCGCCATTTTGAAGTGCGTTACACTTCATAAAGTGGACGAGGGAAGTTTATACGGACAGACCCTTGCTCCCTTGATTTTGACCGAGGGAGCGAGTCTACTTCATATGTACACTTCAGGCAGCTCCATAGCCTATAATACAACACGATTGTGATATCACTGAATATGGCGTTTAATTTACTTGTGCAACGTAATGACGTACATCCGAGTCAACGAGACTGAGGGACGTTAAAGGGAAGGGCATTAAAAAAAAACGAACTGGGGTGCGTTTCCCAAAGCAAACTATGGTCGCAATTTCGTTGTTACCAATAGAGTTCAATGGGACTTACGACCATGGTTCACCAACGATGCTTTCGGGAAACGAACCCCTGGAACGCAGACCATATCACACGTGTGCTCCGCCTACTTGTCGCCCCATTCAACACGTGATTGTTGTGAAAGAAAGTGCAGCAAAAAAAGCAATTTAAACTTCGCTGTGTTGTACTAAAAAAAGCGGATTACGTTTAAAATCGAAGCTCTCTTTATCATTTTCATTCGCTTCTTTTCTCTCTCGCTTGTAAGCCACTTAATATTCGTTTATAGCAGTGGTTCCCAAACTGGGGGTACGCGAACAAAATTTTGCCGTTCATTTAATTCTTCTACATTATTTAATTCTTCTACCTGGTTCATGCCGTAACTACATGACATCTAATCAAAATACCACATATTTTGTGGTCAACTCTGACAGCGTCCATTTCCACATAAGCAGCGCGCATATGGGTGCATATAGGTTGCGTGCAGAGTCTGCTGTCTTAGCAAATCGCGCTACATTACTGCCGTTCTAGACAATGCACCTGCAGATTTAGCACTTACTAGCATGAAGAACAAATAGCCTGGCACAAAAGGTGCATAAAGGGCCATTTAGGATTTAAACTCTTGATACAAAACAGCCTGCCTTTTGTGAGTTCTTGTTTTTAATGTTGATAATATTATATGAGCAAGAATGCAAATCCAAATATCCACACAACAGTTCAACAAACAAACGGGTAATATTAAGTGATATTCTTTACAGTATTGTTAGTATTTGCTCTATTTTGCAACGAAAGCAACTGCAGAATTACAACACAGCGGTGTTTCGAGAACGAATCTGCGGCTTTGAACGAATCGTTCGTGAAAGTCATGATTCACTTGCTTCGTTGAACAAATGACTCAATGCCTCACGCATTAGGACGGTGACTTAGCGCCATCTACTGGCGGTTTTAGTATTTAAAATAATCACTTTGCACGTTTTTAGCATTGCATATTTCTCTTTTGAATTTAAAAAAAAAAAAAAAACCTTACTAATAATGTACTAAACATTATTAATGTTGTACAGGTATTCATAAAGATAAAAAAATGCATTAGAAAGTCAATTTAGAGGCAAATATTGTCCCTTAATGGAACATTTACAATCTAAGTGGAAGAGAGGGGGTATGCAGAAGGATGGTACTCCACTCTAAAAAGTTTGGGAACCACTGGTTTAGTATTCGCGCGCCACACTCGGCACTCCCGCGAAAGTGACGAAATAAGGGGTTCTGGGTGTTTTTAAAATGCGATTTCACAAATCTGAGGAAAGTCTGACGACTCCATTGACGTCTTGATGTCTTAAAAACAAGACAAAAACTTAAACTGAGAAAAAAAAGAACATTAAAAAAAATGACACAAAACAATTATAAAAACATGAACTTTCACTGTTGTTCATATATGCCTATATTACAATATATTATTTTGACATTAAGCTATTATTAAAATATCCTGAGAGAAACAGACATAGTAACGTTTCTAAAGTACCTTCAAGACACATTTAATTTCAGTTAAGGTCATTGTTAACAGCATGTACGTCAAAATGCATGGGGAGACGGCCCTCAAATCTCATTCTGTTTCCTCTCTCGTGAAACTTGAAGCTTCAGTGTCGACAGACGGGTGAGTGACCGAGCCACACCTCATTCCCAGAGGAGCTTTAAAAGCTTCACTCCTAATCCCTTAACTAAATATTTTCAGATTATTTTGTCTGTTGATGCAGTGAGGCTTTGCTTCTCCAGAAAATCTCTGGAGATTAAGAGATCAGGAACGCTCAGGTAGCTGGGAATGTGAAGGTGAAGATCATGACCGAGACATCAACGAGAGCAAAGAGGAAAATGTTATTGCTCAGATGTTGCTCTTTCATATCTCAGGTGTTTTATACTTAATTATCCTGTCTCAGTTAAAAAATTTCTCCATTATTAAATTAAAGAGATCTCATTTGTGATTTGTCTTTCCAGTGGAGAGTTTCGGATGAATTTCAGTTGTTCAGTAATGGCCACTTGGAAAGCTGCTCACAGGATTGTTGTTCACATGGACATACTTATCATTATCACTTCATTATTCTTGAAATAGACTGAATATAATGTTATTGTGTCTCACGTGAAGCCAGTAGTCTTCATCTCATCCGTCACTTGTGTGTGCGCAGAGTGAGTGTGGATGTGTTGTTTCCTCTCAGCTCATCAGCTCTGAATAGGTTCTGTGTACACACTAGTGTGAGAGAGATGCATCAAATGGGGGCTCATTCAGGACCTACAGTGGAGGAGGATGTTTTCAGCCCTTCTGGGTGGTACTGTGGACGCCCCCGATGCAGATAGTATTGTCAATGTGAAAAGGTGATGTGTTACAAAAGAAAAGAAGGAAGGGCGAGAGAGATGCATGCTGGGATACATGTGCAGGTAGACTGTCTGCAACAATGGTGCTCTTTGGCTCTTAACTTATCTATACACAACTATAGTAACCAGTAGATGAACTCACACACGCAAATGCTCAAACATTAACACACACATACATGTAAAATGATTGACATTTAAATCAGATATCTTAACAGGATCCCTATTTTTTTGGTATCATATACTGTTAAACAGCATTTACGAATTTTTTTAGGCTGACTTGTGTCCACTGTTAATATCACTGACACAAAACTGTCCTTGACTGATCAAAAGGTCTCAAAGGGAATAAAAAATCCTTGACCCTGGTAAAAACAGTACAGTCACACTCATTAGTTTACAATAAACATATTAAGAAATGCAATTAAAAGTGATCTTAGGAGTTATACGTCTCACCTCTCAAATCACCCCCTCGTTTGTTCCATGTCGGTGATAAGAGGCTTTAATCATCGGCTCGGTCTCAGGAGAAACAGTCTAACGTTCATGGTCTGCCTACAATGTCTTTGCTAATGGGTTCAGGCAGCAGTCTTACAGATATTTACAAGGTATCAATGACAGGAGACTGTCGACTATCAGTTAATAATGTTAAACAATAATATTAAAAATAACATTTACTTGGTTAGTAGAAAAAAAGATTAAAAACATGGAAAACGAGGAACTGATTTGACAGTCAGAAAGTCAGAATGCTTTTTAAGTAAAAGTACATACATTAGCAGCTAGAATATGTCCAAACAAACTGCCTAATTCTCATTGAAATGCTAGAACAAAGCACTTACAGACTTCTTTAGACAGTAAAGGTTTGGGAAGAGAGGCAGTAAAGCTTTAATAGACATTAAAAAGAGAAACTGATTAACTGCAGGTGACAAGTGCCTTTTACATATTCTTCTGTTGATCTTCTGCTTGATTGAGTTTTAATAGGTGGTCAAAGTTCAGAAAAATGGCTACATGTTATTGCAAAACAGTCTGGTTCAACTGGACATGTTTACAGTGATCTGTTTAGCACTATAGTATTCTTAGCAGTGATGGTGGACAGTATATGCTAGCGCGCTAAAAACAGGCTAGTTTAACCAACGGCTACATTTCTCAGTAGCTAGATGGCGCCGTTGCTATTTTTTATTTTTTAAATAATAACGCTTTCAGTAACGTAGTTTTTTTTAATTAAATACGTAGCAGGGATTTCAGCTTCATTATTCTCAACCGACTGTTTAGAATCAGAACAAGCGATGTCCGATTGAAGAATTAATAACTCCTTCGAATCAGTTCATTTCGACAATTCTGAATCGTGGAAGTCACACGTTTGAGTTTGAATCGATCGGAGCTGTTCCAGCGTCAATTACTCATTCAACTGAATCGGTTCCTCCAAACAGAGACTCTTTGCGATTTCAGCCATGTGCTCAACTCACCGTGTCTCAGGACAGTAGGGTCTCCATGGTCATATCTTACCAGGTGAATAAGATTAACAAGCGATAAAGAAAATAAGCGGGAAAAATAAGTAACGTTAGGCCTACTTAAATGTTTTCTCTTCTTCAGTCCGAAGATGACCAACACATATTTAGGTGAGGACGAGAGGCAACAGGTTTAGGCTACTGTCTGCTAACTAGTGAGAATTTGCTGCTTGGGTTTTGGATTTGAACAGTTTGGCCAATAAGTAACCACCTAGCTAGCAACCGCCAGGAAAGCCCTAGAAATCGCCTAGAAATCGCCACAACCACCTAGAACATTGTAACTGCATAGCGACTGAGGCTATTTTATTTTTGTGGATTGTAACCTACGAATGTAACACTCTAAAATTAATCTGAACTTTAAAGCTGCAGTCCGTAAATTTTGCCTCTTTTTCGCCATCTCTGTTTGAACTGCAGTTACAGTTATTTGCCGAATTGCCGTCTTTACGTGGGTTGTGCATCGGCACAGTGCGGATGAATCTAATGTTTGCTGTCAGCCACCATACCATTGTGGATACTGTACTTCGGAATCACAGATTGTAGTCTTAGAAGTATGACCAAAATAAGAATTTTCACAGGAAAATGTCATCTGAAGTAGGTAACATGTCTGCCACTTTTGTTCTGACCAACTGAGGGGGAAAAGCATTACAATAAATCACGCTAACAATGGTGATTAAATCTAATGATTGCTTAGCTCATATCACATCAAACTGTGCAAATTATTATTGTTATACTTTGTTCTCAAATTGTTAATGTTAACAACATCAGCATTGCGTGACTACGTGTATTTAGTGTGTATTAGCGTTACCTGTAGATTTCAGTTTCTGTACAGTCTAATCTCTAACGTTAATTTGTCATACCATACAATTCTCCAGCAAAATGATAAATTTAATTATTCCAGCTGCTGTGAGAAAAGGCTATAAATGATCCATCACCTGAAGCATCCTCCCATGTGCAACAGTCTACTAGCCTGGACTTCTTCTTTATGTAAACAGATGTAATGTAATGACGCAAAGACAAATGGCGGCATGCTCGAATTACCCGCGGAAACCCACCAGTACCACTCAAATTAGAAAGCATTATTAAAAGCTTACAGTTGTGAATCAGGCTTAGGTAAGGAGATAGTTTTGAACACTGGCTGGTTATGTACTTACTCAAAAATTGATTTTGGATATTTTTAACAAAAAAAAAAAAGTTATGGACTGCAGCTTTAACAGAATGTTGATGTCTGACGTGTGTTGCTAATGTGTTTAAACTTTATCTTTCAAGTTAGACAGAAGTACAGTTGGATATGCAAGGACTGAAATAATATTTTTGTCTTTATTGTGTGGTATGTTTGAATAGACATGTAATAATTGATGACTTTGATCACATGAAAATATAAACATTTAAAAATGTCATGAGATCACAGAAAGACAGTTTGACCTTGCTGTTTTATTGTTAGTCTAACCAATAAACCAGCCAATAAGAGCGTATGTTTTAGTCATTTCAAGTGTTTTCAATGAGGCATTTTGTTATTTTTCCCCTTTTAATGGACGCACAGCACACATTTGAGTGTTATGCAGGGAGGAAACTGCAGCAGACCACCCACCCCTATGCGTCTGAACCAGGGTCCAGAGAGGGTAATTAAGCTGTTTTCTTGGGTCATACAAGTCTTGGTCGTTAAAAATTAGAGGAGTGACGGGTGGTTGTATGGTGGAATACGCCAAAGAAGAAACCCAGCAGGTCAAGAAACCCAGCAGTCAAATAAATTTTGCCGTTAATGAAGGACGTCATTCATATGATGATCATCATCCTCGTTGTGTGTGAGAGATCATCTGTCTCTGTGATTCTCATGACACCTGTCAAGAATGTCTGGGTCATATTTCACCTTAAAACCAAAAGAAAAAGACAACATTAATTAGGCACTACTTAAAGGGATAGTTCACCGAAAAATGAAAATTCTGTCTTTTTTTACTCACCCTCATGTCATTCCAAACCTGTATGACTTTCCTTGTCCTGTGGAACATAAAAGAAGATATTTTGAAGAATGTTGGTTACCAAAAAGCTTTGGTTTCTATTGACTTCCATTATATGGACAAAAATACAATGGAAGTCAATGGGAACCGAAATGGTTTGATTAGCAACATCTTATTCCAGGAGGGTATTCCTGAAAGCAAGGTTAACTTAGCGTCACATATACCCTGAACTCTCGGTTGATTAAACCAAACCCTGCTTACTCGAGGTACCCAGGTGAAAAAAAAAAAGTACACTTCCATAATGTACATAAAGTGCTCTATTTTCACACACTAATTTTGTACTTAATATACTAAAAATTCTTCTTTAGTACTTAAGGTAATCTTAAGAACATCTAAATGTGTACTCAACTGTGCTATTTTGAGACACCATGAATATGAGCTAAAATGTGCTTTTAACATACTATCGCTGTATTAAAAAAATATAGTTACCTCTTGTAGTACATTTGAACCCATAAGTATGCTACAAAAGGGTAACTAAATATATTTTTTGAATACAGAGATATGTGTAGAATTGTCATGAAAATAATGTCAAAAATGGACAAAACTAATTACAGCAGTCAAAAAATAGGCTTCATTTTCTTTATGCAAAATATTTTGAAATATTAAATATATTATATTTTTAAATATATTAAAAAACATTACTATTAAAAGCCCATCTTTGTGTTGAAGTAAACCTGCTATTGAGGGCTGAACCTACAGTGGTTTTAAAAAGCATATGCAAGACTTTTTTTTGTATATGCTTAGTTTAGTGAACGGTCTTCAACATTCTTCTAACAGCTGTTCAGGCTTATTGGATGTTCTTTAGTGGAAAAATTGATTTGTGAAATATTTCAATTGTGGAAATAAGGTTACATAAAATAATATTTAATCAAAGGGAACCGTGCACATTTAATGATCACAATGAGAGATGTTAAGTATCATGGTTTAAACAAATGGATTTTAAAAGCTGAACCAGTCTTCCCAGGGATATAATCACATGTGAAAATGATTTTCTAATTCCAGTGGAACAAAATGCATCATTAGCTAAAACATAGTTCATCAGTGAGCTCTCATCAATGACACTATTTCCAAATACAACATACTTCCTCAACCAGCGTTAGCTGAAGTAGATCTATATCTAAACGTGTAATAATGCACCCAGATGACTGGAGGCAGGGTCTCATTGTCATAACACCATATGTGCCAAACATCACAGTGTTTGTCCATCAGTTGAGCTGACCATGTGTGATTGTATAGCATGAAGTCATGGGCAGATCTGAAGAAGACTGGTCACTTGTTTTGGCTTCAGCTCTGAAACACACTGATGTCATTGCCTAGACTTCGAGTGTCTTTCAACAGCAATTAATGCAGGCTGAGCTCTTGGCCACACCCTTTATGTAAATGTAAGCAACGAATAATTTGAGTAGATTTGATATGGTCAAGTTCGTTGTTTTGCAATAATCTTTCTCTGTGCCAAAGATATCATCAGACTCATGAGGACTGCCTGTTCTCATTTTGCTTGTTCAGTTTACTTAATTAAAATGAGCTAAAGCAGCATTTTTTAGTATTTTGTCAAAATATTTGTTTGGTCCTCTAAAATGGTAGTTTGCTTAATGCATTTTGTGTTGGGATTGAATAATTGTTGTTGAATTGGCTAAAACTAGACAGTGGATTTCTAGTTCCCAGCATGCTTGCATGAAACTGTGCACAAGATGAGAAAAGGGGAGACTTGTTAATAAATGCCTTCTGAAGCAAACCGATGCATTTTTGTAAGAAAAATTATAACTTTATAAACTGTAATCACTAGCTTCCGGTAACGTCCGTCCACGTGTTCATGAGAGAGTCGAGTTCTTGTGGATGACGTAGGAGTAGCGTAAGATTAGGTGAGAGTAGACACCTCTCGCAGTTCAAACAACAAACTCAAGCTTCTCTGACATTTCTCTTAAAAAAATTCTCATTTTAGACTTCTAATTTGTGATTGGCGTTTTGTTTTGCTCTGCACTTCCGCGTTCATCAATACATCATGCATTGGGTCAGAGGTCACTCTTCCACCGGAACTAGACTCACGTACAGCCGTTACCGGAAGTCAGTGATTATAAAGTTATAAATATGGATATTTTTCTTATCGCTTTGATTTAGAAGGCCTTTATTAACCCCCTAGAGCCGTATGAATTACTTTTATGATTTTTTGGGGCTTCAAAAAAAAAGAAAAGAAAAAAAAAAGGTACCATTCACTCCCATTATAAAGCTTTGAAGAGCCAGGATATTTATTTATATAACTTCTTTAATATAACTTCAACTGTGTTTGGCTGAAAGAAGAAACTCATATATACCTATAGGATGGCTTGAGGGTGAGTAAATTATGTAATAATTTTAATTTTTGGGTGAACTAACCCGTTTAAAGTTTCTTTATGGAACCATCGATACCAATAAAATAAAGAAACCTTATTTTTAATGTGGCTTTTTTGTTTGACAGTCATGGCCACTAGATGCGTAACTAACGATTCTTCAAAATGAAAAACTTTTGTGTTGAAAATACCAGGTTTAAAGTACATGAATAATGTTGACGTGAATAAATAATGCCAGAATTTTCATTTTAAAGGGGACCTATAATGCCCCTTTTCTCAAGCTGTAATATAAGTCTGTGTCCCCAGAATGTGTCTGTGAAGTTTCAGCTCAAAATACCCCACGGATCATTTATTATAGCTTGTCAAATTTGCCCCTATTTGGGTGTGAGCAAAAACACGCCGTTTTTGTGTGTGTCCCTTTAAATGCAAATGAGCTGCTGCTCCTGGACCCTTTTCCAAAAGAGGGCGGAGCTTTAACAGCTCGCACTTCGGTTGCTCAACAACAACAAAGCTGGAGAATCTCACGCAGCCAGTAATGGTGTTCAGCCTTACATTGTTCAAACTGGAGTCGGACACTGATGGAGAGACTCAGGAAGAAGTGTTTAGAATGAAACTGGACGTTTCTGAATGGTTAGTGGATACATTTCTGTAGTTGCTGTGGAGTTGATTCAACTCATCGACTAGCATGTGCCGTCATGTTAATCTTTTGTGCAAATCCAGCGTTTATCTGACCCTCATTTGTGAAGCAGTCTGGCGTAAAATGACGGCATGTCAACAACACTCTACTACAACAACTCTTCCTCTTCTCTAAAGCAGCCCAACATGAACTCACCCCCTTTGGTGCATGTTCCTGGGGACAGGGTTTATGTAAATTTTAGGGTTAGTGATGTCACTCCAGAAGCTCGTTGTAGTCCCTACCAGCCGTTTGTTGTAGTCTTTAAAAAGCAATTTCTGTAAAGGAAAATACTCCCTTTGCATTGAACTTTGAGCGTTGTAACTTGGCAGATGTTGTTTATGCTCAAACAGCAACATTACACACTAACTAAAGTTAAAAAAGTGAAATTATAATCAACCATTGAACACCACTGAAATGAAATGAGCATGCTGTGCAAGATGCAGGCCGCAGTCAAGAAGGGTGAGGATGTGTGTCACAGAACCCGCACTGATCGCCGCTGTTTGTAAGCAAAGCCGAGCAGAGAGATTATCTGCTGCAAGAGCTGCGGGGCTGTTGTAAATGATCTGTCGTGTGGGTGATAAACCCTGTCAAAAGCACCTCTAGCGCAGCACCTGGGCTTAAAGAAAGTCATGCTCAGATTTGTCTCTTGTGCAAGATTAAAATCAGGATGCGGTTGACTTCAGGGTAGGACTGAAGGGTTTATTTAACTCTAATGAATATTTCTCATTTCGCACAAAGATATTTCTGCAGAGATCTCTGGGATTTCTGTGTATCTCAGGATTTAGAACGATCCGTTTTCATCATTGCAAACAATCCGTATAGGAAACACTGAGCCGTGTGTGAGTGTGTGCATTTTTTGTGTATTCCTCACAGTGTTAATCGTCAGTGCTAATTACAACAAACCCATGAACGGACGGACTGGAATCTGTTAAGATTCTGAGGATGATTGCGGCATAATATGTACATAGCGTTGCATTTGGTTCATCCAAAAGAAACAGCAGGAAGCCCACAATAAATATTGTGACTGAAAATAGAAATAGTTTAAAAAAAGAAATTCCTTTTTCTTAACTCGTTGTGCACGTCTAACAAGCTCCATCGGCCAATCGATTCTGTCGTTACAGATGAAAGCAAATTACAGATTGAAAATTAGTTGTAATTGCTATGATTAAATGGTTGGAAACGGGTGATAGCATCTCTCAGCCCTCCACCCACTAAAGAACGAGACTCAGCCATTAAATTATCCAGCTATCAGGAGTGGTGGAGTTCTGCTTTGAAGTTGTTGGTTTAGTGAAATGGCGGGACTCGATTATGAGCAAAATTAGGGTGGCAGGCCAACCGGGAAGGCGCCGCGGCGTAAAGGGTCAACACCGAAAGAGGGCGGGAGCCAGTCAGCTTTGGGTAACATGTTACTGCCATTTTTGAGAATAATTTGTTGTTTTTGGAAACAGATGACTAATTCTAATGGGTTTGTAAACTAATAAAATCATATAGGAATGAAATAAACTTGAATCAAACTCTCCAAAGAGATGTTAGCATTCTTGTATTATTCGGCCGTTTACTGCAGAAACAAAATGTAAAAACATGGTAAAAACGTATGAAATTTGGTAAAGTTACAGCATGGGCTCTAAAATGTCACCTGACTCCATTTGTGGTTCCTCAAAGTCTCTAGCGCCACCAAGAGTTCAGAAAATTTTTTTAGACCAAGACCAATTTTTTTTAGTATTATTGATGGGGTCCGTAAGATTTTTTTTGTTTTTGAAAGGAGTCTCTTCAGCTCACCAACGATGCTTTATTTAATTCAAAATACAGTAAAAACAGTAATATTGTGAAATATTACTACAATTTAAAATAACTGTTATTTATATTCTATGTCAATATAGTGTAAAATGTAATTTATTCCTGTGATCAAAGCTGAATGTTCAGCATCATTACTCCAGTCTTCAGTGTCACATGATCCTTCAGAAATTATTTTAATATGCTGAGGATTTTTTTTAGCACTGTAAACCCGAATAAGTTGGCAAAAATCAAAATTTTCAAGTTAAGAAATTCAAAGTTTAAGTAAGCAGAACTGGCAGATTTTTATTTTGTACTCATACATTTCAATAACTTAACTTAACTTGAAATGTTTGAGTACGCTCATACATTTAACTTAAAATTGTCATGTAACCCCAATGTAAAAAAATGTATTATTGTAAAATTAGCTAGCTATAACAAGCTAATTCAGAAAATGCTAACTTACTAATTTGCTAACATGTTAACAATAGCATGGTATAACACTTGCTAAACGAGTGCAGCAATATAAAGCATTTAATGTTGTTCTCAAACCAAGCCGCATGCACCACTTGTCACAATGATTTTAACTCTCCAGAAACCCACATTAATGAAATAGAACTAAAACATGTCAAATTAAAGTGTGTTTACTGGAGTTATTTTAGATGTGTTTGTGTTCACTCGGTTGAATTATTCTGCTACACAAAGTAGGCCTATTTGAGGGATTTTTATGAGGAAAAGGGTGCACGTTGAAGACGTGTAAAGGATATTTGGTCAGACACAAATTAGATGAGTTCAAAATACTTAGAAGTCTGATAAACTCTTCTAAATTAGCCACAAAGCATGAATCACTACTAACGCCCCGTCCATATGGAAACTCATTCAGGTGTAAACCGGGTCCTGGTTTTAAAAAATCTAAAAACTACGCCCTTGTGTTTTCGTGTGTACAGCCTATCCGTATATTTTGTGAAACGATGATGTCAAATCCCCTACGTGTCGACCCTAGTCAGACACCGCTAACAGCACAAAACAACAACAACAATAGCGAACTACATGCTTGTGTTTGTGCTGCAGAAGCTACCGAGCCTAAAGCTTTATTTCTAAGCTTTACTAAATGTCTTGTCTTATTCTTTGTTTTTAGTGTATCTCTATTGCAGAAGTACAGTGCCACATACTAATCTGGCATGTATACTACATCGTTTTGAGTCGTTTCAGTGGTTTCGTGTGTACGCAGATATTTCCTGAGACGAGGAAAAAAAAAGATCGGATAGGGTAAGCTCTGGCTTTGTGTGGACGTAGTCTAAATCTCCTACTTAACATTAATCTTGCACAAAAAACATTATATAACACTTAATTTTAGCATCTCTTCCTTTCTAGTGTCATGGGCAAGGCATGCTGGGAAATAGAAATCCCAGCCCAGTTTCAGTTAATCTTAAGTTCGTCTAAATTAAAAGAAATAAATTAATAAAACTCAAAACAATGAAACAGTTCAGTTTACTTAAAATATATAAGTTCTGTGAACTTTAAAGAAAAAGAAAGTGGTAAATACTCATAAAAGTTCATTTGACTGAACTAATTTGTTTAAGTTTGTCCTACTCAAACCAATTATTTTGAGCGTTAGGGTGCACAGCGAGGATTTTTTTGGTGAATAGTTCAAAAGAGCAGCATTTATTTGAAATAAAAGTCTTATGTAACATTATAAATGTCTTTACTGTCACTTTTGACCAATTTATTGCATCCTTGCTGAATAAAAGTCTTAATTTCCTAAAAAAAAAATAGTGATCTTAAACTAGTGCTCTTTATTGCACCAAAATGTAAATAAACTGTACAACAGTTAAATGTAGTTCTTTACGTTGTGGCTTCCATTTCTGTTCTCGTAATAGCCCACCTTGGTAAATGTGGGTTATCATAAGACGTCAGGAAATCCCCAATTTCATCCACGGAAGGCTCATCTCCGAGTATGGATACTGAGTTTGGCTGGGCTGCCATGAATTCCCTGTAGCCACAGACAGTTGGAGAGGCACTGATGCACACCGATCAGAACACATCATTTGGGCTGTAGCTCACACGGACAGATGGGAAAATGACAGGGTGAGTCAAACCAAGGGGAAGAATTGGTTTCCTGTCCACAGAATATTCCTGATCTATGATGATAGCGCAGGAATGACCATCCGCAATCAGGGCCCCAGGAGGGGAAGTCTCACGGAACAACATTTACAGAGGACTCAGTCGTCTTGTTCATCTAAAGCGACGCTGGAGTAAAAGGACACTAAATATAAATCAAAGGTCAAAATGTTCCAAAATACTTTTAAAAAATAAAGGGGGTTTTCGCTGTAATGCACTGAAGAACTTTCACCAGAATAACTTTTTTTTTTTTTCTTAGTGTGAAGAACATTTGAATCTAAAGAACCTTTTGTGGAATGTAAAGGTTCCATGGATGTTAAAGGTTCTTCATGGAACCATCAATTTTACCAACCATTTTAACATCATTTCTGTATTGAGATGCAAAACTATTGCTTTAAATTCTGATATTGACATTGTCTCAAATCCAACCACAAAAAAAGAGACCACACCTGTGGCAAAGTGTCCATTAAACACCCATCTCTGTGTTAATGATGTGAATCTATTTGGATGCACTTGTTGTATATGTCACTAATGGCTTTACAGTGACTTACGCCCATATTTCTTTTCAACACCTAAAACCTGTAATACCCAGATGCAGGACTCTGAATAAACTCCGACATGCTGTTGTGTGTGTATACACGTACATCTATGTTTAGGTTACCAACAGGCCACCTAAATATTTATGTTACTAACATTTCATTGTGGTAACACCTTTGTGAGACATGATGGCATCATTGAAATGTATACAGCAACATGTTCAACATACTGCCACTTTGATTTCAGTTTACCCCATTATCTGATTAAAAAGAGGCAGGATTAGACGTTTACTATATCCGTATCTAATCTGAATGTCTCCTGGGATTAAGCTAGAGATAGTAGGGGGTTTTCCAGCATCTCATTTGAGAATGTTTATGTAAACCTTAAAATAATTTAGGCTGTTTGTTTCGGGTCCAGCCGGTGGTAATGAAGCCAGTTGAAGTTAACTGCAAAGAAACCGTTTGAAAGCTCTGTTTGTTTTCACTCAGTCTTATCGAAAGATTTGAGAGCAATTACACTTTGATATAATTGCTATTAGATTTAAACTGACTGCAGTCATCAGAAAACAAGCCAAGAGCTTTAATGGAGTTTTGTAATCGTGGGTGGCATATCTTCGAATGCAGTATCCAGAATTATTTGATACTATATAATTGAAAAATACGTTAAAAATTTGTTCTTGGTGTGTTAAAGATATGGTGTATGTGTATTTTATGTATTTGGTTTATCTAATTTATTTAAATGTACCTTTGTGAAGTCACAAAAATGACTCTAAATTAGCTTTACATTTGTTTCCCTTTAAATATTTTTAACCAGTAAATAATAAAAATAAGGCATTATAAATACTGAAATGGAGCATTATACATGTACTTCACATAATAAAAATAACTAGATCCTTTTTTAAACAATTAGCTTATTTATCTAAGCAGACCTGCAATGGCAAAACATACAAAAATGTTCTTTTTGTATGTTTTAAATCAACCAGTGCATGTTTTGGATCACTCTGTCTTGTTTTATAGGCTAATATTTCCACACATTAAATGCATCCCAGCATTTTTATGTACAAAACATCCAGGGTAATGAACTTGAGTAATGTTTTGGTGAGAAAGATGTTTTAAAGACATCTTTTGCAGGTTATATGCATTACTGGAATGCAGTTAACTATGAAAAAATAGGGCCAAATAGGCCTATATTTGAACACAAAAGTGCTGATTAAGAGAAATGCTGTGTTTTAAAAGAGAACAATCAATCAAGACAACAAATTGATTAAATAAATAAATTTTATGGGCTATATTGCGTTCATGTTCAAAGCACTCAGGATTTGTGTGTGTGTGTGTGTGTGTGTGACGGCTTTCATTAAACTGATTAATGTCACAATCATGTCCATAGGCTATATTGAATAACTTTAACATCAAAATCATTTAACAGAACTTTCTTAGCTAAAAGATATTTTAATGTATTGTAAAATCTTGATAGCCTACGTTTACGATGTTGTTTGAATTATTTAATGTTGCCAAATTTAAGACTATTGTTTTTCTTTAAAAAAGCGACTAGCGACAAATATAGCGACTTTTTTGACTGCTGGTTAACATGTCAATCACTATCATACTCGTTCGTTTCGTTCCATTCAGCTATTTATTGTATTACAATACAATATTTGAGCATGGATTAGCAGAGAAAACCGATTTAAAGTGCCGACAGTCGGCGCATTACGTCATCTAGCGGCATTTTGCGACCTTTTGAGCAAGCTTTAGCCTAGCAAAAAAACAAAACAAGAGCAGGTTTTAGCTACTTTCCATTGAAAATAGTTGGCAACACTGGATTTTTTATTTCTTTTTGTAGTAAGGTCAGAAGCAATCATAAAACAAGAGACATGTTTCTCAACATTTTTATTTAGTTGTAGGCTGCCTGCTAAATTCTGCAAGGTAGCTCTTTTTTAAATGGTCTATTGGTAAATTTCTCGTGCTTTAATCAAAAGTGTTTAAAACCCTAAAGAAACGGCTGCAAAGTCTGGATCACTCGTGTTCAGACACAAAACATGTCACCCTTCCCGATTAGCCTGCTAATATCAAGTAGTCAGATTAACCAGATGATTTTACATTATAGGCTATGTGTGTAAATTACGCATGCATCTGAAAACTATTCGGTTTATAGCCTACGTTTTAAAAGAAAAGATTGTTATTAAAAGCTTATTTTAAAAAAAATATGAGAAGGAACGTGTATATGAAAATATAAAGGAAAATTGAGAAATTGGTTTCCCATGTAGGCTAATCTACTCTTAACAACAATCAAAACCATTGTGAATCTTTATGCTATTTCATATTATTTTGACAGAGTGATCAACACTTGGCCAACAGCAACACAGGCCTATATCTTACCTAGCAATAAATTAACACTGAGCCCATCTCAAAAAACTTCCAGTATCTTCACACCGCCTCGACAAGCAGCGTGTGTTTCGGGCTTTTCCACTCTGATGATGCAACACTGCCATCTACTGACCGGGAGAGACTACTGCAAACACAAACTTGAAAGTGTAGCAATATTCAGAGTATTTTTGAATAAAAAAAAATTATAAAGTAACTATAGGCCTGTGTCGCTGTGATTTTGCCAAGTAAGTCATGTTCATGGACCAGCTTATTTGAACAACATCCCTGTCCTAAAATTTAGTCCTAACTCTATCCCATAATTTATCCCTAAAATTTGAGGGATAACATGGATGTAGAAGCACCTAAACTTGATTGAAATGCTGTTCCAGGATAGCCTACTTGGTGAAATCACGTTCACCGTTATATGCTAACCAATCACAGAGGTAGAGTATTTAACATTTAAATACACAAGAGAAGAAGAAATCAATAAATATCAAATAGGCATTTTCTCATAGTAATACACAAGTAAAAATAATGAAAGATCTTTTGTTTTGTTTTTTACATTTAGACTAGTACATCATATTTAACCTATAAAGCATATATTTCTGACCACCAGCAGAAACCAGAATCAAGTTTTGAAGTTTGACCAGATCAAACTCAATGCACAATTGACTTCTCTGAAACGCGCTTCTGGAAAATCACTTCAGTCGTGGTCTTTCAGGTCTGGCTGATGCGTTGTCTTATAAAACTGATCCAGCAGTTGTCCATCTTCCATCTCATCGCTGACATAAATCAGAGGTCCATTAATACATGACTCGTTTAGTTCTTTATAATGAATAACCTCTGAAGATTTTGTCTGCACTTTGCAAAAAATGTCTGATGAAAAAGTTTGTCTTTAATGATTTAAACTGAACGATGGCTGGCCTGTTAAAAGCAAAATGAAAGAATGCAATAGTAAAGAAAAATCATATGCACTGTCTTCCAAAACATTCATCAGCAGGGTAAAGCACCTGCAGGTATACAGGATCATCTTGTGCGGCCTGAGCAGCCTGTCTTCACATGGAGCTCAACGATCGGCCGGGGAATTGAGTGGAAGTTGTAAAAATAGATGAAAAAAATCCAGAAAAAGAATTCATCCTCATTTGGCTGTGACGGTGGTCTGGGTTTTTTTGTCCCGAGTGTATCCTCAGCAGCTGAAATCACTGAAGATGTTTGCATTTGCAGGGAAAATATCACATCTATCATTCATTTGCGGGGCTTGTAGGCCAGAACCGTTTCCACGTTTGACATACGGCTCAGTCAAGCGGTCTCATGTTACGCTGCTTTCCAAAAGACCATTCTCATTCACTACAGCACAGATCCAAACACTCACCTTTCATTTTACCTGACCCCATATAACAGAGTTAAAGCACAAAGTCGATAGATAGATAGATCAATCTTTATTTATCCCCGGATTAATTCCGGGATCGATCCTGGGATGAGGGCCTAGTAACATTAGGGGCTTTCGCACTGAATAGTTCTAGGAACTGAGTTCTAGGAACTAGCCACTAGGATAGTTCCCCGGGAACTAACCGGAAAAGGAACTCTAAAGCGGCAGAAAGCGGCCCTACTCTGAAGTAATTTAGTTCCTCCAAAAGGAGGTCCTAGAACTAAAATCGTTCCTAGTTCCTGTGGTGCGAACACGGCAAAATCTGGGTACTTCAGCCAATAGTTCTAGGAACTATAAAAAGGTTCCTCCGGAGCAAAAGTCCCTATTGCCGGTGTTGTGCCGAATTTCGACTCCCTGCCAAATTATTACCACCTTCGTTGAAGTCGCTACCTGATTGCCTAATCCTAACTCCACCCCTAATAACAACTCCTCCCCCACACCTAATCCTAAACCTACCAATACTAGGGGAGTAATAATTTGGCGGGGGTCAGAATTCGGCACAACACCGGGATCAGATCCAGAATGTGCCCTGTGTGAACAAAAGGCAAGACCAATGCCGTAAGACAGTGGTCGGCAATAGGCGGGCCAAAACTGGCCCACCAGCAATAATATTTGGCCTGTGCCCGCAGCCAGATTATTTTGATAGCAGCTGGTCCTGAAATGGATCTGTCTGGAGAGCGCAGTTCATGGTTGCATAGCAACGACAGATGCCACAGGAAAGGAAAAGAGGCGCGGCCACGCTTTCCACTCGTTTTAGACGCGACATGTTAACGGCCCCTAATATTATATTCTTTGCAACAGCAACAACTTCGTTGCAGATAATACACACCGGCTTTGCATTCACAAAACCAGGTAGGATGAACGCATAGTTGTCTTTCCATTCTTCTTTGTATGCCCTATTTTCGCTGTCAACTTTCCTCTTTAGACTCTTTGATAGTGCCCTTTTCTCTCACCAGCTAGCTTAAATGTTAACATCACTCTGCACACAACGTAATAGCGTACCTCCAGTGTAAAAGTAGGCTATGTCGAATAATTATTACAATAAGTTAGGCTCCATTGTGTAACAAGCAAATTAAAATGATATTCATTTATTATTCACATTATGGAAATAAAAAATAGTTCGTTATGAGCATGACTCAAACATGCCATTAATGGGCTTATTCAAGTCCTCTTTTATTTTTATTTTTTTGTTATTTTTATCCATTTCGCATCTCTTACATATGTGTGTTTTAGCAAGGCGGTCTATGTTGCAAGTTGGTGAATGAAGATACTTGCTAGGTTATGTGTCACTACTCTGCTTTATTAATTTATGTGGCTTTTTGTTAAAGACTGTCCTACTACAGGATTTAACACACAGTAACAGACACTGTAACAGTCTAGTTGCATTTTATCAATTAGCCTAATTTAATAAATTATACTTAGACTATGTTCTGGCCCACCACCTAGCGCCAAATTTTTTTTTTGGCCCGATGCCAAACTTAATTGCGACCCCTGCCTTAAGGGTTGTGTTGTAGTGATGACGCTGAAGCTGAGATCGTTCGCCATCTTGTGAAGCGGTACGCAATGTGCTAGTTTATGATCAAATCAGAAAAAAATGCGTGGTTTCTCGAGAGAGAAATAGCAGTTCATAAGCAAATTCATAAGTTCATAAGCAAGTTCATAAGACGCTGCGGAGACATACACATCACATCCCAATGTCATGTGTCTTTAAGGTATCTTTACAGGATGTGAACGCACCCACAGATTCCGGAAAATCACTGGCAGCGTGAATGAACCAAAATCAAACGCTCGCGGGACACATTATCAGAGTATTTTCCGGAATCTCTGTGTTTACAAAAGTAAATATGGTTCCCATCTTGTGAGTTTTATGTAAATTATGATGGGGACATGAAAATGTGCATAATAGGAAGGACCCAGTTATGGTCATGTATTTCGCCCCAAATGCAGGAAACTCGTGGTAGCCTATTTATTTTTCTTGTTCTCAAAATGTGCCTTGAGTCTTGAGACAATGTGCTGTGTGTCCTTCAACATTACATAGTGAAACTCCAAAACTCACAAACACAGTATAACCGGCAGAAATGTTCCACATACGTACCAATATGCCAGAAGTGATGTATCCTGACTTCTCCTGGAAGAACATGCTGGTGTATCAAGGCCTGCGCTCCTGTCTGCTGGTGGCCTGAGCTCTCATCTGTCCGCTGTCCCACAGAGGCCATAAATTGTTCAGATGAGATGAAGTCCTTGCGTTCCCTCCCTAAACTGCTGTGTGAAATCTGCATGGCCGTGTTTTGACAGCCCGCGGCTTTAAATCATTGTTTTATGACGGCCAGGGAAAACGTGTCCATGTTTCCGTCGCTGATTTATGTTCATTGGAGTCTGGAGAATATGATAATTTGGCTTCAGCAGATGGATAGAGAGATACCAAAGGGCTTCTGTGCCAAACGCTCTCATGCGCTGCACAAATGGAGTCCACATGCTGGAGAAAGACCCTGACATCTCTGTTCATCTCCTCAACATCACGTGCCTCTTCTCCTGCCTATAATGAATTACACTTATGTTCAATGCAATAAGCGAGGGATCAAGTCTCATAATTCATAATTCTGAGTCATACCATCATAAAAGAGCATAGAATAGCTAGCCATCACAGCACACACAAAAAAAGCTGAAATGAACTTGATGCCATTGCTTTTTCAGGAACAACTGTTTTCCGAGCAGAACAGAGCAGGATGAGTGACTGGAATTTGGTTTCCTCCATGACTGCAAATTTATTTGACTTTTTCTCCTTCTACAAAGCCAATAGTGTCATTGTTTACATGCCATATCTGACTGCTGGCCTTATTATAAAAATGACCAGCGTTGGGGAAAGTTTTTAAAAGTACATTTAAAAAAAAGAGTAAGCACATTTATAATGTTACGAAAGATTTCTATTTCAAATAAAAGCTGTAAAAAGAATGTAAATAAATCCTAAAAAGAAGTATCACAGTTTCCATTAAGCAGCACAGCTGTTTTCAACACTGATAATCAGAAATGTTTCTTGAGCAGCAAATCATCATATTAGAATGATTTCTGAAGGATCATGTGACACTGAAGACTGGAGTAATGATGCTGAAAATTCAGCTTTAATCACAGGAATAAATTACATTTTACAATATATTCAAAAAGAAAACAGTTGTTTTAAATTGTAATAATATTTCACAATTTTACTGTGGTGAGTTTGGTGAGCATAAGAGACTTATTTTATAAATATTAGACACCAAATCTAACTGACGCCAAACTTTTGAGTGGTAGTGTATTTAAATTCTCTAATTGTCTGAATGTTTTCATGTATGGCTCACACGTATACTGCAGGTCATGATGTAAACACTGGACAGGCGGTGGTGGTCTGACCTGAGGGATAGCGGATACCCAAACCACACTGGCACTAACTCACTCTTCTAGAGGGCCAGAGCCTTGTTCCAGACAGCCATGAGAGCTGAGCAGGAAGCCAAAAAAACTAAACAGTGTTTTGGGTCATATAAGCTAGCAGATGTTCATAGATAATGGCAGACTACAGTCCAAAACATGTTGTTCTTCACGTTTCTACATTTATGTTTTTATATAACTCCTTATATATTAAAGGCACAATGTGTAATTTTCGCCGCTAGAGGTGTTTATTTGAAACAAAAGCGTAGCTTGATGACACCGAGATTGAGCGTGGAATCATGGGAGATGTTGTCTCCACCTCAGAGCCAAGGGAAATCATGTTCAAGGGTGAACAAACGTTACTGTAGTATAAGGTAGAACAGGGCCGAGTGCTGTTGGAGCTGAACGAGGCCACTGGAGCGATTGCTAATGAGAGACGAGCGTGACAGACGTCTCGAGAGTGGCTGAACTTTTATTATGCCACAGTCGCCGCTTCTGCTTCTTCCGGTCAAGCGTCCGTGTCCTGGTTAAAAGTGCTTATTTCTCTGGATTTAAACACTTGGAAACATTTCGGATAATTTAAGCACACAAGTCACCAAAATAAATAACACTGTTTATGTTAGTGGTTTTTGGATATTTTAATCCAAAAATCTTACATATTGTGCCTTTAACAATTTGCTTAGCCTTCATAAAATAATTTAGCATATAAGTGCACTGCAGCATCTTGCTCATTATAGAGGTCAATTTAGGAACGATAGATGGCACATATAGAGGCTAGGGTTCACGCCAAGAACAATAACTATAAAGCCCTGGGTATACTTTGTTTTTTAATGTGTACGATTTTAACAGTTGAACACACAGCCTTGGAAAGTATACTTCATTTGACTCGGACACGTACACAGGCGTTCGACACATGCGCAGGAGTTACAACCCATGTAAACATCTTTGTATTCTTTCATGCTAGAGTACAAATGAGGGTACTTTCTAACCTCTTCTCACAGTCTCTCATTTATGTAGGCCTCCATCGTCGCTGTACCTTGCATGCATTCAGGTCTGTTCTGTTTATGCCGTTTGACTACCTTGTGAATCGACGCCCCGAGGGCATGGTTGCCACTTTGTGGAAAAACTAATTACTGCAAAAAAATACAAATTACTGCAAAAAAAAAAAAGTATGCGCTGTTACAAAAATCCGGCGTTGTGCACACTCTTCTGATGACAAAATTTGCGTCATACGCACTGTATACCGACACTTGCGTAAGTGTGAAAAGTAAACTATACTTTAGGCTTAAAGATAACTATATTAAAGTCCACAAGAGTGGACGATATCGTTCTGTTTATTCCAAGCGCGGGTTTGTCTGTCACTTTAAATGCTCGAGCTAGTTACAGCAGGATGGATTCTGATTGGCTGTTAATGATTTTATCGCCGGTCAGCTGGATAAAATCATTCTGAAAGTGATTCCAACGATATAGTTTCTCTGGCTGCGTTTACACTGGCACAAAAAAAATCCGATCTTTTGCTCACACAGATCGGAATTAGTTGCACATGTGTAAACACAAAAATCCACACAAGATCCGATTTTTTCTGCATCGGATCTGAGCCACTTCCAAGGGCCTGTTTACACCTAGTCACTTCATGCGTTTTCTCTGATTGGATAGCTATCCAGGTCTAGATGCCTTCGAGACGGATATAAATCCGATCACTCAAACCACTTTAGGAGGTGGTTTGGGACGCATTCCAGTCAAAACTGAACAGGTCAAAATGCATCTGGTTGTTGAAACCACATATGTAAATTGAACTCCTCCCAAAAATACTAAAAAATAAATGTGTGAGAGCGTATTATGGGCTAAATAACATGTTATAGCCAGATATGACAGCGCTGCTGCAGATGAGCAGCTGAGTATCTGTTCAGCAAGACAACGCGCAAAGTGTCGCAAATCAAACTGAAAGTCTCAGGCGCTCAAAACACAATCATCTTCATTAAAAGTAATGAGACTAAATGATCTGACCAGTGCTGTTCCCGTGCTCTCTCCTATTGCGTCTTTGATTTTGAAATAAGCTGATGATCAATAAAATGCAGCTTTCGGTGAACTCCATGAAATCTGCATATAGCGCGGGAATTGAAGATCGGATCTATATCCGTTTTTCGGAGACGCATTTATGTGGCCATGTGTACATGCAATCGTTTTTATAAATCAGATAGCTATCCGATCAGAGAAAACGCATGAAGTGACCAGGTGTAAACAGGCCCCAAATGTTGTTTTAAATCCGATACATATCCGATCTCTGGACATGCGACCTAAGTCTAAACACGATTCCCATTGGAATTCCAAGCCATCACAAGGCGAGGGCGGCACGTTTGCTTACTAAAAGGTAGCTTTTATGTTGTATTAAGAAGCAGACGTGCTTGTATGCACTCGCACTAAAAATTCGAAGCTTTATTATTGAGGTGGGATATATGTCTAACGTTATCTATTTTTCTAGAAAGAAATTGCGCGCGCACACATACATTCAGCAGCTGAATTTCAACCTTTGCCCGGTTGATTTAAAAGAGACCGCCGTGTTGTTGTTTATTTGCAAAAGCTTCACTATAGCTACTCTCTCCCTAGCTCGCTCGATTTCATTAAAAAAAATGGGATTCTAAAACTAATAACTGTAGATAAAATATCAAACGCAAATTACCTTTATTTTCCGGTCTATATTCGTTCAGCCACAATTTGCGCTGCAAGATACATCCATGACACTGACAGCTGTTAACTTATCCATTCAGACAGGTAATCATGGCCACTTGACATGAAATATATAAATTATTTTAATAGCACGGCCATTCAAAACCCGAGGGTTTGCTTTGTGCATGTAAAACTATCAATGGCAATCATTTTGGGGCAGGAAGTAATGTAAACACAGATATTGGATACCAGTGGCATCTAAAGTGAATGTAAACACACTGGCCAAAAAATCGGATATGGTCAAAAGATCGGATTTATGCATTAAGACTTAAATGCAGCCTCTGTGTCGTTATTGTTATATCTGTAGTATGAACTCTAATTCTTTAATATTATTGAAAACGATTTTTAGAACTATATCTTTATCATTATCTTTATCGTCCTTGGTGTGAACGGGCCTTTAACAGAAAATCTCACTGAGCACCTTTAATTATTTTCCGAAAAATTTTCAATGAAAAAAAAAAAAAAAGATGGAACATTTTCCCTATGATCTTCTGGCCAGAGACGCAGGTTTAGCTAATCTGTTATCTAAAGGGGTCTGAATTCTCATAGCAGACTTTCCATCCTTTCTCACTTGATTTCCAAAAGTATCTAAACATCCCTGCGTAGACTTTAAACATTATGTGGTTGAGGCATTTACCAAACTCTCTTTCATCCCACATGTCTTCCCACACTGTCCAGTGCACAGAGCCACAGCATGGAAAAAGATTTCGGCAGTGGAGTCACGACTGCGGACGGCCCACCCATGTCTTACCTCACGCCCTTTGGCCCCGATCCTGCGAGATGAGTTTTCCTCACTTGTAACTGGCAGACAGTGAAGCACAGTTCGGATCAAACTGATTCTTCTTACTGATCCTGGTCTGCCATGTCATCCATAGAGACAATGAATATCACAACACTCGGACCATATTCACCAGCTGTTTTAGTGCATATGAATTGTTTTGAGCATTTATCCCCCTGAATTCCTAAAAGTTAATTTTGTGTGCATGATGCAATAAAGCACTAAAATATGATGAAACAACCATTTCTAACTTTGTCTTGCTGTGTGTGGAGCAGGGTTGTGACCGTTAGCTATAGCCTACTAAACTTTTTTTTTTTTAAATGTTAATTTAAATAAAGCAGAAAAATTATAAATATTAAATGAAAAACTTAAAATGCTGCCTTGGCAACAAACTGAAAAAGTTTAAACACTAAAACTAAACTAACTGGAAACAAATAAAAACTAAACCTGAAATAAAACTACATTATAATATATATATATATATTTAAGTGTCAAAAGCACACAACAAAATTACTAAAAATTAAAACGGAAAATAGGCCTAAAAAAGAAAAGACAATTCAAGATGTTGGCCTAAATTACAGAGCCCCTAATGGTGAGGGGAAAATATATTCTCGGGAAACGCAAAACATTTGCGAAAACCTCTGTAATCTAATTCAGAACGTATAACAGGCCTACTATTTACTGCTCCTACATGTCTTTTATTTAAAAGCATAAAACTGCTAAATAATATAACGTTATAAAAGTGAGATGTCAAATATTAGCGCTAATTTTGTCTTGTGCATGATTTATAAATCTGTGTAGGGGCCCTGATGGAGTTGTCATGCTAAATGCCTGTTGTTTTTCATCTCTATATATTTTCTTTATTATTTTTCTAATAGCTTTGTTTATTTTCCTTCTTTATAAAAATCATTTTACAATTGTATATTAAAAAACATGTAGGTTATATCATTATATCATGAACACTGCACATACTAATTTGCTACAGGCTTCATTAGACCACAAAAAAGGACCTTAACGATAAAGTTTGATGGAAAGAGACAAGGTGAGCCTCAGTTTTATGGATTGGACTAGACTCCTATTCTGAGTTGGAATTAATATTTTAATTGAAATATAAAGAAGGATGTTACTTTCTTGAACATGAGGGATTGTAGCCTATAGGCCTACTTCAAGGAACGACAGATTCTCATGAATTATGTAGAATAAAGAATAAAGGGCGCTTGATAGAAATAGTTGATATCATCATCAATATTTACAATCGCTATTAACAATAATATATACTTTTGATGGCGTTGTTTATTCACTATAATCGAGTTAAACGCAGTTTGGGCTGTAGACTAGAGTGCAGTACAGTCCATCAACACTACGTGTCGCTGTAGTAGGCAGTGGTTCCCAAACTGGGGTACGCGAACAAAATTTTGCCTTTAATTTAATTTAATTATTCCCTACCTTAAAATAACATTAAAACCAATCATGTATTTTCTAACAGGCACAATGCCGTAACTACATGACATCCAATCAAAATACCACATATTTTGCGGTCAAATCTGACAGCGTCCATTTCCACATAAGCAGCGCGCATATGGGTGCATATAAGTTGCGTGCAGAAATCTGCTGTCTTATGCTGTGTACACATTAAAAGATTTTTGAAAAGTTATAAGATTTTCAAAGTGTGAGAGACCATACACATGAGGACAAAAAAAAAAATCCTAGATTTAACCGTTTTGCTTCTATAGTGTGTGGTGTGCAATGATGTGACAAACACAGCACACCACACACAAACAGATTTTCAGCCCGATCCCGACTGTGAACACGGAAATCTCGCAGAATCTCTCGAGACATCCGAATTAACATGACAGACAATAGGCAGGAAGAAATTGCATTGAAAGTGTTTGGAATGATTTCGGCATGTTTTACAAAACACTCATAAATACTCGTGCTGTTGTCACAAATCGTCAAGCTGATCCTCCATCTGTGCTGTATAAATCCATTTAACTTTGTGTTGGGCCAGGACTGCATTTGTTATGCTTCTGTCAGCTCGCTTTCTAATTGGATATTGGATATACACAGCTCACACCACAGGAAAATCTGATAAAATAATCTGTAGAACCATCAAGATAATCAGGACATACCAAGGATTGTTTAAGGGGAGAAATCGGCTCAAAATCATCCCGATTATCTTGTAGTGTGTACCCAGCATTAGCAAATCGCGCTACATTACTGCCATTCTAGACAATGTACCTGCAGATTTAGCACTTACTAGCATGAAGAACAAATAGCCTGGCACAAAAGGTGCAAAAAAAAATCAATTTAAGATTTAAACTCTTGATACGAAACATAGCCTACCTTTAGTGAGTTCTTGTTTTTAATGTTGATAATATTATACGAGCAAGAATGCAAATCCAAATCTAACAAACAAACGGGTAATATTAAGTGATATTCTTTACAGTATTGTTAGTATTTGCTCTATTTTGCAACGAAAGCAACTGCAGAATTACAACACAGCGGTGTTTCGAGAACGAATCTGCGGCTTTGAACGAATCGTTCGTGAAAGTCATGATTCACTTGCTTCGTTGAACGAATGACTCAATGCCTCACGCATTAGGACGGTGACTTAGCGCCATCTACTGGCGGTTTTAGTATTTAAAATAATCACTTTTTTAGAATTGCATATTTCTCTTTTGATTTTTTTTTATTTAAAACATTATTAATGTTGTAAAGGTATTCATAAAGATTAAAAAAAAAATGCACTAGAAATCAATTTAGGGGGCAAATACTGACCCTTAATGGCAAATTTACAGTCTGAGTGGAAGAGAGGGGGTACGCAGAAGGATGGTAAATGCCTCAGGGGGTATTTACTCTAAAAAGTTTGGGAACCACTAGGATAAGTGACAACAAATTAAGGTGAGCTTGTTATGTGGGTGTTGGTAGGTCATTCTTTCATTTTATAATGTGCTGTAGTTTTTAGGGATCATTTAATTTATATCTTTATATAGGAAGGTTTGTGTCTTGCCTCAAAGCAGTTCCTCACTAGCCAATTTTGTCTTTTTTAGTGGTATCTCTGTAGATAATTCCTTGCCTCACGGTGTAATGTGAAGCAGCATTACTGGGATTGAAAGATTAATTACAATGTGTTCCCATATAATTTTCATCTGTATAATTCAGGTTTATCCAACGATAGAAAACAATATCGTCACAATTGCTATCATTTTAACAAAATTGAGAGCCCCGCAGTTAAGCGAGGCATCAAAAAATTAGATTGTACTCATAGTGTTTCTTTCCACGGAAATCTTTAGTAAAAGGCGAAAGATTTATACGATTTGAAAAGAAACATGAGTGTACTAGTTCTGACGTCCACGAAGCACGCACTCAAGTATAAGGAACACACTTCACGAGAACGGTTGGAACCTGACTGACACGTGACACCGTCTGTTCAACATTTAAAGGGATAGTTCACCCAAAGATCAAAATTCTGTATATTTTAAAGAATGTTGATAAATCAAACAGTTGACGGTAGCCACCTGCTTCCATAGTAGGAAAAACATACTATGGAAGTCAGCTTTCAGCTAAAGAAAGAAACTCATAGAGTTTTGGAACAACTTGAGGGTGAGTAAATTATGACAATTTTTGGGTGAACTATCCCTTTAAATGTTGAACAGACGGTGTCAGTCAGGTTCCAACCGTTCTCGTGAAGTGTGTTCCTTATACTGGAGTGCGTGCTGGTGCGACGTCAAAACTAGTACACTCATGTTTCTCTTCATATCGTATAAATCTTTCGCCTTTTACTAAAGATTTCCGTGGAGAGGAACGTTATGAGTATAAACTAATTTTTTGATGCCCTGCTTAACGGCGGGGCTCTTAAGTCTGTAAAATAATAGATTATGATGTTTATATTTTTTTTTTAGTTAGTACTTCTTCTATGTGATAATAAAATAATAAATAATGAACATTTAACAAACAACTCCATAAAATAAAAAATCGAAACTTGAAGCACTGTATACCCTCAGTGCGGTTTAGCCCAATAATAAGACCATCTCTTTAATAACAAAGTAGGCCTGCTTCTATTTGTAGTCTCTTTGCGTTTTATGTATTTACTACATAATCAGTGTATTGTGTGTTTTGTTAGGCTATTGTATCTCATACGCATTAATGCACTTAATGTTCGCACCGTTCCTGTGAGATGTGTTCTCACAACTGGCGTTTCTTCTCAGGCTGAGTAATCATCAATAAACTCTTATTGTTTCTTCTCAGATCGTATAAATATTTCGCCTTTTATTAAAGTTTTCCGTGGGGAGGAACACAATGAGTAATATCTGTTTTTTGATGCTTTGCATTATTGCGGGGCACCTTAATATTGTTGAATATCAGAATGCTGAAACTTATTTATTTATGAAGTTGATTTGTTTAAATGTTGTGGGTGGTATTTCCTATGTTTAATAAATTTGTTCAATGTAGTTTTTTAGCAGGCTTGGTAAATTTGAACAAAACTTTCTCTCAATTTAAGTCAACTGAGTATTGTTAAATAAATAATAAATAAAAACTTTGTTTCTCCCCGTCGGGGAATCGAACCCCGGTCTTCCGCGTGACAGGCGGAGATACTGTCCACTATACTAACGAGGAAACAACTGATACTTGTGTGCGGGATTTGTGCTTTTATGCTACTGTTATTAGGCAAAGGAACGCGGAAATGTAAAATTAAAAGTCCCACATTCCGTTTAAAGAAACAGCCCACTCCTCGTTAGTATAGTGGACAGTATCTCCGCCTGTCACGCGGAAGACCGGGGTTCGATTCCCCGACGGGGAGAAATAACGTTTTTATTTCTTAGTTCATTTGATCTCAAGATTATACATACATAAGTGGACCACTTACATTTTGGTCATATTTGAGTTTGTTTGTCATTATCTTAAAAACAGTTCTAAATATTTAAATTTGTTTTCTAGACATAGTATAAAGTGTACTTCATTTATAAAGCTAATATGTGTTTTTTTTTCTTTTAATTTAAATTAATTTTAATTCTTAAATTGATGAGTGGATCCAGACGTGAAAGCAGCCAGCAAGTGTCAAGCATACATGCTGTTTTATTTTTTCAGTTTACTATATTATTTCATAGTTTTTATGATTTCATTTACACTGTGCATTTAAGAAGTGGCTGTTTTTTGAAAATGTAAAGCAGTTTTATTACCATGCCAGTAATATAGACTGATATTATATATCTACGAGTAAAGCCAAAGCCACTTTAAGGCAATACTATGCCATATTAAGACAACCTATGGTAAAGCGACCTGATTCTGTGAGTGATGACGAAACCGGAAGTAAACTCTCTTACCCACAATGCAACGGAGTACGATTCATTTTTACGAAGTATTTCTTAATTTTATTAACCCATATACTCTTGTTTGTTATACATAATAATTTTATCATTGTAATACGCTGTGATGCTGCATTATATTTGCAATGTTAGTGTTTGTCATGTTGTCACCGTTCTTGTGAAACGTGTTTCTGTCACTCGGGTTCATGCTGCTGCCCTCCAAGTTTTAGTACACTCATGTTTCTCTTCAGATCGTATAAATCTTTCGCCTTTTACTAAAGATTTCCGTGGGGAGGAACACAATGAGTATAAACTAATTTTTTGATGCCCTGCCTAACGGCGGGGCTTCCTAACTTTGTATAATATTAGATCACTAGCACATATTAGTGTTATGATGCTTCTATGACATCATATAATACGTATCACTGTGCGCTACGCGTTCGTGGAACGTGTACGCTTAGTATTAGATACTAGTTTGGAAGTGTGATTGTACCTAATAATACAAATCCCGTGTTTCGTTTTTAGTGTAAAGTAATGGACAAGATCTTTAAGGCTGGTGTTCGATTCCCTCCGATTGTGATGGCGAATTATATTTTGCTCAAATATACTTTTTCTCAACACACACAATAAAGAAACAAGAAGTTATGCTGTGTTCATGAATTTCCAAAAGTGCTCATTACTTTCATTTTGGTGTTTTCGTTAGATTCTTTAAAGAGAACGTTTCCTTTGTGCTCCACTCACTGATGGGAAACAACGCCCTCTTTTGGTCTGGTGTCAGTTAACAGGGATCATAAAGTATTTTATTTTATTTTTTTTACCTAGAAATCACGTTTAAAACAAAAATGAGAAGACTGGATGAGTTTAATTATTATCATATATAGAAAATGTACTAACTATCCAGTCATACAACAAATAATCTACGTTAAATGTTGTCCGTCAGGTTCCAACCGTTCTCGTGAAGTGTGTTCCTTATACTCGAGCGCGTGCTGGTGCGACGTCAGAACTAGTACACTCATGTTTCTCTTCATATCGCATAAATCTTTCGCCTTTTACTAAAGATTTCCGTGGAGAGGAATACTATGAGTAAAATTTAATTTTTTGATGCCCTGCTCAACGGCGGGGTTTCCTAATTTTGTGCAATATAAGATCCCATGTTTATTTTAGAACAAATAGTTTTATTAGAGATCCGGGTTATCAAATCAAACAGCTGAGGTGAAGTGAGCCGGGCCGTCACAATGAGACTTAATAACCACAGGTAAAACCATACATGGCTACTCACTACCACTGTCAAATTATATTATTTTATATGGGCCTTTAAAAAACAGCTAAACACAGGTACAAACTACACCTTAACAAAGACATGAAATATATATTCCCCTACCCACCTAATAAATATTGCAATATAATTGGCTATAACAGTGTTCAATATAAATATTCCACATTTCCACAAACCATGGTCATTTACTACAGTTCATTCATGGTAAATGTTTGTAAGGGTGGTGATTTAAAAGTCTTCGATCTTTATTCATGGCACGATTCTCATGTTTTCCTCATCAGTCTTGTTGGGAATGTTTAATCATCGGGTGATTTGTGGTTTGTATCCGAGAGGTGTGTATCGATTTGAAACGCTAATCTCACTTGATGTCGCAACGCTGTTTAATAATGGTGACCGGGAATAAACGCAGCTCCTTTAAGGTTTCGTTCCGTTATCCACTGGGTCGTGCTGCGTAGTTCAAAGTAAACTAGTGAAACATGAAAACAGCGCTATTTGTTCTGTATTTGTTGTTACTGACCGAGAAACAACTACAGATGATTCAGTGACAGAGCGGTCCGAACGAATCCAAATCGTTTCAGATCGTTATGCAAGCGCGTTTGGCCAATTCACGGAAGAGAAAGTCGACCGAAATGCTGGACACGCATAATAACTGCTGAAATATTCGCACGGAAAACGTTTCTCAGGTCAGTAGGAGGGAGGAGCGTGCATGGTACGAACAGCGCGTATATAGCCGTACAGCTGCAGGCGCCACTGCGGCCACGTATCTAACCAGATTTAGCCGCAACGCAAGGAAAAGAGGAGGAGGGAGACTGAGGTGTCACGGGCCGGATGAAGATGATTGGCGGGCCGGCAGTTGACTTAGAGTAATGACACCGTTCTCAATTCTGTCGTGAATAATGATAAATTGTCGTGTTGCACTATTCTACGCTATTTTGTAGTGAAATGTTACATTCAAAATGTCTAAAAAAGTGTACATAATTAACCAAAAAAACGAAAACGCTTAATTTTTTATGTTTTATGTGAACATTTAGTTTACAGTAGAAAATAACAATTATTAATAATAAGTGAAAGAGTGAAATAAAATTTTAAAAAAATCCCAGCCTTTAATATTTCAACAGAATTGAAAGCCCCGCCGTTAAGCAGGGCATCAAAAAATTAGTTTATACTCACAGTATTCCTCTCCACGGAAATCTTTAGTAAAAGGCCAAAGATTTATGCGATATGAAGAGAAACATGAGTGTACTAGTTCTGACGTCGCACCAGCACGCGCTCGAGTATAAGGAACAGCCTTTTACTTTAATTAATGTGTGATTTTTCTTTTAACTCGAGTAATGTTCTCTTTTTTTCTTGTTTTTATAGTTACTGTCTAGATTTTTTTTTGTTTTGAGCTGTGGTGTTGGTTGTTAATGTTTTCTATAGCTATATTATCACATAGGAAATATACTACAAGTAAGATAAACTAAAAACATTACAATCTCTATCATTTCAACAGCATTGAGAGCCCCGCCGTTAAGCAGGGCATCAAAAAATTAGTTTATACTCATAGCGTTCCTCTCCACGGAAATCTTTAGTAAAAGGCGAAAGATTTATGCGATATGAAGAGAAACATGAGTGTACTGGTTTTGACGTCGCACCAGCACGCGCTCGAGTATAAGGAACACACTTCACGAGAACGGTTGGAACCTGACTGACACCGTCTGTTCAAAATTTAAAGGGATAGTTCAACCAAAAATAAAAAAAATTCCGTGTATTTTAAAGAATGTTTAGTAATCTAACAAAATACTATGGAAGTCAAATTTAAACTGAAGAAAGAAATTTTGGAACAACTTGAGAGTGAGGAATGACAAAATTTTGATTTTTGGGTGAACTATCCCTTTAAATGTTGGACGGTGTCAGTCAGGTTCCAACCGTTCTCGTGAAGTGTGTTCCTTATACTGGAGCGCGTGCTGGTGCGACGTCAAAACTAGTACACTCATGTTTCTCTTCATATCGCATAAATCTTTCGCCTTTTACTAAAGATTTCCGTGGAGAGGAACGCTATGAGTATAAACTAATTTTTTGATGCCCTGCTTAACGGCGGGGCTCTCAATGCTGTTGAAATGATAGAGATTGTGATGTTTTTAGTTTATTTGATTTGTAGTATATTTCCTATGTGATAATAAAGCTATAGAAAACATCTAACAACCAACACCACAGCTCAAAACAAAAAAACTAGACAGTAACTAAAAATTAAATAAAAACAAGAAAGAAAGAGGGCATTACTCGAATTAAAAGAAAAATCACACATTAATTAAAGTAAAAGGCTGTGCAAATTGTACATGTTCTGAGTGTTTTTTTGTTAAGAGAAGGTGATATTGCCATCAAATAATGCTTTATCTCTTGTAATACCAAAAAAAAAGTTTGCAATTTGAAAATGTACATTTATGAATATAAAATGTTAGATACTTCATGCACTCAACTGGAGGGGGTGGAGCTATCAGACTTAAAATAACCTTATAAAGTTGGAACACAACTTTAAAGATAAACTTCTTAAAGCTATAATATTTGGTGAGACTGCACTGTTTGGAATGTAAATAGACAACTAATGTGTCACCCGAATGTATTTTAGGATTTTTGTCTTGTATTAATCTTAAATGTCTTCATTTTTTATGTCTTTTTAACTTTTGTTACTTTGTTTCTGCTGCTGATGTGGCTCTAAAAACAAAACATAAATTTATAAATACATCTTTATTCAAGATTAGAGAATGAAAAGACAGGAAGTGTGTTTTTTTTTTATCATAATATATATAAAGTATTTTTAAATACATTTTATATTACATGTTTAACAAAAACATTAAAAGTCTTTGCTTTTTAAATGTTTAAATTTGTGCATTTGGTTTCTTGAAGGCAGACTAGATGGGACTTGTGGAGCCTGACCCTTTATCCACAAGCGTCACACTTATTACTACATGAGTGATCTTTGTCCTGCAGCCTCCGCCCTCCAGATAGCCAGCACAGAAGCACAGAGCAGGTAACAAAATAAAACTGCAAATGCAGTCTTGATTGACAATATTATATTGCATTTATTGCGTTTGAATAGAACAACCTGAACAAATCAAAATAAGTCAACAGTGGGATTACTGACTTGAATAAATGTCTTTCGCTTTTACACTGTTGTTGTGGGTTTGCAGGAAATGTACCTGTTCCTGTATGTATGCTTGCTTTACACAAATGTGGATTTTTGACAACTAGCCTATATGACTTAAATTTAACTTCATTGCAAATGACCTAGACTGAGTTGCACTGTCATGTAATGAATTTGATAGTAACTAAAGTCCACTTTGAGGTTACTGTACTATCAGAGACAGAGATGACAAAGCATTATCATTTTTATGTCACAGACCAGCTCTTTGTCTGTCTGTAATCAGCATCAAATGGGACTATTTCTGGATTGACACATTTTCTAGATTGTTCTCTGCTGTACACTTGTATGCTGTCACACATTTAGATCCTGTGATATTTCTGTTCTTTCCTCAGTCTTGAAGATGGTGGTTTTGTCTAAAGAGTACGGCTATGTGGCGCTGACAGGAGCGGCGTCATTTCTCCTGATGGCTCATCTGTCTCGTGCCGTGGTGAAGGCTCGGGTTAAATATAACGTCAAGGTAACATAACACACACTAATTACTATGGAAGCTTGTTTCTGCAACGAAATAAAAAATGTATAAAAGCTAACTGCAACTTTTTATCTCACATTTCATTCATGCAAGTTTATATGACGAAAAAATCAGAGATACACTAATGAGCCAAAACATTATGACCAGTCAAGGTGAAGTGAATATCATTGATCATCTCTTAACAAGGCCACATATGAAGGTCTGGGTAGATTAGATGGTAAACAAACAATCAGTTCTCATAATCAACATGTTGGATGCAGGAGAAATGAGCAGGAAAAGATCTGAGCAAGTTTGACAAGAGCCAAATTGTAACAGTAAGGCGATTGAATCAGAGTATCTCTGAAACAGCAAAGCTTGTGTGTTTCTCCCGGTCAGCAGTGGTGAGAATTTAACCAACAGTGTCTGAGGAGGGACAAACCACAAACCGGCGACAGGGTGTTGGGCGCCCAAGGCTCATCAATGCATGAGGGCAACGAAGGCTATCCTGTCTGGACCGAGCCAGCAGAAGGTCTACTGTGGCACAAGTCACACAAAATTTTAATGATGGGAGGAATGTGCTGCGTATGGGGCTGTGGAGCCAATCAGAGTGTCTCTGATGACCCCTGACCACCATCGAAAACACCTACAATGGGCCCACGAGCATCAGAACTGGATCTTGGATCAGTGGAAGAAGGTCGCCTGGTCTGATGATTCACGTTTTCTTTTACATCACGTGGACGGCCGTGTACGGGAGTGGCGTTTACCTGGGGAAGTGATGCACCAATCCAGTTGAGCATCTGTGGGATGTGCTGGACCAACAAGTTCAATCCATGGCGGCTCCACCTCACAACCTACAGGACTTGAAGATTCTGCTGCTAACAACTTGGTACCAAAGACCACAGCACACCTTCAGGGCTCTTGTAGAGGCCATGCCTCGACGGGTCAGCTCTGTTTTGGCAGCATGTGGAGGACCAACAGCAAATTAGGCAGGTGGTCATCGGTATAAACTCGCAATGTCAGATAAAAACTCACAATTCCGAGTTTGTATCTAAAGGTTCTTCTATGCATCACTGCAAAACCCCCCTTAATTTTTAGGAGAGTACTCTTGTCTAATGCATAATGTATTATGAGTTTTAGATATTTACATGTTTAATCATAAAATCTATATTCAAACAAAAATCTGATAGAAATATATATTTTAGAGAAGTGGTTTTCAACTGGTTTTGCCTCAGGACCCAGATTTTATATTGGACATCAAGTGGCGACATTACAAGTACAAAAGTTGTTTATTGTAAAAAAGTAAACCAACGTCTTTCAAATCAGATATTAATGTAATATACCATACTTCACACTCACATTATCTAAGTTTAGTGATCCTAACCACACACAATTATACGATTAGTTACATTTCATTGTTTACATTTAGCATTTATTCCTTCCACCATGTATGCGACCCATCAGAACAAAGTGCAAAGTGTTTTTTAGAGCACTGAAGCACTTCAGATATTTTCCTTAATGGTTTTTGTGTAATAATTAAGTTTGGCCTATGAAGAAAGTATTTATTTTCTAGTATCCTACAATGTACAGTGATGATCCAGAGACTGGCCACAAATTCAACTGTATCCAGCGAGCGCATCAGAACACGTATGCACGCATCTGTTCACTGCTAAATATTAAAGTTTCCTTTACAATAAATATCAGCTTATTTCATGTTTTACATTTGATGGAGAAGTGAGTGGTTTCCTTGTTACTTTTCTGATGATTTATTGATGCTGTTGTGGATATTTTGTCATTGTATTTATATACGTGCCATATTCTTCCAGTGTTGAAGTCCTGTCTCCATTCCTTTTTCATTTATCTGTGGGTGGGATTCAGCATCCAGTGAGTATAGATTTAAGCTTTATTAACCCTTACTGGACTATAATTACCCATGCAAGCTAATGCAAACTGAGAAATGAACTGTTTGTTGTGTTTCTCAGCGCCTGGCCAGTGTGTTGGGAATGATCTGGATTGTCAGTCGGGTGCTGTACGCTCAAGGATACTCTTCTGGAGGTGAGTCTCTTTGCACCACTGAAGTGATCTGTGTATATTCATGACAACTCAAATACAGTGAAATGAGTTTGTGTGTTCTGACCTGTTAGAGCCTGAGAAGCGCCGGCGCGGGTCGTTTGGGATGGTTGCTTTGCTGGGTTTGTTCCTTTGCACAGTGAACACCGGGAGAACGCTGCTCGGATGGGGACCTGGGTTAAAATGGCCAGTGTGTTTTAAATAGTGGGGGAAATAAATCATGTTTGCAATTTAATTCTACTGTAATTTTACATTCTATAAAGTGTCAAGTAAAAAAAAAAAAAACATGTTATGTAAAATTAGAACAACACAAGGAGGCTCATTTCACACTGTAAGACCTCTGGGAATTCTCTGTATGTACATTTGTGTTTTAAATAAATAACATTAAAGTTTTTTTTTGTATTTTCTGTTTAATTTTAATTTGAAAGGTTTGTGTGTGTGTGTGTGTGTGTGTGTGTGTGTGTGTGTGTAATTAACTGTAGTAGAACATGTATAATGACTATAGCAGTAGTTTAATTGTATAAGGAGTTTGCCAAGATATGTTGTGGATATTTTAGGAGCAGGTACGTATGAGGTATTAAAGGACTGATTCACTCTCAAATGAAAATTAGCCCAAGCTTTACTCACTCTCAAGCCATCCTACTTTCATGACTTTCTTCTTTCTGATGAACACAATCGGAGATATTCTAATAATTATCCTGACGCATCCGAGCTTTATAATGGCAGTGAATGGGACCCACGAGTATGAGCTGAAGAAAGTGCTTTCATCCACATCCATCCATCCATCCATCCATCCATCCATCATAAACGTACTCCACAAGGCTCCAGGGGGTTAATAAAGGCCTTCTGAAGCGAAGCGATGCGTTTGTGTAAAAAAAGGTGTGTAAACTGGCGTCGCGTCAGTTACACTTTTTCCGTAAATTGAATAGGGAAGGCGTGACGTAGCGGAAGCTTTTTGAACTGCAAGAGTTTTACACTTTCTTCGTACATTAAATACGGAAGGCGCATCAGAAAGAAGAAAGTCATATACACCTAGGATGGCTTGAGGGTGAGTAAAGCTTGGGCTAATTTTCATTTGAAAGTAAACTAATTCTTTAATGTGTTCACGGCACGTTTTACATATTTTTTTTAAAACACAGGTATGCAGTAGAATATAATGTATGTGGATGGTGTCATATCTTAGTATGACCCCCCCCCCCGATTTATCTAGTACTGGTCCAGTATGTTTGTTACGGCTCTTAAGGAGTGAGCGGCCATTAAACTAGATTTACTACATTTCCCATAATCCATGTGGTGGAACGGAAGTGGCGTAGAATATAGTGGCTCTTGGATTTAAACTGAAATGGGCACAGGACCGATGAAAAGAGGATTTTAGACATATAATCGAACTTTTAATTATATTTTTTATGACAGGATATTGGTTGGTAAAGTTTCTCTGAAATAATAACCGGTCGCTTCAGTGTTTTAAAGCGTTATTTCAGTTGTTTGTTTACTAAAGCTGAAACACACCTTCTGCAGAATCCGGTGACACTATGCGATCCGTTTAACTGTCGCTGTAACCTCACCTGTCATTATTCCCGCTGGATTAAAGTGCCTTCATAAAGCAGACAGACAGGTTTTATGATCGTGTTTAATTCGAGAAGCTGGTTATCAGGCGCTCAGGATGAACTGGGACCATCAGTTGAGCTCCATCATCTCCGAGGCTGACGGAAGTGTCGCAAAAATGAGGGTAAGAGAGTGTATTTCATCACTAATAATCATGTATTTGAATTTTTCTTAATGTATGTCAGTCTAGTATGTTGCTAATACTGGCCGCTAGAGTGCGCTCTCTATGTCTGCTAGACAAATTAAAGAGATAGTTCACCCAAAATTAAAATTCTGTCATTATTTACTCACCTTCATGTTGTTCTGAACCTCTATGTCATATGACTTACTTTCTTCTGTGAAATACAGCTTTAATTTACCTCAGTTATTAATATTGTGTCTTACAAGGAACGTCTAACTACATATGGAAGATCTCCCAGAGGAGCCGAAGGTAAACTAATTTTATATGATTATTGAGTCCATTAATAGACATTTGACAGATGGAGAATATTCTGTGTAATTCTTTTCAATTTCCATAGTCATGGAAAACCTGGAAAAAAAAAAAGAATCATTTCCTGGCCTGTAGAAGTCATAGAAATTAGTAAAATTTAAAATATTTAAAAAATTTTGTCAGAATATTAAAATACTACATTTGCTATTTGGGAGCAATGTTAGTTCAGTATTATTTATATACTATTACAGTTTTTATTTTATATTTTCAGTTTTCGTTTTCATTTTGTGCTTTTGCCATTTTTATTAGTTTTTTTTTTTCTTTCATTATTTAGGTTTAATTTTTTTTTATTTCAGCTTTGGATTTAGTTCAGTTCTAGGTTAACAGTTTAACTTTATTAAGTTGAAATAGTTTTAGTTAACAATAATAACCCTGTTTGGGAGTTAATTCTCCATAAAATAATAATAATTAACAAAATCCTTATCTAGTACTTTTAACAGGCTGAAAAAAATGATGGAAATTCATTGATCAGACGGTGTAAGAAATTTTTTCTACAACAAATAAACCGAATAAATAATTCAAGAGCAGGCCAATAAACATGCATACAAAGGGGGGAAAAGTGTGCTTAATAGTGAATTTATTTTATTGATTTATTGAACCTATTACAGCAGTGACCAAAAGTGATGTCTGGTCTAGGAAAATTGACATCTTCATCCTTTATTCAACTTTTTTTAAGGTTTTGTGAGCATATTGCTTAGTAGTCAATTGTTTTATTTGTGAGAATGCAATAAAACATGCCAAATTGTGAAGACATAATTTTTGTCCAGGCTCTCATACAAAGAAATTATGAACACATACAAAAACAAGAGAGAAATATTAATAACTGTTTATGTTGTATCAGTATATGCTTTTTCCTGTGAGCTTTTCAATGCATTTTTTGCATAGTAAAATAAAACCTGTAGCTGTAGTTTGCCTTTGTTTTGCTGAGTAATTTTGTCAGATAAATACCATAACAAAGTTTATTTTGTTCTTACCTCATATTTAAAATATTAAAAAAAAATACCTTGATGGTTTCATCAAACTTATAGTGTCATTAAAAACAAATATCCCCTCCAGACATCAATTTTGGCAACTACTGTACATGTTTAATCTGATTTCATGTGTTTCACTCTGTAGATGTGTTTCCGGTCAGAGACGTCACGGCCGGCGTTGATCTAAAGCCCACTTCCTCTCTCAGTCCTGTGGTTCAGTGGTCAGATCTGACCGCCATCCAGACACAGTTACAGCAACAGAGTCAGGTCAGACTTACACCTGCTCTGGTCACATGATATTAACGTCTGACTCCGATCACGCGTGGAGAGTTGAGTTAATCTGCTATTAATATGTGTTTGGGTCATATGACGTATTGGATCATTTATCTGTATTTAGTGCTGTCCACTTGAGATCGGATCATCTGAGATGGATGTAAACTGAGGCACAATATATTTTGTTTTGGAGATTATTAGGGCAAGATGCATCAGGTGAATAGGGTAAACATTTTTAAAAACATTAATACTGTTCAATCACAGTACATTAAAACAATTGTTTTGTATTACAAGTTTTCTAAAATGTTGTTTAAATATGCAAATGAGGCATTAAGTAATTAAATATGCAGCATTTGTATACATTTCCAGAACAGAAATATGAACATTGGATAAAGCCAGGTTTAAAACTTTTTGTGTCATCATGTTGATATATTAGAGTTTTTACAGAGAGGATTTTGGATATCTATTTTTATCACTCTATAAATCAGAAAATAGTCAACAGGCAGAAAAAAAAAAGTTTTTCACCATGGTTTTAGGAATAAAATGTTAAATATATTATCAGGCAAATCATATATGAGCAAACCCTTCTGAAAAACCTTCAAAAAAGAAATATGAAGAAAACTTAAGTTTGGTGTGTTCTATCTGCAAATAGATAGATAGCATATAGAGTCTATGAAGTCGAATGCATGAAAAAAACTGAATGCAGTGTCTTGCCTTAATATAATAAACTGAATCAGTATATCATTCTCGAATAACAAATAAGTTTCATGTGTTGTTTTTCCACAGGCCATTGAGACGTTAACACAGAGTCTTCGATTATTGGAAAGAGAACGAAGCGCTCAGCATAGACAAATACAAACATTACAAGGTGATCATCCATCTCATTGTGTTTCGTTGTGCTTCAGTATGCTAAGATTTTAAAGGGGTCATGACATGAGAAATCAAATTTACCTTGATCTTTGACATATAAGAAGTCTTTGTACCATTAAAACATCCTGCAAGTTTCACAGCTTAAAACGTCCTCTTCGTTATAAACAAAGCATTTATTTAATCTAGCTTCAAAAAACGGCTCGTTTTGATATTGCGGGATCTGTGACGTCACACGGGCAAATACATTAGCATATGACTGCCTCCAGAGCAAGACATCGATGGAAAGTACATCATCGCACCATAGGCCCCACCCACTGGCATTTAGTCGCTTGACGGCTGACACTTGCCTACACTGGACGTGAACGTTGCGTCAAAAAAAGAAAGAAAAAAGAACCCATTATAATCGCTGATGCTGTCTACACTGGATACAGTATACAGATGCGTGTTCAGTTTCTGACATACTCCACGCACTTGAGTCAGTTGTGGAAAAACACTTTATCATTATAAGTGAACCTCAAGTAACATTAAAATAATAAAAAATCCATGTCATGACGCCTTTAATTAACACATCTTTTCAATAAGCTAGTAAATAGAATATGGCAAGAACAAAATCTGCTCTGATTGAGTTGATATTAATTCTAGAGCCGGTCTCTTCCAGAGAAGCAGAAGAGACTTCAGGATAAACTGGAGGAGAGAGAGCGGAATGCGGAGCGGAAATCATTGAGCCCTGGACCGGATCGACGGATAGAGCAGTGGAAGAGAGAGATGGATCGAGAGCTGAGCAGCCTGAGAGCTCAGATCAACCAAGCCACGACTCTAGGAAACCAGGAAGAAAGGTCTGGAATGAGTCTTTCGTGACATCTGTGGAAAATAAATAAACCTGGTCAAAAGTTTGGAATAATTATGATTTTTTTGTAATGTTTTTTAAAAATGCTCACCAAGAATACACTGAACAACAGTAATGTGAAATATTATAACAATTTCAAATAACTGTTTTCTGTTTGAATATAGTGTGAAATTTAATTTATGCATGTGATCTAAAGGTGAATGTTCAGCATCATTACTCCAGTCTTCAATGTCACATGATCCTTCAGAAATCATTCTAATACGGTGATTTAGTGCTCAATTATTATTAATTATTATTGGTGCTCAAGTATTAATTATGGTTTGTATTATTATCAATGTTGAAAACAGTTTTTCTGCTTAATATTTTTTGTGGAAACCGTGATTTTTTTTTTTTTTTTCAAGTTCAAAAGAACAGCAATTTAATGCATCCTTTGCTGTTAATAGAAACAAAGCTGAAATAAAATAAAATAAAAATATTAGTTGAACTTAAACTAAATGAAAATTAGAAATGTTGTCTTGGCAATAAACTGAAATAAGATTAAGTTTAAGTTTTAAGCACAAATTATTAACTGGAAATAAATAAAAACTAAAACTAACTAAAACTGAAATAAATAAATAGCAATACTCAAAACTAATAAAATTACAAAAGCACAATGAAATGACTAAAAATTAAACTGACATAACTAAAAGCTAATTTAAAATTATTATTAAAACTAATAAATCTAAAACTAAAAACACTGCACTGAAGACTGGGGTAATGATGCTAAATTGCATCACACATTTGAAAATATATCAAAATAGAAAATATATTTCAAAATATTAATGTTTTTACTGTATTTTTGATCAAATAAATGCAGCCTTGGTGATCAGAAGAGACTTCTTTCAAAAACATTTAAAAAATTGGAATTATTCCAAACTTTTTACCAGCAGTGTATATTATAAAAAAGTGTTGCAAATATATTGTAAATATTCACTCTAAGATCTAAGATGCACAATAAGATCTGCAATGTGTATTAAAAAAGTAAATAGGGTCAGTTTTGATTTCATCTTGACTTTAAACTAAGTATGCTAGTAATAATAATATAATAATGATAATAAGTTTAGTTTATATAGCGCCTTTCTGCAAACTCAAGGTCGCTTTGCAATACATAAATATGACCGCAGACAGAAAAACAATACGAAAACATAAAATGCATAACACATAACATCATACAGTCAGAGGTCTGAGAAACAAGAAACAAAAAGATATGTTTTAAGGTGGGTTTTGAAATCATGTAATGATGAATGTGTTTGGGAATGGAGTTCCAAAGTGTGGGGGCAGAGATGCAAAATGCCCGACCACCAAATTATACTAGCTTGTGACGTGGAATCAACAACAGACCAGTATCAGATAGTAAAACATTGTGAACATAGACTAGTGTAAAGGAAGCAGTTGAACAGCTTGTGCATGTACAGAGTACAGACTTTGATTGTTTGTAAACAGTTTCAGCTCTAAACTCCGCAGAGAAGAACTGGAGCAGCTCCGGAGAGAGGTGGACATTCTCAAAAACAAACTGAGTAGGTCATATACTAGTTACTTTTCATATACCTGCATAGAGCATGTTTGATGCTATAGATGCATGTGCATATCAGATATACACTATAATGTTACATGCATAAATCAAACTCTTTCAGTATATGAGTGTCCTGTTATTACAGTCAGGGCTTTCTGCCAGTGCAAATGCACTTTGTGTTAAAATAAACACGTCCTCTGTCACGTAAATAAACATCACGCTCAGATACGGGCTGTGTTTGTGTTGGCTTCACATTCATAACGACTTCAATATTGATAGACATTCTGACTCTGGGCGTTTGGCTACATTTATACTATGTTCATGAATGTTAAAAAAGCAAACTGGTTTGTGTTTCTGTAGTGCGGCAGGAGGAAGATACGTTCCAGCTCCAGTCAGACGCCAGAGAAACAAGGAGACAGTATGAACGCAGCTTTAAGGTAAGTGACACACACACACACACTACCGTTCAAGCGTTTAGGGTCAGTACGTTTTTTTTTTGTTTTTTTTAAAGAAATTAATACTTTTATTTAGCAAGGATGCATGAAATTAATCAAAAATGACAGTAAAGACATTTATAATGTTACAAAAGACTAAAATAAATGCTGTTCTTTCTAACTTTCTATTCATCGAAGAATCCTGAAAAAATTTATCACATGGTTTCCACAAAAATATGAAGCAGCACAACTGTTTTCAACATTGATAATAACCAGAAATGTTTCTTGAGCAGCAAATCATCATATTAGAATGTTTTCTGAAGGATCATGTGACACTGAAGACTGGAGTAATGATGCTGAAAATTCAGTTTTGATCACAGGAGTAAATTACATTTTAAATATATTCAAATAGAAAACAGTTATTTGAAATTATAATAATATTTCACAATATAACTGTTTTTGTTGTATTTTTTCTCAAATAAATGCAGCCATGGTGAACAGAAGAGACTTCTTTCAGTACCTTTCAAAAATGTTCCGACCCTAAACTTCTGAACATTAGTGTACATGCTTTTATCTTTTCTGATTTCTTAAAAGGGTTTGTTTTTTTTCCTTCCGAAGTTAGTCAAGATTTTTATTGACTCTCAGAATTAAACAGGCTGTTGCTACTGTACCTTTAATATGCATTTAAAATTACTTCTGTATGTAAATGTCCTCTGTTATGATATGCAGTATATGAAGACTTCAGATGCAAAAAGCCATCTTCCTAGTGCCATCTGAAATTTTCTTCTAAAATGAGCATTTTTATCAAACTTTTATGTTTAGGGTCAGAAATTTCATTCTAATGGCAATTAGTCCTTTTCATTGCCATTAGAGTGAAATTACTGCCCCTAAACATAAAAGTTGAAAATTTCAGATGGCACTTGGAGGCTTTTGCATCTGAATATCAATTTGCATAAGGATTCATGTTGTGAACGAGATGTTTTTGCTGTGTAGTTTTAGTAAACAGCATGTTCTGTGTGCTGTTTTGGCTCAGTTTACACTCATTTCAGTGCTCATGTGATGTTTGTATTCTGCAGACATTAGAGAGTTTTACAGATTCGTACCGTGCACACAGTTTTGAACTAGCTCGGATGGTGTCACAATACCAGCACACTCAACAGGAAGTACGTGACCTCAGGTGAGTGCGTCCTACAAAACAGCTAGCGCAGTGGTTCTCAACCAGGGGGCCTCAAGATGACTTTAAAATGAATCTAAACAAGCATTAAAATGAACTAAAAGTCAACATTATTCACCCTCTTAAAGCTAGGGTAGGCAATGTTTTTCATAAACACTTTTTGTTATACTGGTTGAAACTTCGTCCAGTCATTGCATTTGGTCCAAAGGGGTCTACGAATGCTTCTTTTGTTTCCCGGGCCACGAAGGATAGAACGAGTGGATCCTTCGCAGCCTAGTCTATCCCAAGATTCAGTGCACGTTGCTGACTATTGGTTATTTTTTTTAAAAAGGAAATTGCCGGATCTTATGCTTTTAAAGCTAGCTTGCTATTGCTAGCCTCTCTGAAATTGCCTACCCTAGCTTTAACAAGCAGTTCTCAGTGCATTAATTAATGTTACGATACATCTTTTGATCTTAACAATGTAGTAGATGTTGAGATTAACATAACTAAGATTAATAAATGTTGTAGAAGTATTGTTCATATTAAATAATGTACTTAACTAATGGTAACAAGTGAAACCTTACTGTAAAGTGTTACAGATTAGTTTATTTTAGTACTTCAACTTAAACTAAACTCAATTGAGAAATGTTGCAATTAGATAAAGTGAAATTAAAGGTGTTTGTTTTTTTGTTTTTTTTTATATTTTATTTCAGTTAACATTTATTTTATGGTTTTAGCTAATGATAATAACCCTGATGAGAGGAGGGCACTTTATTGTTTATGTGTGATTCAGAGTCACTGTGTCTGAGCTGAAGGACGAGGTGAGAGGTCTGGTCCTGAGAGACGCCCTCCCCACACCTGCACAGGTACCACAGAAACCAGGTGAGACGCAGCTGTGAACACACACTAATTAAAGGGTCTTATACTGTATTAGTTTCCCCTTGAAGGCCACTTATAATTTTAGTTTTTTTTTGTGTGTGTGTGTGTGTGCCAAAAACCATCTTTTAGCATCTCCCTGACATTTGGAATCAAACTGACTGTTTTTGCCTGCTGCACCTTAAAGATTTCTGTGCAGTTTCCCTCTTTTTATGTGGTGTCCTTTCATTCTGCACCTGTGTAGTACCAGTGGTAACCGTGAAGACGAGGCCCGAGAGACAGGTGTCATCAGGGTCAGAGGATGATTTCAGTCCCACCCCCAGTCTGGCTGAGATCAGCTCAGACGAGTTGGATGCATCCTGGCTGGAAGAACCAGGTGACACATGGACACATAACCGCGCCAGACACTGACACAAGTGATACACGTGCACTGAAGGGTGAATCGGGTCGTATTTCACTGTAAAATCTAAATAAAAATAAGCCTTTAGTACTCTTTTTTTTTTTTTTCATTGTTTTCTTAAAGGATTAGTTCACTTCAGAATTAAAATGTCCTGATAATTCACTCACCTCCATGTCATCCAAGATGTTCATGTCTTTCCTTCTTCACTCAAAAAGAAATGAAGGTTTTTGAGGAAAATATTACAGGATTTTTCTCCATATAGTGGACTTCACTGGGGTTCCACGAGTTGAAGGTCCAAATGTGAGTTTCAGTGCAGCTTCAAAGAGCCCAGACGAGGAATAAGAGTCTTATCTAGAGAAACGACCGGTCATTTTCTAAAAAAAATAAAAATTATATACCTTTTAACCATAAATGCTTGCACTGCTCTGCGATGCGCATTACGTAATCACGTTGGATTCATGTGTGACGTGTATATATATATATATATATATATATATATATATATATATAATACGTTTATTTTTAAATTATTTAATTACTTTATTTTACATTTTTCATCAACTTGTGAACCCCAGTTTGGGGAAACCCAGGTTTACACTAACAATTACCCTTTTTTCTAATTGATTTTAGAGCTACAAACCAAAAGGAGGCACCAACGTGTTCGTCTAAATTTAGACCTCTCAGGAAGTGACATCAGCAATGCTGGAAGTGGGCTTGAGAGCAACCTTGACGATGCTGAAGGGTTGGACAGAATTTCAGACAGTCCTCCAGATCTCAGTCTCAGTGACCTCTGACCTTAAAGGCCAATAAACCATCGTGCTGCTATTAGAGGAAATGGAAACCTTGTTTTTAAGTGTTGACTAGGTAGGCTTAAGAGTGTAACGGACAGTTTACTTCTGTCATGAAGGCCTGGACTGATCTGTTTCTAATATAATGAATCTACGTTGAGGTAAAATTAAGTCCATGGTGCACACTGAGTTTTTGTAGTATTCAATAAGACTGACACACATTAGACACAGATAGTCTTTATAGGCTTTGTAAGTATTGCATTGACATGCTGTATTTGGAACCACATAGTAGCATACTACTCTTGCTAATTTTATCTTTCTATGGCAGAAATGGTAAGATAAGTATGCGGTTCCGAATTCAGCCATACAGTATTCTAGAAATTGAGGTATTAGTTAACAACAAAAGATGCAAAACGGCTTTTGAAATGATGCAGAAAAGGGGTTTTGAATATGAACATGCAACACAAAACACCCAAACAGTCAAAGAGAGTTGGACTTGTGCTTGTGTACATGTTTCAACATATTTGCAGTCAGTATTTGAAGCATATTTACATAAATGTTTATTTATAATGAATCGCTCACAGTAAGACCAGAAACCTCTATTTCACATTGACTTCAAGTTGTGGAAAAAAATCAACTTTTTACCACTTAATAAATCTGAATAATTATATTGTGCTTGTGTTTTTAGTGTTGTGAGACAACTTTCAAAAAGTAACAATTTAGTGTGTATTTTAAAGACTTTTATTAATTAAAAAAAGAACAAAGTGTAATAAGAAATGCACTCTCACAAGTTATTACATGAAGTAAACAATATCACACATCCATCAGCCAACAAACCACAAGAACGGAAATACTGTATTTTTCACTTTTATTAATCAATAAAAAATGGGTGTTAAGTTTCTAGCTACATTTTTGTTCATTTTTTTTTTTTTTCTCAGTTTTTATAAAAAACATTTCAGGCACAAGAAAAGCTTTAAAGTGATAGGTCACCCAAAAATGAAAATTGTCATCATTTACTCACCCTCAAGTTGTTCCAAACATGTATGAATTTCTTTATTCATTTGAACACAAAATAAGATATTTTGAAGAATTTTGGAAACTAAACCGATGACGTAGCCATAGTATTTTTTCCTACTATGAAAGTCAGTGGCTTTCGTCATCTGTTTGATTACCATCATTCTTCAAAATATCAAAATGTTCAACAGGAACAACTTGAGGGTGAGTAAATGACAAAAAATGTCATTTTTGAGTTAACCATCTCTTTAAAACTATGGCTAAACGTCTTGCTGTGCGTTGCTCAGTGTTGGCTGCCTGTCAAAGTGCACCTAAATAGATATTTTTATCTTAAAACATAATCTTAAAAGCAGCAGAATTATGTCTTATTGTAACTGTGAAAGCATTGAAGTTGTGTTTAGGTTAAAAAAGCCAACTGCATTTTCGCCATTGTAGTTTTGTCTATTTGAAGACAATCCAAATGATAAAAATAATTCCCAAGTGAATATTTATATGCCAGACAAAAATAGCATTTCTCAGAAGTAGAAACATCCTTGGGAATGAAGCAGAGAACAAAGTGAAATTAACACTGGAAAATGATTACTGATGCTGTTCATGTTTAAAAATCAGTTTACAGTAATGCATTTACTATGAAGTCTATCTTTGTGTGTGTCATGCAAAGGTTACAGTGTTTAGCAGCTTTACAGGAGTTGGAAAACAGTATAACTTTACACAGACAAGGTTAGTACACCATTTAATCACCCTAGTCTCATGTTAACATGTATATTGTTTACATCATGTGGCTGTACTGTTGAAAATGCATTTCATTGTTTATTTTGGTGCCCCTTAGACTTGCATTATAAGTGCACTACTGTAAACATGATTGTTGCTCTTTAACAAAAACAAGAACTTAATCAGAAAAACAACAAAGCAGCAAGTTAGAATTCTAGAATTAGACAAAATGTAACACACACACACACACACACAACTGAAGCAGATCCAGAAATGACACAGCTATCGGAGAAACAAATGAACACACACAGCCAAAAACAGCTCCCAAATATTCCCGCAGCACACGACCCTTCCCAAACCCCACGTAAAGTGCAAGAATACAACCCAAAAAAACAGGCACTGACGGCCACGGTGAATTTAAAAACTAAAGTGGAGTGTTACGCTACATTTAGTCCTGTGACAGAAACAACAGGAGTGTTTGTGCCTCTATGAAGCACATGAGCCATTCACTTCTGTCTGTCTTGTGTTGAACAGAGGATGTTGGGCGCTCTGAAGATGTCCGAGGAACATCAGCGTTTTTCAGTAGCTGTACATGGAGAGAGGGGCGTCCTCCAGCATATCGTCCTGAAACACACAGATGTCAGTGAGTCGTTCTTAGGAAACCGCTATATGTGTCCCAATGACATAAAGAGGCCATATTATACACTTTTACAAAGTCTTGATGTTGTTTTAGGGCTCTACTAGAGTACGTTTTTATGCTTGAATGTTCACGCACATTATTTTCCCCATATTTGACATTGCTGCAGCACAATTTGTCAGTAATGCTGTTTAGTTCCTGTATCGATGAAGCCCCTCCTTCTGAAAAGCACAATGTGCTCTGATTGGTCGGCTTGAGCAGAGTGTTGATTGATTAACTGCTCTGAGTGTGTTTGGGAAATGTCCCGCCCCTTACCATAACCGCCAGTTTCAACACACTACTAACTCAATCAGGCCCTACACCTGTATTTTGCAAATGCCTTGGGCAGGAATTATTTAAATGAGGACTATTGTGATGTGTTCCTTCCTGGAAGAAAACTCAAGACTACAATGGAGGTACAGGGAGTTTCAGGGAGTTCAGAAACTGAGACACTGATTTAGAGAATAACTCCTGCTGGAGGGACTTTGTGCTTTTGAACTTTGCAGACCTTTATCATGTTTAAACAGCAACATTACACACTAAAGAAAGATGAACATTTAAAAGGCCTAACAGGACCCCTTTAACAGGAAACTAAATTATGTGATGGATTTTCATTACATACAGGTTTAGTCTAAAGATAATTTTAAATGTTTATTAGGCAACCTTTTCTCTGGCAGAATTGCAGAACTTTTCCCTGTATTATGTTCAGTCTTGAATATTTAAGGGAATTAAAAAAAAAAATTAAAAAAAATCAGTATCAGTTATGGCCTATTTCTAATATCATATTTATGGTAGTGACATCAAAAAAAGTATTACTTTTTTTAATCAATATCATCAGTATGGCCCTAAAATGGGTAAATATAATGTGTTGAAAGCAGAATTAGCACAATATTAATGGGTTATATAGAATTTTAACATTTTTCTTTTCTTGAAATTAAAATATCATGCATTTACTATTGTATTTTTGTCCTAGATTTTTTGAGAAAAAGCAAAATTGCTGATTTTTTTCTGTGCATGACCTGTGTTCATTTCTGACATATTTAAGGGAGTAACATAATAAAAATATTGATTTTTAAAGTGCCCCTATTATGCAATTTTAAAGGCTCCTAATTTTGTTTTGGAGGTCTCCGAAAATAGGTTTACATGCATCCAAGATCAAAAAACAGTTACATTTTCTAACAAAATACACTGCACATCACCTCTTTTCTTACACTCTTTAAAACGGCTCGATTAAGGATTCGATCTCTCTAAACCCCGCCTTTCCGAGAGACTGCCCTGCTCTGGTCAGACAGCCCAGTCTGTTATAACTGGTCTACCGCTTACAGCGCGTTTTGGAAACGAAACGTCCATTACCATATCTGAATTTCAGCTCCAGATCTTCCTCAGTGCTTGATACGCAGTGATACGAACAGCAAAGCTGGCGTCGGTTTTACCGTATCAATTTGAGTCTTCATCCTTTGGAAGATTTGCTTCAGCAGCAGAAAACAGCATCTTCTCGACATGTCGACAACACAAACCAAACTCTTTCAGGGCTCAGCTACAACTAAAGTGTTTGAGGGTTAAAGTAGACGTTCACGGGCAGCCAATGAAGATCATAGACTGGCGTTAGGCAAATTTGTTACAAACCTACGTAGGTTCATGTAGGAAGTAAGACTGGAATTATTGACGACTCATTTCAGGCAGTTGAGCATTGGTTCTTTCTTTTGGGAGACAAAACTCAATTTATCGGCACTTTGATATTTGAAACTTTGTAGACCTTTTACATTCACATACAGTCATATCACACTGCATGAATGGCAATATTTGAAAAACATAATAGGGGCACTTTAACATCAATATCATAGTGGCTCTTCTAATGTTTATGGCGGTGGTACATTTGAGCCTAAAATGGGAAACTATAACATCTTGAAAGTTCAGCCATAACTTTTTTTTTTTTAAAGGAAATGGCATAGCATTAGTATAAATCATCTAAATGTCTTCCTGAGAACGAACCCTTTCTTGTCAGTGTTGAACTTCTGTGACGTGGCTAATTGCTTAGCAGTTTATTTAGCTGGTATGTGTTTGTTTTGAAATGAATCGAGGAAACTGAAGTCCTACCATGGGGAGATCTTGAAGTCTGCGAAACTCTGGGCCGTCATTTGTGTTTCTGAATTTCAGGAATATGAGGACCGACACAATGGCAGCAACGACGACAAACGCTGACACCAGTCCAGCCAGGAGCGGGTCAGTGGATACTTTATTGTCTAGAAATCCCAGGAAGAAGGAAAACAGAGAATGAGAGAGAGAATTATACTAGCACACTTTCTGGAAAATAATATGTAAATATTGTGTGTTTTTGTGCTTGAGCGTTTCGACAGTGACGCACAGGCCTGGCCAATCCACAAAGATCTGTCTGTTCTTTAGTTGTGTCAGCGTGAAGACGTCCCGGCCCTCAGGCGTCCCTCAGAGCTCGGCGTTACTCTACAGATATAATGACGCTCTTGTTTCCCAAACGTACCATTATCAGTCTATCTGCTGTTAGACATCTATTCATATCCAGTTTTATGGGGATTTGTTTTGCTCGCCATTATGGTAAACAAAAATGCAGATGTGCACTAAATATTTGTGTGTGCAGCTGTATTCGGCCACAAAGGCTTCAACAAAATGAATAATCATGTGATGTTTGATATCACAGCAATAAATCATGTCCGCACTGAAACACAGAAGGCTTTCTGTCCAAATGCATCCTAACCAGGCACGAGAAGTTTCCAGCAGAAAGTCATGTTTTTGTCCTCACTAACAGTCAAAACGTTCAAATGTTTGGGGTTGGGAAGATAAGTCTCTTACGCTTACCAAGACTGCATTTATTTGACCAAAAATACAGTAAAAATTGTGAAATATTATCACAATTTAAAATGTGTTTTCTATGTGAATATAGTGTAAAATGTAATTTATTCCTGTGATCAAAGCTGAATTTTCAGCATCATTACTCCAGTCTTCAGTGTCACATGATCCTTCAGAAATCATTCTAATATGATGATTTGCTGCTCAAGAAACATTTCTGGTTATTATCAATGTTGAAAACAGTTGTGCTGCTTCATATTTTTGTGGAAACTAATACATTTTTTACTGTCTTTACTGTCACTTTTGATCAATTGAATACATTTTTGCTTAATTTTCTTGCTTGCACTACAAAATACATCAAATATGGCGGATAATGGAAGAGTAATTAAATATATACTTAAAAGTACTGACAAATATTGTTTATAATAATTACATTTAATATATGCATTATATTTAATAAATACATTACTCTTAATATATTTAATATATATTTAATAATTCAGAATTCATACTGAAAAGTACTGACAAAAATATTTTATAATAAAAAGAATACATTATATTTAAGTATTTAAATATACTAAGTGTAATATATATTTGATATTTAAAAAATTTACATAAACGTACTAAGTAGTTTATAATAATTGAATACACTTGTTTAGTTATTAATGTTACTATATTAATATATAACTATTAATATAGCTTTATATATAACGATTAATCAAACGATTAATCGCATACAAAATAAAAGTTTGAGTTTGCATAATATGTGTGAATACTGTGTGTAATTAATATGTATATATTTAAAAGAAATATGTTATTTATTTACAAAATAATTTAATAAATACATATACTTGTAAATATTTCTCAAATATATATATATATATATATATATATATATATAAAGTGTGTATATATATTTAATAATAAATGTAATAAGTGTAAATCATATTTGCTGAACAAAGTCTTACATTTACTAGTGAATCTAAGATGGATGTTCTTGTGTTGAGGATGTTTTTACAAGAAAACAAGATAAAATACTGATCATGAAAATAAATTTTGCAGTCTAAAGGTATGGCTACATTTACCGTTGCTTAACGAAATTTGGCAGACGAAATCCAGTTATTCTAATAGGAATGTGTGCGGAAAAGATTCCCCAAGTTGGTCAGACGAATTCACCAGCTGACCAACAGAAAGCTGCTTGGTTTGACTGTGATTTCTGTGTGAACGGTGCTTCATACATCACTGCGCTGTTAAAAATGGACACCAGACCTGTTTTTGCATGCACAATTTCATGACCACACCTTATCATCAAGCAGGAATAGCCACTGTTTTCACGTACCATCGTCTCCGACGTTCAACGCCGAGGGGGTGTGCGCGTGGGCTTTGGCCTGGACGGGACTGCTGCTTGTTGACATCTGTGTGCTGACCGCGGGGAAGGCGGCTGCAGAGGATGAGGACATTGTCGGAGAGGATTTCTGTTTGGGACGTGCGCTCGTTGATTCTGGCCGGGTCGCTTCTGGAGCTCTGGTGGTTTCAGGTGGTGTCGGGTGGAAGGTGGTGATGTGGATGATGCTCGTGGACTCATGGGTGGTAGATGGCAGGACTGTAGTAGGTGTTGTAGGTCTTACCATGGTAACTGTTGTCTGATTATTCGTAGGTAACACATCAGACTCATTTCGACTCTCAGTGATGTTTCTAGAGAAACTGACGCTCTCCACTATGGCGGATGAGTTCGCCACTGTCTCTGATGGTGAAACAGACATGATGGCGTCAAGACAGGAAACACACACAAACAAAGTGTTGTTCAGATTTGAGTGCAACAGTTGCACAATTATAATAATTTTGATATATGCCATATGATAGTGACATAAATCAGTCATGTTTTTAAGAAATCTCATAAGGACTGCATTTATTTGATGAAAAATACAGTAAAAATAGTCATATTGTGAAATATTAGTACAACTTAAAACAACCGTTTTCTGTCTGACTATATTTTAATGCGTAATTTATTCCTGTGATCAATACTTTTCAGCATCACAGCATTCAGTGTCACATGATCCTTCAGAAATCATTCTAATATGCTGATTTGCTCCTCAAGAAACATTTCTGATTATTATCAATGTTGAAAACAGTTGTGCTGCTTCAGATTTTTGTGGAAACCGTGATACATTTTCTCCAGGATTCTTTGTTGAATAGAAAGTTTTAAAAAACAGCCTTTATTTGAAATCTGTAACATTATAAATGTCTTTACTGTCACTTTTGATCAATTTAATGCATCATTGAGGATTAAAAGTATTAATTTCTAAACTGTAACTGTACACAGTATACTTTCATGAAGAACTAATAGGTTGTTAAAAAGTGTTTTTTCCCCTTTTAGTCATGTCCTATCTCGCCTATTGCACAAAGTAAGCTAGGACCGCCACTGGTGCCCACTCAAAAAATGGGTCCATGACGTCCCTGGTGGGCAGAACTGTAATTATTACCATGTTTCCATGGTGACCTCTGCATAATTACACAAACATGGCAGCATTTCACAGATCTGTTGACAGAAATGTTGTGAAATTACTAAAACGCATACATACTGAGGTGAATAATGACAGATAAAATGTAGCTTTGGGCTTTTTTTCTGTAATGAGCACACATTCATGAGCACACATGAGCACATGACTCAACAGGCGGCTACATGTTCAGTGCCGTTTCTTTGGTTGGTGATGCCTTCCTTGGGACTTTGTTAAAGACAAAAAGCATTTCCAACCCATTTTAAGTCCTGTACTGTGACTTATGTCTGAGTGAAACATGATATTCGGTCAGTCAAATCGCAGGGTTAGACTTGTTTTAATCCATTAGAAAGTGATTGGATTGTGTAAAGGTGGTCTGTTTGTGACCGATGGGGGAAGGGATGAAAAGTAAGAGGGCTTGGAGATGTCAGAAAAAAGGAAAGTTGCTTCAGAGGTGCAATTTCTTTCATTTTGATGATCTTTTTTTTCCTGTGTAATGACAGGAACATGTAAATAAAGTTTATTTGCATGTGTTCATGAACCAGAAATGAGGAACCACTGGTGTTGGTTGTTCTGCAATCATGTGAATGTGAAAACACTGAATGTTTGCCACATATGTGTGAGTTCTTTAGCGAAAGAGAGAGAGGGGCTGTGTTCACAATATCACTATCTAGCATGCTATTACTATTTCTGCAGTATGTATGCTACCATGCATTCAAAAATGTGGGGTCACTGAGATTTGTTTGAAAGAAATTAATACTTTTATTCAGCAAGGATGCATTAAATTGATCAAAAGTGATGGTAAAGACATTTAAAATGTTACAAAAGATTTCTGTTTCAAATAAATGCTGTTGAACTTTCTATTCGTCAAAGAATCCTGAACAAAATGTATCACGGTTTCCACAAAAATATGGAGCAGCACAACTGTTTTCAACATCGATAATAATCAGAAATGTTTCTTGAGCAGCAAATCAGCATATTAGAATGATTTCTGAAGGGTCATGTGACACTGAAGACTGGACTGAAAATTCAAATAATGAGAGTAGTATGCAAGTATTGCCAATTTAGCCCTTCAGTGTGACGAAGGAATCACAGCTAATATCAGACATGATGTTTAACATCTTTTTCTTGACACATTTGATTCGACTGTCAACAGTTAAGACATTTTACCACAAAATCAATTTAACAAATGAATGAATGTTTGGAACGACACGAGGGTGAGTAAATGATGACAGAATTTTTATTCTTAGGTTAACTATTCCTCTATGGTAGTTTAGTTTCAATAAAAAGAAATTAGCAGAAAATATGTGTAGACTGAATCTGTTATTTGTCTGATTTGAAACAGTTTTATTTTACTATTATTTATAAAGTATTTATTATTTGTATATATTTCAGAATATTTTATGTGTATTTGTCATTTTTCTTTTTTTTTCTCCCAGTTTTTTAGTACGTCAACTTGACCTTAGTTGATCCAGTGATTAGTTCTCCCTCACAAACGCTTGTTGTTGCAGTCTTGGAACTTGCTCAGAGCCTATTAGATTGGGGTTTTGACGACACTGTTAATCTCTGAATAAAAACCCAGATTAATAAATGGTGTACCTGTCGTCGTGTCTGTGTGAGGCGTGGGCTCAGTGCTGCTCGTGTGGTTGGTCGAGGACTGTGTCTCATTGACAGGTGGTGTCTCCGGCTGCAGGGACGATGTCATGTTGACGTCAGGCACGACCTCTCTTCTCTTCACAGTGGTGTAAGGTGATGAGGACACGTGAGCCGCAGATGACATGCAGCGGTAATCACCTGAAGACAGGAGTAAAACGAGGATACAGAGATGACGTATGAATCAGGAACACAGAACTAGGGAAATTTTGGTCTGTAACATAAATTATTCAAAGTAATCTGCATATTTAAATGAAAATGGGTGTTATCATAAATTAAAAATGAGAGAATGTCTCTGCCAAATCAGAATCCACAAGAGGGAATGTTTAAACCTCTTCTGTCTTTCATAATCTGATGAAAAGTATTAATAATGAATTCAATCATTTAATTAAGCAACATTGGAACATCTGAAATTAAATAAGTTGAAGTAAAAAATTAATTAAAGCTAAATAGAAAAAAAAAAGTAATGATAAAGTGGCAAAAAAACAACCAAATGACTAAAATTTTAAATTAAAATGGAAAATATATATAATGGAAAATAAAAGCTATATAGTAAATACACTGTAAAAATATACGTTTTACAAGAATATTTCAGAAAACTTCAGAATTTCACATTTAATTCAATGTGTTACTTGCTGTTTAATTGTGAAATTTACGAGTTTCTACACCAAATTTTTTCAGTGTAGTACAATAATATATAAATAGTAAAATAACACTGCTGACTTCACTTGAAACATAAATTGACAGTATTTTTATCTAGTTTGCCCATGCACAGCTCGCTGGTATGATACTAGTATGTAGTTACCAGAGCATTGTTTTGAACAGATTTACAATAACATTTATCAGTCATAAATAAAATTAATTATTTGTTGTAGATGTTGGCTAATATCTGTACATCATTATTTGACTCAAGAGACTTCCTTTAACATTGAGCTATTATAGGATCCCTAATCTCTGTCTCACTCGCTCACACACACACACTTGTGTTTGTGGGTCATTACCCAGAATCCTTAGGGATTTTTTTTTTTTTAAGGGTTTTGTGCACCACACCCTGCCACTTCACAAGATTTCTTTTGGCTGAACTCCTCAATAACAGCCCTGTTCTGATCAACTGCCGCCCCACGTCACGAACCACACAACCCGCTCGCAACGGGAATATACGACGACTCCGGAGGATATTTTGGGAGTGTGATTCAGAGCATGATTCAGCAGTTTATTTTGTTATTTTATTAGGAAAAATACACCAGTCCACAGCATGAAAATGGCCTGAGCAGCATCAAACAGAACACATTTATCACAATGCTTCATAAAGACAGTCTATGGCCTTTTTATAATCACTAGCACTCTCTACACTAGCACTTTCGCTCTTAACCTTTGCACCATTTTTTTTCTCTCTCTCTCTCCATTTAGTTTATTTTTGTCTCAAACCACACATCTTCCATTTAAGCCCTGTGTGTGTGTGTGTGATATGAACACAGCTCACATTATATTAGAGAACGGTACAGCATTACACACAACTTCATTTTTTTTTCACATCAGCCTCCTTTAAAGGCCCACTGAAGTGTCTTGGAACATGCAACATTATTCAATGTGTTGACGTAATTTCCACTGAAACAGGATGACAGGGCAGTACATATCAAACACCACCTCCCCTTTTTTTAAAATAGCCAATAGCATTTAGTTTATATCACAGCTCGGCCAGAGCCGTTTCCTTCTAATCTCTAACCGTTTCTCCTCCTAATCTCCTCCATATCGCTTTAAAATACAGCATTCTGTGCAGAATTCAAATGGGTCCGATACGTTTTGTGGTCTGCACCGATATTAATCGCTCTGTGCTATCGTGTCTCTGAACCGGAGCAGACTGTGTGTGCGCTGACACACTAACATGAACCCAGACTTCATTCGCCTCAATTGAAAGCATATTTTATATGAACAAGTGACCAATTTTAGCCACAGATTGAGCGTAGAGAGCGGGATGCTTTAGATTCTAGAGAGCATTTTATTGGTCATAAAATCTGATGAGAAGCTCAAGTGCAGGGTGATGTCATCAAAATCATTGATCCATATTGGCGGTAGTGACGAGACTGTTTTTGAACGCTTATATCTTCTACGAATTCTGACATTCGCTGCATCTGAAATCAAACACTTCTCTACTATAAAGTAGCTGAAAAATAGTATGTCACCAAAGTAGTACATCCAAATTCATAGTACTCGAAAAACAGTAGGCGAAAAGTCCCCGGATGACCTACTATTTCCGGCGAGATTCTAAAAAATGTGCATTCGATGGACACTTTACTATCCCATGAGGCCACGGGAGAGGATTTATGAATGGAGGTGAAGCGATGCAATTGATGCTGGTAGGTCATGTGATAATGACAACATGGCGGATGTAGTACATCCAGATTACATTCATACTACACACATTCATACTATATAGATACATACGTTTTTAATGATCGCGAAGGGAGTTCAAATTCAAATGTAGTAACTCAGTCTGCGATTTCGGACACAGCGATTGTTTTGGAGCACACTAGCTTATAAATAAGAGAAAGGCTAACATATTCATACTAAAAGCCAAAAAATGGTACATTTTGATTTTTATGGTGACTTTAAAGGAATATAAAAGGTTCAATACAAGGTCAACTCTACATATGTCCATTAGCGCAAACAAACTAGTGTAAAATCTGATAAATTATTAAGGCATGTAAAATGTTCCGGATTGTTGTTTTTTTTCCTTTGTTGTTAAAGTGCTCATTTTATTCTTAAATGCAAAACTGTGTTATTTGAGCTGTAGAGTCAATTAAATCATTTTCAGCTTCCAGTAATTTCCAGTTATTGTTTGTATTTTAAAGTTTACTAGGTTTCCTCATGTAAGTGTTACTGTACACACTTTTTTTTGTTGTTGCTTTTTTTGGTGAAACGTCTGTAGTAATGAACATTATGCCACAAATGCTGTACAAATTAAACATGGATCATTACTTTAAAAATTGACTTCTGTGTCAAAACTAGAAGCAATCCCTTCTATATTTGCACCAGGGGTTTTAAACACGACCGTAAACCTCCCTCATGAGGAGCTTTAAAGACACAGTTCCATGTCAAAATAAAACATCCTGTAAAGATGTGATTTGCAGATATGAGAGGTGAGAAAACCTGCGAGTAGATGTGAGAGCAAGTGAGAAACAGATGACATGCTGGGTGAATATTATTAGAGGTGTTTGCCACAATGTCTTACTATAGCTATGTTTCCATTCAAAGTTGTGAATTTAAGGGGTTAGTTCACCCAAAAATGGAAATTATACCATGATTTACTCACCCTCAAGCCATCCTACATGGCTATCTTCTTTCAGACAAACACAGTCTGAGATATATTTAAAAATATCCTAGCTCTTTCAAGCTTTAGAATGGTAGTGAACGAGGGGAATGCATACATCCATCATAAATATAATCCATACGGCTCCAGGGGTTAATAAAGGCCTTCTGAAGCGAAGCGATGGTTTTTTGTAAGAAAAATATCCATATTTAAAACTTTATTAACTAAAATAACTAGCTTCCGGCAGACGACCGTACACATACTGCGCAAGTCGACTTGCGCCACAAGAGTAACCCCTGACGCAATGTATGACGCAGGATGCAGGAGTAGCGTAAGTTTAGACGCCTCTCGTGGTTCAGACAAATAGGGCTGGGCAACAAACTCAAGCTCCTCCTTCTCTTATATCGAAATCCTCCGACATTTCGCTTTAAAATTTCTCATTTTGATCTTCTAACTCGTGACCGGTGTTTTGTTTTGCCCTATTTTCTGTGCTTCCGTGTTTGTCATTACGTCATGCATCAGTTCAGAGGTCACTCTTCCGCCGCAAATCGATGCGTACGGCTGTCTGCCAGAAGCTAGTTATTATAGTTAATAAAGTTTTAAATATGGATATTTTTCTTACAAAAAAAGCATTGCTTCACTTCAGAAGGCCTTTATTAACCCCCTTGGATTATATTTATGATGGATGTATACATTTTTTTGGGAATCAGAATCCCCTTCACTACCATTATAAAGCTTGGATAAGCAAGGATATTTTTAAATATATCTCCGATTGAGTTTGTCTGAATAAAGATAGTCATATACACCTAGGATGTCTTGAGGATGAGTAAATCATGGGATCATTTTCATTTTGGGGTGAACTATCCCTTTAACTTGTGCGCAAGACTGGAATACTGCATAAAACATTTGCGAATAAAGTAGCATTTCCATCCCATGTGTTCAAGAGAACACAATCGTCACTTCCTGGGAAATTGGTGCAAAATATCTGTAATAAGAATAGGAAGGTGCTGCAATCAGGGAAGAAACTGTGGCTCTTTTTTCCTAAAAATAGATGGATTGAAACATAGCTTATAGTTAAGGTTAGCTTACGAGTATAGTTAAACTTGTTAAAATAATGTGATTCATTTGTGCTTGTTCCAATCATGTGATTCTTCCATCAATATGAAAGCGAGTTTGCAATGGATTGTGGGGGATCTATTCACTGGCACACAATTTTAAGGGGACGTGGAGGACTGAAGGTCATTTTTCACCCTCTAGATCATCTCCATGGATCCCAATGGTGATGCTTTTATTTCAAATATATCATTATGTTAAGTATTCATTAATATATTACATTATTTAAATAATTTAATACATTAAATTATTGGTAATATATTACAAAGAATTCATTACAACAGTAGCCAAAACAATGACAAAAACTGTTGCTTAACATTACCAAGTAAGCTAGTGCGGCTTATGTAACATCAGCCGAAAAGGAAAGTGTTATTGCATTTTAAAGAAAAAAAAAAAAAAGAATATTCTTCTTTGGAATACAGTGCACAAATGAACTGGGCAAAATAAGACCAGGAATGAAAGTAAACAGGGTTTTTCAAAGCTGTAAACATGGAATTAAAAAAAGAGAAAAGTTAAAATAGTTCCAAAATGAAAGTGAGAGGAACGTTAGAATGCAAAGAGGACAAGCCACAGAAACGCTCTAAAAATACACCACGATTGTTCAGCAGCGTGTCCTGAACAATCTCACTCTCACTCAGTCATTCTCAGGGAACTTTACAGGCCGTTCTGTGAGAAGAGCTTAGCTTAACAAAAACAGGCCTTCTGCATTACAATCTGCATGATTCTATTAATGAAAAGCATTCTGGGATTGAGAGACAGTATGTGTGGTTTAAACAAGCATTCCCATGATGCTCTCGGTGCCAGTTCTGGGAGAGAGAGAGATAAATTTAATGCATTTCCGCCCTCATATGAGCATGACTGTGTGTGTGTGTGTGTGTGTGTGTGTGTGTGTGTGTGTACATGTACATGTTTGATAATGGAATATTCACAATTAAATTTGATTGAGTTTTCACAAAGCTGGTGACCATGTGATCTAAGTATATAACTAAGTAGACAGCAAAAGTTTTAACTAATGGCATATAAAATATCATATTTAAATATTCTGATTTAAATCACCAGCTTATGTTTGTGTTCATATTAAGTCATGTTAGTTACCGTCCAGTATCCAGTGTCAGGCTGTAATTAGAGTTCTGGATGAGTCTCTTTCTTCACCGCAAGATATAGGGCTGTGCCTCAAAACATGGTGAGCTGCTCCCTAACTAGAAAGCATTTTTGAGTAGGCCTATCTTAAGTACATTCAGCAGTTTTTGGCATCCATACTAAGCTACGGTGGCTGTCTAGGTAGGCAGTTTGCTAGGATTTGAGACAACCATTGTTTGACTGCACAGGATACGCGTGGCAGCAGAATACATTTCACAATTGCTATTACTATAATTGTTTCCAGACAGACGATAGATAGATAGATAGATACATACATACATACATAAAAAGATAGATAGATAAAAATATTTTTTTTTACCTGTAATCAAAGAACAGTAAAAGAGCACCATAGCGCAAAACGCAACATTTCCACATCTGCCCATATCCTTCATATGACAAAAGAAAAAACTAACTTTAACCTAAACTAATCGAGTCCTTCTTCCGTTATTTCCTTCTTCAGACGTAAAAAAAGAAACAAAAGTCACAAACGCCTCTAGATGGGCGCTGAAAGCGGACAGAGATGAATTCAGATGTCAACGTGTTTTTCTTAGTTTCCTACAGCGTGACAGAATCCAGTCAGATGATCAGATCGGTTCATTCACAGCAGATCCAGACCTGAGGTGATCCGCTGCGCGAGCGGTGGGCGGAGCGCGGTGACGCGCGCGCACGAGGGGCCGTTCACACACAGCAGCTGGATGGAGCGTCTCGAGACGCGTATCTGTAATTTACAACAAAGCCCGTAGCGAAGAAAATAACAACTTTTGCGTTGTACTCAAAGATGCTCTAAGAATATCATGGCATAATATCCAAGTTTTCTAATGCATTTTAATCAATTATGTCTCTCAGCACATGTGAGAGACATAATCTATACTATATATATATATATATATATATATATATATTTTTTTTTTTTTTTTTTTTTTTTTAATTAAAAGACATATTTCTGAGAACTAAACATCAGTTTACCCTTTACAACAATGAAACACAAGGTTATATAATAGAGCTCAGACGATGTAAAAGCTCCATTACTACTACTACAAATTTTCTTAAGGTTGTGTTCTTCAAATTTTATATTTTAATAATAATAATAACAGTTTAAACGATTTTTAGAGTGGTTTTGGACACCGATAGATGAATTAGGCTATCACCAGTGTTGTGCTTTCTTACAATACACAATAAATAATTAAATAACAATAAATGTAAATATACAAAATTGTTTCGTCTTACAGGGCGAAATCAAAAACCAAAATGGGAAATAGTATACAGTTTTAAAGAGAATAGGCTATATCATAAAATAAGTGTATGGTGTAAATATACATAATGGAGCAAGAGCGCCATCTATTGCACGCTAACAGAAACCGAAATCCATGGAAAACTTCATAAGTACCACACAGAGTCGCTGTGACACCGCACATGAACATCAGTCTTTAAAAACTACATTGCCCATAATGGAGGGCGAAGGACCGTTTACAGGTCCATTAAAATTTAGCCTGATTAAAAAGGAACGTCATGGCAAACTCAAATGATCCATTGTTATATGAAAGCAGCATACTTTTACATACACATAAAAAAATTAAAAACCAATGGAAACAATTATTAAACATATTTAAGCTGGGAATAGTTTTTTTATTTATTTTTTATGAAGGCAGAGGGTTGGGCACGCGCAGCGCGTGTCGAATCATCGATTCATCTGTTCAGTCATACCGACAAGAACGGTAGAGGGAGGACATACGCACACTGGATCACCGGGACCGGACCGGACAGAGACCCGCGGAAACATAGATGTGACATATGGTCATATTTTATCGGTCATCTGAGATATGAGTGAGATTTATCATGAGTGAATTATGAGAATGAGAGACATGAGCTCGCGCGCACCGGCCTGATCGCGCGCCGGGCCGAATCATATTCATTCCAGTGAAATTAATCTGCGTTATTATTGTAATTATATTAATCAGCAGGATTCTTATAAGACATAAGGTTATAGATTGTGTTCAAGAGAGCGAGAGGAGGTGTGTGTTACAGTAAACACAGCGATGGAACCGGACACAGCCGCAGACTTCACTGTGGAAAACGTGGAGAAGGTAAAATAAATACATTTATTATCATTCTGTCAGTCGCTAATATTTTTTACTAAGTTATTTCATGTTCATTTACTCTTAATGAAAACTGTATATTTGATAGTTTGAATTTTGATGTTGTACAAGTTAGTGATTCTCATAAAGAACATGTCCAGAATAAAAATAACTATTTGTATTTTGCATTTAATGAGCTCTAATTTAGGACCATTAAGATTTGTTATATTTATTTGTTTGTAACTTTTAATATACTTTAAAATTTTTAATATTAGTTTCTCACTACTGTAATGCAACTGTACTTCTTTTTAAACCAGCATAAATCAAAGGCAGTACTTCCATAATCAAATAATAATAATAATATATCCTAATTCTAGATTTATTACACAGAATATAGGGTTTAAATGTGCTTAATTGTCATGAAAACTATGTCCCAGTGCTCAAAATAATAAAGTTTTTAAAAATACTTAATGTTCTTAAAGAGCATAATATAATTTTTTATTCCTTTCTTTCGATTTTGTGGTGAAGTATGACCAGGACATCTTGACAGGTGTCGTGAGATTCGCCCATGATAGTTCCTGTCAGCATCAGTGTAAAAAATGTGATGATTAGTTGTTGTCTTAATTTGCTTTCTATTTTGACAACTTTAGTTGCTGCATATATCAATTTTATGCCTCTGTCTATTTCTGTGCTTAATTGTTTCTGTGTGGGATTGTAATGCAGCTGATCTCAGATGACCAGGTTACAAACGTGAAACTCATGTTCATCATTAAATTAGATTAGAGAAAAGAGAGCCATATCGATCCATCTGTAAGGATGAGGAGAAAGGGGTGGTGTCTCGTCCGTCTCATCTCTGCCTGGTGGAGGGTTTCTCATCTTTATCCTGGGCAGCCACTGTCATCCCCAAAACAAACGCTTTGTTCTGCTCATGTGATATATACACTCATAATTGTTATAGCTTTTGATAACTGTTCACAGCAAACATGTTGTCTTTTTAAAGGAATGCACTCGGTTGTTGCTGAAAATAATTTCGACTCATCCTTCAGTTTGTGTACAGTACTCTATTTACAGTGGAAGTCTTTGGGGCTAGATATTTGGGAGGGTTTAAAAGCAGAAATGTAACATTAATATTTTTGTTAATACACTTATGGTTAATACTTCCATTTAATATGTCAAGGTAAGCTTTAGTGTCATTTTTACCACATTGCATGTCATTTTATAAAACAAAACTAAGCAGTTCCTTTAGGAAACTACAGTACCACATTTATTTTTAGACGTTTTAGTTGGATAGCACCTTTCACAAGGATTAAATGACAATAAATAAGTGCAATAAATACAGACAATAATACCACAAGGTACACAGAATCAAACCAAAATGATCAAAATAAGTAGCATATATGTATATATAAAATCAAATCATCATCTTTCACTCCTCATGCTGTGTGCATGTACTTATATATATATATATATATATATATATATATATATATATATATATATATATATATATATATATATATATATATATATATATACACATACACTGCCTAGCCCCCGAACAAAAATTGATGCACCTCTTGATGGAAATAACATCACAACATTTATTTCCTTCAAGAGGTGTGTCAATTTTTGGTCAAGATCTTGTATTAACAATGCAAGAGTCAAGCACTCTGTAAAGTCTCCTCCAGCACATCTCAAAGACTTTTAATGAATTTAAGGTCTGGACTCAGAGGTGCAAATTCATGTGTGAAAATGATTCTTCATGCTCTCCCAACCATTCTTTCACAATTTGAGCCTGATGAATCTTGCTTTGTCATCCTGGATGGAATATGGCCATAATACATCTTCCTACATGGATGTTTAAGAAAAGAAAAGCTACACACTCCATCAATTAGGGTAAGAAGAACTGTTGCCAAACATAACATGCTAGAAACATAATAACCACTGCAATAATTATCCAGTCATAGACTCTTAAGTATTTGCCTGTTTAAATCCAAACAGAGACTTTTTTATTTTTTTATAGCCGGGCAGTATGTGTGTGTGTGTGTGTGTGTGTGTGTATGTATGTATATATATATATTACACACACACACACTGCCTGGCTAAAGCTGGGTTTACGCTGTACGATTTGTAATTGTCCTTTATGGCTGTTGCTTGTCAGACTGTACGAACAGGATCGCTGCTGTAAGCCACGTCACACTGTAGGATCTAGGTTGTCATTCATGTCAGACTGTACGGCAGTGAAGACGCGTTAAACACAGACACAGACAAGAACGCTCGTCTGGAGTTTTACATCATCAATCCGTGACTGAGCTGCATTACATGCTGGATAGAAATGGTGGCTAGCAAACAAAAACAATCTCTGGCGTTAATTTTGATCATGGCAATGAAGACGATGTGTGTGGAGCAAGTGGTAGTAATTGCGTCATCAGGTTCGGCACCTCCCTATGTTTTTGATTTGACAGTTGCCGTAGGAGAAGTCAGACTACAGGATTGTGTGTCAAATCTTCAGAGACTAGCAGAATTTTGTCGGGGGTAAAATTTGAGCGCAGTGGTTATTAATCAGCTGTCGGTGAACATGTCAAACTAACGATCAAAGTCTTGGCCTAGGATCTGAGGGATTCACAAAATTTGTCTCAGACAGCCAAATCATGGCCAAAATCGTAGTGCGAACCCGGCTTACATCATCTGTTTAGCTTTGAGATTATGGTTTCAGGCAGATTAATTTTTATTGATGTAATTCCTGAGTTTCTTCAGGTAGAGTTTTCCCTAAAATATAAACACTAAACGGTCCAGAAAAGTCCCAATTCCCAAAATTGATTGAGCATTGGTTTTGATTTCTGGTTGTCAATTTTGGCTCTTGTTTTCTGATGAGCTGCGGGCAGCAGATGCTTTTGTGTGCTGATTGTTGGAACTCGCTGTCAGATAGATGGTTAAAAATACATTTCTGCCTTTTTTTTGCAAGATGTGCAATAGCTCCTGTATCAGGAGGACACTGTCTCGGTCTTTCTTCCATGGTTATTCTCTCTCAGTCTTGTTGGTGCTCAGACGACGCACACAGAGGCCGTTGTGTGTGTTTATTGTGTATTGTTCTGGGCGGTGTGATGGTCAGGCGTAACCATCTGCAAAGAAGTGTGGGTCATTATGCAGAAAAATCTGAAAAAAAAGGAAATATTCGTGTCACTTATGCACAAAATATCTCTTGAGTGGTTTGTTGTTTTTGTTATCAGGGCTCAACAATTGTAGTATTGCTGTTCAATTAATCACAGGAAACCTAATATTTGCAGGAGATGATCAGACTGAGATGGAGTCAGATGCTTGACTTTAGATGGTTTCCATGTGAATGTGTGTTTGATTATTCACCCAGGGCATCTGGAGTGTGTGTTGTCATGTTCCACTATTGTGTCTTGATTGGCTCGACCGTTAGCTTTGCTAATTATATCTCGGCTTGTGTGCAGGGATTCGGTTGTCGGGGCAACCTGATATGTTTTTCCAACCATTGACTGTTCAAACCAGTCGACAGCCACGTCTCGCTGTGATTCTTAAACACACATACACACGTTTATCTGATCTATTAGTACTGAAAGGTCAAAAGGCGTATCTCATAATGTGATAATTTCTTCTGTTTGGGGCATATGTAGCAATTTGCTATAGTGCTGTCTCTCATCGTTACTGGAATATCAGGTGATTTTGTTGTTGTTGTTTATTTGATTATTTACTTCTGACTCAGTGGAAATGAATCACAAAACACATGGCTGATGATGTCAGAACAACCGTTCCTGATTACTCCAGGCTGTCGAACACAATCCCAAAAATCTTTTAAATGTCTGGATTTATGCAGTTTTTGGTATTCAGGATGAACAGGTTTTGATTAGTCCACTGGGAAACAAGTGGTGTTTACAAAGAACTAAGTCTTTTTTTAAAAAGCTTGATGCTGGTCACTATTCACTGCCATTTATATGGACTAGCGTGTGCGGGATATATATATATATGTGTATATGTGTGTGTATATATATATATATATATATATATATATATATATATATATATATATATATATATATATATATATAAATTTCAAATGGAAATTAGCCCAAGCTTTACTCACCCCAGACCATCCTAGGTGTATATGACTCTCTTCTTTCTGATGAACACAATCGGAGAAATAATAATACATATCCTGACGCATCCGAGCTTTATAATGGCAGTGAATGGGGGTCACTAGTATGAGCTGAAGAAAGTGCTTTCATCCACATCCATCCATCATAAATATGTGCTCCACACAGCTCTGGGGGGTTAATAAAGGCCTTCTGAAGCGAAATGATGCATTTGTGTTAGGGATGCACCAATGTATCGGCCACCGGTACACATCGGCCGATTTTTGCTCAATTTACAACCATCGGCATATCGGCTGTAGCAGGAAAAAGGCAGATATAACAAACCGATGGTTTATTAATTAACTGCGTGAAGGCACTGCTGAGCTGTATAATGATGAATTACTCAAAACAGTTATTACAACTTATAGTAAACGAATACATACAGATCTTATGCCTTTTTGGGGGGTGCTTAATAAACTGACAAACTTTAAATCTGCGAAATATCTCAGAACTGCGTGCTCTCCATTACCCATATACCTCTGTAGACAAGAAAACCCATCAAAATAAAAGTCCCGCCTTAGTAAAGGAGATCTCATACATATTTAAACTTACAAAAAATATTAAAATGTATACAAAAACAAATGAGAAGATTAATCACAAAGTCTGTTACAATAAAGGATTGATATGTATATCATTTATACAGTAAAGAATATGCAGTGTTATTTTACATTTGTTTACTTTATTTCTGTCCCTAAAAAACTATTAAACCTACCTAAAAAGCACTGTTTATTTCATATATATCTTCGTTCTGTTGTATTTAACAGGAAATGGTTAAATGATGCAGCAATAAACCTGCTAGTATATTTTAATAACTTAAAATATGATAAAAAAAAAACACAAAAAAAACAATCTATTTTGATGTCAAAATTTCAAATAAGAGATGAAGTGACAAATATCGGTATCGGTATCGGTATCGGCCCCAAAAAATCATATCGGTGCATCCCTAATTTGTGTAAAAAAAAAAAGATCCTTATTTAAACAAGTTATGAAGTCAAATATCGAGATTCTGCCAGACTGCCTTCCGTGTTCATCGTTTTGCTTCAGAAGGCCTTTATTAACCCCCCAGAGCTGTGTGGAGTACATATATATGATGGATGAATGTGGATGGAAGCACTTTCTTCAGCTCATACTAGTGACCCCCATTCACTGCCATTATAAAGCTCGGATGTGTCAGGATATTTATTAATATTTCTTTGATTATGTTCATCAGAAAGAAGAAAGTCACATACACCTAGGATGGCTTGAAGGTGAGTAAAGCTTGGGCTAATTTTCATTTGAAAGTGAACTAATCCTTTAAGACAATTAGTTGATTAGTCATTCAGGCAACTCACAACTAGTCTGTTTTGAAAATGTGTAGCTTTGCACATCCCTATTGGTCACACCTGCTTGTTTTAGCATAGTATACAATTTCTGACTTCCCCTTCCTTCCTTATACATCACATTTGCAAACGCTAACTGGTCGCTTAGCATTCAATCTCGATTGGTCATCCTCTTCTTTTCATTCTTAGCCAGAATGTGGAGCAGGATTTATACTGATAGTACAAATACAGACAATGCCTGTAGCGCAGCTCATAGAGTCAGTTTGAACGAGTGATTAATATGTCTGGGTAAAATGGATCCTACAGAATGAGTGAGTCATCGCGCACACACATAGGCAAGATCGAATGTGCTAACCATGTCAATGGACCAAAGTCATTCATTGCTGGTCTTTAAGAATGAGTTTGTGCAGAATAGATGGTTGCCATAGAAACATTTCAAAATATGTACTTGAACATCCATTTGTACAGTTTAAGGATTTAAAGCATCTTCGGCTAATATAAATCTGATCACACACAGTTGGTTTTGTCATGTCACCAGGTTTACTCTGACAGATGGCTGTTTCTCAGGGGGTTTCTGATGTAGTGACACACACACACACACACACACACACACACACACGTACGTGTCTAATTTCTCTCTGATCATCCTTGATTTTTATCTTTTATGATTTAAGTATTCAGACTAAATCATAAAAATACTTACACCTAAACATGGTGTTGTGATATAGACGTTTTGGCTAATAATACATCGGGGTCAGTAAGATTTTTTTTCAGCAAGAATGCATTAAATTGATCAAAAGTGACAGTTAAAACATTTATAATAAAATAAATGCTGTTCTTTTGAACTTTCTATCAATCAAAGAATCATGAAAACATGATTTCCACAAAAATATTTTTGAAGGATCATGTGACACTGAAGACTGGAGTAATGATGCTGAAAATTCAGCTTTGCATCACAGGAATAAATTACATTTTAAATTATATTCAAATAGAAAACGGTTATTTTAAATTGTAAAAATATTTCACAATATTACAGTTTTGACTGTATTTTTGATCAAACAAAGAAGCAGAAGAAGCTTCTTTAAAAAAAATCTTACGAACCCCAAACTTTTGAACGTTAGTGCTGACTAGTTATTTTTGAAACGATGTATTTTTATGGTAAATGCTGGAAGCTTTAATTATTTCTTGTTATTGCTGAATGAATATGTCATCATTTGCTGTGCCCTCCCACCATATTAAATGCTTTACTTGCAGAAATGAAGGCACATGCATCAGCAGTTGTGAGACCCGGAAAATCGCTTTAACAGCACACACTTTCATATACGTGTCTGCTAAACTGCCCCGCAGGAACCTTGGGGTTAATAAAGCGTTATTATTTTGTATCCATGTGCTCCATAATGGCCAGAGTGCAATGTATCACTTTCTAAAACTGTCTCTCTCTCTCTCTTTGTGTGTCTCTCTCAGGCCCTGCATCAGCTCTATTATGATCCTAACATCGAGAATAAGAATCTGGCTCAGAAATGGCTGATGCAGGCTCAAGTGTCTCCTCAGGCATGGCAGTTCTGTTGGGTTTTACTGAGACCGGAGAAGGTAAGAACATCCCGTTCTGTTCGCTGCACTGTCATTCCCTCCTTTTCCATCTGTGCTTGTCCTTTATACCCAAGTTAAATGGGTTGGGAATGCTGTTTCAGAATGGCTTCTACTGCTTTTGCTGGCAGTTGCTTTGTAGCAGCTGCCGTTGCATCAACGAACCTACACATCTGAACCTCAGGTTTCTATTTCATTTGGTTTTATTTGACAAAAAGATGTCGTCTGAGAGTCAAGATTTTTTTTCTTCGTATTGTGACTTTGCAACTTTCCATCATGCTTCCTAATTGCTTTGCAATTTAAACATCACTGATGTTTTTGTAATGAGAATTGATCCTTGAAATGCTAATCTTTTATTGCATCACAGTAGGGATGGGAAATATCGTATCGTTTGCGATATACCGTTAAAAATTCTCCTAACAATAAAAAAAAAGAGATAATAATGATAAGTCTAGTTGATGACGTAGTTTCGTGCGCGACCGATTCAGTGAAAACAAGCATGGTGGACATGAGGCTGAGGAGGAGCTTGCTGTTAAGCGAGGAGCTACCTCCACAATTTGGAACTGGTTTGGTTATAGAAAGTCAGATGCGGAGCAAACTACCGTTATCACTATAAACATTCAACCGTAAGATGCAAAAGAGAACTCGCGCGCGCTGTGAGGAGATTTGTGTATACTCATCCGAAGTGCGTACACGGAGAGCTGCGTCACAGCTATATTTTGTAAACTATCTGAAGACATAGTTGGGATTGTTACTTTTTGATACAGTGTTTGCACTATTTTTACAACTTGTTCCATGGGAAAAGAGTGTTGAAAATTGAACTACTTAATTGGTGGTAGCATCTTCCACATACGTATTATATTTACATTCTAAGAGTGTGTTATTGACTGTTTCACACTGAACTTCTTTACTTTATCAGGTTACTTTAACATGTTTGTTGCTTTATCAGGATTTATTTGTAGTTGTACTCTGTTGTAATTTTGAAACACGACTAAAGACACGGTTGGTGATTGTTACTTTGGCTGTTTGCACTATTTTTGCCACAGTTTGCACCATGAGAGTAAATAAATACAGAATGTATTCACATTTTAAACTTGTAATTGATTTTAATTATTATTGTGTAATTGTTGTGTGATGTTTTTCAGCACAGTCACTGGAACACAACTTAAACATAACATAATCTACTATTTTACAGAAGAAAATAATTTATATATATATATATATATATATTATCGTCACTGGTATCGTTATCGCAATAAATGCCTGAAATTATTGTGATACATTTTTTAGGCCATATCGCCCATCCCTACATCACAGTAATGAAATTGTGGGGGCCACAAATGAAATGTTTAATTGTAATGGAAATAACATCATATTGCAACAGTATTGATCATCCTAAAATAGGCTTCATGCAAAATACATTTTCTTTTGATTTTGGAGTGAAATATATAAGGTAGTTAGGTGATATTTGCTGAATCATTTTAATTTAACCATTTTCCTGTACATATTCTGTCAAATGATCTATGAGTCTTTTAACTGTTTTGGCTTCAGCAATCAAATGTGATGCGGTCCATAATAGTTCTGTTCATTGTACAAAAGTAAACAAATATGTCTTTAAATTTAAAGGTACACTTCTAAATAAAAAAAATAAAAAAATTATAAATATATAAAATAAAATATTTTATAATGAATTTAGGTTAAAAGTGATTTAAAATATAGGTATTTAAATTATTGCATTAAAGCTATTGTTTTACTGTATTACAATAATGTGTATATAATGAGCATCAATGAGAAGTTACAATTTTGCAGTATTAGACTAATTACAGTAATGAATTTATTACATTCAAGTCACATATACTAGGGATGCTACGGATCACAAAACTCACAGTTCAGATCATATTGCAGTTTTTGAGTCACGGATCAGATCATTTTTCAGATCAGCAAGATAAAGGCAGTGAGAAATGTAACTTTTCATTTATTATTTAAAGAACACTTTAAATACTTTGGTTCCACACCAAAAACTACTAGCCAAACTAATAGTTCAAACAGTGTTAAAGACAAGTGAGCAGTCAGTAATAAAATAAGAACAAATACACTAATTACAAGCATAGATAAATACAATATACCAAAGTTACAAATAAAGTAAGGTAATATTTAGGTACTGAAGTGTAAAATAACACTGCGTTGTGTTCACTATATATATTAAGTATAGATTAATCTTTGTTTTTAAGAGAATTGTCTCAATTATGCGGTTTTATTTAGAGACAGCGTTGTTAGTTCCCAGCATGCCTTGCATATGGCTAGAAATGGAGAGTAAATTGTGAAATTAAGTGTTACTTTGTGTTTTTGAGTGAAGGGAAATATCTTTTGATGTTTAATGTTCAGTTATGTTTGACATTTGAAAGAGTTTCTGTTATGTTGAAGTTTTGATCGTTACCATTGTGCAGAAGAGTAGAGCTTATGGTTAGGTTGTGAATAACTGCATGCACTAATACTTTGAAGCATGTTGCTTTGTTCAGTGAGCAATAACTTTGCTATAGTGCAGTAACAGGGTTGTTTTACTTGTTTAACTTAAAGAATACACTCTTTTAATTGTACAACATACTAACTCAAAATCAAATATAAACAGGTGATTTGTATACACTCTAAATCCCACACTTTTGAGAGTCAACTTAACATAAAAAAGGACATTTCACTAAAAATATTAAGTTAATTGTGTCACAGACTAAATAATTTAAGAGATTTTACATGGTTTATTCATGTAGATTCCCTTAAAGAATCAAACCTTAAAAACTACTCAAATATCATGTGTAATATTGTTACCATATTTTTTTTTAAGTAAACAGCACATACCATTTTTTACAGTGTGGGACAGTTCATGTCAGATTTTGTTGCTGATTTATAATGTTATTTAATTGTGAGTTTGCCAAGCAGTTTTTGAGATTTCCCCCATTCAAATAGATAGGACTTGGTTATGGATGCCCGAAATAGCTGGTGTTGCAAATATGGCCGCCGGGTGAACAGACTTTCCTTGAAAGGGACTTTGATACAGATCCATTCCTACAATCCATTACACCTCTAACATATACAATGGAACAAAATGTTGTTTTTGAAATGTTAAAATCCTCATGGAAAATGTCCTTAAATTATTATGAAAATAAGCCAAAAAAATTAGCTTGCGACACACCAGTTGAGACGCGCTGATCACAAACTCTGTGCCGACTAATGATGCAAGGCGATTTTGTTCTGTGTACATTTAATCTGATTTCTTCTTTATCTATTCTTATCTATATCTATTTCTTCTTCTAATCTATTAAAGAGAAACACAATCAAAGTCTTCCTTCATCTCCCCAGGTTCCAGAGATCCAATACTTCGGCGCCAGCGCCCTTCACACCAAAATCTCCCGCTACTGGGCTGACATCCCCGCCGAGCAGTACGACTCGCTCAAGACGCAGCTGTTTTCTCAGATCGCTCGCTTCGCCTCCGGCTCTAAGATTGTCCTGACCCGCCTGTGCGTGGCGCTGGCGTCCCTCGCCCTCAACATGATGCCCGAGGCGTGGCCGGGGGCCGTGTCGGAAATGGTGCGCATGTTCCAGGAAGAAGGAGGTGAGGTGGACGGCCGCGCTCGCTGCTTGGCCCTGTTGGAGCTCCTCACTGTTCTCCCAGAGGAGTTCCAGACCAGCCGGCTGCCGCAGTACCGTAAGGGTCAGGTGAGGGGCGCTCTGGGCCGGGAGTGGACGGCCGTATACCCTCTCTTGCAGCAGCTGTTGCGGCAGCCGGACTCTCCACCGCTGGTGAAAGCCCGTGTGCTCAAGTGTCTGTCAAGCTGGGTTCTGCTGGACGTTCCTCTGAACGAGAGCGAGGGATTGGTTGAGGCCAGCTTCACGGCGCTGGCAGATCCAGAGCTGTTTGATACAGCTGTGGAGGCCATCGTCAACACCATCTCACAGCCCGACTCGCAGAGGTTAGTCTTCATCACTGCGCTACTCTGATAACACTCATGCATTGGGGCAGGAAAGCAGTGTGGCGGTGGAATGAGAAAAAAAATTGCTTTTAGGACCATTAAGATATCATTACAATTAATTTGATATCATGGTAATTTTTTTTTTTTTTTTGTGCTGCCTTTAAAGGGTTACTTCACCCAAAAATGAAAATTATGTCATTAATTACTCACCCTCTTGTCGTTCCACACCCGTTCCATGACAAAACATTATTTATTATCAGTTAGTTTGTTAAAATATTTAAAATTATAATTTAAGTTATTTAAATATAGTGTAAAATAATATAATTAATACAATTGTATTACAGAAATTCTTTTATTACAGTATTGCAAATCTAATGAGCATCACCAAGGGGAAATAAACAGTCCAGATTTACAGTAATTAGACTAATGAGAAGTTTATTTTCTTTTAAGCCACTTATATCAAACAAAATGTTGTTTTTGAAATGTTGTTTAAAACATTTTGGGGAAAATCCTTAATTGTCATGAAAATAAGCCAAATAAACTTAATGGTCCTAGAAATAGGTTTCATTATCTTTATGCAGTATGTTTGTTTTTTCTTTTGTTTGTTTGTTTGTTTTTTTTAATGGTGAAATATGACCTGGACATGTTCTTATGAGATGCACCTAAATATATATTTTCTAATGTACAATGTGAGTAACTCTCAATCCTTCGTTAAAAAGTAAATGGTGTCAGACCATTGTTCTTACATTGTGATTTACATCATAAATGCATTATTAATAATTGCACCAGCCTTTTTTTTTTTTTTTTACCAGTTTACTTTGCAAAGCCAGCTTTTACCAGTGTTATTTTAGTGCTATTTATATACTTTTAGTTTAAATTACTTTAAACTTTAAATTAGCTTTTATTTATTTTTTTATATTTTCAGTTTTAATTTTACACTGCGTTCCAAATTATTATGCAAGTGACATATCAGTAAGATTTCAGTACAATAAACATTCAGATTTTAGTTTTTCTAAGAAAATGTTTGTTTGTTTATTTATCCATGTCTTTTTAGATAACTGGTATCAATCTCTGACAAAATAATTTGCCAGGTCTATGGAAACCCTGCATAGAGGTTGTTCCACATTATTAAACAAGTCACAGTTCTAATGCAATATGGGGAGGAAGAAAGATCTTTCTGAAGATGAAAAGCATGAAATGGTCCAATGTTATGCAAAAGGCATGAAAACAACTAATACTGTGTGAAAACTGAATGGCGATTATCATAAGATTTGTGAGTGATTTAGAGCACAGCAGAACTCGGTCAGATAAAGGCTTATTAATGAAAGTTCCTGTCAAGAAAATTAATTGTATTAAAAGGGCAGCTATAAAAAAAAAAAAGCCAGTGTTGAGCAGCAAACAGGTATTTGAAGCTGCTGGTGTCTCTGGAGTCTCAAGAAGCTCTCCATGCAGGCTGGCAGTTGTGTGTAAAGATGCATTTTAGCCACCACTAACCAAACCTCACAAAGAGAAACATTTACAGTGGGTGTAGAAATACATTTTTAAACAGTTTTATTGCTGTGGTGTTTTTTTTGCAGCATGGGAAAGTGCATAGTGCATTGTATTTTAGAAGGCTCTATCCTCCTTTTTATACCATAGCTGAAAATGGCCAGTTATGAACTCCACATATCTTGCAAAAGTCATTTTAATACCCTCAGAGACCCTAAAGGGACCTTCCATCTCACTTCCCAATATTCCTGCCCAAATCATCACCCACTAGCTCCTTGCTGACATCGCAGTCTTGTTGGAACGTGGTGGCCATTCACCAACCATTTAGACCATCCATTGTAGTACGGCATTAGTCAGTGAATAAAACTATTTAAAAATGAGTCTTCATGGATTTCTAAACCCACTGTAAATGTTTCTCTTTGTGAGCTTTGGTTTGGAGTGGCTGAAATGCATCTTTACGCACAACTGCCAGCCTGCATGGAGAGCTTCTTGAGACTCCAGAGACACCAGAAGCTTCAAATACCTGTTTGCTGCTCTACGCTCTATAGCTGCCCTTTTAATACAATACATTTTTTTGACAGGAACTTTCATTAATCTCACATTTCAGCAACTATTTTAGTATATCTTCTCAAGGGACAATACTATAGAAATGAAACTTGTATATGTTTTAGAGTAGTCAATGTGCTGCTTGTATAGCAGTATAGATTTACTGTCCTCTGAAAATAACTTAACATACAGCCATTAATGTCAAAATAGCTGGCAACAAAAGTGAGTACACCCTAAATGATAACAGTTGTATGTTGTTTAACCATGCAAAGCCACATGTCCTATTCATCATGTTCATGTTTTTGTCTGCTTGATAGGACCATACAAATTTGTGTATCTTATATTAGATCAGTTAAAATTTGGTGCAGTCCTCTAGATAACTTAAAGATAACTTAAAATTAATTTAAATATATTAATATAATTCATTAATTTAATTATTAATACATTATATTAAAAAAAGCTAAATAAAATTAATAAAAAAATACATTTAAAACAAGGCACCACCTCTCTTGTACGTATTCTGTGATTGTTTCGGTTCAGCCCAGGCCGCTTCTCATCGTGCTGCTGTTAAATACTGACTGACTGAACGGTGGCTCAAAACGCAAACTCTCTCAGTTGGGAAAAGAAAACCAGTGTCGCTAAAAAAGTTTTGATGGATGACAATTATAATGAAGGTAAAGACGTTTACAGTGATATATACAGTAGGAGTCGTACATAAGGCATGCACAAGCCCGTTATGCGCAAACAAACCGCACATTTGCGCTCTTCACTCACTGATCGCTATAACATCATATTTCTGCATGAACACAGTTCAATATATTTGCATAGTTTGTCAAAATTAATGTACTGAAAAGTAATAACACTACAATACAAATGTTTTTGTGAAATAAAAAAAAGTGGGCCGTGCAGTATTGATTCAGCGAGGAGGGGGGCCTTGGCGTAAAAAAGGTTGGGAACCACTGGCCTAGACTATAAGATGGATAACACCATGAAACTGAGTTACAGTACAGCGGCCAGGGTCATACAGAGGTTTTCCAAGACAGGTTCCACTCGGAACAGGCCAAAGAAGTTGAATCAAAGAAGTTGAGTCCTCGTGCTGTGCGTCAGGTGCTTCAAAAAACAGACGCATGAGTGCTGCCTGTATTGCTTTAGAGGTTGCAGAAGCAGAAGGTCAGCTTGTCAGTGCTCAGACCATACGGCACACGCTGCAACAAGTCGGTTTGCATGGCTGTCGTCCCAGAAGGAAGCCTCTTCTGAAGCTGGCTCACAAGAAAGCCCGCAAACAGTTTGCTGAAGACAACCTGTCCATGAGCATGAATTACTGGAACTATGTCCTGTGATCTGATGAGACTAATATAAAGAGCCAAGATGACAATTGCCTTGCTGAAGAAGCTGAAGGTGAAAGTGATGGAGTGGCCAAGTATGTCTCCAGACCTCAACCCTATTGAGCACCTGTGGGGCATCCTCAAGCGGAAGGTGGAGAAGTGCCAACATCCATCAGCTCCATGATGTCATTATGGAGGAGTAGAAGAGGATCCCAGCAACAACCTGTGCAGCTCTGGTGAATTCCATGCCCAGGAGGATTAAGGCAGTGCTAGATAACAGTGGTGCTCACACAAAATATTAACACTTTGGTCACAGTTTTGCAGTATTCACTTAGGGTGTACTCACTTTTGTTGCCAGTTATTTAGACAATAATGGCTGTATGTTGAGTTATTTTCAGAGGACAGTAAATCTGTACTACTATACAAGCAGCACATTGACTACTCTAAAGTATATACAATTTTCATTTCTATAGTATTGTCCCTTGAGAACATATAATGAAATGGTTGCTGAAATGTGAGGGGTGTACTTACTTTTGTGAGATACTGTATGTGTGTGTGTGTGTGTACACACTACCAGTCAAAAAATACAGTAAAAATTGTGAAATATTATTAGAATTTAAAATAACTTTTCTGTTTGAAAATATATATATATATATATGTCATTTATTCCTGTGATCAAAGCTGAATTTTTAGCATCATTACTCCAGTTTTCAATGTCACATGATCCTTCAGAAATCATTCTAATATGCTGATCTTCTGCTCAAGAAACATTTATTGTGTACAATTGTACAAAATATTTGTGTACAATATTTTTTTTTTCAGGATTCTTTGATGAATAGAAAGTTCAAAAGAGCAGCATTTATTTGAAATATAATCTTTTGTAACATTATAAATGTCTTTTACTGTCACTTTTGATCAATTTAATGCATCCTTGCTGAATAAAAGTATTCATTTCTTTAAAAAAAAAAAAATTCTTACTGACACCAAACTTTTGAACAGTAGTGTATAATGTTAAAAAGGCTTTGTATTTCAGATAAATGCTGTTCTTTTGAACTTTCTATTCATTAAGGAATCCTGGAGGGAAAAAAAAGAGAGAAAAAAAAAGTACACAATTGTTTTCAACATTGATAATAATCAGAAATGTTTCTTGAGCAGCAAATCATCATATTAGAATGATTTCTGAAGGATCATGTGACACTGAAGACTGGAGTAATGATAAATTCAGCTTTGATCACAGGAATAAATTACATTATAAAATATATTCAAACAGAAAACAGTTATTTTAAATTGTAATAATATTTCACAATATTACTGTTTTTACTGTATTTTTAATTAAATAAATGCAGCCTTGGTGAGCAGAAGATACTTCTTTTAAAAACATTAAAAATCTTATAGTTTCCAGACTTTTGACGTGTGTGTGTGTGTGTATATGTATGTAAGTATGTATGTGTATGTATGTATGTGTGTGTGTGTGTGTATATATATATATATATATATATATATATATATATATATATATATATATATATATATATAAAATTATAATAAACATTGAACAATATCAAGCAGATACTTCTGCATCTTTGGGAATGGCGATGTTATGGAAAGAGAGAAAAATGGAGAATAAACACAGGTGAGATAAAAGTGACTGATGGGGGGAGAGAGAGAGAGATTGGGCAGAAGAGAGACGGAAACAAAGGCAAATTGAAACACAGTCACATCAGAGGAGAGAGAGAAGGAGGGGTGGCGGCGGCAGGTTTATTTCAAGGATGGCTGGCGTTTCCATGGAGACAGAGCGAGGGAGCAATGTCTTACGCTCTGGTTGGTACAGACGCGGCAGGAGCCCACCCCTTCCCCCCTCTGAAAGCAAGAGCCAGCGGATGCAGAGGACGGACCTTTAGAGGTTAAAGCATCCTTGATTGTGGAAAGCTGGTGGTACGAGGTTAAAGTGCTTCTGCCCTGATGGAGACAGACAGTTGTCCACTGTTCAAATACTTGAGTCTAATGCTGTAGTTTAATAGTTCACTTCACAGTGCGTGAGGGGTCTGATTAGGACAGGTGACCTTTAGAGCGAGATTTTGATTTCTCATGGGAAGTTTGTGCAGCAGGGCTGTTTTGAAGCATAGATTTTTTTGCACTGGATTTTTATTCATTGTATTTTGTTTCATGTTGAGGTATTTAGTTTTATGTTGATTATAAAATATCAATCAAATACATTAATAATATTAATGAAATACAGTATTGACAAGAGAAAATTGCTAGCTTTAAGCCATCTTAAAATGAAGATTAACAGTTATGCATATTAAAAATCTCTTCGGCTCATTTCAATTACATTGTACTGAATTAATTTCTTTTCAGTCAAACTCTGACAGCATTGAGTAATTGATTAGTATTATTAATGGATCATTTTGTTAGTGCATCATTCAATATAACAGTTGCATGTGATTTTATTGTTTGTTTTTTTTCCATTAAATAAGCCAGATTAGACTCCTCCCTCAGGCCGTGTCTTTGACACCCGTTACTGACAGACAGTTGATTTGATGAGTAAACACATGGACAGCTAGCGTGCGGGTTTTAACTCTCAGCTGTCATATTTTGATCTGCTGCTGAACGTGTGAAGTCTGTAGTCGCAACCACCCAAATCTCATTGTGTGCTGCTTTGTGTTCAGTATGGCAAGTGTGTCACCTGCTCTTAAAGGTCACATCGATGATTCTTCATTGATTTTTGTTATTCATTTCACCGTTGTCCTTTTCTCCATCATGCCTGGTGCCTCGTATTCTCTCACTGTCCTCTGCCTTCATCACCTCATCGCCTCCTCTCACTGTTTAAACACATTACAATCAAGCCTCTCGGGAGGATGCCATTGGACCAAATGCATCCTGTTGCCAGGCAACTCATTTCATCTGTCTCCTGGTGTTTGAGGGTAATTGTGCAGAGAGGCAGAGGGAGCATCTGTGTCCGTAGAAACACAGTGAGATGGCAGGATTGAAACAAGGCTAGAGTGTTTGAGGTGAGAATGAATCTGTGCTCTGATAAATCAAACTTAAGTTGGTCAGTCTGAGAGACAGCACAGCCCACACAGAGATGAGAATCTCTGAGCCTGAATGTTGTAGTTATGCCATATAATGTCATCCAAGGTTATAATTGTTAAAGAGCACCTATTATGCCTCTTTTCATAAGATGTAATATCAGGTGTCCCCAGAATGTGTCTGTGAATTTTCAGGTTAAAATACCCCACAGATCATTTATTATAGCTTGTCAAATTTGCCTCTATTTGGATGTGAGCAAAAACACGCCGTTTTTGTGTGTGTCCCTTTAAATGCAAATGAGCTTTCCAGAAGAGGGCGGAGCTTTAACAGCTCATGCTTCGGTTGCTCAACAACAACAGAGCTGGAGAATCTCACGCAGCCAGAATGAGGATTGTCAGTAACGGTGTTCAGGCTTACATTGTTCAAACCGGAGTCGGACACTGATGGAGAGACTCAGGAAGAAGTTACAACTTTTAGAATGAAACTGAACGTTTCTGAATGGTTAGTGGATAAATGTATGTAGTTGCTGTGGAGTTGATTCAGCTCATCGACTAGCATGTGCCGTCATGTTAATCTTTTGTGCAAATCCAGCATTGAATTGACCTTTTGGCCTTTCATCCACACTGAGTTTTTTGTCCATTGAAAACTGAGCTTATTTATAGATGTTTTCCCAAGCAGATACATTTGAAAATGATGATTGACGTTTAGTCAAGTGACGCATATTGTACCCATATACATTTATGGTGGAATTGCCATCGTTGTGCCTGTTAATCAGTGCTACTTCATACACTCTTCATATCACATTCATGAAAAATGACAGAATATTTACTCGCATTTGCCGTTCTGCGGCAAAACACGTTAAATGTTGCGTTTTAGATCATAAATGGAATTACGATTTTGAGTGCACCCTAGACACACCAGTGAGAGTTGGGATATTGTGCTAATAAAATGATTACGACAGAAGGAAAGGATGAGAATATTATTATATCTGGTCTCTCAGCATCATCTCAGTGAGCTTTTATGATGATTTATGTATGCGCAGTAATTTTAAAGTTTCAGACACTTTGGTGTGGATGAGCAACTTTTCGGAGACAGGGAATGCTTTGAAAGGAAAACAGTTTTAAATATATATGATTTAATGTGGATGTAGCCTTGGATTAGCCCAACGTTCACCATCGCAAAACACACAGGTGTGCTGTGACATTTTCCTGAAGGTGTTGAAAGCCCTTCTTGACCTTGACTGCAGTGTCATTGACATGATTATTTATTTATTTAGAGCCTATTCTAGTAAAAGCATCTTAAAACCAGAACTCATAAATAAATGCACTCGCCAGAGCTGCAGCCTCACCAGCCATTAGATCAATGAAACCAGGAAGGACATGGAAACAAACTGCAAACAAATGCAGCACTTTAAAGGGGCCACATTCTCCATGTAGGGATGGGTCATGACTAATTTACTAGCCGTCCAACAACCAGCTAGGTTAACTAGATTTTATTTATATAGGATCTTTTAGAAATCATTCTAATATGCTAATTTGCTGCTCAAGAAACATTTCTGATCGTTATCAATGTTGAAAACAGTTGTGCTGCTTCATATTTTTGTAGAAACCATGATACATTTTATTTCAGGATTTTTTGATGAATAGAAAGTTCAAAAGAACAGCATTTATTTCAAATTAAAATCTTTGTAACATTATAAATCACTTTATTTTTATCAGTTTAATGCATCCTTGCCAAGTTTACACTACCGGATAGGTCGGGCTGTGATTGGGGGAAAATCAGCGGGTGATCGCCGCTCACCAATCTTTATCTTTATGCATCAAAGACGCTTGCTGACGTGTCGCCAACACCTAACTGACACCAGACAAATATCTGGAGCTGTCTGCCGACTCGACATCCTGTGGTGTCACGTGTCGCGATTCAACAGCCAATGAAATATACACTGAAGTCTATGGAAGCAGCAATAACAATCCATTCAAATAGCCTATAGTTTGCCGACGTTTATTCATATCAGATACACATTGTGTAAGTAACTATAAAGCTCACTCTATTCTTCTCCCACTTCACCGGCCACATGTATTTCGGTACAAATGGATGAATTCGCATGCTGTAGCCTATAAATCTGACTGACAGGACTCTCGAACTAAAGCGCAAACAAACAAAGTGGCGCCCATCTCACGTTATAGATTAAGACCAAGATCATGATGTAGGTTTTTAAATGACAGAACACTCACTTTGCAAATATATGAGAATCTTAATATCAGATAGTTGATGACATGGTGAGAAAAGCAGTACATCTGTCATACAGTGTGGCCACAGTGTGTCACGTGACCATCATGACGCATCGTCATGGAAACAGTAAAAGAAACGTTCTAATGGTGGCCTTAAGCCAGAATATTTTAAATTTATGTGTGAAAGGGTTCATTTAATTTTAATTACATTTAATTCAAAATTTAATCTAATTTCTTCCCAATGTACATTTTCGAATAAAGTTGTTGGGTGACAGAGTTGTTGTCAGCTCGTGTAGTGTGTAACCACCTGTTGCGGATCATTTACAAAGTGTCACGTAGTGTGAACGCCACAACGACTTAAAGACTCCACAGCAAGTCATGTAGTCTGAACAGCACTGCCAACGTCCACACTTCAGCTCTGTATTCTGCGGGAGCTGAATAATTCTATCTTGTTGTGAGCTGGGTTTGCTAAATACCCGTCAGTTTACGTTCTGAGATAACGCTGACATCTAGCAGTTGGGTTTTATACAGTGTGTGGTTTAAACCGAACACAAACCCACAAATACTGGATGTAAATAAATAATTAAATAAATATCGATACAGTGTTGCCAACGTTTAAAGTCCTGTAGTGTAAACTTGGCATTAACAGATTCAAAGTTTCCATTGACTAGAAATTTGTATAGCACACTGAAAAAAGAAAATCTGCATGGCATGAAATGACAAAAATGCAAAGCGGAAGATATTTAATATATAATAAATTGATGGAAAGCAGGATTTGACTTGACTCATAATTGATTCCAAGTTTGAAATTAGCATGTTTACACAATAAATAGATTGAAGAAAGAGTAATCATTACTTTCAGTATTTAATTAAATGTTGCGTCATCCATCTTAGATGATGGTTTAATTACTGTGCAATGTGTGCATTCTGTGATTGCCCCATCCGTTAAGTATATGTGCAATACTGCATTAGAATTTGGACAGAATCTGTAGTCTCTGAATGCAGCATAAGGTTTCTCCATGCCATTTGGAACAGTTGGTTGCCTGAAATGCCTTTAAATGCTGCCAACATGGGTTTTGAAACAGAACTTGTGTTTACATTGTCAGTGTTTTATTTTTTTTTAAATAAAGAGCAAGAAATATCATCTTTTCCATGATATGACCCCTTTAAAAAAACATGAGCTCCTTCAGTGTCTTTTAGTGTGTGCTTGGCAGCCACTCTTTTCCTTTAGCACACTTCAGAAATAGGTTTAAATGAAGAAAACAAGACCTATTAAACTGTGAAACATCTTTTTTGGACTCATCTATAATAATTTATTATCATATTATATCACAATCTGTGTAATATCGTCTCATTTAACACATTCTCAGAGGAAACGAGCATTTGATCCTGTTTTGTCACGTCATCTTCAACTCAAATGTTTTTTGAGCGTTTAAGGGTGTGACGCTGTAGATTTTAGCTTGGTTAGGATGTTTGCCCTAATGAAGTGCTCTTTAATGCCACAGAGACATGATCTCTGATGTGTCTATCGAGTGCTGAGCCTCAGACGAGCCAGTAATGAGCCGGCGTTCATTCTTTTTCTTTGTCCGTACCTCGTTAACATTTCCAATCGTGTGTCCTTCCTGCTGTTGACACCAAAAGGAGGATGAAATGGCAGAGAGCGAGAGAGAGAGAGAGAGAACGAGAGCGAGGGGACAGATTGTTCCAAAATCGCTGAGATGGCAGCAGGGGTGAGGAACATGACTGAAGTTCATGTGGGAATGTGGTAACAGCTGTAGACAAATGAAGGAGAGTGTGATTATTTGAAGAGAAGAGTTAATGTTGTCAATTGTGTTTTTGTCAGAGAGCATTATGGGAATGTGTTTAGAAGTAAATTAACCAAGCAAGTCATTCTAAATGGACCGCAAAACGACGTCACATGAAGTTACTGCATTGATAAACCTTTTGTTTAGTATATGTGTGTTATCATGGGCAGGTATTCGCATTGAAGTCAACATGAACCAAAATTGAGCTTATTTACTTTCTTAAAGGGTTAGTTCACCAAAAAATGAAAATTCTGTCATCAATTACTCACCCTCATGTCGTTCCAAATCCATAAAACGCTCCATGTATATTTGCTGATCACTGTTTATCAGAAGTGTAAATCATACATACAATCCAACATCGATTCTCTTAGCCAGGGATACGATATTTGCCGATACCTCAACACAATGCAATTACGGTTTGATTAGACTTGGATTAAACCGCTCGATTCATATGGACTGATTTTACGATCTCTTTATGAACATTTTGAAACATCAGAATTTAGGGTGAATATACCTTTTTTTAGGGACCGAAATCTCTCAGATTCCATTAAAAATACTTTCATTCATGTTCCGAAGATAAATGAAAGTCTTATGGGTTTGGAACGACATGAGAGATGAGAGATTAAAGCAACACTGTGTAACTTTAGCCCCTCTATTGGGTGAAGCATAAAACTAAGTCAAGCAGAGGAGCATTGTTTTGGTAATTATGTGAGTTGTGATTTGGCTTTGCTCTTCTGTGCAAATGAATCTGATGGCTTGAGGCTCGCCAATGTGCTCATGGTTAAACTAAAAACATAACTGGAAAAACATCACTAAAAACATAAACTCTCTAAATAACAAAATACTGCTATCTGAAAAAAATGTCTTATGAGAAGGTAAGTAGCTTATATTCCATTGTTTTAAAATTACCGGTTTAAAATATTAGACATAATTATTGCAATTCATATCAGATAACGGTGGAAACTTGGCAGGGCTGTTTATAGGCAAATAGACCAAAGTAGTAACTGGTTTAGAGATTGGCATTCTTACCAACATAAACATTGTTAGTGGACAGCAAATCTGATGCTGTGCAAACTATGTTGATTCATGTTTTATTACTGTGATTTACCTTTTCTGCTTGCAAACTCTTTTCAGTTTGAGGTTTCAGTTGTTGTGGCTCCAAGCTACAAGTAGTGTCCTGACCTTCTTTCCTTTATTTACGGATATGACATAAAAATGCGTGCATTAATGATGAAAGTATGCAGTTACCCGAGAAATCCATCATGAGAGTTCTTAAATATAAGTAATTAATTATAGGCTTACAATAGTGATTTATGGTAAGGCAAAAACACTGCTTGGAAGATGGTTTTATGATGTACTTGCTCCTTATTATTTTTATTTTTTTTTATTTCAGACTAAAAAAGTTACGTGTGAAGCTTTAAATGTGTTGCTAATGTGCTTTCATGTTGAGTGCTGAGCATTTTCGTGTGGATTATGTCTTTGTGTTTCAGGTACGTGAACACTCTCTTGAAGTTGGTACCGCAGGTGCTACAGCTCCAGGAACAGTTACGAGACGCTGTACAGAATGGAGACATGGAGACGTCACATGGCATCTGTCGGATCGCCGTCTCTCTGGGAGAGAACCATTCAAGGTACAAACACGCACAATAGGTGAAGAAAATGTTATTTAAGTACACCATTAGAAAAGGTGAAACACTTTCTAAAACAATTTATAGGGCTGTTAATTTATTGTGTTAATTGGATTTTATAAATGATAAAAAACAATAAAATAATTGACCTGTATAAACCTGAATAGAAATCTTTTGTGACAATATAAAAGTGAATTTACTTTTGATCAATTTAATGCATCACTGCTGAAAAATGTATGTTTTTTTCAAAAAGAAAAAGATCTTACTGACCACAAATATATAATATATAATACTGACTGATACTGGTATGGTCAATATGTTATGAATCGCTAATGATAAAGGTTTTCCAGATAAAACGTAGTGCTGGTGTGATGAAGGTCTCTTCTCCTCTTTTCTCTCAGAGCTCTGTTGGAGCAGGTGGAGCACTGGCAGAGTTTTTTGGCACTGGTGAATATGATCATGTTCTGCACGGGCATCCCCGGACACTACCCTGTCAACGAGACCACCAGCTCTCTCACACTCACCTTCTGGTACACACTACAAGTGAGAAACACTGCTAAGATCTTAAACACTGCGTCTCTACCTACAGTGTGCATGTATCTGTTCAGTACCTCACTAGTGAGCAGGTGCACAGATTAATTTGTGCCTTTTTCCTTCAAATCCAGCACTTGTGGAGGATAGTGATGATGACTAGATAGTGAATGTGGCACCTGAAGGCCAAGTATGGTAACCCATACTCTGAATTTGTCCTCTACATTTAACCCATTCAAATTAGTGCACACACATTAGGAGCAGTGAGTAGTGAACACACACACACACACCCGGAACAGTTGGCAGACATTTTTGCTGTGACACCCGGGAGCGATTGTGGGTTATGTGCCGTGCTCAAGGGCACCTCGGTCATTTTCTGACGGTATTGAGAATTGAACCCGCAACCTATGTCCGTCAGGTCTTATTAAAATGACAGCAGGTATATAATATACCTGCTGCCAAATTATGAGATGTTATTAAAAATATCTATATGGCAGTTTTTACCCATGGTAAAAAATCAAAATTGTGGCCAGTGAAAATGCTGAGTGACTATATACAGTGACTGGTGAGCAAAAAAGTTAATGTCAAGCCCTGCCTATAGATAATAGTTAATATATTATGTGGCTTTAACGCAATATTGTATAAAGTGGTATAAATATATGTGACGTGACTTGACTTGGATAGTGCCGAATAGCAGAGCTCGTGCAAACATCTACATCGCTATGATCAGATGCTTTCTTTACTGCTGTTTTCTCACCGCTGTCATTTTAGTTGTGTGTTTATTTTGTTATTGAGAGGAAAGCGTGCAGCACCTATTTACATATTCATCTAAACTGCGCTCTCATCAGTGTGTGCAACGTCGGGATGTTCGTTAGGGTTAGGTTTTTATTTTACCCCTAAGCAAAGAATGAAAAATAACTTCGGTGTGAGTAGCTATATAAAAAATGAATATTTGCCAACTCAGTTTCTCCACACTCCCTTTGAATTTCTTCTTCTTCTTCATTCTTTACTTTTACGTAGGCTTCGCAGCTTTATTAAAACAGTATTTAAGTTCCATAACTTTAGACCTATTGCTTATTTCAGGTATTCTTGAACCAACATAAAAAAATAGTTTGTTTGTGTGTAAATTTGCAGCAGTGACTGAGTGTCTGTTAGAGACATTGAACTGTCCTTCACACTGTATCTGAATATACACCTGTGCTTTACTGCAGTTTGTGTTGTCACGTGTTGAATATTCAGGAATGACCTTTGCCTGCGTCCTTGCCTGTGTTTACAGTATGCATTAGCTGAATATTTTATGTCTCTGTTTAAAGGTTTAAATCCAGTAGCAAACCTATTGGATTATGGTTGTTCCATTCAGTTTATCCATAGAGAAATGAAATATTAACAACTTATAAACCTAGGTTAGGTGATGATATATGCTTCTGTAGAAGACACAAGTCAGTGTGATTTCAACTTCATTTTTATTTTCACTCGTTAAATTTTAGTACACGCCTCCAGGAGCTCTTCTTTTTTCGGAAAGAGTCGGTACAGCGTATCTATCTTTTATAAATATGATAAAACTAATAACTTTTCGGAGATATAAAGGATACAATACTACTCTATAGGTACTCAAGATTAACATGAGATTGGCGGAAACTGTTGGTGACTTACATTCATCTATTGTTTTATTACTCTTCTCACAAAATAAATTAAACTCAAATCAACATTTCCATTATTTATTTTACTAAATAGCTGTGTGATAAGTGATATTGACTCACTGGCTGTATTCTTCCTTCCTTTATCAGTAGTTTAGTGTTTATTTGCTGATGTTTGCCTGTGTGTTTCAGGATGACATCATGTCGTTTGAGGCAGAGAAGCAGGCTGTGTATCTGCAGGTCTACAGGCCTGTGTATTTCCAGCTCGTAGACGTTCTACTGCACAAAGCGCAGTTCCCCACGGACGAGGAGTATGCTTCCTGGTCATCAGACGAGAAGGAGCAGTTCAGGATCTACAGGTGTGTGTGTGTGTGTGTGTGTGTGTGTTTCTGTGTGTGTGTGTGTGTGTGTGTGTGTTTCTGTGTGTGTGTGTGTGTGTGATATTCTCATGGGCCTGTTGTAACATTTTCTTCTACACTCAGCAATTTCATGTTGGATTTGCTGTATTTGCACAGCAGACAAAGTTGCTGTTATTAGGAATGTGCAAAATTAAATATTTAAATATTATTAAAATACACAAGTATTACAAGTTAATATTTAATATTACTTTAATATTAAAATATTTAATGTGTATGGCTAAAAACTTTGATTTAATTGTCTTAGAAAAAAACAAATAACAGGTGTGAAGTGTTGATAAAATAATGCATGTCTGTGATGTTATGACTCTTTTAGGGTGGATATATCCGATACACTGATGTACGTCTACGAGATGCTGGGAGCCGAATTACTCAGTAACCTGTACGACAAACTGGGGCGACTCCTCACCAACACAGAACAAACAACAACGTGGCAGGTCAGAAAATAATGGATTCGGTTTTCATTGTTTTTGCTGTTTCATTAAACAAACAAAGCAAAGATATGAACTTTTGTGCACATTTCTAGGGCTGCACGATTAATTAAAATAAAACTGAAACTGATATGGCTTAGTGCGATTATGAATTGCCAAAGGCTGTGATTTCATTAAATAAATATATGCTTCTTGTTTCAGAGTGAAGCTCGGTGTACTTCTACACAAGAGCAGCTCATGATCTCGTGTTTTCAGTTTCTCAGTGGCTCGGTTCACAGAAAATGTGGCTCCACATGAACTTATCTCTGCATCTGCTCTGAGTTTAGGTCGCTTTTAAATGCCAACCATCTTCCCAAATTTGTAATGAGAAGCACTTATAAACTGGATGTTGTCAGGATGTTGTCGTTTTCTCACCAAAATAAAAGCTTGTTGCTTTAACATTTGAAAATTAAGAAATTAATATAAAATATAAAATAAATATTACCCTTTATTTTATACATTTTTATAAATATTAGTATTAAATAAGTATTAGTACTATAAAATAAAATTATTATATTATTTTTCTTAAATACCTTTTTTTTACAGTGAAGTATTACAATAATTGCTAACAATAATTTTTTTAACATTTTTATTTTTATGTATAGTATATGTTCTATACATAAAATATACATATAGTATATGTAATCATTATTTTATAGTCATTTTGATATATAATCACAAAATTGCATATAATTGCATATAATCTAAAAATTGTGCAGCCCTTCAAACAAAGATGGCAAACCTAGAGCTTTAAAAAAAAAACTGTTTAAATCTTGCATCCCTGCATGGGGTTTTTAACAGAAATTTGTCTATTTTGTTTCAGCATACAGAAGCGCTGTTGTATGGATTCCAGTCCATTGCCGAAACGATAGATGTGAACTATTCTGATGTCATCCCAGGACTCATCGGCCTCATTCCAAGAATCAACATAAACAACGTCCAGCTGGCTGACACGGTCATGTTCACAATCGGTGTGTGCTTGCATGTTGTTGCTCATGTAACATTAAAAACAGTCGTCGTGCCATTTCTGTGTTTTAAGAAATTGTCATTTGTCATCTTAAAGCAATTTAGGCTGTTTTCACACACTTTGGTCCAGACCAGACAATTGCACACAATTACTTTCCCACACAGACACTCAGTTTTGAGTTTCAGCCCAGATATTTACCCATTATGTCTCTCCCTGTAGGAGCGTTGGCAGAGTGGTTGGCGGATCATCCGGTGATGCTGAGCAGCGTTCTGCCACTGGTTTTGCAGGCATTGGGCAATCCAGACCTGTCTGTTTCCAGCGTCTCCACATTAAAGAAGATCTGCAGAGAGTGCAAATATGACCTGCCCCCATACGCTACCAATATAGTTGCTGTGTCACAGGTATCACATGCTCTAATGATCATGATACTAACATGTATAGGGCAAATTTACAGTTTTTCTCATCTGAATGCCTTTTTTTTTCTTATATGCAGGAAGTGCTTATTAAACAGATCCACAAGGTGAGTTTGTATTTATTTTGATGAATAAACCCATTTGGTTTTGCTCAGATGAAGCTGATTTTATAGAGCTGTAAATGTTCATTTTTTTCATTTATGGTCAGCCATTTTGAATTCAAAATCTACTTTGCGTAGTATCGTGATCAGGTGCTGCACATCAAATGATTTGTCATTGTTCTTTCCTTTGTTTAAATCAAAATGAACTAAAAAATTACCATAATTTCTCCCGAAATACATGTTCATGTTCTTATTTTGCTAAATTTATCAATACACGTTATTTTGGGGTTTTTTGTTTGTATTTTTAAAAAAAGAAACATTTATCTTTAATCTGGTCTGCCTCTGAAATTGCTTTTGTGAGTTCAAGTTTCTGCTTATGCAGTGAAATCTCATTAGTCTAAAATTGTTTTCTGCCTAACAACCCAGGTTGCCGTAGGTCCTCAGAAAATCTTAAATTCAGTTTGATCAAATTTAAGGTTATAAAAAGTCTTAAAAATCTTAAATGGTATAACAAAATTCTTACCATTTTAAGAGGTTTTATATTTGGGGATGGAAAAACAGGATCATGATGCAACCTGATGTGATTATTATTTCCTTATAATTAAAAGTCCCACATTATGCATACATTTTTTTCTGGATATTATTAGTATTTTGGTTATACAATACACAGTATCTGAGATTTAATTCAACGTAAACTCTCGTGGCTTCTTTCTGAACCACCCTTCATATGAAGGAAAGACTAAGAATAATTAATATTTTAATTAATATAATTAATTATAATAATTTTTACTATACTATATTACTATCATCTTTTATTGCCTTTTTTTAAAAGGATCATTATCATACCTGCAAAAAAGAAAATATCGATTGACCTCTAATTTGTATGTATTGATATATTAGTACATAAACCAATTTCAGTTTTTACATACAGTATATATTAAGTCAGAGGTACATGATTTTATTTTGAGATTATATGGGTTTGCTCTATATGCACATACGGTATTAATTTTATTTTGTACAGGTCTTTAATTTGATTTTTAAAAATTCTTCAGATCCCCGGGCATAATTGTTTATCAAACATCAAATATGTTCTGCTTGGCAGTGATTTTTGGCACTTTGCACAGCTTTTCCACTTTCAGTGAGGACAAAAACAATACTTGAAGCTGGAAATGCATCACACCTGGTTAGCACATGGTATTACACCTGTTCAATCTCTCTCTTTCCCTCTAGACGAGTCAGTGTATGTGGTTGATGCAGGCTCTGGGCTTTCTGTTGTCTGCACTGCCAGTGGAGGAGATCTTGAGGAACCTTCACTCTCTGATCACCCCGTACATCCAACAACTGGAGAAACTAGCAGAGGAAACGGTGAGACGTTAAACCGCTCGCCCGAAGTCCTCTCAGGCCTCTGGGTTTGTTTATCCGTGTGTTCGTTTGGCTCGGTTACATGTGAACAGACCCTGTTTCTGCATGAGCGTGTCATAGGATGGAACATTTCTCAGCAGGAACAGATTGGCATTACTCTGGGCGCTGGAAGAGTAAACCGCAGGAGAAATTGGCTTAATGTTACTAAGAGCCCTGCATGGATTCATATTAAGTAACTGACATTTTAAGCACAATACAACAAGATATCAAGATATTTTTGCTGCACAAATAGAAGTGGTGAAAAAAAAGAAGCAGGATCAACATAAAAACTGATAAAACAGCAGATCAGTGCTCTGGCATTAAATGTTGTATAATTAGGGGCCAAGCACCGAAGGTGCGTTGGCATCTGTTGTATCCGTTGGCGTTCTTCTTTTGCTCTGGAAGTCTATGGCAGCCCATGAAACCGCTTGCAGAAAAGTTATGAAATTTGGCACACTGATAGTGGCCAGTCTGAACTGTCACCATAGCAAATTTGGAGTCTCTAACTCAATCCCTCTAGCGCCACCAACTGTCCAAACTTGCACTTATATTTATGCTAATAACTTTTGAACGGTAAGAGCTAGAAACAAAATTATTTTTCCTCTGATTCCTTGGCTCAAGACGATTCAATTGCACCCTATAATATCATTTTCCGTCTTGAACATTTTTTCGCCATTTTGAATTTTACGAAAAAACTACTTTTTCTAACTCCTCCTAGGCCATTACTCTGATTTTCACAAAAATTAAACCAGATCATCATCAGGCCATGCTGACAATTTTTTTTTTCTTTTTTTTTCGAATTTTGCGTAGCATTTGCGAAAATAGACATAAGGCTCTTTCTCCTCAGACCAAACTTGGTCCATGTCATCACAAGCATGACCTGAGGTTACATGCTGCGTTTCGGCACCGCGCCACCTACTGGTCCAGAGATACGAAAATGGCTATTTTTGCTTATTTGTCCAAAAATTTGTTTGCTTATTTGCTTTGCTTATTTGTCCAAAAATCCATAAAAGTTGATTGATCACACCAAGTTGATTGATATCCAATTTTCCCACATCGGCCATTTTGCGTGTCAGCCATTTTAAATTTTGTAGTAAAATGCTGTATTTTTACTAAATGCGGTTTGGGTCATCAGCATGATGCCCTGAAGAAGTTTCGGACCAGCACCACCTAGTGGTGAGAAATTATTTACATGCTTACAGCTTTGGATGTGGTTGACTTATTTCCACGGGAGTCATCTCATTGGATTCCTGAATCCTTGCCGAGACCAAAGATACCAAACATGCTAGGTTTTGCCTGCCTTATAGTTAGTGCAACGTTGTGATATAGCATTTAAACAACATTCACGAATATCTTAGAAACCGTTAGTCCGATTGAGACGAAACCACCATAGGAAAATCAGAAACATAGGTCGTTGACTATACACTAGTGGCCAAATGTCAATTTTGATAGTAAGTGTCAAAAAAATGCAATCAAAGTCAGGTGTGGGTAATTTATGTGTTCATACATATAAATGTCTATAACTCCTAAACGAAATGAGATTTTCATCAAATTTGACATGCTTATGTATGGGAGCACTCTGAGGACATGCACACACACAAAAAAAGGGGTGGAACTGCACAACTTGGTGGTGCTATAATTGAACAAATCTTAACATTGACTCTAACTACAGTACAGTTGGTCTTACTTCAAAATTGACATGCAGTGTCTTTGTCTCAGTTTGCTATCTTAGTCCATTATGGCGTTGGTCTGCTGCTAGCTAGCTTGTTTGTTTGCTTCTGTTGTGCTTAGCCCCTAAATTGCTGCTTGCAGCTATATTTGAAAATTATACCTATAATTGAAAATAACTTTCAAGCATTCGCTTTTTTACTGCCAAAACATCTTGGATGTAATGGAATAAGTACTGACCTTATTTGTTCTGAAGTTCATGCATGCTGAAGTTCCCCACGTTCTGTGTGCTAAGCTGCCAAGAGCAACATTTTTCGTTAGTGATGCACCAACATTTTGGCAACTGTAGATATCCGGCTGAAAACTAATTTTCGTTTTATGGAGGGCTGAAATCATTGACAGAAATTATGACATTAAATTATGAGTCATGTTTTATGTAATCACTCAATCAGTGTTTCAACCATTAAAAAGACCTCAGGAAAGTCATTCAATATCAATAAACTTGTTAGTTAGCTAGAGAAAATAATTCTAGAGAGGAGCATAATAAATATCTATGCACTATATTACATATTCATTATATTTTAACTTGACCTGTTGTCTTCAGTATTTAATGTATGTTTAAATAAATGTCATGAAAACAATGAATTAATATATCATTAAAAATTAAAAAAAGAGAAAAAAAAACTTTTTTAATCAAATGTGTTAGTTAATACATTTGATTAAATTATTGATTATTAAATAAACTTTAATTTCTGTTTTTGGCTAAAGAAAAACTTGAATTTCGGTTTTGGTGTTTCAGTGAGAAATGAATTTTGGTGCATCACTATTTTTTGTTCCTCTTAAGATATAATGGAAGGAATAAAACTGTTTAATTAGTATTGCACCCTGCAAAAAAAAATCCATGACTTCCATTGAAACGGAGAGTGAGCAACTAAAACACCTTAGCAACTACATTGCAATGCCCTGGCAACCATAAGCAAATGTCACTTGCAAACGTCATAATCTATCTTCTAAATACTTTTGCATTGTATTTATTTAGCATCTCATCAAAATGCATGGAAATCTAAACCGATTTCACTCCTAATTCCTGTTCGGCTTCATATCTCGTCTCTCTACAGGCTGCATGTCTATTTTTGACTTTCGTTTTCTAATACCATTCCTCCCCGTCTGGTCCTTCCCAGAAAGACATTACATCAGCCTTAGTAAACAGGCTGTGATGAGGCGCTCACACAGTGACTCCTGCTGGTCACAGACATTGAGGATGTGTCTAAACACTCAGATCTCATGCATCGGCTCTGATGCTATTTTCAGATGGTGCTGTCAGTAGAATTGCTAAAAATACCCGACGTAAACAAGACCTCAGTGTACAGTTCTTCACATATTCTTTATAAAACAAATTGTTCTGGTTATGATATCTGATTGGATGAGCTGCTTGAAGCAAATAGACAACACATGCATGCATCTCTGACATCATATCAATTGAATTCTACATGAATGATTTTACAGTTAAAACTAACTAATGAACTTTATTATATGTACATTTTTTTTAAATAGGCATGAAGTGTAATGTTTTTCCAGGTTAACCCTTTTGAAGATTATGTCATTCCTTTGTTAAATGTTTAATTGTGCGTCTCTTTCCTTTTGTGCTTGTGCGTGATGTCATAAAGGAAGGAAGACAGTGTAGCGACTCGCTCTGTCTCTCTGCCAATCACTGAGCTGTTGTCATGGAGCTAACAGCAGTAATTAGACTGTTGGCCTAATGGTTGTTTAACGACTCTTTAATTACTGCTGATGTTCCCGGGAGTGCCGGCGCAGAACGTACCCCACCCCACCCCACCCCACCCGTCGGGTCTCATTATTTTACTACATGATTCAAGCGCTCATATTGTGGGATTATTCTTGCTCATTTGTTAAATATGTTTAAATGGACTATTTTTATTAATAGTTTGAATTAGTTTTTATTTGTATATTTTCATTTTAAATTTAGATAGTTTTAGTAATTTTGCCATTTTTATTAGTTTTGATTTTTTAATATGTCTATATAGTTTTTAATTAATTTATTATAAATATTTTTAGTTGTAGGTATTTTAGTACATCAAGTTAAACTAAATGAAAAATGAGAAATGTTCCCAATTAATTAGCAATTAGTTTAAATAAAATAAGCAATAATATTTTATTTTATTTCAATTCACTTTATTTTAATTTAATTTTATTTAACTATAATATTAGTACTTATTAATAAATGCACAATTGTAGATAATTATTTATATTAACTAAATAATATAATATTATATATTATATTATTAATAATAAATATTATTTTTACAGTAAAGTAGTATTTAAAAAAATATGTATTTAAGAAAAATAATTTTATTTTAAAGTACAGCTGTAAAATATTAATTATTTAGTCTCAATTTCTTAGTCATATTAGATTTTTAACATATTTAGATTTTATTTAGTTTAATTGTTCAGCCCTGACGAACAACAGTTTGAGCTATACTAATATGTGAAGTAAAGCCACTCACAATAGATGTCATTTATATACAGATGACTTAAAGGTACAGTAGCAAAAACAGTCGGTTTAATCCAAAGTGTGATTGAGGGAAAATGGCCACGGACATCTAAATAACGGCTCATTTGCTGTATGAAATCTTGACAAAATATAAATTGTAAATTGTTTGTGAAATATGGAACTTAAAAATGAAAAGGCATATCGTATAACAATCTGACCATGGTTTCTCTTTTCAGCCAAACCCCTCGAATAAACTGGCCATTATTCACATCCTCGGTCTGCTGTCCAATCTCTTCACCACGCTGGACATCACCAAACAGGAGGAGGAGTCAGGAGAGAACGCCCCGCCCGTCAAATCAGCCCCGCCTCAGACAGGCCCCAACCCTGTAAGCACCTTCCTTCTCTCCATGGTCACACTGAAGCAGTCGTTTCCATGTGTCAGAGGTGGACTGTAGTGTGTTTTGTGTGTTTTAGGTGGTGGTGGTCCTCCAGCAAGTCTTTGCACTGATACAGACGGTCCTCAGTAAATGGCTGAATGACTCGCAGGTTGTGGAGGTGAGATTCATCTCAAGCTCCTTATTCTGCATCACCATAGTCATTCCTCAATATGGAAGCAGTATTTGTGCAGGACAGATTCAATTTAGCTCTCTCTCTCTCTCAGGCGGTGTGCGCCATCTTTGAGAAGTCTGTGAAAACTCTCCTGCACGATTTTGCCCCTATGGTTTCTCAGCTGAGTGAGATGCTGGGGCAGATGTACAGTACCATACCGCAGGCATCTGCACTGGACTTAACCCGCCAGGTACACGACACACACAGTGGCAAATGAATGTTTATACAGGTAGTAGTGTCAGGGTTCCTGTGAATCCTTAAAAAGTTCATTTTGCTCAAGTGTAAGGCCGTAAAAGTCTGAAATATCTTGAATGGCATAACAAAGTCTTAAATATAATTTTAAGATGTCTTAAATTCGGGGTCGTATATAAAATTATTATAAAATCAGTCAAAACATCTGCGCTGTTGCACGTTGTACAGGCTCACTGTTTCAGAGTCGTTCACGATCAATGAATACTGCGCATTTATGCCAAGCAATTGCTTATGATAGACTGATGAATTATTAACAGTGTTTACATTATGGTGTTTGCAGGGCTTGACATTAAAGGGTTAGTTCACCCAAAAATGAAATTTCTGTCATTAATTACTCACCCTCATGTCGTTCCACACCCGTAAGACCTTCATTCATCTTCGGAACGCAAATTTAAGATATTTTGATGAAATCCAAAAGGGTTTTTTATCCTCCATTGAATGCAATGAAATTCCAGAAAATTAGTAAAAACATTGTTAAAATAGTCGGCGTGATTGCAGTGGTTCAACCTTAATGTTATGAAGTAATGAGAATACTTTTGGTGCGCAAAAACAAAACAAAAATAACGACTTTATTCAACAACAAAAAAAATCTCTTCACTAGCAACAGAGAGCAAATTCATTTTGTTTAATCAATTTAAATTCATAAAAACTCAGAAAAACATTTTGACTTTACATTTTATGTGTGAAACGTGAAGGTGAGAATGAAGGCTGACTTCATGAGGACCAGCCATCTTTTCCCAATATTAAAACATTTGCATATATTAAATAAAATGTCTTCTCTAGGAGTATTTTAAACTTGCAATTATCATGTTTTGCAATTGAATGCGTGCCTCACTAAGAATTTGATATACATGATTTATTTTGGGATTGTATGGACATGACGGTATTCGTTTTATTTATGCAGGTCTTAAAAAGTCTCACATTTGATTTAAAAAAAAAAAAAAAAAACTTTTTAATTTAAAGAAACCCATGTGTGCTGTGCTGCTTCTTTTTGTGGAGTTTCATTTGATTAATTTTGTTCTCTTGCAGATGGTCCACATATTTGCCAGTGAAACGAATCATTTCCCCCCAATCAAAGCGCTGTTTGAACTGGTCACTTCTGTTACTCTGACCATCTTCCAGCAAGGTAGGCATGCTGGGAACACCCAGCTGCAGAGGGTGAAGGAAATCATGTGGTTTTGATGTCTTTAACAGTCACTATTTCCAGTTGTTTGCATGTATCTGTGTTTTAAACCCACACACACAGAAACAGAGTTTTGAAACAGTTCTTGTTTTCTGAAATGGTGTGGTGACTTTTGATCCTGTTATTCTGTTTGAGATTTTTTACACACACGCTCAATTCAAGGGCGTTTTCACACTAGAGTTTCTGATCTGGATCCGAATGCATTCAGTCCTGTTTACACCTGGTATTATACACGTTTCATGTGATCTGATTGATTGACAGGTGAGTAGGCGGTACTTCACTGTTATCTGGGATGCATTGCACAATGTGGTTTCAATTATTTGACCATAACACAATTAAACCCCTGTTTACACCTGTAAGTTTCACTCACCACTTGTAATTGAATCACCTGAGATGGATCTTAATACCAAATGTAAATGGGGTTCTTTGACATCAGATTTAATGAAATATGGTTTCTGAATCATTTGAAAATCTGCTGCTTGCTGTACTGTCCGATAATTGAAATGATCCTTTTTACAGAATTATTGCGCTTTCATGTAAGCACAAGTCAAGAGAACATCAAGTCACACGCAGGATTTATGTTAACGTTTCTCTATTAAATTCAACAAAAAATAAATTACTATTCACTCAATTTATTTAGGCCTAAATTTAAGATTTATGTATTTGAATTCCATTCGTTTGGATTAAACAGTTTTAACATAAACAAATAAAATTATTGTGATGCATATTTGTCAATCATACATAATTGAAATGGGTAAGAAACAGGGTAAGATTTCTATAATAGTACTAATGAACTCAATTTGTTTTAAATAACCTGGTTTATATATTTATTATGAATAAATCCAGTTTGTTTCATTCTTATACATTTTAGCTAAATGAATATTGCTTGTCTCACAGCTAGACATATTTTAACTGTTAATACTTTTTAACTGAATAAATTTAAAGGGGTCCTATTGTGCTTTTTTACATGTTCAACTTTCTTGAGTTTGTAATGTTGCTGTTTGAGCATGAAAAAGCTCTGGAAAGTTCCAAAGCACAAAGTCACCCCAGCGAGAGTTATTCTCTATATCAGTGTCACTGTTTCTGAACTCTTGAGTTTTCTTCCAGGAAATGAGCACATCACTATATTCCTCATTTGAATAATTCCCGCCAAGTCATACAGAAAAAAGAGGCGGGGCCTTGTTGAGTTAATTAGTAGTGTGTTGAAACTGGCAGTTATGGTAAGGGGCGGGACATTTCCCAAACACATTTGAAGCGCTTGACCAATCACAACACACTGGTCCAGCTGACCAATCAGAGCACATTGCACTTTTTGGAAGGAGGGGCTTCATAGAGACAGGAACTAAACAGTGTTATTGACAGACTGGGAAGAGAAGAGCTGCAATAATGTCAAATATGTGAAAAGATCAAGTGTTTTTTTTTTTGTTGTTGTTGTTTTTTTACATTCAAGGATAAAAACCTAGTGGACCCCAAAAACAAATTAAAAGCAATTTGAATAAATGCATTTTGAAAATATGATCACTTCATCATTTTTTTGAGTCTGAAAATCTTATCTGTTTCATTTATGTATGATTGACAAAATATGCATCACGTTAAGTTTGTTTGTTTGTTTGTTTAAACTGTGTAATCTAAATGCATTTTATATGAAATTCAAATACAATTTAGGCCTAAATATTCCTTTGAGTCTTGTAGCAAAAAGGTTGCATAATTCAAAGAACGCGAACAATATAGTCGAGATTTATGTTTGGATTTATTACTTTGTAACTGAGAAGGTCTGCTTGTATTAAAAGTCCCCCTGTAGTCAATAATTTTATCCCTTAAAACTCGTCTTTGATCACCAAAATGACATATTTAAAATTTTACCTTGAAAAAAATGTCTTCATGCCTTAAAAAATGGCTTGAATGTAACTCTACACCCTTGCTTCATTTAGTATACGTGGTGCTATGAATATGCAAATTAGCCCCGCCTCCACTCGCTCACACCAGTTCAGAGATTCACACGTTGACGTGATTATTTGTGATGTCAGAAACACCAGCGATTTCAAAGCGCGTTTTTGAGACTGCCTTTAGATCACTGCAGTTTTAAAGAGAAAATACTCAGCAATTGTGTTGACTTATGAAATTGCACATTGTTTGTCTTAAAGCACCACGTAGACATAATAACATTAAAAGCTTGATTTTCACCACAGGGGGACTTTAAAATATGATTATTAGTGTAGCCCTACTTACTATTAATGCTGTGTATATGCATTCATAAATTGGGGATTATGTTATGTGCACTTATTAAACTTGTCTTTGGGCTTCACTATTTTCATGGCTCCACTTCCATCATCTTTACTTGTTGACCTAAATAAACAGCATGCAATCTTTTGCTTAGTTACTGTCAGTTTGCAGATTCTTACACTGCAAAAAAAAAACAAAAAACTTTGCAACAAATTTTACTCAAATTGCAAAGAAACTGCAAGAAATTTTGATGTTTTTTCTTGTAAAACGTACTCCAATAATAATTTTTATAGTGTATTCATTCAGTTTGTTAATTTTATCTCATCTTGTTCAGACTCAAAACACCAACTCGTTTGGTGATCGACATTATAATGACCGAATTTTCATTTTTGATGATATTGAACTCTGGACCAACCAATGACAAGAAGTGTGAAAACAGCCTAACATTGTCCAGCATGACTCCCTACTTCACACACACACACACACATATATATATATATACACAGTTGTTCTTTGCATGTGCCCTCTAGCACACTAACCACGCTTGCATCCCTCACTTCCTGTTTGTCATTCTTCACGTTCTTGTTTTAACCACATCATTTCCAAATCAGCAGAAATGTGAGATAACACTCTTATCCCGATCAGGTGACTTGGCCGAAAGGATCTGCCGTGGCCTGTGTGTTTGTTTGTTGTTTGTTTTCTGTGAATGGGTGGGGTTGGTGGGTTGGGCGGGGTCTGGGTTTGTGGGGGCGGGGTCTTGTTTGGAGTGTGGGAACAGCAAAGGGAGGGAAGTTTGGGACTGACTGCTACCTTGCTCTTCTGGGGTGGCTGTGGGAACCAAGCACTCACCAGCCGCAGCGGGCCAGTCGGGTGTATGAATTGAATTTACAGACAATGAAAACAAATAAAATGCACACTAAAAAGAAAGAAAGAAACACAAGTGTCATCACAGTAACAGGTGCCTCCTGGGTTCCCACTCCAAACCCACTGTTTCTTTTATTTTTTAGGTTTCTTTACTTTCTCTCGTTACTTCTTTTTGTTTTCCTTCTTTGTTTTCTCCCCTTCAGAACGGACTCATTGATCTGTCTTTTTTTGTTTTTCCTCTTTTGTTTTATCGCAACTGCCTTCAAGTCGTTCATGTTCCCTCCTCTTTCTCTGCCCTACTTCTCTCACGCGTGCGATTATTTCCGTCCAGTTGACTTTTCCTTTCCACATGACTGTTCGATCTGTTCTGTTGCTGTTTGTATATATTCTTATTATTCTTATTATTTCTTAAGTTTCATCTTTATTATATTTTAGGGCCCAGGGATCATCCTGATATTGTTGATTCATTTATGCAACTCCAAGCTCAGGTGTGTTTTTGGTTTCTTATTTCATTCACTTTGGGTTTCTCTCTTCTCTTTCGCTGTCCCTTTCTTTCTCACTTTCTCTTCCTTTCCGTCCTGTGTCACGGTCTTTTCAGACCCTTGTTTTGCTCGGGCAGTGAAATTGACCTGAGGGGTTTTGCTATTGGATGATTGACAGCTCTCTCGTCCAATAGTCACACAGAACATCTCCGATCTGTGCACATCTCATTTGATCCAAAATCCTGCTGCTTGTAGCTGTATATTAAACATCTAAACATGGCTGTGATTGTGTGGCATCTTGGCACAATTTTATTAAATTTTTTTTTTGTTTTTTTTTTGTTGAACTAATATATTTAGACATCTGAGATTTAAAGTGAAATTAAAGTTTTATGATTTTGAGTCATTTAAATGTAAAGTTATGAATATGTTTTTATTTTAGATTCTGTACTATTTAGAGTCCACACACACACACACACACCAATCAGGCATAACATTATGACCACGGCACCTGTTAGTGGGTGGGATATATTAGGTAGCAAGTGAACATTTTGTCCTCAAAATTGATGTGTTAGAAGCAGGAAAAATGGGCAAGCGTAAGGATTTGAGTGAGTCTGACAAGGGCCAAAACATGATGGCTAGACGACCGGGTCAGAGCATCTCCAAAACTGCAGCTCTTGTGGGGTGTTCCCGGTCTGCAGTGGTCAGTATCTATCAAAAGTGCTCCAAGGAAGGAACTGTGGTGAACCAGCGACAGGGTCATGGCTCATTAATGTACGTGGGGAGCGAAGGCTATCCGTGTGGTCCAATCCAACAGACGAGCTTCTGTAGCTCAAATTGCTCAAGAAGTTAATGCTGGTTCTGATAGAAAGGTGTCAGAATACACAGTGCATCACAGTTTGTTGCGTATGGAGCTGCATATCCGCAGACCAGTCAGGGTGCCCATGCTGACCCCGTCTACCGTAGAAAGCGCCAACAGTGGGCACGTGAGCATCAGAACTGGACCACGGAGAAATGGAAGAAGGTGGCCTGATCTGATGAATCACATTTTCTTTAACATCCAATGAATGGCCGGGTGCGTGTGCGTCGCTTACCTGGGGAACACATGGCACCAGGATGCACTATGGGAAGGCGGCAAGCCAACGGAGGCAGTGTGATGTTCTGCTGGGAATGTTCTGCTGGGAAACCTTGGGTCCTGCCATCCATGTGGATGTTACTTTGACACGTACCACCTACTTAAGCATTGTTGCAGACCATGTACACCCTTTTGATGGAAACGGTATTCCCTGGTGGCTGTGGCCTCTTTCAGCAGGATAATGTGCCCTGCCACAAAGCACAATTGGTTCAGGAATGGTTTGAGGAGCACAAAAACGAGTTTGAGGTGTTGACTTGGCCTCCAAATTCCCCAGATCTCAATCCAAGTCCGATCCATGGAGGCTCCACCTCGCAACTTAAGGACTTAAAGGATCTGCTGCTAACATCTTGGTGCCAGATACCACAGCACACCTTCAGGGTCTAGTGGAGTCCATGCCTCGACGGGTCAGGGCTGTTTTGGCAGCAAAAGCAGGACCAATACAATATTAGGAAGGTGGTCATAATGTTATGTCTGATATATCATCAAAAAAAAAAAAAATCAAAAAAATTATTTAAATCATGTCACTTCAATAAAATATAACACAGTTGAAAGAGTCAAAATCCCACAAGCACCTCCTGCCCCCTTCCAGTGTCATTCCAGCCCTTAAACCGATGAAAGCCTAAATTGATTCATCTCAATTAATTGATTAATTGAATCAAAAGAATTGGCTCTCTCGTTTATGTATTTGGTCCTCATGAAGTTCTCATGAGGTTTTCCCTCTCTCGGTTTCTCTCTCTGTGTCTTTCTCAAATATCCTCTCATCCTCAATGAGTTTCTTAATGCATCAGTTGTCTTTATCGTACATGTTATTTAGATTTCTGTTGCATTCAGTCCAACTGAGCAGAGAAAGTAGTGATTGAACAGATGTGAACAAAAGTGAGAACGCTAAAGAGAAAAAAAAAATCATCATACCTTTAGTTTCTATTAAATTTCAGTATTTTAGTTTTTTTGCTGTTGATTTCTTACTTACCTGATCGTTTGCATTGAATATGTACGTTTGGTTGATTTTCTAGAGCTAGACAGATATAGGGAGTGAGTGAGGGGAGGGTGGCACATGAGTGGCATATGAGTGATTGACAGGGTTCCGGGGCGGGGTTTGAGTCATGTGCTCTGTTCATTGGCTCTGTCTGATTTGTAGGCCCTCAAACGGAAGCCAGATTTATTCTTATCAGAGAGTCTTGATGTGAAAGCCGTTTTCCACTGTGGTAAGTCTGTTTAAAATGTAGAAAACACTGATGGATCCTCCTTTAGTGTGTATGAACATCTCTGTAATGTTTAATACAGAGTCATTTCTCTAATGCCGCTGTGTTTCGGCCGTAGGAGTGCTGTCACTGAAATTCCCAGAAGCCCCAACAGTCAAATCTACCTGTCTTTTCTTTGTAAGTCAGAGGTCATCATGACAATCTGAAGGCCTGTTCGTACCAAGAGCATAGGAATACACTACTGGTCAAAAGTTTGGAATAATTTTTGTTTGATGAAAAATACAGTAATATTGTGAAATACTACAATTTAAAATAACTGTTTTCTATTTTAATATATTTTAAAATGTAATTTATTCCTGTGATCAAAGCTGAATTTATCATTACTCCAGTCTTCAGTGTCACATGATCCTTCAGAAATCATTCTAATATGCTGATTTGCTGCTCAATTATTAATAATGGTTCTTATTATTATCAATGTTTTCTGATTAATGTTTATGTGGAACCCGTGATCAAATAACCTTAAGAGACGTAAGAGACCAAAACATTAAAAAATCTTAATTATTCTGAACTTTGGTAATGTATATATTTTTTGATTGAACGGCAAGATGCTCTGTGTGTATTGACCTTCAGATTGTGTCTCTTTCCCTCCTGTGAAATATAGCATCATAAATGGTAGCCGTGTGCAATGTTGAATTGTTCCTTTATTTGCATTGACTGCAGACTGAACTAATACCGCACTGTGCAGACGTTCCTCCTGTGGGTCAGGTCATACATGAAGACGGTAAACTCCTCCTATTGGCTGTACTGGAGGTGAGCGCACTTTTCACCAGAGGTTCACAATATACAATGCACAAGAGTCTGATCTACTTTTTTTTTTTTTTGGCAGGCCATCGGTGGTCAGTCGTCCCGCAGTCTGATGGACCAGTTTGCGGAGGTGCTCTTCTGTCTGAACAAGCATTGCTTTGCTCTGCTGACGGTGTGGCTCAAAGAAGCTCTGCGCTCGCCGGGCTTCCCGTCCTCACGTGTCTCTGATGAGCAGAAAGCCACGTTCAGTCAACAGGTGCTCAGGTGAGATGAGTTGTGCCATTTGATCATTCTGGATAGCAAAAACTGGTATACATGCAAAACACAATCCTTTAAAATGTTTGCTTGAACATTAATTTGAGGTCGGTAAGATTTTTAAATGTTTTTAAAATGTCTCTTCTGCTCACCAAGGCTGCGTTTATTTAATCAAAAATACAGTAAAATCAATAATATTGTGAAATATTATTACAATTTAAAATAACTGTTTTCTATTCTAATATAGTGTAAAATGTAATTTATTCCTGTGATTAAAGCTGAATTTTCAGCATCATTACTCCAGTCTTCAATGTCACATGATCCTTCAGAAATCATTCTAATATGCTGATTTGCTGCTCATGAAACATTTCTGGTTATTATCAATGTTGAAAACAATTGTGCTGCTTCATATTTTTGTGGAAACCGTGAAACATTTTATTTTTCAGGATTCTTTGAAGAAGAAGTTTAAAAGAACAGTATTTATTTGAAATAAAAAGCTTTTGTAACATTACAAATGACTTCTCTCACTTTTGATCAATTTATTGTGTCCTTGCATAATGCAAGTATTAATAAAATTTAAAAAAATAAATAAATAAACGCAAAATCTTACTGACCCCAAACCTTTGAACAATAGTGTATGTAGCTTTCAACCCAAAATTTGATACATGCAAGTGTAGTCATTGGTCAGAGTATTATTTATATATTTTTATGGCATTTATTAATATTTTAAATTAGCTTTTATTTTTATATGTTCAGTTTTTAAAAAAAAATTTTTTTTTAATTTTTTGTGCTTTTTATTTCTGTTTTTAAATATTTCTATTTAACTTCACTTAACTTTTATTTCAGTTTTATTAGTAGTAATTTTAGTACTTCAACTTTTCTATCTAGTATTTATTTTATTTCAGCTTCATTTCAGTTAAAAAAAATTTCATTTCATTTTTTAATACATTTAAGTTTAGCTTAAAGTGATAGTTCAACCAAAAAAAAATCATTTACTCACCTTCAAGTTGTTCCAAACCTGTATGAGTTTCTTTCTTCAGTTGAACACAAAAGAAGATATTTTGAACAGTGTTGGTAAACAAACAGTTTCTTGCCCCCTTTGACTTCCATAGTATTTTTTTTTTTTCCATACTGTGGAAGTCAGTGGGGACCAGCAACTGCAAACATTTTTCAAAATATCTTCTTTTAATGTAAATGATGACAGAATTTTTATTTTTGGGTGAACTATCCCTTTTAGCTAACAAAACAACACTGCTCCCTAAATCTAATGTAAATTGAATGTACTTTTTTTTCTTTATATCCTCTAAGGGAGCGAGTGAACAAGCGGCGAGTGAAAGACATCGTGAAGGAGTTCACCCTGGTGTGCCGCGGCCTTCACGGAACAGAGTACGCCGCAGATTACTGAGCCACACACGAGTACGGACACAGTGTGAGGAAACCCAAAATGTACAATTCCCAGAAGCCCTCACTGCGACGTGAATGATACTGACAGTCTGAGAGTCGGGATCTTCCACCAACTTGTCCTTCTCGCTCTCTCTCTCTCTCTTTCAACCTCTCTCCCATTGGATTTTGGGGCCTCCGCAGGACGATCCGAACAGTCGACATCTCTGCTCCCAACATCTTACAGCATGTTCGCTGGAAACCGTTCTTTGATTCCCCCTACGTTCGATCTTCCGTGGCTCTTGGGCTGTTTTCCTTGTGATAATTTGCATCCGTTTGAACGAAGAAATAGTGTTAGTTAAATGTTTTTTATTTTTTATTTTGGAGAAATAAAAAGCATATATATATATATATATATATATATACACACATATATTTAAATATATATAAATGCACATAATAATCTAGTAAACCGTGGGGTGACGAGTCCGTGTGCTGCTAACAGAGAGAGGGACCAATACAGACTGTTTTTTCTCTGTGGCTTTATATCTATCCTCTATATCTCTGTCTGTCTAACCCCTCCTCACACTCAATTCTGCCAAAATGTTGTGAACGTTTTTTAATAAAATTATAATTATGGTTGTTTATATATATATATATATATATATATATATATATATAAAATATAAAATATAAAAAAGGTTAGCAGCGTATTTGGGGACTAGTAAAGGCTGGGTGTTACACTACGAAAAAGAGAGATGCACAAAGATGATAGTTTACTCAAAAAATAAAATTGTCATCATTTACCCACCCTAATGTAATTCCAAACTTTTATGATTTCTATCTTCAAAAATGATCCTTTTGTGTTTGATTGAAGAAATAAAGTCAAACAGGTTTGAAATGACATGAGGGTGCATAAATTATGACGTAATTTTGATTTTTGGGTAGACTGTCCCTTTAAATTCGGTTGGTATATGCACACACATCAAACAATTGAGTTCACTCAACGACTAATTAAACGCGTACCGCATGTCTCTCTCTCTCTCTTTCTCGTTTCTGCCCGGCTGCTGCTTGCCGACATGTAGCATGTGTGTTGCGTTACATACGGGCCCAGAATGAGTCATAATCAGTGGACGAGGGCTGTTCTATCGTGTTCGTTTACTAGTGAGTCACAGAGTGAGAATAAAGGGAGAGACAGAGGAGTCAAATGTACATTAGTTTTTTTTTTTTTTTTTCGTTTTTTTTTTTCTTTCTTTTTTTCTTTCTTTTTTTGTACCTTGTTTTAATTTATTAAATACATCTGAGATGGCAGCACTGGGTTCTGTGGTCTGTTTGTGTGAATGAAGGTGTGAATGCTCAGCACAAGAAGACAAAACCAAACCACAAGCTCTTCAGGTGAGTACTGGAGTGTATGAATAATTTGTTAATGTTCTGAGGCTACAGGAACATTTATCTTTTTCTTTTTTTTTACCCCAGTGAATATTATGTTTATTTTTTGAAAGGTGTTTATTTTTTTAAAGTCAGTTGCTGTATGCACTCAAACCTTAAAAAAAAAAAAAAAAAATTGAACTGCAGTTTGAACTGGTGTTTCTGACGTCTCAAACTACCTTGTAACCAATCACATCATCATGCTGGTGGGCTTTAGCATGGAGTCTCAAAAGAAGGTTATCCCAGTATATTTTTCTGTTGATATGAAAAATCAGGTAGATTTAGCAATATGGCGGGTGTATATGATGCATATTATGATGAACTATATGCCTTACTCCACTGACATTCTGAGTTGTTCAAAGCGTTTCTAAGGATACTTATTTTTAGAAGGCAGCTGTCTGACTCGCGAATTAGCAACACATTATTCATTATTAGCCGTTTGATAACATAGTCAGGCAAAAGGCTAATCATATTAATTACAGTTATGTGTCCGATGTTGTAAAAAGAGAAACCAATGTGCAGCGCTTACCTAAGTAAGTTGACCAAGTGGATTTCGTCTGAGCTCGTGCGAGTGAGGCGGAGCTAATTATCATATTCATGTTTATTAAATGAGGTAAGCGTGTAAAGTTACAATTCAAGCTATTTTAAGGCATTAAAAAATAACGGGGAAAAGCGTTTAAATATGTAATTTTTGTGATCAAAGATGAGTTTTAAGGGGAAATAAGATTATTGACTACAGGGGGCCTTGTGACAACATACCCCAATACAGACTAAATGGGATACCTTACAGAATTGGAACCTGAATTTAAATGAAATTATTGGCTTTTCTGCTGAACAAGCTATTCATGTAACTGACAAATTCAAACCAAACCGACTACCTAAAAAATTATATAAATGGCAGTGAAGTAAATGCCTCAGTGAAATGACACTTCCGTTTATATTTGATGACAGGGAGTCGAGGCCCCTTCACGTCAAGTACGGTAACGATAAAGATATTGTTTTAAAAACCGTTTTAAATGAAACAGGACAGCAGAGTCCACGCCACATCAATAACTATAAGGCACAGAGGGACGATATCGTTGGAATTGTTCACAACGATTTTCTCCAGACGATGAACGTTAAAAACATTGACAGCCAATCAAACTCTAGAGCATTTAAAGGAATAGTTCACCCAAAAATGAAAATTTTGTCATCACTTACCCTCAAGTTGTTCCAAACCTTGAGTTTTGTTTTTTCTTTTTCTTTTCTTTTTCTGGTGAACACAAAAGAAGATATTTTAAAGAATGTTGGTAACCAGACAGTTGACGGTAGCCATTGACTTCCATATAGAAAAATAAAATAAAATGGCTACCGTCAACTGTCTGGTTAACAAACAATATCTTCAAAACAAAAAAATCTTTTGTATGAAACAGAAGAAAGAAAATCATACAAGTTTTGAACAACATGAGGGTACGTAAGTGATGACAGAGTTTTCATTTTTGGGTGAACTATCCCTCTAAAGCGACAGACGACATAACTGTCGCATATAATGAAAAGAAAGTTGTCCGCTGGCGTAGATGCAAATACAGTTATATTTAGCTTTATAGTTATCGTTCTTAGTGTGAATAGGCCTTTATTGCAGTTCTTCATATTGACCTACAGATGTCTCTACAGCTCTGGAGAAACATCAAGAGATTTTAACGACGAGGCTCGTAAAGATATATTTTTTTTATTATTATTATTTTTAACTGCTGACTTTTACAGTTAAATAAGGCGATTTTAAATATTCTATCAGACATGCACTGTTAAACTGCCTTGTGTCGGTAAGATCAATTAATATAGGCCTATTTAAATATATGGTGGGATATTATTATGTAGCCTATGGAAAAACTTTGGTAGGTAAACTCAGTGGTGAAGAAGACATGAAAAGTGATTTACAAACGGCATCCATTTTGTAAAATGACCTTCATAAGTTGGTAACACTTTACAATAAGGTTAATTTGTTAACATTAGTTAACTACATTAGTTCACATGAGGGCCTAAGAGGCCATACATTATTAAAGCATTTATTAGTTACTAATACATTATTAAAATAAAACGTTGTATCCGTTAATATTATTTAATAAATCTTAGCTCATATGAACTAACAATGAACAGTTTTTTATTAACTGATGTTGACAAATATTAATAAATGCTGATTGATAATTAATCTTATGTTAACTAATGGGACGTTATTGTAAAGTGGTACCCATAAGTTATACAGGGGTTGGTCAATGAAACTGAAACACTGGCCAGTATAGTGTTGGAGGTTTCACGTCTATGTGTGATTTTAAGAGCCGAGTGTGAAGGTTGAAGTAGCAGAACAATAGCACAGCTGTACATAAAATACTGCAATCCACACAACATAAATGGCAGACATATCAGAGTTCAAAAGAGGACAAATTATTGGTGCGCGTCACGCTGGTTCATCTGTGACCAGGACAGCAAGTCTTTGTGGTGTATCAAGAGCTATGGTATCCAGGGTAATGTCGGCATACCACCATGTAGGACAAACCACATCTAACAGGAGTAACTTTCATTGCAAGTGGAAGCTGTCTGAAAGGGATGTCCAGGTACCCGGATTGTATCCAAAAAAAAAAAAAAAACACAGCTGCCTAACTAACCTCAACTCTCCTGTTGGTCAGTCAATATTCATGGTCTGACTGCTATAGCCAAACTTTTGGTCACTTGTGCGAATGCCAAATGTCGGTTTCATTCAAATCTTGGGCTGTGGACCAGGGGAAACATCTGATGTGTCCACTTTCACTGTCTTTCCCACATCTGTGGGAGTTACAGTGTGGAGAAGACCCAAAGAGGTTGAACATCCAGACTGTGAAGCACAGCAGTGGATTGAACCCTGAAGGTGTTGCCGTGTATCAGCATGATAATGCACCAATACACACAGAAATCATGATTTGATGAACATGAGAGTGAAGCTGAACATCTCCCATGGTCTCCACAGTCACCAGATCTTAATATTTCGGAGCCACTTTGGGGTATTTTGGAGGAGCGAGTCAGACAACATTTTCCTCCACCAGCATCGCATAGTAACCTGGATACTGTTCTAGAAGAGGAACGGCTCAGAATCCCTCTGGCCGCTGTGAAGGACTTTATCTGTCATTCCCAAGACGAATTGATGCTGTATTGGCCACAAAAGGAGGCCTTACACCATCCTAATAAATGACTAAAACCAGGTGTTTCAGTTTCATTGGCCAACCCCTGTAGATCATATTATCCCTTATTCATGTGTAATTTGGTATTTTCTGTCGTTTATCATTGTGTAAAGTAATTAATTTTAATGGTACATTAATGGTGACCTACTGACACCATAAAGCTTGATTCGCCTGCGTGTCCGGTTTAATCTCTGTGTGATGCACAGAACTGGATCTCCGGGTTTGGTCCAATTAGTGATTAGTTCATTTAATTTCATTCTAAATAGCAGGGATTATAGGAAATAATACCTAAACAGAAACTGAACTGAATCAAACTGACCATAAAATAGAATAATTTCTACAGAAATCTAAAGAAATAACAGGTTTAGAATGACTTAACGCGAGTAGCTATAGATTATGACATTGTAAGTGAACTATATCTGTAATATTAAAGAGTTTTGATTTATTTTTAATCTTTTGCTGCTGTTATTATGTTAAATAAATACTTTGTTTATATACACTTTAACACTACAATATTTTGACAGCCATGCCGATGAATTCTCATTGAATTGAACTGAATCTTTAGCAGTAAATTCAGGGACTTTGAGACCAGGGGGAATTCTGCCTCTCTCTCTCTCTCTCTCTCTCTCTCTCAGGTCTTCTTCCTCAGACTCTCTCTCCTGTGTCTCCAGGCTGAAGTCATGGAATCAGACATCACTTCATGTCCTGCAGTCTGATCCTCTCAGGAATCCTCGGATCTGATGGGACATTTAAGGATGTTTTTCCCTGATGTCTCATATTCACTGCTGTTGTTGGGAATCTCGTGTCTGGCTGGCTTCACTAAGACTTCACAGGAGTTCTCAGGTACTAAACACCATCACCATCATCCTACAAAAGTTTGCGTATTTACACTTTGTGATAGGCCTATTATCCCTTTAAATTTTAAATGAATTCACACGCGTTTAGTCGAAATTCTCAGCACTGTGTTTTGAAACTTTTTTTTTTTTTCAACTTCCCAGCTGTATTTCTTTAGTTTTATGCATTTTTTTTTTTTTTTTGAGGTGTCGGTGTCACACGCGCGCGTTTATTTACTCCTCGCGTGAATAAGTGAAATATTGTAAGTTAACACATTCTTTCGCGGGAACTTCCGTGACCCACGCGATCAAAGAGAAACTGCACGTGTGCGCGCGCGCTCATGGGGTTACATTATTACATCTTACTGTACAGTTAATATATACAGTGAGGTCCAAAAGTCTGAACTACGAATGAAAATGCTTCTGTTTTTATAATTTTTTTATTTCAAAATATATTGTCAATTTGAGTTAAGCTATCAAGTTAGATATTGGAATTTCAGTGAAAATGTTTGAGAAAGTCTTTTGAGCACCATTGCATATTATTATATAGCCTACTACAGTATTCATATAGCGATCCTATGAGATAAATACATGAAGCATTGAAGCAACTCAGTTGTTCACTTTTAGACTGTTACATGGCTTTCAAAGTGTTATGATAGTTTGATAGATACACAAACGGTTTATCTGTGGTTTTTTGAAGGTTGTGTGTTTAGCTTGTGAAGAAATGAAGGACAGAGATATGAATTGATCAGAAACAGCTGTGATGTGGTGAGTGAAGGCAGATCTCAGTGTGTGATGGTGTTCCCTGCTTGTTTTTTTCTCTTCTTAATTTACTCAAGTGTGCACAACTTTGCTTTGGAGTACCACAATTGAACTTTCATTGACAGTCAGATTTATTTGTATAGTGCCTTACACAATACAAACTGCTTCAAAGCAGCTTTATAATCTTAATGGGTTAATCTCACGAAAGATATATATGTGTGTGTGTGTGTGTGTGTGTGTGTATATATATATATATATATATATATATATATATATATATATATATAGTTATTATTATAGTATATATATTATATAAGCCTTTTATGCACTGCAACATTATTACTGCAGTGTGAAAAAAAATTTTTAAATTGTAAATTATTAATTTCATTTATTCAGTATTTGTTGTACTTTTACTGTGCCTTTAATTTCTGCCTATTTAAATAAAAAAAGGTAAATAAAATGGTTTTCATTCATAATGAGAATTAGAGTAATGAGAATTGAATAATCACAGTGCAACAAATTGTCAATAAATAGGCTTCATTTGTTGAAGCAAAATATAATTTCCCATTTTTTCCCTAGTTTTGAAATATGACCGGGCATGTTTTTGTGGGATTCTCATGAGCAGCATCAGTCGAACTGTCCTGTCAAAGAAAACACATAGAGTTGTTGTTCTGTTGGGTCACGCAGGACCGATCTTGTGACTCTTACTGTGAAAGACTCTCACACACTCTGGAACGTCCGTTTGATTGACAGGTGCTTGAAGAGGGTGACAGAAGTTGTTGATGGAGAGAGAGCATCTGTTGCCGGGCAACAGGCCTGTACATCTGTCCTACAGGAACCTCATGCCTTTGTGTGTGTATGCTGTGTTTCATCTTGGTTAATTAGCTTCACACACACACACACACACACACACACTGATTCATTGTGTGTGTGTTCACTACACAGTGAAAGTAGGCATAAAGCTGTGGGCGGGGCTTATTGAGGTGCTGAATGGGATGTGTGGCTGTTAAAGGGTCAGTAGGTCAACTGAGGTCAAACCGTTTGATGGATCCCGATACACCGTTAAGACTGTTGTACTGTCATTCATGTGCTTCAGTCTTAAAGTCCATGTGAAACGGCATTGGTGCGCTAAGGAACTTTATGTTTTACAGAAAGGAATGAGCAGCATTTTTGATAAACGCGTTTAAAATGAGAAGAAAAGTTATTTTCTTCTACATAAGTGCATATTTTTAAGTGAAATTTAACATTCAGCAGGAAATGATGTCAGGTGGAGCTTGATTTGATCTGTCTGGATTTGATTGGCTTGTGATTTTTGGCTATGATATTATTGGTTAATGTGTTTGTTCCCCATCTGTTTGGATTTGATTATATTACTAACCATATAAACACTACAGTTCAAAAGTTTGATTGAGTCAGTAAGTTTTTGAAATACATCTCTTCAGCTCACCAAGGCTGCATTTATTTGATTAAAAATACAGTAAAAACAGTAATATTGTGAAATATTATTGCCATTTAAAATAACTGTTTTCTATGTGAATATAGTGTAAAATGTAATTTATTCCTGTGACGCAAAGCTGAATTTTCAGCATCATTACTCCAGTCTTCAGTGTCACATGATCCTTCAGAAATCATTCTAATATGCTGATTTGCTGCTCAAGAAACATTTCTGATTATTATCAATATTAAAAACAGTTGTGTATTTTTTTTTTCAGGATTATTTGATAATTAGAAAGTTCAAAAGAACAGCATTTATCTGAAATATAAAGCTTTTGCAACATTATTATGTTTACTGTCACTTTTGATCAATTTAATGCATCCTGGCTGAATAAAAGTATTGATTTCTATCAATATAAAAATCTTAATGATCACAACCTTTTAAAGTCTATTATATATAATTAAATATGTTATATTTAAAATAACATACACTGATTACATGAATTAAAAAAGTCATTCTGATTCCAGAAATATATATTGAGGTAAAAGCAATACATTTATCTATTCGAGGACGTGTTTTTCCTTATAAATTTTTCTGTTACCAAACGCTCACAACTCTGGTCACATTACGAGTCTAATCTCACTCCATCTCTTTGCATCCCGTTTCTGCCAAGAAGGAAAAATCTCCCTGTCGGAAGAGAGTAAATGCTTGAAATCAGAGAGTTTAGCTGAGGTGAGAGTCGCTCTAATGACCTTTATACACCAGACAGCCAAGAGGTTAGAGTGTGTGTGTGTGTGTGTGTGTGTGTGTTCTGAGGGACTTTGTTCCGGAGGTGGAACTTGAAACCAATGCCTTCTGTTTGTAGAAAAGACCCCCTTCCCCAAACTCCAAGACCCTTTTTCTAGTCCAGGCCTCTCTCTCTCTTGCTCTCTCTCTCTCTCTCTCTCTCTCTCTCTTGCTCTCTCTCTCTCTCTCTCACACACACTCACATATTTTTCTTTGCTGGTCTGTTAATTAGTGGTGTTTGCTAAATCAAGTGCTGTGATTATCATTGTTCATATATAAGGTTTGATTTATGGCTTTGGAGTTGGAACAAACCCCAAAGCCTTAAATAATCCTGCGCATGAACGATTCTTCAAATTATGTTTTGATAAGTAGAGATGTGCTGTAAGACAAGTGAAAAAATTCCACAGACTTTCATTGAAGGAGGGACCCCGAGGCATTTCTATAGAGCAGAATATCATAGAGACTTGACTCTTCTGACCAATAATCAATCGCCTACAAACCACCCAGAACACCCACTGCTCACATTTTCTTCAGAGATGTAAAAAAAAAAAATGTAAATCTAGTATTGATCATTGTCTGGAGCAGACACATCACATACCGTATGTTTTGCAGAAGTGCTTTATCAAAACACATCTGTGTGTTATCTACAACTCTCCTCTCTCTCTCTCTCTCTCTCTCTCACACACACACAGCGTCAGGCGAGTTGTGTTTGAGCAGATCCTGAGGTTGGGTTGTTATGTCTATGGCAGAACGCTGTCTGTGTGCTGTGATGTGTGTGTGTGTGTGTGTGTGTGTCATATCAGCACATCAAAGCCTTGAGGAGAAATGAAAATGGAAACATATAACACACTTGTTGATGTGTAGAGGTTATCCCTATATAATGAATGTGGATCAATTCATTTTGGAAGTATTCGAAACTGAAATAGCAATAATTGAGTTCATATTGAGACTTTTGATTGCAGACATTGGTATCTTGGCAAATCTGAGCACAGTTTCAGACACTTTTGAGATCCCTTCTGAAACTTTAGAGGAGAGATGCTTGAGAAGCAGGATAGTTCATTTGCTCAATCTTAATTTGCTCTCTATTCGATCTCATTGCGTTCTAGGCGAAGTAAGTAAAATACGCATATTTGGTATCATATTTGGTTGCAGTGAACTCTGATTATATACATGTTTGTGTATTGTATTATTGTACATGATGTTATATTGTAGCAGAGCAGCTGTCACTGAGTGGCAATGTTTATGGACAACTCTATCAGGTGTTACAACTCACATATTTTTAACAAAGGTAAAGATAAATGATAGATGGATGCATACATGTGCAGTCAGAGAAAGCAGGAAGAGAGAAGAGAGAAGGTCTCCTTCACAGCAGAGGTGGAGGAGCAGATGAGAACAAGGAGCTTTTGTTTTGCTGATCACATCCTGATCCGTTAAAACGCTCTCGCTCACTGTCTAGAAAAAAAGTAGCCATAAAAACTATTTGTTTTAGTTCATGAAAATAGATAGTTTTTCATCATATTAATCCTGTAAAGCCTGACATATAAAATAATAGTCCGAAAAATTGACTTCTTTTAAATGGAACAGTTTATTAAACGTTTAGACAAAATATTTTTATCATATGTTTTTTGTTGAGTATCATATTTAATACATATGGGCAGGCTTTTATGGCTCATATATGATATGATATAGTGAGAATATGGAGCTCATACTGGAGGAAAAAACATCTACATTTTATTCAGAGGCCCAAACTGAGCAAAAATATTCAATTTGGTGCAGTGGCTGATATTTGTGACCCTGGACCACAAAACCAGTCATAAGTCACACATGTATATTTGTAGCAATAGCCAACAATACATTGTATGGGTCAAAATTATCGATTTTTCTTTTATGCCAAAAATCATTAGGATATTAAGTAAAGATCATGTTCCATGAAGATATTTTGTGTATTTCCTATTGTAAATATATCAAACATGTATTTTTGTGAGTGGATATGCATTGCTTAAGACTTCATTTGGACAACTTCATTTGGATTTTCTCAATATTTTGATTTTTTTGCACCCTCAGATTCCAGATTTCAAATATTGTCCTATCCTAACAAACCATACATCAATGGAAAGCTTATTTATTCAGCTTTCAGATGGTAAAGATTAAAAAAATTAACACCAATAACTGGTTTTGTGATCCAGGGTCACATTTATATAAAATTTAGATGAAATTCTGATGCTTGTAATGTCAATAAGATTTTTATAACATTACAGAAGATACTTACATAAAATCATGTAAATATCAGTCGTCACTCTATATCTGCCAATAATATGTCTTAGTAAGATCCTTAGTTTTATGATCAAAACTCTGTAGTTTTAAAACATATAATGCAATGCAATGATGATTGAGAGATGAACAAATAAACCTTCCTCATATGGATCATATTTGTGACCCTGGACCACAAAATCAGTCAAAATATTGAGAAAATCGCCTTTTAAGTTGTCCAAATGAAGTCCTTAGCAAGTCCTTTTTTTATATATATTTACAGTAGGAGAGTTTCAAAAACATCTTCATGGAACATGACCTTTACTTAATATCCTAATGATTTTTGGCATAAAAGAAAAATCAACAATTTTGACCTATATAATGTATTGTTGGCTATTGCTACAAATATACATGTGTGACTTATGACTGGGTTTGTGGTCCAGGGTCACATTTGATACTCACATTTTAACATGAGATGACTTTCTATAAAATTATTTATGGATAATCAGGTAAACTTAAGTTGCTTCAGTGCTTAAGTGTTCATCTTGAAATATTACTAACAATATAAAAAGTTATTCTTACATTCAATTTATAAAAATCAGTAAACATTCACAGGAAAAAAGACATAAACCTTGACCTGAAGGGGGATGTTTTATACAATTATACTAATTTTTATTTGCTAAAAAGTATAAAATATCAGACGACAGCGGGCATGTAGTAGATTGTGTGTGACAGCAAAAGTTTTGATCATGTTGATCATTTAGAGGCCTTAGAAATTTGTGTGGCAATTTTGATACACTAGGATTTATAGGGTTAACAGTTTTCATTTACGCTACTAAGCTTTCTTCTGCATATGAAGACACATTTTTCAGTTCACACTTACATATATTTCTCTCCAGTCCAACCAGACCATTAAACGACAAACATAGCTTGTTCAAAAATCATCATAGTTATGGTATCACAAGTTAAAATGCTCATGTGTGCTGCTAGAACTACTACAGGAACAACCTGTTTTTGGACTTTCTGGTGTTTGTTATGCAACTGAAAATCAAATCAAGTGAATTAGAGGAGCCAGATGAGACATTTAGAGAATGTTTTATGTAAACGCAAATGTAGTCTACATGAAGGTTCTTCAAAATTTCTCATATTGTGTTCAGCAGGAAAAAATAACAGCATATGGGTTTATAATATGAGGGCGAATAAATAACGATAGGATTTAAAAATAATTTTTAGGTGAACTATTCCTTGAAAACGCTGAGATTTAAGCCTCTTCAGCTGATCTGTGTGTGTGTGTAATTCATTAGCAGCCTCTAATCTCTGTAGTGCCATGTTGACACTCTCTCTGCTCACACACACACACACACACACTCGGTGTTGTGTGTTTCCTGTTTTCTGAGGTTGAGCATCAGAGGTCACGTCAGGTCATCCCGAGGTTAATGACAGTGTTTAGAATAAATCATCTACTTATTATGAGCTTTGATGTGACCAATATCCATTTATTTAACCAGTATTTTGCCCTTGTGTGGTTTAGGGTGTGTGTGTGGTTCCTGTTGGCTAGAGATGTCTCCTAACAGCTGCGTTCCGGTTTTGAGGGAATTCCTCCTCAATATCTACTCTCTCATGTTAAACTCCGCTCTATAATTTTCCAAAAATATCTCCCGCAGCAGTAGAGCCGCTTTAGTGCCGCTCCAGTGAGTCATGCTAAAGACTTTCTGAGGACTAAAGGCGATTAGTTGCACCAGTTTGGCTCTTGTCACATTATATACATGCGTTAATTCAACCACATCTTTCTTCACTCGTTATTTGATTAGAAGACATCAAAAGACATTTTTACTTGCAAATGAATTAAGAATGCAAATGATGGACAGCACTCACTGAATTAAACATGCAGCGCAGAATAGGTCACATCACAATAGTATAACATACTGCTGTTTGAAACGGTATTAAAATAACGTAACGATGTATTAAAATGGTCAAAAATGACAGTAAAGACATTTATAATGTTACAAAATACATCTGTTCCAAATTTGAACTTTCTGTTCATCAAACAATCCTGAAAAAATGTATCACGGTTTCAACAAAAAATATTAAGAGTCAGTACATTTTCGTTGATTTATTTTAAAGCATTGTTGAGTCAATCTCACATTATAATTAAACATGATCAAAATTTTAAGGATTATGTTTAGAAAATATTTTAATATGTATTTTTAAGGCTTTTTAATGCCATTTTAATGAAATTTTGTCATATATACAATGAATATCATCATATCCTGCTCATCCCACCCTGTTATGCTGCATTCAAACATCATTCATTTATTATCTGCTTAAAGGATTAGTTCACTGTAAAGTGAAAATTACCCCATGATTTACTCACCCTCAGGCGTAAGTGTTTTGAACAGTAGTGAACTGCCTCTTGCAGTTCAAAACACTTGCGCTACGTCCTACGCCTTCCCTATTCAACTTACGACTTTTTCATAAGTTGAATATGGAAGGCGTACTAGCGGAAGCTTGTTGTTTTACTTTATAACATGTTAAATATGGATATTTTTCTTACACAAACCCGTCGCTTTGCTTCTGAAGGCCTTTATTAACCCCCTGGAGCCGTGTGGAGTACGTTTATGATTTATGATTTGAATTTCAAACAGGTGGTTTCCGTTCACTGACATTATAAAGCTTAGGAGCATCAAGGTGATTATTAATATATCGCCGATTGTGTTCATCTAAAAGAAGAAAATCATATACACTAGGATGGCTTGAGGGTAAGTAAATCATGGGGTAATTTTCATTTTAAAGTGAACTAATACTTTAAGCTCAATAAATCCTTCTCTTAAAATATTGCTTTAAAAAAACAGATCCATTTTTTGCTCAAAGTGTCACTACATTTGAAGACTGACACTGTTGCGTCGTTCTTGCTCTTTGTGAACTGTCTGTTTGTGTGGATGCTGATGAAGGTTTTCGGATTGTAGCTTCCACTCCTGGTGAATGTCAAATGTTTAAAGAATAAGAAAGTATGCAAGACACACACACACACACACACACACACACACACACAGACAGTTCACCTTTCACAAAATAACACTGAAATGCCAAACAGGCCAACTGCTGGATTGTGTGTGCAGGTGCGTGTGTGTGCTTGTGTCAGTGTGTTTATTGTGTTTTGTTTCACGTTACTCTGCAGACGTGTGGAATTCTCCTGTCTTCTCTCTCCACCAATCACAGCGCAGCATCATTTAAACTGAAGGAAACTCCAGCACTACTAACACACACGGCCTGTTTTCTCTCTCTGTGTCTAATTGACCATCTCTCATCCAGTGTCTGTGTTTTAGGGCACTGGGAGGGCAGTAAATTACCCCCTTTTGCCCTCTCACATCACATGACTGAGCACATGACATGTCACTTCCACTTTTTCCACTTCAACCTCTTTGGTCTGTATTCGGAATAGCCGTCCCTATATAGTACTACTATACTTTTTATATTATTTTTGCGTTATTCCATATGTATACTATACTTTTGCCAAGATTTCATTGTAAAACATTTTAATCCACAATACAATGCGCTCAACTTGATCTACATCTATTTCCAATGTGATTTATAACATACTTAATGGATATAGTGAGGAAAATAACTACAATCCCATGAAGCATTGCAAATTGAATTAAAAATGATCAAGCATAAAGCTACTCATTTACAAATGTTGATTTTATATATATATATATATATATATATATATATAAACAATATATTTTAAGTTTATTGCAAAATATGCATAAATATATATATATATATATATATATATATGTATGTATATATATACAAACATTTAAGTCATTTGAGAGCGTAGAGATATTGACTCGATTACGCCATTCGCAGTGCTTCATGTGAGTGGGCGGAGCTAACAAGATCTTTTGGTGCATGTTGTTTGTTTCGATTCTCTCATTGGTGGAATTTTCTGTATGGCATCATGGGTGTCGTAGTTTTTCACCACGAATTAAATTTAAAACTAAGCTGAGATGGCTTCAGCAGAAGCAAATACTATCAATTAACAACCTCGCAGCTTACAGTAGGTCTGTCTTTAAAGGTTTATAAGTTACCATTCAAAATCAGTCTCCCTATGGAAAAAATGAATCGAGTTTTTTACTTCCGGAATCTGACTTTTGCGCTCTATTATAAAGTGCTCTCTTTCCTGCAGCATTGGCTCTTTCTGTCTGTTTTGACCTGGTTTTATTCTTGTCTTCTGTTTATTGTATGTTGTGTTCAGGTAAACCTCCACCTGAGCTGCTTTAAAGCGCTTTATATTCGTGTGATCGGTGGCCTAGAGGCCGTTCTCTGATTGGAGATCCCACGCAGGTGTTGTCTGTCATTTGAGCTGTGATTGGTGAAAGGAGCTGTCAATCAGCGGCTGGAATGTTGGCTTCTTTCCGAGAACAATAGCAGGAGGGATTGTGTTCGGAAAGCCTAAAGCACTCCAAGGAATCCCGAGTGGATTGTACAGCATTCCTTTCATGAGCAGGAGAACAGGCCTTCTGTATAACATTATTATTTCATTATTTTTTCATCTAGAGCACATCATTATGAATGCATTTGAGTACCTTTGTTATTTTTGTTATTTGAGGCAGATTACAACACATTAAATCATGGTGACCCTGCTTCTATTTTGCATTTCTTTTACATGTATAATCGATTGCTATTAGTTTATTATGAATTATAATAAAAAAGTCACGCAGTAACCAGGAAACTCCCATTGTGAAAAGGAATCCTTAATCTCTCTCCATGTATTATAAATATTATTTGATGTGAATGTTGTCATTAACATGATATCGCATCAGATTAAAAAAAAAAATCAGTCTGTTTAAACTGAAACACTTTTTCATCTTAAAATTGGCATGAACCGGAAGTTGCGAGGTTTTTTTAGCTATTGTGACGTATATCCGAGTGAAACAGCTTCTCGAACAAGAACAAATGTAGGGCGAGACATGATTTTGTCCATCAGAAACTGATTGGATTATTTAATTGGATTGCTATTGGTCCATCTCGTGTGATTGACAGGTGGCCTCACCCTCGTGCCAGTAAACACGACATCAAAGAAGAGAAGAGATGCTGCAAGAGGGAGGAAAATAAAGCACTGCAAAATAAATTATCTTTATTTTGATGAAAGATTATGGGGGATTGTTTACTGATGTCATAAGCCCCGCCCCCTGAGTTCTGTGGTCTTGTTAATGTAACTGTATCTAACTGCGGTGACCGTGGCAAATAGAGCTGTTTGCTTTGCTCTCATTAAGACTAATAGAGGATGAAGGAGGATGTGTGTGGTCCTGGTAAACCCTACCTTATTCGGACAAAGTGGGGAGATTTTTTTGTTCCCAATGAGATTTTTGAACATTTTAAAAAAAGCAGAAAGTTTTCTGTGATGATCTAGGGCATAGAATATACAGTTTGTACAGTATAAAAATCATTATGTCTACGGAAAGTCCCCATAAAACATGAAAACCCAACATGTGTGAGTGTGTGTGAGCGAGTGTGTGTGTGTCTGTGTCTGTGTTGAGCCTTTGGTGGTCTGATCCCTACAGGTCTGGGCTGGTTGTGTATATTGAGGTAATGTTTAGTGCTTTGTGTGTCTGTGTCTCCATTATTCCTTTGATGAACAGAGTTGACATCACTCACTCAGCACGGAAGCGTTTGTGTAAATCACTTCTTTCCGTTGTGAAGCTGGACTCTTAGGATAAAACACTTTCTTTGTTGAACCTACTTAAACAGAAAGTAAAAGCACTCATTTAATAGTACTGATGTGGTTCATTTATAATTTATTGAGTGGTCAGGAACACCTTAGCAACCACTGCAACACTCTAGCATTGACGGATTGCACAGACAAATCACTCTCATGTTTATTTTTTTTCAGAATTTGAAAATTAGATATGTGAGAAGATGATAGTTTACAGTGAATGATAATAACAGCTGTGTTGTCTTTCTGTGGAAGGTTATCTGTCCCGTGTGCTGAGGAATTACACCGAACAGGCGTGTGACGGAGAATTCCTGATTGTCCGCTGCCCGCCCAGAACCTCCATCACCGTCCAATCGGCTTTCTACGGCGGAAAAGACCTAACCCACTCACTTCAGTGCCCATCCACTTACAGCAGTGCTGGAACACACTCAGTGAATGACATCACTTCCTGTCATGTGTCAACATCTTTGCAGGTAATACACAGTTAAATAAGAATGATAGAATGAGTGATTAAATAAAACGATCCATTCAATTCAGACAGTGTTATTTTATTATTATTTATATACTATTATAGTATTAATTAATATTTATTTTTATAATATTTTATATTATTGTTAGCTTTAATTTTTTTTTTTAATTTTTCATATTGGTAATATTAGTAGTACAACTTAAATTTTTGTAAGTTTTTTAAGTTTAAGTTTTTCATGTAATATTTATATTTTATTTCAGGACATTACAAATGTTCTGTTTTTTTTTTATGTACCAACGAACATAAGACTCTTCACAAACACCGGACTGCTTCACAAATGAGGGTCAGATAAACGCTGGATTTGCACAAAAGATGAACTTGACGGCACATGCTAGTCGATAAGTTAAATCAACTCCACAGCAACTACATAAATTTATCCACTAACCATTCAGAAACGTCCAGTTTCATTCTAAAAGTTGTAACTTCTTCCTGAGTCTCTCCATCAGTGTTCGACTCCAGTTTGAACAATGTAAGACTGAACACCGTTACTGACAATCCTCATTTTGGCTGCGTGAGATTCTCCAGCTTTGTTGTTGTTGAGCAACCGAAGCATGAGCTGTTAAAGCTCCGCCCTCTTCTGGAAAGTGGGCCGGGAGCAGCAGCTCATTTGCATTTAAAGGGACACACACAACAACTGTTTCATGTTGATTGTTTCATGTTGACTTTAATAGATGGAAAGTTCTCCATATCTTCTTCTTATTTGTGAATGTGTATGAATTCACTCTATGTGTGTGGTCCTGTGTTATATCATAATGAGGCTGTATTTTGTTTTTGTGCATTTAAATGTGTTGCGAGACACAACGTGGCAATAGCTGGTTTGAACTGCCGCATCTGTGACAGCACATGCATGCGTGATTTACGGTCGCATGCTTGGTAAAACCACATGCTATAAACACACACATATATAGCACTGTATGCTGGAGTAAAATTACACTCTATGTTCTTTTATGCCCAGAGGGAAGAAATCTTCTGTGGGGAAAATGAAAGGCGTGGAATGTTTTTACCTGAATGAAAACATGCCATTCAAAGAGCTGTCTGTGTCTCTGTGTCTGTCTGTCTGTCTGCAGAAGATGTTGGATGAATGTGAGGACAGGCGGAGATGTCAGGTTCTTGTCAACAGTCGTTTGTTTGGGACAGACCCCTGCCCGACCATTAGCAAATACCTCAGTGTGCAGTACAAGTGCAGGCCGAGTGAGTTTCTCACACACACACAAACACACACACGTTTACTTGGCTATCTAAATGAGAAAATGTATAGACTTTTATATGCAGCTAGGTATATAAATACTATAACCTAACTCTAACCCAGTGGTTCCCAACCTTTTTTCCAGGAGACCCCTATTTTAACATTCAAAATCCTTATTTTCCATTAAAGGCACAATATGTAGTTTTTTGCCGCTAGAGGTCGCTGAAAATCAAGAAAACTATATTTAAACAATAAGACTAAACGTGTTGAGCTATATAACAATTTGTTTTCTGTCTATAAATGTAACCAAACAGTTGTTCCCTTGTCTATTAAAACATGTAATATATTAAAGCGTCTTTGGTGTTTCCATGATTTCTACAAAATGAAACCAGAAATCGAGGGTAACGCGGGTATAACGTTACTGACAGGCGACGCATGGACAGTCCTGGTCCTGGTTAAAAATGGCTTATTTCTCTGGATTTAAACATTCTTGGAAACATTTGGGATAATGTAAGTACACAAGTCAACAAAATATATAACACTGTTCTAGTGGTTTTTGGATATTTTAATCCAAAAATCTTACATATTGTGCCTTTAACTGGCTAAAATTTACAACAGTGCATAAAAATGTGGTCCGAGTGTCACAAACAAAAACCGCAGACAGGCTGAATGAAAATATAAATCCACTCTCTGTCAGTAGGTGGCGCTTATGTAGCAGCAGAAATCCTCTCACTTCTTCCTGCCATTTTTTCCGAACATAACCTACGTGAGACTGTTGCTTACTACTGGACAGTATTTACCATGAATTTTTCGAATCCTGGCAATCAAATACGTTTTAATGGTAATTAAAATGTAATATTAACCGTCGTAAATTCTGTTGTGGTTTATTGTCAAACTGATAACCGTTTCATCCCTAGCCCTCAAACTAGAGTGAGCTTGGCGACCCCTCGTAAATCTTTAGCGACCCCTAGTGGGGTCATGACCCCCAGGTTGGCAAATGCTGCCCTAAACCACACCCTAACCATAAGAGAAAACTTTCTGCAAAACTGTATTTACTTAATTTTTATGCCTTTTTACAAATGATGACATCCCCAAACGAGGGTTTTGGGAGTTTTAGCTCACTTCTGGGTACAGATTTGTCCCCAAAATATGGTTAAGTAGGTACACGTATACACACGCACACACGTCCACTCAGCCATATGGCTGCATCTCTCCTCTATTGGCTGCTTTCAGCAGGTTTTTGTGTTCTGTTAGCTGAGCAGAGAGAAATCTGTCCGCTTCTGTCCTTTCTCTCATGCAGGTCTGACAAATAAACCCCTGTACCTCAGTTACAGGTCACTGTGTCTGTTAAAGCTCCACAGATATAGACACACACCGAGTTGAATAATCACACTATTGTCTTCTGTAGAAAATAGCTGAATTAAATTCTTTCTATAACTGATGAACTTTACACAGTTATTGAACTGAACTGAATCAACACTGAACTGACTTGAGCTGAATAACGACACTATTAGGGGCTTTCGCACTGGAGGAACCTTTTCATAGTTCCTAGAACTATTGGCTGAAGCACCCGGATTTTGCCATATTCGCACTGCAGGATATAGGAATGATCAACTCCTTTTGGGGGAACTAAATTAGCTCCTACTTCAGAGCAGGCTCTAAACCAGCACTATAGGAACTATCAGTGACATAATTGTACATTGATTGGTCAAACGTATATGTCAAACACCAGCACCCGGCATTTTTAAAAAGCTGTGTAAACATATTTACTTCACGAACATGGAAAACAGCGATAACAGCATTTACCTGCTGTCTGCAGGATTGTGTTCTTTTCTCAGCCTCGATGTTATGTAATACTGATGTCATAGGAGATTTCGTCTCTTAGCCCCACTTTTCGCTCTTTCAGGAAATTACGTGTTTACATTCCAGCTCCGTTATTACGAAACCCACGACACACAACAAACATGGCTCCGATCACGGCGTCTTCCATCCACCGGTTTTTAGCTTTTGTAAATGCTGCGCTTAAAGACACCGCTTTTGGCCGCTTCAGAGTTCCTATTGCCGGTGCGAATGCAACCAGGAACATGGCCCGGGAGAGAAATTAGTTCTCGGGGGAACTATCCTAGTGGCTAGTTCCTATAACTGAGTTCCTTGAACTATTCGATGCAAAAGCCCCTACTGCCAGCAGAATTTGACGCATATTTGATGAAGTTTGCATCACTGATTCTGTTATTTTCCTGTTTACTACTCTATCTCTTCAATCTCTATTGTATAAAGTGCTATAAAAATAAAGGTGACTTGACACACACACAGGTTAATTTTAAAATCTAGTTACAATCAAAATGGACGCTATTTACTTTTTTAATATACAGTCAAACCAAAATCTGTTCAGACACCTTGAATATTTCATTCATTATTACAGTTTATTCACTATAGTTTTAAAAAATTGTAATAAAATATGACAAGATCTGAGTTAAACTGTGTCAGAAAAAAATCATCTTTATTATGTCAGATAACACTTAAGCAAAACATGGTCCGGTCAAAGTGTCTGAATAATTTTTGGTTTGACTGTATGTTCCTTTTTGGCTGACATCACCAAGCCCTCAAACCACCATACAGAGACACTTTTCATGATCTAATTAATTCCCAATTAATAAATGGATAAGAAGTCCAGCCCTACACTTATATTTTGATATGTTGTTTTGCACATACATGCATTGGCTTACACATATATGTCCACTTGTCCACTTTACACCATCCAATCAATTTCAAATAGATTAAATATTTTTATTTTTATTGTCTTATGCTCACCAAATTGGTCAAAAGAAGTGTATCACAGTTCCCACAAAAATATGAAGCAGCACAACTGTTTTCAACATTGATAATAATAAGAAATGTTTCTTGAGCAGCAAATCAGTATATTAGAATGATTTCTGAAGGATCATGTGACACTGAATGATACTGAAAATTCAGCTTTGATCACAGGAATAAATTACATTTCAAAATATATTCAAACAGAAAAGTTATTTTAAATTTTAATAATAGTTTTTACAAACTATTTTACTGTATTTTTTATCAAATAAATGAAGCCTTGGTGAGCAAAAGAGACTTCTTTTATTCCATACTTCTGAAAAGTAGTGTATTCGAGCAAAATACATGAAAAATTGTTATTTTGTGAAATAACTTTTCTATTTTAATGTATTTTAAAACTAAAATGGTTTGTGAATGTCGTTTTATGATGACTGTGTGTGTGTGTCTCTCTCCAGATGAGTATAAGAGTAAAGTGGTGTGTGAAGGGGAGCGGTTGCGCTTGGGCTGCAAGACGGGGATGCAAATCGCGGTTTATTCCGCCATGTTTGGCCGCACGCAGCAGGGAACGCTGGAGTGTCCTCCACACCACCGGAGAGCGCCGTCTGTCGGTGAGAGCTCAGACTCATTTCTCATTTTCACCAAGTTGTGACTGTGAATCAATGAAAGTTTTGTTTTCAAATACTTGTGAATTTTGAGCATATTAGTGTTCCTTTATATCATTTTAGTTTATTACTTTAATACTTATTTTAGTTTATTGCCAAGGCAAATTTTCTTATTTTTATTTAGTAAATGTTTTTAATAGATTAGTTAATGATAATACATAAACAAACATATACATATATATAACATATATATATATATATATATATATATATAGAATACAATACAAAACAATACAATATATATATATATATATTTGTACCCATCCTTCATTGTCCTGAAATGCTGAACTATGTTTGATCATCTTATGTTTTAGATGTTGTCTTTGTATTGATACTGGCAGTTCTTAATCAAAATAATCTACAGAATAATTAACTACCACTTATGCAGTTACCTACAGTAAACGTCTTACACAAACACACACACACAGCTTCTACAACACCTGTGCAAATGTGAATGACATCACATCATCTCAGGTGTTTGACTTCACTGCTTCATTTCTCCTGTTTCTACATGTTTGTGTTTGTATCTGTGTGCGTGTGGAATATGATGCTGTCAGATCTTATTGTTACTGTTCCAGCATCAGCGGATCAAACTGTGTCGTTTTGTTCCTGTTCTGGGGAAGTGCTCCGCCAGGAACATGTTTGAATTCAAGGAAACTTCTCGGATGTGTGGGAGGAAATTCAGTTAGAACGTCACTCTCTTTTTGTCTTGAGTATCAGCTTATCTCATCTCCTTTTACACTCCTGGAGGGTGGGGGGTGGGGGTGGACAAAGTTATTGGGACAAAATGTCAACATGCCAACATTATTTGGTCCCCATATGAGGAAAACAGCATATAAATCATACTAAGTGATGTTTTTTTTTAAATTGTAGAAATGCAGAAAGTTTTCTGTGATGAGAAGGGTTAGTGTAAGGGGATAGAATATACAGTTTGTACATTATTAAAATCATTATGTCTATGGAAAGTCCCCATAAAACCTGGAAATCTGTGTGTGTGTGTGTGTGTGTGTGTGTGTGTGTGTGTGTGTGTGTGTGTGTGTGTGTGTGTGTGTGTGTGTGTGTGTGTGGGCGAGAGAGAACAACACCCTCTTAACCAGTGCTTGACTAATCACTCTGACACCGGACTCAATGACGAGGTTAATGGGGTCTGTTTTTCTCTCTAGACTTCCTGTCAGGTAAAGACTGAGAGTATTTCACCAGAAGCTGCTCAAGAACCTCCATCTGTAGAGTTAAAGGTCATTAAAGCCATTAAAACTAAATCAGTCAGAACTTAAAGACTGTTAGACCTTAAGAACATTTAAAACACATTTGATTTTGAGTAAAACAGAATATTCAGCAGCAGGATTTGATTTTTATCCATCAGAATTTGGTTGGATTGTGAAAACTGATACTGTTGGATAATGTTATTTTTCAACATCTGCACAGTTACATCATCAGTCATTTCAGATGTAGTGAAATTATTATACTGTAGATATAGTATATTTTCTGTAGAATTAAACATTTTTTAGAACAATGTTCGCAATAAGACATTTTATGAATTATGAATGAAATTCACAATTAATTTTTTTATACTGAGCAGACTACACTATACTATTTTTTCTTTTTTCATAATCCCTCCTAATCTTTAATGAAACTTTGGGCCCTATTTTAACGATCTAAGCACATGGTCTAAAGTGCACGGCGCAGATGCACTTAGGGCGTGTCCGAATCCACTTTTGCTAGTTTAACGACGGGAAAAATGGTCAGCGCTCTTGGCGCATGGTCTAAAAGGGTTGTCCCTAATGAGTAATGAGTGTGTTTTGGGCGTATCGTGCAATAAACCAATCAGAGTCTCATCTCCCATTCCCTTCAAAAGCCAGTTGCGCTCGCACCATGTTGGATTCACTATTTTCATGGCAGAATTTGCAAGCAGAAAAACTGAACGCTTCTCTAGCGAGGAAAAGGATCTGCTCACGCACGAGGTTAAAGCGCACGAGCAGACCATCTACGGGAAAAGCTGGATTCCACCAAAGCATCTTTATGCACACAATAATAATCTTTTACATTGCAATCCTTTTATTTTTAATATTAGGCATGTTTGTGTGCTTCTGCACATCCCTGTGTGTGTAATAGAAAGAGTATACACGCGTTGTGCATCCGCCTATAGGCGCATATTACTAACGCGCTCTTTAAATAACAAAAAAAAATATTGCACCATTGACTTTAGACCAGGTTTCAGTTGCCTCAAAATAGCAACACGCCAACAATGAACCTGAACACACCTTGTTTTCAGACCAGCACGCCCATGGGCGCACAAATGGGCGCAAATGCATTTGCTATTTAAACAACGTGGGCACAGGATGTGAAAATGATTGTGCCGGGTGTATGATAGGGCCCTAAATGTTTCGGTCCTTAATTTTGCGCACTTTAATTTAAATTTAATTTACAAATAAACTATGAATATAGTAGTTAAAGAAAATAACTATACTCATTATGCTATTAATTATGATCTCAATCTCCATTTAGACATTTAATTAATGTGACCTGCTAATGCATCCTAAATTTCAAAGCTTTTGAACGGTAGTACTTACTCTCAGAAGAATAAAACACATGGCCTCCATGGGCTTCTGTACAGTTCCCACACCCCATATTTCCCGCATACAGAGCTGTAAACTCATTCGAGCGTGTGTGATGAAGGACTGAAAGTGACCCTGGGGTTTTTCTCTCACGTGGATCTAGTTTCTGTATGTGCTCAACCAGAATCTAGAGCTCCAGCTCAGCAGGCAGAAGAACCGTTAGATCCGTGCAGATCCAGGTCTGTCATAAGCGACATCATCAGTGTGGGACAGGTGATGTGTCCCTGCGGCCCAATAAATAGTTTCTCAACTTTAACTTTGACAACACTAGCTGGTTATTCCGTTCATAAATCAGATGGCTATCAGCGAGCAGGTCTCTGTTTACTAACACGACTCTGTGACCTTCGACCTCTGACATTTGTTGAAGCCATTAGTCCTGAGGTGATGATGTGTCTCCGGTCCTCAGATCTTCAGTGAGTGATGGTTATGTCAAGTCTTTGTGCTTTGTGTTAATGGATTTGTATAAATGGGCCGTCACTCTCGGTGTGGGTGTTCTGTGTCACTTCTGGTTCTGGTGTAATTCTGACCCATGTGGACTCTCTTTCTTAATCCTTAACTAGTGGACAGATGCATTTTTAACCATTGAGGGGCTGTACACTCTTGAAAATAAGGTTCTTTTTTGGCATTGATAGTTCCATGAAGAACGTTTCCATTCCACAAAAGTTTCTTAATAGTGGAAAAAGGTTCTTTAGAATTTTAAAATGTTCTTTACAATTTAGAAAAAAATAAAAAAGGATCTTTTAAGAACTGATCACTTAAAGGTTATTTGGGGAACCAAAAATGGTTCTTCTATTACATCACTGTGAAAACCCCCTTTTGGAACCTTTATTTTTAAGAGTGTAGGTCAGGGGTTTCCAATCATGCTCCTGGAGGGCCACTGTCCTGCAAAGTTTAGCTCCAACCCCAATTGAACCAGCTGATCAAGGTCTTACTAGGCATATTAGAAACTTCCAGGCAGGTGTGTTGAGGCAAACTGGAGCTAAACTCTGCAGGACAGTGGCCCTCCAGGACCGGGTTTGGACACCCCTGGTGTAGGTGATGACCTTTGACCTTTTCTCATAATTACATTTTAATGTTCTCTTTATATGTCATTGTGTTTGTCGTTTATGACAACCTAAATTTGAAATGGCCAATAAAAGTGAAGCGCAAAGTACATCTAGAAAATCTACATTTTTTCATTTTTTTATTTCAGGTAATCCAGACACTATCATTTTAAATATATTTTTAATATAATTTTAAAAATAATTTAAAAATGCTTTTTTTAAAAATAGTATATTCTAATTCTAAAAAAAATTAAAGAAATTACTTCACTAAAGATTGGGCTTATAATATTATCGTTTGGACTAATAACCTAAATTTAAAAAATAAAATAAAAGGTGAAGCACAAGGTACATCTAGGAACTCTATGTCTGATTTTGCTATTTATTTCAAGTGATCCAGACAGGTAAAAAAAAATAAAAATAATAATACATTTTTAAAATAGTTTATTGATGGCATTAGGTGAAGCACAAAGTAAATTTAGAAAATCTGTGTGTGTGTGTATATATATATATATATATATATATATATATATATATATATATACAGTCAAACCAAAGAATTTTATATTTTCCGTTTTCACTTTAATTTGTTTAATTTATAGTAAATTTGATGTGCTTTGCAATTTTTATTAGTTTTTTTTTACATTTCTAAATAGTTTTAATTTGTTTATTTCAGTTATATTTTTTGTTTTATTTATTTAATCATTTCAGACTTCAACTTATTTCAGTGTTAGTTGCCAAGTTTTTCATCTAATATTTCTGTTTTACTTTATCTCAGCTTAATTTTAATAAACATTTTTTTTTTTTTTTTTTATTGATTTAGTTTTAGTTAACAATAACACTGATTATAGCAGTAGTCACCCACATATGATGGCTATGATATTTTCCACCTTTTAGTGACTTGAATATGTTATCTAGTAGTCTGTTGGTTTTAGCCATGTCCATTCACTGACCTTCCGATTGACATTACACTCTGAACTGGAAAGCACCGTCTCAATCTGGCCAGCTCTAATCTGATTGGCTAACTGAAGTTCCTGAAATAAAAGCATTATTAGTTCACTAGGAAATGAAGTTGTGTGAACAAGATACAGCAAATGCTTTTGAGGATCAAATAACCTGCAGATTGTCAGCTTAGTGGCATCAAATCTCTGAAACATATTCAGACGATTGAAACAAGAAGAAAAGCAGCACTGACAAATAATGAATACAGACTTTGAAATACTTTCACTAAATTATATAATTAAAGGACATTTTTAAAGGGGTTTAAAGCCAAGTTTGTCTCAAAAGAACACGCTGTATGTTTATGTGAGCATTTTGCCATCTGCCGTTCTGACCGGCGGCTGCAGTTTCATCCTCCCCCGCAGAATCAAGCGGTAAAAACACATAATGATGGGCGGACGACAAGCCTAAACATGAACACAGACACACACACACACACTGCTATCTGTTAAATGCCTGTGTGTATTAAAACTGTTTGATGTTCTTCACTGTGTGACTTTATTGTTCTGTGTGTGAAAGTAAAACACGTTCATATAGTTTTTTATTTATCCAGAGCTGTGACGGTACCTTCAGGAGTATGTTTATTCATACCAGGGTTATATAAAAATTCATACCAGGGTTATATAAAAATGTTTTTATTAATAAATCTTAACCAAAATAAAATAAAATAAAAACTTTTTTTTTTTTAAATGTCAGATATTTGCCAAGAAATGTTTCTCATTTTCATTTAGTTTAGCTTGATTTGACTGAAATAACTAAAACTGAAATAAAAATGAATTGACATTAATTTTTCATTCATTCATCAAAAACAACAAAAAAACAAAAAATGACTAAAACTTGAACAAAAATGGAAATAAAAATGCAAAATATAAAAATAACTAATTCAAACTTAATAAAAACTTATCTCAATGATGTAACCCTCATTCATATCATTTACAGGCAAAATTCTGTCTAGAAGTGACAAATCCATCAATTGGGTACATTATAAATTATAAAAAAAAAATGGCTATAAAATTATATAAATTATAAAAATTATTAATAAAGCAAATTATGTGTTTTCAGTCATTATACTGTACTTCGCTAAGTAGAACAGTGTTTCTGAACCGAGACTTTTATTTTGAAAGACGTGCGTGAAAGCAGTTGACTCTTCTGTCAGAGAGTGCCTGAGGAAAACGCGTTCTTTATTCCGTATATGCGGCAAGATGAGATCCAGTGTCATTATTCTAACGTTATTTTCGTAACTTGTTACGAAATAAAAAAAGTCTCTGACCTCAGAAAAACGAACTTTCCTGTCCTGTCAGAAGTTATACTGTGCTCGTAGCGCGCGCGCTGTATATCACTTCACTATATATAAAGAGCAAAACAAATCACGAGCGTAGTTAAGTTGTCAATAAGTAAGATATGAAATTACCAAAAAGTACCATTGAATTACGTAACTGTTACGTCAACGTTAGCTGGGAAGGAGTAGCATGCAGGTATGGCCCTGTCCCAAATGGCACACTTCATGTAGTTTGGGACTGCTATTTAATATCTTTAATTATCTTATACTATTTTAGAAATTAGGTCAAATTTCTAAAGAATTCTGTCTCAGCCTTATGACCATGGGAAAATGTGGGTTAAACCAGGTGAGAACCACTGTTCAGTCTACACCATTCTTATATATTTTTCCTCTGATTTCAGGGATAAGGTTTAGGGGTAGGGATAGAGTTCGGAACATGTCTTGCTTTGCAAAATCACAGTGACCAATTGGCTTTATATAAACAATAAGTCTATGGTATGTGCTTATTTTGAGATCTCACCTGATCTGTCATGTGATTCCAGACTGCTCGTCAGATGTGGCTCTGCAGGTGATGACATCACGTTGCCAGGGGAAACGCTCCTGTGTGGTCCGTGCCTCTACGCAAGAGTTTGGAGACCCCTGTTACCGTGGCACCCGGAAATACCTCAGCGTGATCCACACCTGCGGTGAGTTACACATCTGAACACACACACAGCTGTGGATGAATGCAGCTTGATACACCTTTATTCCCATTATTAACTAGACTACAGTGATAAATGGGCCACTCTATCATATTGGTTGCAAACCATGTCTGAGCTGTCATAATTAAAAAAGTTATTAGTGACGGAGATATTTTTATAACTTCATTAACGATTGGGAATTAGAAGAGAAAATATTTTAAACTTATAATAATGCTTTTCATGTGTTGTTTTTAATGATTTATTTTTTTGCTAAAATAATAGAAAACACTGACAGTATTGTTTACTTGTATCTTAAAAATAAGTATATATTTTTAACAAGTTATATGCTATATAATAAATATTAATTTAAATAATTATAAAATTCCTTACTTTTTAATTAGAACAAAAAATATTTAGGATTATAATGTAATGAAGCTTTTCATGTGTTGCTTTTAATGATTTATTTTATTGCTAAATAACAGAAAACACAGAAAGTATTGTTTACTCCTATCTTAATTAAAAATAAAATAAATATTATAAAATATTTATTATACATTTAGTTATAAATATGAATTAAAATAAATAATATACATTTTTATATTAAAATATGTATTATATATTTATTATAAATATTAAATAAAATAAATGGTATACATTTTTTATATTAAAAATATAATACATTTTAATATTAAAGTATTAAAGCAGCATTATTTCTGTCAAATTTCCAGCAAATTATAAAGAAACAATAATTTGTATAATCTTTAAAATGTCATTCATTCACATTCTGATTTTCAATGCATTTAAATACATAAAGGAATAAAATAGTAAAATGTAGTTGAATGTCATACTAAATGTATCTACTGGTTTGTAACCATTATCTTTGAATCACCTTGGAATATATTTACCCTGTTCATTAGTACTTGAATATGGTTTTATATCATTATTATAGTAAAGGACAATCAGTTTATCTTGTGCAGATAGAGACATTAGCTGCATCTCATTTAGAAGGCTGCATCCTCCGGAGGTCGCATTTGAAGGCTGCATACGTCATTGAGGCCGGCTCATTTAAGAAAAATAACCGTTGGATTGCAAAGTAAGAAAGAAAATACAACATTTTGCACCTCAAGAGGATTAACTATCAATTTTATTATGTTTACCGTACTTTTCTTAAATAAGACATCCTTAATGATGTATGCAGCCTTCAAATGCGACCTCCGGAGGACGCAGTCTCTGAAATGAGGCGCAGCTAGTGTGTTTGAACACTAGAGGGCAGTAATCACTCACTCTGAACAGAGGCTGTGTGTGTGTGTGTGTGTGTGTGTGTTAGTTTGCCTGTACAGAAACCAGCTAAAGCGCCGGAGATCATGTCTGGAGCACAAATGGTGTAGGATGAGTTTATAACTTAGAGTTTTGTTCAGATGATTAATTCTGAGCACTATTAATACAGTCAGTTGTTTTGTTTTTGTGTCAGTGTTTTCAGTTGCAATAATATTGTGTGTGTTTCAGCAGCAGTGATTATAGTTCTGCAGGATTTCAGGATTTCTTTTTGACTGTAATCTGGTTCCTGTCAGTCCAAAACAAACATCCAGACCAGACATCAGAACGATGTATCTGTCTGTCCAAATACTTGTCACAGACTTTTGAAGAGTCATGTTTCTGTACTTTTAACAAATTATTATTATTGCAATCATAGTTATCTTGTTTCGGAAGCGTGTGGTTTGGTTGTGAAAATAGACAGGGGAAAGTATGTTTGTTTTAGAGCCGATATCAGCTGTGAGGTTTTCTGGGACGGCCTGTGCTGGTCTGCTCTGATGTGAGATGTAAAACCAAACTCATATGTTAGCGTGTGAGTGATTGTGATGATTTAATGATGTCGGTCAAGAAATAAGATAAAAACAAGTTTCTCAGCTTACTGTGTGTGTGTGTGTTTATGCTCCAGATCAGATGAATACAGTTTTTTGGGTTTTCTAGGTAGTTGAATGTAAGTCATGCTGACCAAAACTTTCTTTGTTCTCAAATTAACAATTTCCTGTAACCGGAAATCTGATAAAACACCAAGCTGCCCTTGAGTAGTCAAAGCTAAAAATTTATTTATTTATAAATATTATTTATATATTTAATATATAAACATATATTTATTTCTTTATACACACACGTTTGTTTTTGTGAATTGTGGGGACATTCTATAGGCGTAATGGTTTTTATACTGTACAAACCTTATTTTCTATCGCCCTACACCAACCCTACACCTGAACCTACCCATCACAGGAAACTGTGCACATTTTTACTTTCTCAAAAAAACTCATTCTGTATGATTTATAAGCCTTTTGAAAAATGGGGACATGAGGTAATGTCCTCATAAGTCACCCTCTCCTTGTAATACCTATGTCATACCCATGTCATTTTACAAATTTGTGTCCTGATATGTCACAAAAACACACACACACACACACACATATATATATATATATATATATATATATATATATATATATATATATATATATATATGTATATATAAAACATTTTTCTTTCTTTATTTATTCATACACACAAACACACGTTCACACACACATATATGTACTGTGTGTGTGGTTAATTTATTTGTTTATAAAAATGTATTTAAAATATTTTAAAAAACTATATATAAAATATTTTATAATATTTTTTAATTATAAAATATTATTTATGTATTTTAAATATACAAATATTTATTAATTTATATGATATATATATTTAATTTATTAATATATATATATATATATATATATATATATGTGTGTGTGTATGTGTAAAATGGGAAAACATATTTTAGGGTTAGTCTAAAAATAAGAGCCAAAATGTCTGTGGTATGTCCTTATTAAGAGAGAAAGGTAAAGTGTTTTTCTTCAGAAGTGAATGAGGAGAAATGATCTTGATGAATGGATTTGAGGTTATGAGGTTCATATTTACGGCTCCATCAGTGTGACTGACAGAAAATTTGAGATAAATGACCATGACTAATGTTGTCGAAACCACTGACAACATTCAGCTCAGGAGAAATGGACAGAAACAAGTGTGGTCATGCGACCCATCATGAGCGACAGGGAGAGAGAGCGGAGGTGTTTTGGTCTGTTGCGGCATACCATTGCCCTTAAAAGGCAGTGAATTTGATTGGCTGTATGACCCGAACATACGATGCCAGCCCTGTTTGCACATGCTCAGTTCAGTTTTGTAGTTTCTGTGTTTGATAGTTTGGAAGTTACAAAACACTTGGAGGGACTGAAGTGATTTATTTACTGTTTTTAAGAGAGCACAGCCTGCTGCGATATTGCCAGTGTGAAAGCAGCATGTTCACAGATGTGAAGGGCAGATCGTTCTGTGGGTCAGTAGGGGTGTGGTTGAGGTCAGAGGTCAACTACATAGCTGTAGATCAGCCAATATGAGGCCAGCATGCTTTAGTTCAGCACTGACCGTGTCAAACACCACACAGGAGGATTGTGTGAATGTTTGCACTGATCAGCTCTTGCTCTCTCTCATGTGGTGGTCTTTGGCCTTCTGGTGTTTTACTTGGGTCTGAATTTGTCATGATGTCATCTGTAAGCTTTTCACACGCGCTTTAACACTGGTTGTGAGGAAAGTTTGGAAAAGCTTTTGTGAATGCTGAGGTTTTTAAGCTTCAAAAGGATTCAAATAAGTGGTCCATATGACTATTTCTAGTCTTCTAAAGTTACACAATGTCTTTGTATGATAAACAGACTGAAATCTAAGTTGTTATTCACTGACAGTCTTCCTCACTATTGAGCTTTTAACCATTGAAATTATTGAACAAAATGTTCAGTTCATTTTTGTGAACTGAATCAACTGATTCATTAAGAAGATTCAACTCAAAAGAATGATTCCTTCACAAATACTTCTGCTATTTTAGTATTATTTATAGACTATTACAGTATTGTATGAATTAGATTTATTTATATCTCCGTAAAGCAGTGGCTTTTATCTTGTGTTTAGTGTCTTTCTTTTCATTATTAGAGTGTGGCTGCATCTTTTTGCATCTTTGTCTATCTAGTGGTTTTCCATTTTCACAATTTTGACATCAATACCATGGGAATAACTGCCATATAGATATTTTTAATATGATCTCATAATTTGACAGCAGGTATATTAGGCTGCTGTCACTTTAAAACCTGAAGCACGGATCCATTATACTGTTACACATGCGTTTTCTTTCTCAACTGTTTACATTCACTTAAAACAACTGACTGTGTTTACGTGAATACTCGCCAAGACCGGCATTTTGACATTATTTTGTGTGTATTTGACTGTTTAAGCAATAATAAATAACTCAATTTAGCATTGAGAGGCGGCTTTATGTGTGTGCACTTTAAATGTGTGCACAAAATCTGTGGGAATGAGTAAAATTATGTGCAATACGCACAATTCCTCATTGAAATTCAAATCCTTTAACACCAACAATATTCATCCAGAGCAAATGAAACGAGTGAGTGGAAACGGGTTTGTGTGTCAACTTAAAAGAGAAAGAGCAGCTGGTCGTGTATCTATTCTGCGGAAAATGAGTATTGGAAGCGTTTCAGATATTTCATTATTGATATGTATTGAAAAAATGATATTTTTGACAACACTACATTACACTATTTCAGATGCCTTTTTAAAAGACTACAATTGAAAAATTAATAGAAAATTCATCCCGCCAAAGTGGATTGACTGCGTTAAATCCACCTTTGTCGGGTGTTAGAGATCGATTTACCGATATTTTTCCCGATATTTAGGGATTTTACCATAATCGGATATCGGTTTTGTAATATCGGATTTACGATAAACGTCACCATCTTGTGGGTGTTTTGAGAAATGCACGCAGGATCGCCATTACGTGGCATCTAAGATGAGACGAGACAACGGCGTGCACAGGTAAAGTATACTTACTTTGCTGTAATTAGTAAACTTTAGTAAAAACTCGTATGGATAACTTATAGTTTTATGATATCTTTGCATGCTTTTTAAACCTTTTTAAACCTTGCAAACCTATTTATCATAATTGCATGGAAAAGAGCAACCAGCACAATTCTTCAGTCTTCCTCATTTTGTGTTCAAAGGATGAAAAAGAAAGTCATACAGGTGTGGTTTAATTTTAAATGGGCTGTGTTTCCTTTTTGGATTAAAGTCAAAGTAAAGACAGAGCAAGTGAGAGAGAAAGAGAAAGAGAGAGAGAGAGAGATCAAAGATCCAAAGCCACAATGTCCACTGAATGAATCTCTAATGTCACTTCCTGTTTCCTTTTGTCTGGCTTACAGATGCACACACACACACACATACACACTGCAGCTACACGCCCCTCCAGAGTAACTCCTGCCCCTCTCACCATCTCGCTGGTAGGCTGAACGTGTGTGTGTGTGTGTGTGTGTGTGTCTGTGTGTGTCTGTGTGTTCGTGTTCCCTCCATGTTCACTGAGGTGGTCAGAGCTACTCTCTCACCGGAGAGAAAAGTCGTGAATCAGGAGAGACGTGCTGAAGGAAAAAAGGCAGGAGGTCACATGAGATTCTTGAGGAGATCTGAGAGTGATTTGTGTTTGGAGGAGCGTCGTGGAGTTTCAGTTTACGGCTCAACCGTCTGTCTGTGACGGCGAACACACGTGTGCACAGGTAGACGCTGACCGGAGAGAAAGTAGTGTGAGGAACAGATTTTCATCAGCATGTGTTTGTAAGTGTGCTTCTGATTTTATACCCTGTGTGTGTATTTGTGAGATTTTTTAGCAATTTTTCTTTATGAAGTGACTGTTTGAGAGAGTTTGAATGTGTGTGTGTGTGATCAAAGGATTTTATTTGGTGTGTTTACTAGGTCAAGCATCACTAGTACTATTACTCAAAGGAGTTAGTGATTTAAACAAACCTCATAAAATGAACCATTGTATTTTGGTGCCTGACTCATCCCACACGCTTCTACTACAGACATAAATGATGAGTGCACTTTTATGTAAACAGCCACCTAGCATCCAGAACACCCTAGCAACCACATTGCAACATTCTCCAACACGCATATGTTTACTTGGCTATTTAATTTAGGGCATAACATAGGCTTGTATTGTTTCATAAAGCTAATTATACTACTACAGGCTAACCTAACCCTTACAAGAAACCCTTCTGCAATTTGTGTGTGTTCTGCAATTTGTATTCTGTGTGAGTGTGTGTGTGTGTGTGTGTGTGTATATATATATATATATATATATATATATATTGCATTCTATGGGTCAGTAAAATACAAATAATACATTTATTCAGCAAGGATGCATTCAATTGAACATTAAATTATAATTTTTCAATACATTTCTGTTTCAAATAAATGCCTTGGTGAACAAAATAGACTTTAAAAAACATTAAAAGATTTTACCAACCTCAAACTTTTAAACAATAGTGTATGTGTGTATATATATATATATATATATATATATAAAATAGTTAACAATATTTAAAATAAGTTTACTTATATTTATGAACTTTTATTTGGAGGAAGTCCACAAAAGAGGGTTTTTGCTCACCAGGAACAATTTTGCTTTCAAGTATAACACACACACACACACACACAACCATCAGCTATGATTTGATGGTGGGAAAGATTCTTGTGCAAGTTAAAGATATGTGAAGTAGTAAGGTGTGTGTCTGTTTAGTTACAGATTTACTACACACACATTTGACATGCATGGTGTGATTTCATGGAGTCTGTGTGTGTGTGTGTGTGTGTGTGTGTGTGTCTCGTTCACCTTCTCAAGTCTCTTTGTTTTCTAAATGAAAATCTGCCTTCAGTTTCCTCTTGTGATCTTCTGTTGTTTTCTTTTTCTTCACGTTTCTCCCTCCTTTTAAATGTGCCCCCATCTCTCTCTCTCTCTCTCTTCTACCCCAGGCTCTGTTAACTCTCTGTGTCCTGAAGGAATGACTGATTGAGCAGATGTAGTTAGTTGTAGCAGATGTTTTATTTTATGTCCCTCATGTTCACTCCATCATTGAGTTTTCATGGACCTCCTGAATGGATACAGTTCCTCAAAATGGCAAGTTCTGATTGCCTGGATTTATATATTTTCCAGAAGTCAAGGTGCACAGGTTTATATCAGTCCACCAGGAAACTAATTTGCATTTACAGCGTTTACAATGAGTTCTTCTGATGAAGAACCATTTGCTGGATTTAATGAAGAATATAGCCGCCTTTCAACCGCAGGAACTAGGGTCTAAAGGAAGTTTCAGGTAAAAATTTCCCCCTCAGAAAGTCCCTGCTCGCGAGGTAGTACTTTTTCAAAGTTCAGGAACCCTGGGAGTGGGACTTGGGCGCTGAACATGCTGATTGGATGAGTTCATGCAGCATTTTGATTGGTTGACTCCCTGCAGCACTTTATTTCAAGTAGTAATAGTACTACTACATAGTAGTAAAAAAATAAAATGTCACACACCTGTACATTAAGCATCTCTTCAGGGTTTCATCTGTGATCTGAGAAATCTCCACAATGTCTACACATATTTTCCAGTTTCTTAATTGTTGTCTGTACAGCCATTCACAGATATTGCTGCGTCATTATTTGATGAGTTTTATTGCATCCCATCCCTTAACATATCACAAAAGTTAAAAAAAATTATTCAAAAGTTGGGGGTGAGAAAAAAAATGAATACTTTTATTCAGCAAGGATGCATAAAATTGATCAAAAGTGACAGTAAAGACATTTATAATGTTACAAAAGATTTCTGTTTCACACAGCTGTTTTCAACATTGATAATAATGAGAAATATGAATGATTTCTGAAGGATCATGAAGACTGGAATAATGATGCTGAAAATTCAGCTTTGCATCATAGGAATAAATTACATTTAAAAATGTATTAAAATAGAAAACAGTTATTTTAATCAAATAGTTCTCTCAAGAACAGAACTGCTACAGAACTTTAAATGGCCTCCATGTCCATTAATAGCCACAGAGAGTGTGTGTGTGTGTGTGTATTCGTGTGTACAGTTTGTGTTCATGAGACTTTCAGCCCTGTTTAGAGACACAGACAGAATATTTGCAGCATATGTGGATTTATTGGCCAGACTTGTGCCTATTAACACTAATTTGTCGGGGACAGAGTTTTGGCACACAAGTTTTCACCAAGCAGAGCAATTGAGTTCACATCTTTATTTTAATCATGCGAGATGTGAGCGCAGCAGGCGTGCGCTTATTAAAGCTGCTCACTGTAAACAGACGCTTTGAGTTTGTGTTTCCCTCACAGATATGTGTTACGAGATCAGTCTGCTTTTATAACCCTCAGCTCAGATGCTGTTCGGTATTTCATTTAGTCTTTATAAGGGCCTGTGACGGAGTCTATACACACAGGGCTTTTAAGATCAGTTGACAATGTGGTGATTTACGTCAGGAATAAACTAGTCTGCTGTTCTGCAGTTCACAATACATTCATAAACCAGACTAAGCCAGTTTAGACTTGTTCAAGTCTGGTTATTTTTGAACCACTAAAGCCAGCTGTTATGTAAAAATGGCCCAAGTCAGACAATCAGTCAGACAGTCAGTGAAATAACTAGTCCAGGGGTTACTGTAAGTGAACTTGATGACAAACGGATCAGCCTGAGTTTTTTTCTGTTTATATTCATATTCATAACTGCTTCAAAAATTTGCATTTTCGATATGGGTGTGTGTCATTTGTTGTAGAACAAAACATCCAAGTATCATCAAGTTATGTTTACTGCAGACTTTATTTTACTCATACGTTGAAAAACCCCATTATAAACCCCATTAGAAAATCTCGAGGGAACCAGTGGTGAATTAATTTTCGTGGTTTTGATGTCATCCCTGAACCATTCTATGATACTATGATGTAAAACCAGCCGATCAGGTTGAAGCTTGCTGTTTTGGAGATGATTTTTGTGTGTAACATGCATTGTTTGAGGTCGTTTAAGGCTAAAACTTCAAAAAGGAGCACAGTTAATGCAGAACTGAGCTTTGAGTCGCCCACAGGAAGATCAACTGTTTTCTGGCCTGATTCTTTCAGGCTTTCGTCCAGAATTTTGTCTGATTTGCTGCAGTTAATGTGTGACTGTAGTTTGAGTGTGTGTAAGTCTGCCGTGGCTCTATATGTGTGTGCGAGAGTGTGTGTGTGTACTTGTACAACTATCTTTGTGAGGACCTGCCTGTTTGAGTTTTAGACCATCAGGGAGTACATTTTGTCTGGTCCTCACTGTTTGAGACCCTTTTAAAGGCCTGTTTGAGGGTCAAGTCTTGGTTTTAAGGAGAAGGTTATAATTAGGTTTAGGCTTTCGGTTAGGCAATTAGTTGTGATGGGTATGAGTTAGGGTAAGGAGCTAGAGACTGTGTTGTGTCAATGAATATAGATGTAAAAGAGTGTGTGTTGGGTAGGCATGGGTTTGTCTGCCATGTCAGCACAAACAGAGTCAGCGCTGTGTGTGTGTTCTTTATCAGTGCCATGCTTTGAGTTCAGTAACAATGCCATAACGTGACTGTTTGTCCAGGTGGATCTACACAGAGAAAACACTATCCATCTCTCTCTCTCTCTTACTTTCTCTTTCTCTCTCGCTCTGTTTCTACATAGTGTGTAGAAAAACATTCTTCGGATGTTTCACGGATCTGTCATTTATGAATGTGTGTTTCTTCATCTCTGGGCACTTTTGGCCCTGTGCACTTGTAGACATCAAACTCTTTTAAAGAACACTTTATATGTGTTTATATGTGCGTTGCAGGAGAATTCTGCCATTTTTCTACAATCCATCAAATGTCATTTCCAAAACATCTCAGTTCATAACATTTTGTGGTGGAAATTACATTTTAAACATTCTCGGAATAAAATGCTGATTGCTTTGTCTTGCTAAGGCTAGCAATTTATGAATCATAAATACACAAAATTAAATCATTTTTTTTCACACGTTTTTTGACTTGACTTGAGTGGAAATACACACAATAAAATATTACAGAAATTATTATAAAATATTTTAAATCTATATTTATTATATTTTAAAACATAAATAATAATGATAAAATATATTGTTATATTTTTCTTGATTTTTCTTTGTTTTCTTCTCAAATTACATAGTATCTCATATTTCATCTCAAGCTTCTCACTGAAATTAAATGGTTTATTAATTAAAAATGATGAATTTTCATGTTTTACACGAGGTCTGCGTCAAGAGAAAACAATCTTAACACTTTGAAAATCCAAACAAGGAGTAAAATGAGCATAAATCATTTAATTTCACAGAGACATTTGAGATGAAATTTGAGATATTCAATGATTGTATACATAAAAGACATTGAAAAATAGCATGAATTTTAGAATTCAATTTTATACATGAAAAATAGTACAGATAGTTGATAAAGGCCAAATTTTGTAGGACAGTTTTAATCAGATTTTCATATAACAAGAAGAAAAACACTTGAATCTAAAAGTGCCTGAAGAAACTTGAATGTGTGTACATGTGTTTACTTTGGGAACAAGATTTGGGAGGGTGTGAGTTGGTGTGTTTGTTGACCACTTTCATCTATGTCGCAACATCTTAATGTCCTTCACATCTTTATGCTGATCTTGAAGCCTCAGCAGCTTTTAGTTTGCTTGAATACGTGTGCGTGCGTGTGTGTGCGCATGTCCTCAAACAGGGTTTTCCACAACTGTCTCATACAGAATAGAGAACCAATTCTATGAGAGGGATCAGGCTGGAATTCTGGCAATTCCCAGAATGCATTCCTGCCAGATGGCATGCGGGTAAAGTAAACTGTGGGTCAGTACAGTGAAACTTGAGTCTGAACGTGTCACGTTAGTGCCTGATTATTTTAAAGGCTCATAAAACCTGCTGCTCGTTTTTACCCTCTCCAGTCAGGCATCATGGAAAATGTGTTTCTGTTGAGTGCTTCGATGTTAAATAAATTTTGTGTTGATGTTCAGTAACTATAGGAGGAAAAAACACACATTTATATGCAACAAACACTGACCATCCCTCCATCATCATTTCTTAGACTCTCTCTGTCTTTCCATTGCATCTGAAAGACTTAGAAAGAGCTGAGAGTTTTCATGTGAGGATCTAATATTAGCTCTGCGATGATAACAGCTGTCTCTTTTCTTTTTTATATCTACACACACGGCACACAAAGGTTTTTACTGCTCTCTAGACACTGAGAAGGGAGTATCTGTGGAGGTGTACTTGACATCATTGAATTATTAAAATAATTCATGTGTCAACAAGGGTTGAGGACAGGAACATGAAGAAGATGAATTAGATAAATGTGCTGTAATAAGCTTAAAAGACACATACAAATGCAGGGACCACTGAGAACTGAAACAGAGTGACATATAAACAGGTAGTAATGGGATGAACACTGCGGAAATGAACGACAAATCATATTAGTAACCATGACGACAAACAAGGAGCGGGAACAGAACTAAGGAAAACAGGAACCAAAGAATACTAATTAAAAGTCCACGACAGAGAAACTAAGAACAAACATAACCAAATATCACTGACATAATGTAAATTGTTGTATGATGATGTTTAAGTGAAAAAAAATTTCACATCGATGTACTTTATACCTGAACAACTGCTTAATAACCACTCCTGAAATTAATTAAATTCAATAAGAATGCCTTTTCACCAAGTTTGTTCCAGTGAATTGAGGTACATTAAATACAAAGTTCTGTTATGAAACTCTAGATGGCGCAGGCTGATAGGTCCTTAAAGGGATAGTTCACCCAAAAATGAAATTTCTGTCATTATTTACTCACCAAACAGTTGATGGACCCATTGACTTACAAAGTATTTTTCTACCGTACTATGGAAGTCAATGGGGCCCATCAACTGTTTGGTTACCCATATTCTTCAAAATATCTTCTTTTGTGTTCAACAGATGGAAATTCATACAGGTTTGGAAGTAACAGAATTTTCATTTTTGGGTGAACTATCCCTTTAACTCAATCTGCTTGCAATCTCGTCATTCTCTGTAGGGCACAGCTGATTGGTTCCTGCTTTATCAGTAGCCAATTAGCTTCAAATACCTTCAAATACTTTCAAAGTTTCAGCACACTTTCAGAAACCCTCCACCTTCCCCAGCTCCACCTGTATAGATCTTCTACAGGTAATTCATGTGTGTTATATTGTACAGCAGCAGTGTGTCATGTATGTAATGGAAGTAGCAAGTCCCGTACTTGCTCTGCAGCAATAGCAATAACAGCAACAGCAGCAGTAGCAGCAGACTTATTCTTCCAAGACCAAACATCTCAACATTGTCATATCCATTACCATGCCGAACACTCCGAGAGTTGTCATGACAGAACTATTGGTTTACTAAAAGTCCACATGAAAATACACTTCTGGGGTGAGTGTTCATTATTTTTGCAATACCATCTTTAAACACTTCAGAAACAACACACTTCAGCATTAAGGAGAGGATCAGGAATGTCTGTCCTACAGGGAGTTTGATAGTGTACAAGAGCATAAACATCACAAATAAAGATTACGCTGACTGAGACTAAACACTATTACACAACAACAAACACAACAACACTGCCCAATATCCCCTCCTACACCTGCTCTAATGAAAGACAGTAAAGCAAACAGTGTTTCTGTAAACACACACACACACACGTGCGCCCTGGAAATGCCACTTGGTTTTAAAGGTCAACAGGTGTGTGTGTGTGTGTGTGTGTGTGTGTGTGTGTGTGTGTGTGTGTGTGTGTGTCTGGTCCTGGTAAACCCTACATTATTGGGACAAAATGTCCCCGCTATTATAGCAATATCTGAAATCGTTGTCCTTGTAGGGACATTATTTTTGGTCCTCATGAGGAAAACAGCTTATAAATCATACTGTCATGCTCCTCACTTACATTTAAACTACAGTAAATTTTTATATTTTGTGACAAAATTGTCCATGTGTAGAATAATTTTTCTATGAGTAGTGTTTGCACATGCAGAACTTGCCATATGATGGGTTGCCAACCTGTTGCTATGCAGTTGCTAGGATGTTCTGGGTGGAAACAAAGAACTTTTTACTTTGTTTGCACACTGATACTGAATCTCAATAGCACTTTCTGTGGTTTATAGGAGTGTGTGTTTTGGCTGGTGTTCTCTTCATTGATGTCTTACATTAGAATCTCACACACAGACAGATTGCTGTTGTTACAGTATCTCACAGAAGTGAGTACACCCCTCACATTTTTGTAAATATTTTATTATATCTTTTCATGTGACAACACTGAAGAAATGACACTTTGCTACAATGTAAAGTAGTGAGTGTACAGCTTGTATAACAGTGTAAATTTGCTGTCCCCTCAAAATAACTCAACACACAGCCATTAATGTCTAAACCGCTGGCCACAAAAGTGAGTACACCCCTAAGTGAAAATGTCCAAATTGGGCCCAATTAGCCATTTTCTCTCCCCGGTGTCATGTGACTCGTTAGTGTTACAAGGTCTCAGGTGTGAATGGGGAGCAGGTGTGTTAAATTTGGTGTTATCGCTCTCATTCTCTTATACTGGTCACTGGAAGTTCAACATGGCACCTCATGGCAAAGAACTCTCTGATGATCTGAAAAAAATAATTGTTGCTCTACATAAAGATGGCGTAGGCTATAAGAAACTGAGCTGCAGCACGGTGGCCAAGAACATACAGCGGTTTAACAGGACAGGTTCCACTCAGAACAGGCCTCGCCATGGTCGACCAAAGAAGTTGAGTGCACATGTTCAGCGTCATATCCAGAGGTTGTGTTTGGGAAATGGCTGTCGTCCCAGAAGGAAGCCTCTTCTAAAGATGATGCACAAGAAAGCCCGCAAACAGATTACTGGAACCATGTCCCGTGGTCTGATGAGACCAAGATAACCTTATTTGGTTCAGATGGTGTCAAGCGTGTGTGGCGGCAACCAGGTGAGCAGTACAAAGACAAGTGTGTCTTGCCTACAGTCAAGCATGGTGGTGGGAGTGTCGTGGTCTGGGGCTGCATGAGTGCTGCCGGCATTGGGGAGCTACAGTTCATTGAGGTAACCATTAATGCCAACATGTACTGTGACATACTGAAGCAGAGCATGATCCCCTCCCTTCAGAGACTGGGCTGCAGGGCAGTATTCCAACATGATAACGACCCCAAACACCTCCAAGACGACCACTGCCTAAAGAAGCTGAGGGTAAAGGTGATGGACTATACCCTATTAAGCATCTGTGGGGCATCCTCAAACAGAAGGTGGAGGAGCGCAAGGTCTCTAACATCCACCAGCTCTGTGATGTCGTCATAGAGGAGTGGAAGAGGACTCCAGTGGCAACCTGGGAAGCTCTGGTGAACTCCATGCCCAAGAGGGTTAAGGCAGTGCTGGAAAATAATGGTGGCCACACAAAATATTGACACTTTGGGCCCAATTTAGACATTTTCACTTAGGGGTGTACTCACTTTTGTGGCCAGCGGTTTAGACATTAATGGCTGTGTGTTGAGTTATTTTGAGGGGACAGCAAATTTACACTGTTATACAAGCTGTACACTCACTACTTTACATTGTAGCAAAGTGTTGTCATTTCTTCAGTGTTGTCACATGAAAAGATATAATAAAATATTTACACAAATGTGAGGGGTGTACTGACTTCTGTGAGATACTGTATATTAGTAGATCTCTATTTGAGCAGCAAGGACTCCAGCTGTCCCAGACTGCCACACTTCAGGGAGTTAAGTGTGTCTGTTTCCTGCACAAATCAGCATATGGCACATAATAGAGTTGTACTATTCCAGAGAAAACACACACACACATATTTTGAGGTCTGGAAGAGGTTTAGTTTGACTCTGATGACAGGAATATTTCCATGTTGATTCTTTCACTGTTCTCTGTTCTTTTTTTCTGCCATGTGTTCTTTGTGTTTAAACATAAAGTGTTTAAACCATTTTCAGACAGGTTTCCCTAACCCTCCCCTTGTCTTCCACTGGTTTGTTAAACCGATAGCCCCTCCCCAAACTCACGCCATTGGTTGAGTCAATGTTGCTTGGTTGTGCTGGTCAAGATACTGATGTTTTAATACGCTGATAGCTCAGAGGTTGTTCTTTCAAAGCTCACAAGACTTCTTGCAGATCTCAGTTAAGTACCAACTTTGTGTTGGAGCCGATAGCCTCGTGGGCAGTGCTCCAACATATAGCGACCTGAGTTTGATTCCCGGCTCAAGGACCTTTGCCAGTCCCAATCCCCTCTCTCCACCCTGTACTTTCCTGACTATTCTCTGTACTGTCCTTTTCAATAAAGACATAAAAATGGCAAAAAATATCTTAAAAGTACCAGCAAAAGTCTCACGTGTCTTTAAAATTCTTTAGGAGAAGTAAAAAAAAAAAAGAAATAGACACAAATGAGTCAATAGCTGACATACGGTGAAGAGCTATAAAATTAATGCATAACTTCATCTGGTCTTGGAATTTGATTTTTAGATCGTATTGAGTCTTGGCAAATTTGAGCACATTTTGAGATTTGTTTTGAAACTCTAGGCTTATATTTGAGTATTTCATTTGTGATGAACTTTTCTTTAAATGGGTTGTTCTCATTTTGCCTTTTTGTTCATTTTTATTCTTTCATTTTTTTGAACGTTTTGTACAAGCATGGTTGAAAATGAACACAGATATACATGAAAACATACACACCCACATAAATATACATAAGCTCACATGTGCCTTCAATTACCCCCAATCAGTGGACTGTAATTGCTTCAGGGGCATTACAATCACACACACAGAATGATTATTGTGTCAGTTTGACCTCCCTCAGAGAAACTGTGTGTGTGAGTAGAATAACTCAGTCATCAGTAACTGGCACTGGTGAGTGTTTCAGCTTTCATGAGGAGATGTATGTCTCTCTGTGTGTGTGAGTATGTGTGTGTGTGTGAGAGAGTCCTCAGGCTGTTTCCAGGCTGTCTCTAGAGTTTAACTGAAACCTGTTTCACTAAATTTGGTGCCATGTTTATTCAGAGAGGGTTTAAAATAAATGCTGTGCGTTACTGGAACTGTGTGTGTGTGTGTGTGTGTGTGTGTGCGCGTGTTTTTGTGACATATCAGGACACAAATTTGTATAATGACATGGGTATGACATAGGTATTACAAGGAGAGGGTGACTCATTTTTCAAAAGGCTTATAAATCATACAGAATGAGTTTTTTGAGAAAGTAAAAATGTGCACAGTTTCCTGTGATGGGTAGGTTTAGGGGTAGGGGTAGTGTAGTGCGATAGAAAATACGGTTTGTACAGTATAAAAAACATTACGCCTATGGAATGTTTCCACAATTCACAAAAACAAACCTGTGTGTGTGTGTGTGTGTGTGTGTGTGTGTGTGTGTGTGTGTGTGTGTGTGTGTGTGCGCGCGTGTGTGTGTGCGTGTGCGCGCGCACAAACCAGACCTCTCTGCCCAACTGTTGCAGGGCCATTGGCAGGCCGTAAGGGGTCTAAGCAACAAAATAATTTATATAATTTAATTTATATTATTTCCATTTAATTATTAAATTATATTGTTATGTTATACATAATAATTTAAGTAATATAATATAGTATGTACTGTACACTACAGTTCAAAAGGTCAGTAAAAAAAATTTTTTTTTAAAGAAATTAATTTTATTCAGCAAGGACAATTGAAAAAAAGTGACAGAAAAGACATTTATAATATTACAAAACATTTCTATTTCAAATAAATGTTCTTTTAAACTTTCTATTCATCAAAGTATCACAGTTTCCACAAACATATGATGTAAACATGATATGATATGAATATGATATGAACCAGTATTTGATGTAGCTTATGAGCATAAAACATCACAAAACTCATGTGAAAACATGTGCCAAATGTAATCAAATTTCAGTGATAGAGTCACTATAACTTAAATGAATCCTTACTACACAACTGTGATTTAAGGAAGTTTATATTCCCCTATAGGATCTAATCTTTCAAATTAGCCAATTTGTGGTCATTTTGTCCACTTTTCCAGTTTTAGACCCTGATGATTGCCACTATATTTTCCGTTTTCCATCTGCACAAAGGCAGTCTTGTATTTCTGTGTGTATGTTGGACAGACTTGTGATTGCAGCGGAGGGAATGATATCTCTAATGCATTGTGAGTGTGTGTGAGGGGGTAGAAGATGATTTATGTTATGTTTTTTGGTGAATTATTGAATTATTTGTTTCTCTTTAGTACCAAAGAAACTCGTGCAGGAGTCGATTTCCAGGCATCCGTCGTTCCCCTCTCCCCCATCAGTGCCTCATGACCCCAACGTGGTGGGAGACAGCGCCCCTCCGGACGGGACCCCGTCTTTGACCTCTGACTCCGCACCAGGTAAAAAACAAACCATAATGACTGAACCTAAACACAACCTCCAGAAAATTCCAACTGGAATCAGCTTAATCGCTTTTATCAGAGCAATGATGGGAAACACTGATCTGAAGTCATGAATCAGAAACCACACACACTCTCTGTGTACAGATGCTGATAGTTGCTGTAGCTACAGCCATGTTTTGACTGTAGAACAGAATCAGACTAAAACTAAAACAACTACAGTGCATTTTCTGTGAACTGAGACTGTACAAAAACATATTTGTTTAAGAAGATTTTAATGTCAGCTTTGTTTAGATGACTCTTTATTCAAAAAACCCTAAAAATCCATATAATAGCCTTGAATAGCGACCAGCATAGAGCTTTAAAAAAGACGTAAAAGTATCACAATTTTACAGAGGTCAAGCTCCAACAATTACAGAAAAGGCACCATAAATGTACTATAAATTAAGTCCATATGACTTGTGCGCTGAATTTTTCTGAAGTCATGCATGAATATATATTGAAATATGCTTTGACAATTCATATTGCATCAGGGTTTGTGTCAATCAGATCAGTCATGAACAATGACATTTGATGTCTTTGATATTTAGACATATATAGTGCATAAATCGTATAAATGTTTTGACAGCATCCAATAGAAAAATTGTGCAAAACATCATTTTTTTTGTGTTATAAAATTGAAAAAAATCATAATGGTCATGCCTCAAGATGATGGTTGAGTAGATGATTTTCATTTTCATTTTTGAGAGAACTTTTCCTTTTACACCGCATATGCACACTCACAATGAGAAGCTGTTGATAAATTATTGATGTAAGTCCAACTTATTCTTTTGTTTATTGCCAGACATGAAAGCTTGGGGCGTTTTAGCCAACCATAGAAATATAAACTTTTTGTTTTATAACGATCTCATTATGATGATGGTTGGTTCAGCTCAGTGCGGTACATTAAAGTCATGATGATTGTGTGCATTTGATGGCAGGGAAGTCGACGCGAGGCCGGAGTTCTGGTCCTTATTCAGAAGAGACGGATCGGTCTAGAGAAAGCGATCCGAACCCAACCATCTCCACCGTAATCAGACCAGCCATGGCTCTCATCAGCAGCATGCTGACGGCCTACACCTACATCACAGGTAACGACACACACATCTGCTATGGATCTCTGAATGTAAGCACTCAATAACTCTATAGATAACCTCAAAAATATATATTCATTATGTAGTGGTCAGCAGGTTCTCGTTCTAAAGGAAATAATGTTTTTTTGTTGTTGTTATTTTTGTTTTTTTAATCATTTAAAATCATATAAAAATCTTCTTATTCACTATTATTCAACCCACAACTAGTTTGTAGTCTGTAAGATTTTTTACTGTTTTTGAAAGAAGTCTCTTCTGCTCACCAAGACTCCATTTATTCTATCAAATATACAGTAAAAATAGTAATATTGTGAAATATTATTACAGTTTAAATGAACTATTTTCTATTTAAATATATATTATTTAAATAGAAAATTATTCCTGTGATTCAAAGTTAAATTTTTAGCATCATTACTCCAGTCTTCAGTGTCACATGATCCTTCAGAAATCATTCTAATATGCTGATTTGCTGCTCAAGAAATAATATCAATGTTAGAACAGTTGTGCTGCTTCATATTTTTGTGGAAACCGTGTTACATTCTTTTCAGGATTCTTTGATGGATAAAAAAAAAAAAAAGCATTTATTTGAAATAATCTTTTGTAACATTATGTTTTTACTGTCACTTTAGATTAATTAAATGCATCCTTGCTGAATAAAAGTATTAAATTGTTTCAGAAAAATCATAATGACGGTGACAGTACAGTACATTTCTGAATTGTTGAATATAATGAGAAAATATATCAAGATATTCAATGAGAAAAACTGTAGGATTGTACTTTCAGGAATTAATTGAATCATAAATACAAAAATTGCTATAAAAAAAAGTGCTTGGATTTACTACTTGACATCAGTTGCTTAATATTCAAAGTCAAACTGATCCTAATTGGATAGAAAACAATTTACCAAAAATCACACTATGAAAAACAAACACACAAATCAGATAGAAAGAGTAAACCTATAACATTCAAAAAAGTAGACATGAGAATAAACTGTATTTAACAATTTGCTGGTCAAATTGACATCTCAATCGTAGTAGTAATTTCTTACGCACATTCCTTAACACCCCAGTGTCAACACTTTGCATGCATGTTCATGACCCTAAAGGCCCCGATATACTCACAGTGAAGTTCTTTTTCATTCTTCGTTTAGTAGTAAAACGAAGTTCGAAATACATGAGCAGCGATATACTGTTATTGAACATCTGACGCCGCCCACACTGCTGAGAGCAGCGTTTAGATGAATATGTAAATATGTGCTGTGCACATTCCTCTCAATAACAATAACGAGAAAATAGCAAGCATTTTTTTTATATATATATATATATATATATATATATATATATATAGAGAGAGAGAGAGAGAGAGAGCATAACAAAAGCATCTGATAATAACAACATGGGTATGTTAGCACGAACTCTGCAAACTAGCACTCCAGTAAAGTAAAGGCACGTCATGTTTATTCATATGGCATTTTATTCAATGGATTGCTTAAAAGCAAGCAGCTTTACAGTATGAAACATGAAAAACAGTGTCAATGCCTCATTTCATTAAAAGCACAACTGCATTTTCTACTATAAAGTGGCTATCCAGTGTGTTCATGTTTTCACCCCCGGAGATCTTACCTCGACAGATTCAACAGATGAAATGAGTGCGACAAGACAGGGTTGCCAGGTTTTCACAACAAAACCTGCCCAATTGCTACCCAAAACTAGCCCAATCGCGTTTTAGGCAGGGTCCCCCGATAAAAATCGCATTCCGAGGGGTAAAATCTGCTTTACTGGTGGGGTTCCCCTGGTAAAATTCACGTGCCAAGGGCTAAATATCGTGCTATTTGGCATTGCTTCAACCCGCGGACATGAAAAACAACCCACGAGATTCTGTGAGAAAACCGTGGACTTGGCAACACTGAGAGAAGAGTTCCATGTGAAAGAAGGTGGAGCCTCAGCGTACACCTCCTATTACATTATCATCACGGACCAATGGTAGTACGAAGGTGTTTTGCAGCTGGAGCGAACTTTGGCAAGCCGTTTCAAACTCACAAAACGAACTTCGTTTTGGCGTGATTTTGTTCGAAATGACGTCACATCAGTTCATTCTTTGATTTCATTTGAAGTATGTTGGGGCCTTAAATCAGGTATATTCACACAATTTCAAGAAAAAAATCCTAGGTTAACCGGTATTTCCGACAACTCAAATATGTGTTCGGGTCAAGCTGACCTGGAAAATAATAAAGTAAATGGGTCCATTTTGATTTCATGTTGTCTTGAAAAGTGTTTTCTCTCTCCACCACAGAGCACCCGGAGGGATGTGCACTGTATTTCATGTGCGGTGTGTGTGCCGGTCTGTTCCTCACGCTCTTCGCGCTGGTGGTTCAGATTTCCTGCCGTACGGACTGTAAACGGCGTCACAGCGTCGCTAAGAAGCGGCCAAGACCCACGGACTCTGACAGCGACACCAGTGACTCTGATTCTGACTGGGACTCGAGCTCAGACCTCTCGGCCCGCCGGCACCGGCGCTTTGAGCGCACACTCAACACCAACATCTTCACATCGGCGGAGGAGCTGGAGCGAGCGCAGCGGCTGGAAGAGAGAGAGCGGATCATACGGGAAATCTGGATGAACGGACAGCCAGACGTCCCAGGAACGCGTAGCCTAAATCGCTACTATTAGAGCGCCGCTTCTGATCGGACACATCCAGATGGGAAGCTAACAGGAGTTTCCTGAATGCTAAAGTGTTTGCCACGTGTGGCATTAAACTGTGCATTTCCTTTGCAGTGGAAATAAGCTTTAGGTTGCGGCGTGCTTTATTCGTAACCTTCCGTATGCAGAGGTGAATGCTGCATTTCCACCAGTGGGATGTGGAAATATTCCTACTTGATGTCCGACATCTTGCAGTTGTGAATTTACGCAAGTTGGAAGTTTCGTTCCGCTGAACTTCCAAATAGGAAGTTGGACATTCCAATTTTTAGCGTTGAATGAAACGCAGGATGTGGCTGAAGCTAAGGCTCATGGGAGATGTAGTTCATTTGAAACTGGCTCTAGGAGTCTATAGGCAGCTCTGAGAGGTGTGATAAGCTCTAAGCACTGTGATTGGTCCATCACTCTGCCTGTCAAACAGTGAGGACCGCCGTCTGTAGGGAGAGGTGTCGCCAAATTAAGTGCCTTCCAGTTTGATCTGACAAAATACACATATACAGTGGGGCTAAAACGTGTTTGGACACTTACAAATATCTGAATGTCATTGCATTAGCAAACAAATATAACAAACCAGGCTGCATTTGCAAACAAATGATGCTAGAGCTTCACTTTTCTGCATCATTGACTTCGCTGTGTCACAATGCATTTTTCGGTAACACTTTTCAATAAGGCTCCATTAGTTAACATGAACTAACATATTTTAAAGCATTTATTGATCTCAGTTAATGTTAATTCTGACATTTACTAATACATTATTAAAATAATTTAATGAAAATTTAATTTAATGAGAAAAAAATCTTAATCTGTTAATATTACTTAATGGATCTGAGCTAATATGAACTAACAATGAACGTTTTTTTTAAGTTAATGTTAACAAAGATTAATAATTACTGTGACAAATGGATTGCAGGTTGTTAGTTAATTTTAGTTAATGCATAAGACCTTATTGTAAAGTGTTACCTATATTTCATTTTTATCACTATGTAATTAAATTATTTATCATATTTTTTATGTTTTGCTTAAAGTCTGCTTATGCTGTCATTCTTTAAAATAAATGCAACTTGGTTTGATATTTTACTGTCAAATGCAATGACATTTGTACATTTTTAAGGGTAACTTAAGTGTCTAAATAATTTTGTGTGTATATATATATATATATATATATATACACACATCTCAGCCTTATTGAAATCTATTTTATATTTAAAAAGTTTTTGATACCACTATTTTTTTTGGATGAATTATTTTTATATTGATTGCTCAGGGATGCAATCCAAGTGTTCTGTGTATAATCTTCTGTTCTTAAAGGGGATGAGAGACATTGAAATGTTCCTGCATAGATGCAACCGTAGCCTCAAAGAGGTTCTTAGAAGAACGTGACGTGCGCCTTAAACACAGAACGCATCTGCCAACACAGTTAATCGCTCGATGACTTTATTCAGTGCTTTCTGTATGTTACAACTGTGGTTAATGTGTTTCTGTTACATGTCATGAGGGCTCAGAATTCAAGCTGATGTTACTAAACCATAAATAACGTATTTTATGTCCTTAAAAATAAAGGTTTTCTAAAGAACTACAGGTAAATAGACTACCATTTACCTTTCCTTTACTCAAAATGTATTGCATTGTGACTTTGAAACGTAAATTGATACATAAATTAGGCAACATCCCTCTGGTGCTCTTTGTGTCGCTCTTTGTACTATATTTTAGTTTGATAATGTTTTTTTTTATTATTATTTAATATTTTGTTTTGTATTTTAGGGGATTTTATGGTACTAAATTATATTTATGGAATAGTTATGATCCATTTATTTCCTGTTAATCGCTTTATGAGCAAAGACATAAAACTGAAATTTCCAACTAATCTGGTTTGGAGACTTTTTAAGTTTGGTAGTTTGGTTCCTTTTTTAAAGAAGACACTTGGCAGATTATTGCTGAAGTGAAAAAAGTTTTAAAAAGTGAACTTAAAATAATTTTACATTTATTATGAAAAAATACTAAATATAAAAATACTATTTTTAATTTTTATATGAAATATATTTTTTCCTCAACACATTTTACTGTAAAACTGAGAGAAAAAAAGTCATAAATCTAAACAAATTTGAGCTTGACATCTCAAAATTTTGTTTGGGCGCAGTACCAAACGTTTCCACTAGATAAAATTTGTTTCCCATTCGTTTCCAATGCGCTCATTTTTGACCGAACAGTGAACAGTACAAGTGTGACTATTTTTTTTCAGGGCCATTTAACCCTTTTTGTAATCATTTCCATGATGATTTTTTTGTTTTTCCCATAGCAAGTGCCAAAACCTTTACCAAGTTTGGTATCATTCTGAATGAAGTAAAAATTTCTAAAATAAAAAATAATACTAAACAAGACCACCAGAGATGAATATGCTCAGAAACTGAATATTATATCAAAAGTAATTTAGGCCCCACAGAAAATGTCAAAAGAAAATGTGGTCACAAACTTTATGTAATAAAAATATTTAATAAGACATTTTATTTAATTTTTAAGATAAATGGCTCATAAAGAATTAGGGATCTCTAACTATTATTAAAACCAATACAAAGATCCTAACCAATGTTTATGTAATAGACAAAGCAGATATAAGTCATAAAAGTTTGGTAAAGCCTGTAGTCCTCTCACTGAAACCTTTATTTTTAAGAGCACATGCCCACACAGCCATCATTTTATAAGTAATATGTAAGGTTTTTATTCTCTTGTCACTCAAACCAAGCCAAAACATGAAGTGACTCAACATTTGTATGCATGTGGATTGTTTGTTTGCATCTGAGCTCTTAAATCTTGTAAAGCAGCAGGATGTTTGTGTTGTAGTCCATCACAGACTTGTATTTTCCAGTAATATTTCAGCATGGCTTTTATAGGAATATCAGCTCATGGACAGAGCAGGACCTGTGGGAGGTTTTGTTTTGATTGTAATGGAGCATTAAATAAACTGCATTGAATAAACTGAACGTATAGCGCCACCTGTTGGTGAATGATTGGTAAGACCATTAGGTCTAAAACATCTTGCATGAAGGGAATTGTTTACATCACCATGTCAACCGCCAGTGTTTGTGGTTTCCATGGAGTCCATTATAAACAAACCTCCTCAGGGAAGAGCAGCAGTTCCCACAAGACGACAACTTATTTTTAATTTATTTTGTTTACTTGGCTTTTACTCTATTTTAATATAGATTAGGGTAATTAATTAGCCATAATGTCTGTCAATACAAGACACGGGCTTCCTTTCCTGCCAGGAAACACTTTTCGTGATTTAACGGTGAGAAACTTTGACCTATAGTCCCATATTAACTTTGCTATCTTCTTGTTAAATTTAGTTGTTTCCTTTTGTAAAATATAATTCTGCATTTTTAAATCTTTATAAATGTTCTTAAATGCACATTTTAAACAAATTTTAGATTTTTGCTGCCAATTAACAAATTATTAATTCTTTTTTCCAAGGAACATTATGTGAGTCTATATATCAGATATGCTGATATTATATTATGCATTTACTTATGATTTCTGTGCTGTTATTCAGAGATCAGCTTTCCACAGAGCTCAGACTCTTGATTTTAAGAACGGTTACGCTCTGCCCCGGCGGCCCGCGGTCGGTATTGGACAAGAGCCGCTGGTGTCGCTGAACATCAGTCACAGCGAGAGGAACCAGCTGATCAGTGACATCCCGAATCTGACCTACGGTACCGACACACACCGACACCCGCCGCTCCAACACATACCGGCACACGCTGCTTATGACAAGAAGGTGAAGAGTCATCTGTCTGTCTTATCTATTTGTCTGTCTATCTATAGATCTGTCTCTATCGATCTATCTGTCTATCTATATATCTGTCTGTTGTTCTGTCAGTCTGTCTATCTATAGATCTATATATCTGTCGTTCTGTCTATCTATCTGTCTATCTATCTGTCTTTCTCTCTGTCTATCTGTCTGTCTATCGACCTATCTGTCTGTCTCTCTATTTGTCTATCGATCTGTCTATCTACAGTGCACAGCATAAATAAGTACACCCCCTCTGAACAAATACAAAATATGTATTTTCTTTATGATCACTAATACAATTAATGGAAAGATGCCAAAACTAAAATGTATTAAACATATACATAATAAAAACTTAGAAATATATGTCAATAATAGCCATAAAATAAGTAAATTAGCCAATTTTGTTTAAATTAAGGATTGCAGAAATGAGTACACCCTAGATTTAATTCAGCAAATGTATAATATTGTAGCACTTAGTGTGCCCTCCATAATTTTGAATATACTGTTCTGACCCTTCTTGGCACGGAGTTTACAAGTTCATGACAAATTGTCACATCTCTCCTGTTCAACTCCTGGATGATGAGCTCCTAAAATGCCCTGATCTTTAATGGGAAGTGTTGCTCAACTCGTCTCTAAAGAATCCCCCACAGGTGCTCAAGAGTGTTCAGATTGAGTGCAATACATGTCCACAGGTTCTTCACCGTGGGAGAATGCATATCCTCATTGTCATGTTGAAAAAATGCCCAACGATGCAGGGAATGAGGAGAGAGTAACATCTTCTGTTTTAAGTTTGTGTATTAAATTACACAGTGGTGTGTGAATTTATGACAGCATTGATAAAGCATAAAACTCCCTCACACCTTCAGCACTCATACATCCCTATATAAGAGCTTTACTACCACTGAACCTTACTGTGGGAACCAGGCACTTCTCACTGTACTCCTCCTCTAGCAACACCAGAACATTTTGGATGCTGTTAGATCCAAAATGATTGATTTGGTCTCATGAGACCAGAGTATTGATTCCCAGAATCTATGTTTTGTAAATATGGGCTTTGGAAATGGCTAACTGACTTTATTGTGCTTTGGCTACAGTAGGTAGTTCCAGTGAGAACAACAACCATGCATGTCATTTCTGCAGGCTGCATCTTACACTCTTAGAAGAGATTGAACCTTTGCAGTTCAAAACAGAACTTTAAAGTGCAAATATGAACTTCTAATTATAATAAAGGTTCAAAGTTGAACCTATAGGTTCTATAATGATCCATTGATTATTTGGCACATGTTGTGCAGATTAAAAAAATTGCCTTGAAGCACTTGAATAATTAAAGACAATCCATAATTGTTCACCTGTAAGTTTAATAAGATGTACAATTATAAGCAAAACTACAGCCCTGAAATACCCCCTGCTTTCAGGTTGATAAATACATCTTTTTATATATATATATATATATATATATAGAGAAGTCAATAAATTATAAATCAGTAAACCTTCAAAAAATAATTTAACTGTAAATTGTAAAGTGAACTACAAAGCTTTTCTCTAATTAATTTGTTTTAATTTTACATTATTTTCATTTCTTTCTTTTGTTTTATGAAGATATAGGCTAGTCTATTGAAACATCAGTGTTACGTCTTACCCCTTATAACACTTAATTAATTCCTCTTTGATTCTTATAGTAAAAATGCCATCCAAGAAGTAGTATTATTAATAATAATAATTATATTAATTATTATTATTTTATTATGCATAACAACAGTACTGTTCTGATTATTTGTGGAAACAAAAATACAGTTACATTTTTCATAGTAATAATAGTAATGTGTATACCTATTATTATTATTATTATCAATGTATTTTTGTTTCCACAAATAATCAGAACACATAATCCTCAATAACATTTATTTAGGCTATATATATATATACAGAGATATATATCATTTATTTTTTTTATCCACTTTAATTCTGCCAACAGGCCTACTGTCTATTAACAATTCATTAGCAATTCTATTTCACTTAAGTGGTGTAAATGTGTAAATAATCCATATTAAATTCATGTTATTTACATTTTGTGAATTAAATTTTGAAATTTTTATTCTGTCTATAAATACTCTGTGAGATAAACAGTCACTCTTTTCATAGCTTTTGCTGGCTCTGAGACACTTGCTTATTCCTCCTGCTCTTTGTCTAGCAAAAAAATCCCTCATCACTAAATGAAAGCTTAAAATGAAGGCCTGATTATTTCAGGGGCCTTGTCACAAGTCTATTGTTTTTGAATTTCTGTGTTACTTTTGCTATATTTTCACACTTAAAACAATGATTTGGTAATTCTCATGTACCACTGTCCTCTTTTGTGTAAAGTAATAAGTCTCCTGACAGTTCTCTCCCAAGTGCAGCCATCAAGTCTGAGAATGATTCAGTGGGCTATATAACACTTTTAATTGTCAAGAAATTACTAAATGTTTTGGTTCAACATACTTACCTGTTGATCAAACCTTGCCTTAAACTTACACCAGAAAATGTTTATTTAGTTTTATTTAGTAACTTTTAGGAGGGTGTACTCATTTTTGCTGCACAACATTTTATCACCTTGATAAGAAAATCTTATTTTCCTGAATAATTTTGTCATGCTTCTTTGGTAATTGATTAAGCAGACTTGCTGGAACATTATATCTCTAAAGAACCCTAACATGTCAGTAATTGCTGACTTTCAGAAGTTTCAGAGGGGGTGTACTCGTTCTCTCTGTCTATCTATCTGTCTGCCTGTCTATCTATCTCATTGAAACAGAACCAATCTCTCACCTTTACCCTTTGACTTCCAGGTGCTGCGTTTCTATGGTTACTTCCGGCAGGAAGTGTTGCACTCCCCGGATGAGCACTTCCGCATTCGTCCAGTGGTGATTTATTATCACTTGGAGGATGACAGCATGTGTGTGACCGAGCCACCGGTGGAAAACTCAGGAATTCCTCAGGGAAAACTGATCAAACGTCAGAGGCTGACCAAAAACCAGCGCGGAGAGCTTTACCACTGGAAAGACCTCAATGTTGGGATGGACATGAGTTTGTTCGGAACAGTCTATAGGATAACACACTGCGATGGCTTTACACAGGTACACACACACTGACTCTATAGACTGCTGCTTCTGATGGGTTTGGTTTGACTGAGTGTGTGTGTGTGTGTGTGTGTGTGTGTGTAGGACTTCATGGAGAGTCAGGGAATAGTACTAAATGAGTCGGAGTCCATTCCCAGTGACCCGTACACCATCCACCGCATTCAGACACAACAAACTCACATCATACCCTACGACCACAATCATCAGCTGGAGCGGTTCCTCGCCCTGGATCGACAGGTAAACAAACACACACAGTCCTGTATGTTCACCCACACATTAATTAATTTTCTCACTCATCATTGCTCTGCTGTCTCGTGTGTATTTCCAGGTGCTGCGTTTTTTTGCGCTTTGGGACGATTCGGACTCTCTCTACGGAGAGAAACGGCCCGTAACGCTGTATTACTATCTAGTGGATGATTCTGTTGAGATTTGTGAACATCACGAGGCCAACAGCGGCCGGGACCCGTTCCCAGTGCTGCTCCGCAGACAGAGGGTTCCCAAACACATCAAACCAACCTGCGGTGAGACCGTAAATACACACTAGTCAAGTCAAACAGCTTTACAGAAAATCATGATGTTAATGTTTATAATATCTCAATATCTTTATGCCTTATAGTTGCATTTAGAAGATCTGTATGTGGATAAAGTTGGACATACTTACTACATTACATTAAAGGATTAGTTCACTTCAGAATTAAACTTTCCTTATAATTTACTCACCCGCATGTCATCCAAGATGTTTATGTCTGTCTTCAGTCGAAAAGAAATTAAGGTTTTTGAGGAAAACATTCCAGGATTTTTCTCCATATAGTGGAGGGCTAAAGGTCCAAATGTCAGTTTCAGTGCAGCTTCAAAGAGCTCTACACGATCCCAGATGAAAAATAAGGGTCTTATCTAGCGAAACAATCAGTCATTATCTAGAAAAAAAAAAATTATATACTTTTTAACCACAAATGCTCATCATGCACTGCTCAGCGATGTGCCACGCATTACATAATCACGTTGGAAAAGTCACGTGTGACATAGGCGGAAATACCGCGGTAGGGCGAAAAACTCATTTTCTCATTTTCTCCTCCAACTTTAAAATCGTCTGACATCGTTGTTTTACCTTTTTTTGTAAAGGGCGTTTTGATTTGTCTTTGCACCTTCGCTTTGTAGACACTGGATCGGTACTTCCACCTCGGTCACGCGTGACCTTTCCAACGTGATTATGTAATGCTCAGCACATCGCAAAGCAGTGCAAGACGAGCATTTGTGGTTAAAACAACTGAAGAAAGAAAGACATAAACATTTTGGATGAGTTGAGTAAATGGTGGTGAGTAAATTATCAGGAAATTTTAATTCTGAAGTGAACTAATCCTTTAAGAGAGCAGAACTCATTTTAACACGGAGACAAACCTCCTTCAGTTTTGTTGCTTTTTGTGTTTATAGAAGTATGGACACAATAAATGACTGAATTCTTAAACTTCTCTCTTTCTCGACTCAGAGCCGTTCCCCAGCAGTGTTCTCGAAGTTTCCCCTCATGACGTGAAGGAGTATTTCTCTCCTCAAGACTTCAGGGTCGGTGAGGAGGTCACGCTGATGGGGAGGCGCTTCCTGCTGTATGACTGTGACAATTTCACCCGGAAATACTTTGAACAGAATCACCCAGACATCTTGCTCAAACCGTTTACTGTTGACACTAGAACACCACAAGACATCAAGAGGGTCAGATACATACTTTTGATTGGGCTAATCTCATCTTTATTGAAAGTTAAATGATATTTAGTATGTAAATAGTATGCCACTTTCCACAAATAGGGTACACTCATGTTCTGTGTTGCGCCACAGTTGTCTTGGACTATTCTGACATCTAGCGGTGTGAATGAAGCATCACGCAAATGTTTTCAGTTAGCGATGCCATTGCAGAAATACACCATAGAGTCAGCTATGATTCATGTATTATTCCACTCATCTTTTCAATGAATGATTTATTAGCGAATCGGTCTGCATCAAAATGTATTTTTTTATATTCTTACCCAGCAGTCACAAAAATTATATTAACAAATGCAAATTTTATTATTTAATGTTAAAGGTAATTTTTAGAATATAACAAAATGTTCCAAATATTGTAAATTTAATTGAAAAAATATTGTTATTTACTGAAAAAGAAACAAAAAGGCCTATTTTGTACCCTATTCATGGAAAATTACAATTTCTAACCAGACTGTTTGTGAGGTAAATGATGTGCTTCATTTCCTCTATCTGTTCATCCATATATTCTGCCCGTGTGTTTTCTGAACGCACTTTATTGCGGTGATGACGTGTCATGCTGTCACGCAGGTAATTCCTCCGTATAACGGCTTTGGTTCTCTGGAGGACTCGTTACAGAACTGTCTGTCTCTGATTCCTGAACCGCCCAAGAAAGACGTGATCAAACTGCTGGAAAACGACCACAAAGTCCTGCGTTACGCCGCACGGCTGGTGAGAATACACCTCATTTGCATAATCTCCAGAGTCCTAACTGAATATTGCGCTAAAGCAACGCAACGCAGAGCAACTGAATCCGGTGCTACTTTCAAGTGTCTCGTATCACTCCGCAGGCTCGCGCTCCTTTGTTTCATACAAAGGCATTAGACGCCATTTTGCGTGTTTGCGAATGAAGAAGAAAGAACATAAAGAATACTAGACCCAGAAATGAATGTCATTTCAAAATCATTACACTTTCGTTCATCTTCAGAACACAAATGAAGATATTTTTAATGAACATTTATGTCCGTCCATTGAAAGTCTATTCACCCCAAACGTTGACAGGTCAGTACGTAACTAAAGACTTCATAAAATAAATCCATATGAATCGAGCGGTTTAATCTTCTGAAGAGACACGATTATGATGAATAGATTTAAATTGAACCTATTATGCCCTATTTTACAAGATGTAAAATAAGTCTGATGTCCCCAGAGTGTGTGTATGTGAAGTTTTAGCTCAAAATACCCCACAGATCATTTTTTATAGCATGTTAAAATTGCCATTTTTTGGGGTTGAGCAAAAACGCGCCGTTTCAGTGTAAGAGGGCGGAGCTTCAAGAGCTGATTCTCCGATGAACTGTAATAAAGTGCTCTCACCTTCATTACTGCCGTATCCAGTATCACTCTGGAGACTGTAAGCTGGATCACGAACAGTTTACTGATTTATCCTTGAGTAACAACTTTTTTTTTTTTTGTATTATCGCTTTGTATTGACATTCGTTCACAAAGCAGTCCGGTGTGAAATGATTCGCGCAGACATAAACTAATTTCGGTAGCGTTGAGGGAGCATTTTCTTCGAAAACAAAATTGATCCACCTCGTCTTCAGCGGCTCAGATTTAGGGAGTAAATGGAGAGAGCTATGTGGATCCATCCAGCTACAGAACACCTAAAACGCTTGGGAGACGTTCTCGTCAGTGCAGCAATGGCGGACTGTACTGGCCGTGAACTCGCTCAGGGCGGTTCTATGTTAAAACGGCCGTGTCTGTCAACATTAGTGGGCGGGGCCTCTGGCTAATGTGACATCACATTGCCAGGGATCTGGAAACAACTTGTTCTGAGACACTGCTTATGATTTATGGGGATTAAAAAAAAGGAGTGGTTGGATTTTTATCATTATAGGGTGGTTGTGTACACACACTGCCAACACAAATTTATGTCCAAACACCATGCAAAAGTGAATTTTTTTTTTTGGTGGGAGATTTGAGATAATATACAAGTAAAATTATCAACCACAATTCTTTAGGCCTAAATCTTATATCAATATTTCATGTCCACATATTTATTTATTAAGTAGCTTTTACTTGCATCGAGTCCTGTTCATCATGTCAAGGTTTATTTTACGCGAAAATTATTCCTTTATTCCTTACATATCAATGTTATCATTCTCCATAGGATTCCCAGAATCCCCTGGATGAGGGACGGCGCTTCATTTTGTCTTACTATCTGTCTGATGACATGATCTGCATCTTTGAGAAATCCACACGTAATTCTGGCATCATTGGAGGAAAATTTCTAGAAAAGACTCGTGTCCCAAAACCAGGAAGCACAGTGGAAAACCCAGAATACTACGGACCAGCAGACTTCTCTATTGGAGCTACTGTGGAAGGTGTTGATCAGAGACATGACTTCCTGGGAATCATCACACTTTTTTTTTTCTTCATATGCTGTTGTTCTTTCTGCTCTCCTCTACAGTGTTTGGCCATCGGTTTGTCCTGACGGATGCTGATCGTTACGTGTTAAGTTATCTGGAGTCACTGTCCCATCACGTCCCTGAACACACACTGTCTTCACTGAGACAGAAGTTTGTGGGCAGTCAGACCTCAGACCAGGACGAGCAACATGAAGGTAAAATATGCGTTTGCTTGTGGTTTTGCAACTACAGCCTTTCGGTTACATATTCAAGATCTTCAGCCAAGATCCTATAAAGAGGAAATGCAGTATTCATGATTAAGCCTTAATGGCAGTTTCATTTGAAATCTTTTTGAATGTTTTTCCTCACAGCTGAGATTGATGGAGCTCCAGTCCTCCTCCAGAGCTGAAATCTGTCCAGTATAATGCTACCAATCCTCAACAAGATACCAACAGATATCGTCTGTAAACATTTGTTTTATGTTTGTGCCTTTGGATGTTGTGATTTTCCATGTCTTGTGATGTAAATGTGCAATAAAGACACAGAGCAAAACAAGCATCTGTAAAATTAATTGGTGTTATTGAGGCTCATTTATGTATCATTTGCCTGTATTTTTCATAAAACCTGTCCATGTCCTATTTCACCACAAAATTGAAGAAAATAATCTTTTACTTCTGGGCTGGTTTCATGAAAGTCTTAAGAAAAAAGTTCCTAAGATAAGTTTGTTCCAGTGGGTTTCAACATGCGTTTTTACAAAAGACAATACAACATACATTTAACAACAACAAACAAAAAACTATCTTTCATTTAAACACTTCACAGTTTGTGGTATAAAGGACTTTTTCCCCGTTTTTAAGAAACACTGGCATCCTGAATCTTCGTCCTGAGGGCAAAGTCTCAAACTCATTATACAGTGGATGCCTATAATCAGATTTTCATAGCTTTACTACGGCATCTAGTCTGAGGAATTTGTTCTAGGCCTATCATAGGGATACAAAGTAATTTACTCGACTTTCCTGAGCGAACTCTTGTTCCACCCTAGCATTTCCAAACCAGCAAACAATACAAAAGGTCAGTACACTTTCAATAAAAGAATTATAAAACACTTTTAACAGTGGAAGGCTTACATTAAATGATACCATCTTCCTAAGGAAGTATAGTCTTTGCTGACCCTTTTTGTTCACAGCGTCAGTCCATTTGCCCCACCTTAATTTGTGATCTAAAACAACTCTGAGGTATTTATAGTCTTTAACTCTCTGAATCTGGTCACACTCACAGAGGACTCTTTCCTAAAACCAATACACATTTCTTTAGTTTTTAAAACATTTACCTTAAGATTGATGCGTCACACCAAGAAATAAATTAATTTAAAAAGGGTCCATGTCTGTCCTCGTTCCCTTTAAGGAGACTAACCAATGCAGTGTCATCTGCAAATTTGATTAAATGTCTCCCTTGACAAGTGCTCCTGCAATTGTTTGTATACAAAATAAACAATAGGGATGAGAGGACACAACCTTGTGGAGAACCAACATTCGTAATTTGTTTTTTTAGACAATGAGGTACACACACATGCTGAACTCTTACTTAAAAAATCCTGTAACCACAAAATCAGTCCTCCATCTAGAGAGAAATCTAGATAGCGTTTCAGCCAGTACAGATGGTAAAATGTTATTAAAGGCAAAGTCAGCAAAGAGAATTTTTACATGATTTCTGGAACCCTCAAGATGTGAATAAACAATATGCAACAGTGTTAAAATAGCATCATCTACTCCCTTATTGGGCTGATAAGCAAATTGAAATGGATCCAATAAAGTGCTTTCCACTATATACCTCTTAACAAGCATTTCACAACATTTAAACACCAAAGAAGTCAATGCAATTGGACGATAATCACCAAGTTCTACTGGTACCATAGCTGAAGTTTTTCTATAAGGTTGGCACTACATGCTGGTCAAGAAACAATAAAGCAAAAACTGTGGATAATTGCTCAGCACAGGTTTTTAATACATAACCACAAATATTGTCTGGCCCAGGACTCGTGTGTGTATTACATTATTTTGACATCAGCTTCTGTAATAAAAAAAAATTATTAGTCTAATAATTATTCATTTTTATTTCTCTCCTCATTATTCCCCTCAAAACGAGAAAAGAACAAATTTAACCTGTTTTTGCTAGTTCAAAATCTTCATTTTTTCTATCTGTTGCTGTGGTATTTATGTTTTTCTTCCCTGTACTCCTATATGGAATATTAATCATCGTCCTAATTCCCTCCCAGGCCTGTTTAGAGTTTCCTTATGACATTTTAGCCTCAGTTTTTTTGTTTGTATGACCTTATCTACTTTAGTTTAGTTTTGATTTCTCTTTGAATGTCTCTTTTAGCTAAGACATCATTATTATAAGCAGCTATTTTCTTCTTAATTAATAGTTGTTTTCATTTCTTTGATACGCATGGTGTTATTAGGATATATTATATACGTTTTTGTGGGTATAACTGACTCGACACAAAAATTGATATAATCTGAGACCACAGTTGTATGAGTATCTAGGTCTGGGGAGTCAAAGGTGTCCCACAAAGTACATTCAAAACAACCCTGAAGGCACTTAATACTCTCTTTATTCCAAATCTTAACAGTCTTAACCTGAGGTATCTCCCTTTAAAGAAGTCTTTGATATTTAGGTTGAAGATTAACAACATTATGGTCAGATTCTCCCAATGGTGGCAACGTGGAGGCAGAAAAAGCACCTTTAACGTTGCCATAACACTTGTCCAATGTCTTATTTTTTCTAGTGCAACAATTCGCATAAGTCCTCAAATCCGTTCAATATATTGTGAAGCCAGTTGGTTCAACCACATGTGTGAAATGTATTCATTTAATGAGAATTACTTGCTAGATTAGAAAAATAAAATCTTGTAGCAGTATTAATAAGTATTATACGTCCTGGGGAAATATTTAGTCACAACTGTAAACTCAAAAACTTTGGCTGAACTTCAATCATTGGCAGTGGTTCTACAAGATGGAAACATGTTACTTAAATACTGTATGTAGGATGATTTAATCATGTCTTATTTTAGTTTATCCTACGTTTCCATCATGTGGAACCACTGTCCACAACTGAATCCAGTTCAACCAAAGAGCTTCTATTTACACATTAGTGTTGCCAACCAAAAGATGGTACTGGTCACATTAATAACATTCCCACAGTAACTGTTTATTTTTTATTTGTTTTTTTCACAAAAGCTATCTGAATTATTGTTACACCATGTTTACAGATGATGTGAGCGGCACAATGCGACAAAAACAAAAAACCCATTATAATTAGTGATGCTGTCTACACTGGATACGGCGCATCCAGACATGGTGATAAAAAAAACAAAATGGGAGGGAAAATTATGTGTTAATGCTTTTGCATCCCTCCAAGAAAAATGTTTGTGCTCCCCCGAGAAACTTCATACATTTAAAGTAAATTACACACAAACCATTAAAAATGTAACTTGAGATTTTTTTTTTAAAGAACAAGTATTTTGGGGAATACAAAATTCATGATTTTTTAAATTTTGAAAATAAAATGGCAGTTCTGAAGGAATGTATTTTTAAGAAGGTTTCGTGATTCTGTCTACTTGATTTTTAGTACCATTAAAAGTTTTTTTCTTCTTTTTTTCTTAAATAACGATATACTTCATTAAATGCTTTTCTAAAATACAGTCCATATATGCCATGGTGTTCAGATTTAATGTTCTGTTTTTAATAATAAATAAAAAAAAACATGTGCAGGCATGCTTTTTATAAATATTTGTATTACTGAGATTTTTGCATTACAGAAATGAAGCATTTTATGAACAATAAGATTTTTTTTGCATTGAAAAATAGGCTTTAGTGCAAAAAAGGTATTTAAATATTTGTAAAGTGCCATTTTAAATATAAATGTTTTCAGTTTATGCTGGTTTTATTTTTTTTTTTTTATGTATGAGCAGACAATGAAACAAAACATGATTTTTTTTTGTGACATGATTCATTAAAGTTACCTATTACCTAATGTGAATTATCCGTTTATTTGATGTAATAAACAATGAAGTAAATAAAACAAAGGCTGAAATGTTTCTGCAAAGACAGAAAACTCAAAACAATTTAACTATTCAAAAAGATTCAATATTTATAAAGCATCGTCATATACAATCAAATATCAAACTGCATAAACGTACAAAGCAGACTAAACGCTCATTACAGGAGAAAGACTGACTGAGTGAGTGAGTGAGTGAGTGAGTGAGTGAGTGAGTGTGTTTGCTCTCATTCAGGGTCACTTCATTACTACACACTTGTTCCTACCTCAAACTGGACAAAAACATAGATTATCCTTGTCTCTTTGCCGGTTCTTTTTGGATTGTCATGTAAATCTTTTGTTCATTACAAACTCAGAATGTGTGAACGAGTCTCACAATAACACATTTGATTCAAATCATCTCAATGAGTGTCCTTTCTAGGCCACCGTAGTCGCCATTTTGTACCTCAAGATATGCAGATGCAGAAAAACAAACTAACCTCAAAACAGCGCTTTAATAAAGAAAGACTGAGTGAAGTTTAGAAACGTATGCAGAAGAAATAATATGAATACTGAAACTGGAAAGAAATTTAGAACGTTGACAAGAGCCTGTTGAAAGTCCTGTTGTCACTTCCTTGGAGAAACGGCACATGCACTTCTCTTGACGTGGTAACAGGAAGCAGCAGGCAGACGATCTGTTTCCTGTTCCTGTGCCCTTGATGTGTGGAGGCCATCCGCTGGAATAAGGCTAAATTTTATGGCGCTTTGATCTTCTTGAGACGAGGAGATGTGCCGTTCTCCGCTTTAATGAGTCCATTCTCATGATGACCGACTGCAGAACACAAACAGCTCGTGTTAGAGAAGAAAAACACATCTCTGAACACCAAACAACGTCATGTGTAACCCAAGACATCAGCCCTACAAAACCAGCGTTTTTATCATTCTGTTTTGGCTTTCACACACACAATAAAAGAATATATTATTGCCCAGAGGCCAGGCAAAGTTCACCTAGAAACCTAAAAATAATTTCTAAGCTCTTCACAAAAGCTTTGTGTGAAGAACAGAGCAACAGTTAAGCCATAAAGCTTGCCTTTAGCAGTAGCTTGTATCGCACTGCATATGCAAAAGTGTGAATGAGTATAACACTTTTAGGTAAACTAACTCTTAAAGAGTTAGTTCATCCAAAAATGAAAATTCTGTCATTAATTACTCACCCTCGTGTCGTTCCACACCCGTAAGACCTTCATTTATCTTCGGAACACAAATTAAGATATTTTTGATAAAATCCGATAGCTCAGTGAGGCCTGCATCGCCTGCAATAACACTCCCTTTTTCAGTGCCCAGAAAGTTACTAAAGACAGTTCATGTGACTACAGTGGTTCAATCTTAATGTTATAAAGTGACAAGAATACTTTATGTGCACCAAAAATAACAAAATAGCGACTTTATTCCACAATATCTAGTGATGGGCGATTTCAAAACACTGCTTCATGAAACTTCAAAGCTTTACGAATCTTTTGTTTCGAATCAGTGATTCGGAGCGTGTATCAAACTGCCAAAGTCACGTGAACTATTGAAGTTTCAAAACACTTATGACGTAAAGCCTCGTTTACTGAAATCATGGGATTTTGGCGCTCTGAAGCTTTATGAATCATTTGTTTCGAATCAGTGTTTCAAAGCTTCATGAAGCAGTGTTTTGAAATCGCCCATCACTAGAGATTGTTGAATAAAGTCATGGTTTTGTTTTTTTGGCACACAAAAAGTATTCTTGTCGCTTCATATCATTAAGGTTGAACCACTGTAGTCACATGAACTGTTTTAAGTATGTTTTTAGTAGCTTTCTGGGAACTGAAAAAGTGTTATTGCAGGCGATGCAGGCCTCACTGAGCCATCGGATTTTATCAAAAATATCTTAATTTGTGTTCCGAAGATAAATTTTTTAAAGGTTTTACGGGTGTGGAACGACATGAGGGTGAGTAATTAATGACACAATTTTCATTTTTGGATGAACTAACCCTTTAAGCTTAAGGCTCTGACATCCATCAAGTGAAATAGAAGAATGAAAATGAACTGATGTGACTTTATTTAGAACAAAGGCATATCTTCACACAGTGGCAGAATATGGTTGTCAGTCCTGAATTTGAGTCATTGATACGGTTGCGTTCACACACAGTAGTTATTTATGGGAGTGACAACTGAAGTCTATAACCAAACTTTCAGGACTCACAACCGCATTCTTGGAAAACTGGCGTTGTGCGAATGGAATCGGACTGGACAACTAGTCATAGTGCGAGAGAGCCGCTCTGAGTCTGTGCTGCACGAACATGCGTCGACCATGTGTTGCAGGTTTTCAGTAAGTTGCTGTATGAACAGGACATTTCGAGACTCACACCTGTAAGCAAATGCGGTTGTTAATCCCAAAAATTAGCCAACATCAGGCCAAAAAGTTTGTTTTGTGTTAGTTTCTGGAGGTTGAAACAGCTCACTTCGGCTGAACACCTTTGAACTACCATTGGTCCATGGTGATTACGTAATAGGTAGATGTGGCTCCGCCTTCTTAGTGTTTTTTTTTTTATATAAATTTTTTTTTAAAGTTTTGAAACATTTTTCAGCTTAATTCAAAATAAATAAAAAACAAATCAAAACACACACACACACACACACACACACACACACACACATATACACACATATACATATGATGTCTACATCAAAAGTTATAGACACTGATGTCTACGGAAGCGTTGAATGTAACATTGCGCTTCAAATAAAGACTGTATCAGTTACATCGTTACACCAGTAGGTGGCGACAAGTGACTGTTAAATAAAGGATTTTTTTATTGAATCATTCATTCAAGAGATGTGTTTATAAAAAAAAAAAAAAAAAATGCTGATTCATCCAGTAATGAAACCAGTGAAGCATTTCTGAGTGGGTCATTGAATCATTCATTCAACACGATTTTTTAAAAACCATTCATTCAGATTAATTTAACATTTTAAATAGACTGTAGCAGTTAACATTTTGTCAGAACCTCTGTAGTATATTACATGTTATTTTGTTTATTTGTCTGTTCGAAACCATGGGAGAATTGTGATCTCTGTTTAAAACAAAACAAAAAAAAAATTGATTATTTATCCAGAATTAAGCAGCTCTAACATATTTCAATTCTTTTTGTACTGTGGATTATTTTCCCCATCTGTTTTTTTGAGGAGGCACTGCTACTCTTGCCTCCTCAGAGAAAACAACACTGGCAAGTACAGTAGTCAAAATTGAAGTCGATCAAAAAAGTTCAAAGTTGTCTTAAGAAGAAGGTTTTAGGAAAACTTTGATGAATGGTTTTGATCCACTTCAAATGTTGACTACTATAGTTTCGACCTCCTAAAAAGAACTTTGTTTTGGCCCGATTTTTTTTGTTACGCCACACCAGTTCTTTCTTCTATTTAACTTGAAGTATATCCAAGCCTTAAACTTAAGAATTAGTTTACCCAAAAATTTTATTAATTACTTGTGCATACTGTTGTAGCCAATGGTGACATTTACTGTATTATTGAGAGGAAAGCATGCAGCAGATTTTTAAAATTAATCCAAACGTAGTTGGGATGTTCGCTAATAGCATAATGATGCTCAGGTATTTCAAACTTCTTTTTATCCCTAAGCGAAGATACGAGTATATCAGGGTCTAACTAGTGCAGTGTAATTCAGAACGAGCACGTACCTGAATCCCGTTTCAGCGTGCGCTGCATCTGTTGTTTAGCGGCCGCTCTCTTCCGGGCCGCCTGCTCCAATCTCAGTTCACGTGTTCGGCTCAGCTGGAAACGGAAGAACTTCCAGAGCAGCCATGATTGAGTGAAACACACCATGAACAACACCAGCAGCCTGCATGTCAAACACACACACACACACACACAGCATTACTCATGTGTCTCTTGTGATGTACTGAACTACAATGAGCGTGAATGTCTGTCTCACCTTATAGAAAGAGTGTTGAAGTTTCCAGCCTCCAAATCAAGCGTCTGGTTTTCAGAACGAGCCAAACCGAAGCCGACAGCCAGGAACATCAAAGTCAGAGTGGTCATACGGGTCAGGACGAACCCAACAGACCACATCTCAAACCTACACACACACACAAACAAACAAAAAACAAGCATTTTGCTGTTATATAGAGAGATTATGATATACACTACAGTTAACATTTTGGGTCAGTTAATGCTTTTGAAATACATCTCTTCTGTTCACCAAGGCTGCATTTATTTGATCAAAAATACAGTAGAAACAGTTCATTTAAAATAACTGTTTTCTATTTGAATATATATTAAAATGTAATTTATTCTGACAGAGTTTGGCTTACATTTTGTGGTGGTTTTCATCAATGAAGTAGAAGAGTCGAGACAGATGGAAGCCCATCTCAGAAAGATACTGCAGAAACAACAGAACCAGCCCGACCCTTGTCAAGCTAAAGAGAGAGATGAAAAATATATATTAAATTAATCATTCTTCATGCAAATATCTGATATTATACAGTAATAGTTGTTAAATTATAATATTATTTGAATAAACACTTGTTTTTAAAAACCCTTTTAGTTTAGAGCACACATGTAATCATCCATGTATAACAAAGCCCTAAAATTATATTTCTTCACATATATATAATTTATATTATTCATATATATTATACATATATAAATATACTGAAATATTACATATTTATATTTATTATAAAATTGTATATATTATGTATTTTTTATACATACATGTACATATATATGGAAGTTCTTTTGGAAAGTATTTTGCTGGTACACTGACAAAAGAAAGCCCATTGGTTGTGTAAATAACAGACATGGTACCAGTTTCATACCATAAAAGTCTTTTATTAAAAGTAAATCCAGCAATTATGGTGATTTATTGGTTCATGTGTGAGCACGTCTATAGTTCATGACTTACTTCAACAGATATGCAGCCAGAATGTGTAACAGATAGAGACTGATGTACTGCAGCTGACGAGGGATTTCCTCCTAAAAACATGAAAAGAGCAACGCAATTATATTTTTATTATATTTCTATTATTATATACTTTAATTATATTATGCGTATACATACATATGTCCCCTGCAAAGTTTCTGCGATCCTCTCGTCTTCTCTTACCTTTCTCACTTTCTGGAAGTAAAGCTCAGGTAGTGCGTGAAACCAGTATGCCAGCTGTGTGAGGTAGAAGAACTTCACCTGAAACCTGACAGAAAGACGATTACAATCACCTGACAATCTGACAGAACCAAACTAAATCAACTCAACCACTGACACTGACTGTTTCCATCCAAAATCGCAAATTTAACATGCATACAATCAGAATATTGCATAAAACATATGCAAATAAAGCAGCGTTTCTATTCCATGTGTACAAAAGAACAAAATCATCACTTCCTGGGAACCTGGTGCAAAATATCTGTAATAAAAAAATGGAAGTTGCTGCAATCAGGGAAGCCAATGTGGCTCTTTTTTCCTCCATCATAAATGACTTGTGTTTCAGAGCGGCAGACGAAACGCAATAAACGCTGTCACGTTATCTTGTGTTCGGATGCTGGTGTTTGAGAATGCAATCATGTGATCTATAGGAGGGTATTAAACCAAATCATTCTGATGACAGACTTTGGCTCAGGCGTTTCAGAATGATCAAACCAACATGTGAGATGCTGTGATGCGACTGGTCCGCTGGTTAGTTCAGTTATCCAATCACATCCTCTGTTGAGGCAAAGTCACATGAGTTTTTTGTTGCACACCGAGGGATTTATTCAGTAAATGTGTTTTTCATCGTAGTTTATGTGCATATCTTCTTATCGGATAAAAAAAATAAATATATATCTGCTCCAATTGAGCACAAGTTTTTTATGTGCATTTGTAGAATTTATGCGCATTTTTGCCTTTTTTAATGCGACATCCCAAAATGTGCATAAGAACATAACTAATAGCATAGGAATAGAAGTCTTAATGCGTAATGTAACAAATAAAACATGACGTTTTATATATATAGTGTTTGCATTGAGTTGGAAGAATCCACAAATGAATCATATATATACAGTGGGTACGGAAAGTATTCAGACCCCCTTAAATTTTTCACTCTTTGTTATATTGCAGCCATTTGCTAAAATCATTTAAGTTCATTTTTTTTTCCTCATTAATGTACACACAGCACCCCATATTGACAGAAAAACACAGAATTGTTGACATTTTTGCAGATTTATTAAAAAAGAAAAACTGAAATATCACATGGTCCTAAGTATTCAGACCCTTTGCTGTGATACTCATATTTTTAACTCAGGTGCTGTCCATTTCTTCTGATCATCCTTGAGATGGTTCTATACCTTCATTTGAGTCCAGCTGTGTTTGATTATACTGATTGGACTTGATTAGGAAAGCCACACACCTGTCTATATAAGACCTTACAGCTCACAGTGCATGTCAGAGCAAATGAGAATCATGAGGTCAAAGGAACTGCCCGAAGAGCTCAGAGACAGAATTGTGGCAAGGCACAGATCTGGCCAAGGTTACAAAAAAATTTCTGCTGCACTTAAGGTTCCTAAGAGCACAGTGGCCTCTATAATCCTTAAATGGAAGACGTTTGGGACGACCAGAACCCTTCCTAGAGCTGGCCGTCCGGCCAAACTGAGCTATCGGGGGAGAAGAGCCTTGGTGAGAGAGGTAAAGAAGCACCCAAAGATCACTGTGGCTGAGCTCCAGAGATGCAGTCGGGAGATGGGAGAAAGTTGTAGAAAGTCAACCATCACTGCAGCCCTCCACCAGTCGGGGCTTTATGGCAGAGTGGCCCGACGGAAGCCTCTCCTCAGTGCAAGACACATGAAAGCCTGCATGGAGTTTGCTAAAAAACACCTGAAGGACTCCAAGATGGTGAGAAATAAGATTCTTTGGTCTGATGAGAACAAGATAGAACTTTTTGGCCTTAATTCTAAGCGGTATGTGTGGAGAAAACCAGGCACTGCTCATCACCTGTCCAATACAGTCCCAACAGTGAAGCATGGTGGTGGCAGCATCATGCTGTGGGGGTGTTTTTCAGCTGCAGGGACAGGACGACTGGTTGCAATCGAGGGAAAGATAAATGCAGCCAAGTACAGGGATATCCTGGACGAAAACCTTCTCCAGAGTGCTCAGGACCTCAGACTGGGCCGAAGGTTTACCTTCCAACAAGACAATGACCCTAAGCACACAGCTAAAATAACGAAGGAGTGGCTTCACAACAACTCCGTGACTGTTCTTGAATGGCCCAGCCAGAGCCCTGACTTAAACCCAATTGAGCATCTCTGGAGAGACCTAAAAATGGCTGTCCACTAACATTTACCATCCAACCTGACAGAACTGGAGAGGATCTGCAAGGAGGAATGGCAGAGGATCCCCAAATCCCCAAAAACTTGCTGCATCTTTCCCAAAAAGACTCATGGCTGTATTAGATCAAAAGGGTGCTTCTACTAAATACTGAGCAAAGGGTCTGAATACTTAGGACCATGTGATATTTCTGTTTTTCTTTTTTTAATAAATCTGCAAAAATGTCAACCAAAAATGTTTTTCTGTCAAAATGGGGTGCTGTGTGTACATTAATGAGGAAAAAAAAAAAAAAAGAACTTAAATGATTTTAGCAAGTGGCTGCAATATGACAAAGGGTGAAAAATTTAAGGAGGTCTGAATACTTTCCGTACCCACTGTGTGTGTGTGTGTGTGTCTGTCTGTGCGATATATATATAGGTTACCGTGGTGAGAATTTGGATGCAAAATTCTCACAATGCAATAATTGCCCAAAAATAGGCTTCAGTTTCTTAATGCAAAATCTATACATTTTTATTATTATTATTATTATTATTAGATGAAATAAGTCTTATGACATGTTCTTGGCAGTTTTCATGAGATTCATGCTTTGATTATGTGTGTACGTACCTCAGGTGAACATGAGGGTAATTCTCCCAAAGGCTGCTGGGATGCAGGAGGTATCCCTCCTATTAATCACATATACAATTAAGTGCCAAACAGAAACTTTGAGGTTTATTATGTTGTGTGTGAGATCTGGGGGCTCTTACTGTGGCCATGACATAGAGACTCCATACACTGGACACCAGGTAAAACACACACAGCTGCCCAGATTCATTAAACTTTGTGTTTTTACTCTTCGACAGGTGGAGACGGCGGTTTACTTTCTACAATAGAGCACATGGAAAGAAATAACAACAACATGGTTTGCAAATTTAAGAAATATATCTGTTGCTTGCGAAAAAACCTACTTTCTAATTATTTTTTCTCCCATAATGGAGCCATCTATATGGCTGTGCATCCTGCACTAATAACATTACCCAAAATGCATTGCATTGTAGTACTTACATCTAGCACATACTCCTGCACAACCGCATGAAGGATGATGGTGATACAAAGATAGAAGAGGACAGTTGCACAGTCTTTCCATCCGTAATGATACAGAGTCACTTCTCCGTCTGAAACACACACGTTAGCTCATGTTACTGATGTGTCAGACCACACTGGATATGACAGACTACAGTATATCAAAGCAAATGACTGTGTGTCAGACCTGCGCTCATAGTGCTGATGTTGTACTGTGGCTGGATGAATAAAATGGCCGTTTTTGCTGTTGTCTGAAAGAGAGAAGAAATTTCCTCAATGATGAGCAAAACACACAGATGTGACCCTTTACCTACACACACACACACACACACACACACACACGATAGATAGATAACGTTCTATAATAAACTCTTATGTGCTTTCATTCTGTTACAGCTGAAATTTAAAGTTTTCATTTTTTGCTCGTTCTTAAGCATTTAAAAATATTGTTAGACACTTCCTGTCTGCGTATTTTATTCTGACGGCAATCCAATACAGAGACTGAAAGGAATAACATTACAACAACAGTGGGAAATATTATATAATATAATATTCAAAGAAGAGTCTTATACATAAAGTATTTTAATAATTTTAGTAGTTTGTATTGTTGCTTGTACCTGCCACATAATAAAAAAAAACCTAAAAAAAAGGTAATTGCTACTTTATATCTCACAATTCCAAATTATGAAATATAAACTTGCAATTTGAAGGGGGAAAAAAAAAAATCATATAACTATTTGCAAAATGTTGTTTACTTATTATTAGTACTTATTCTACTACTTCCTTATAAAGTTTGTTTATTTAAAATGTTTATTAAAATGGGATTTTGTACAAAATTGACATTTCAATGTCAAAAATATTGCTGTTTAGATTTTATTTGACAAATAAAACATTGACTTTAATTGGCTGAAAATAATAGCTTATTATAATAAATCTAGTGGAACCAGTGTTGGGGAAAGTTACTTTTAAAAGTACTGCATTACAATATTGTGTTACTCCCTAAAAAAAGTAACTAATTGCATTAGTTACTTTTTATGAAAAGTAATGCATTACATTACTTTTTCCTCACCTGGGCCAGGCTTTCTTGTTTGTTTTTTAACAACAACAACAACAACAACAACAACAAAAAAGTTCTTTTTTTGGCAAATGTTAAGGCACTTTCACACCAAAAGTGAAATGAATAAGCCTCAGGCTGAAGGAAACGCATATTTACACCTGTACGCAACTCGAACAAACCTTTCAGCTGTGCTGACATTAAAGAAGATTAAAGAAGAACAGGATACAGGAGAAGGAAGTTCAACACTTAAATTAGATCACTGAAGGTCAGCAGCAAACACATTGGTTAATAAAGTGAGATTAAATACATAAAGTATACATGTGTAATTTAATGTAGTTAATTATTACAGGTTTGCGTAAAATTGAGATTGCATTTCATGGTTTTTATTCATTTTGAAGAATAGTGAATGTTTTCGTGCAAGGGAGATGAGTAAATGCATGTTCACATTTAGTCTAGAACTACAATACCCATCATGTTCACACAGCACACACACACACATATATATATATATATATATATATATATACACACACACACACACACACAGCACACACCTCTCTGACCTTTATTTCTCTCAACATGGGGACAGTCAATGTGAAAAAGTAACTTGTGTTACTTATTTGAAGAAGTAACTTAGATATTTTGTTGAAAAAGTAGTGTTACTTTACTAGTTACTTGTAAAGGTAATCTGATTACGTAACTCAAGTTACTTATAATGCGTTACCCCAAACACTGAGTGGAAGTGATGTGTTCATGAATACTGTATGGATAATAAATGGAGGACTGACATGCACATTGTGCAGGAAGCATGAAAACCAGTACTGACATTCCACATGCATTTTAGCAGTTTGATTCATGACAAATTGCAAATCAAACCAAATGAGTTCCCACTGATTTGTTTATTAAAATTTAAAAGCATGAACACGGAGGTGTTAGAATGAAACAGATGTTCAGAGCAGCAGGTGTGAAGGGGAAACCCATCTGAACACACATATGACAGATGAGATGCGTGAAATGAACCTTGAAGAGAGTTTCATTCAGTGTTTCTGTTTGCCAGGCTAAAATGACAAACCTGAAAAGACTTTATCTAGAAACTGTAAATGCCCATTTTTGCTTTAGGTTACGGATTCATAAGCGACAGATCATGATGTAAATGAATATGAAGCGGTTTTGAGATTTTTATTGGGTTCTTTAGGAATGTCAGTCAAATTGGGCGCGCGTGAGAGACTTGACGTGGCACTTCAGCAGAAACCTGGACATCATAAAAAAAAAAAACTTTAAATACACTATTATGACACTTGGTTTGTGTTCAAATTACACATAAAATGCTTTACGAACTTCACGTATCTTCATCATTATCATCATCACAATGCAGAAATATGGGCCCAGGTGACGTTTATAATGTTTTGAATAAAGTTGTGATTATGGGCTTCTTTTAATGCAATGAATGCACACTTTAATGTAGATTAAATGCATTAACTGAGTATCTGACACTTACTTTTACAACCAGCTAAGTGGATTAGATTTGATCCAAAAGCTTTACACATTCAAATAAAAGTGGACTCTGTCCACATTTTGGTCAGTTTTTAAAGGGTCACTGTGTGTCTCAAAACTGCATGTTTACTTTTGATGTAAAAGTCAGAAGAAAAAAAGAGCGACAGACAGACAAACAGCTGGCAGAGAGACAGACAAGAAAAAAAGAGAATCTAAAACTCTTTTAACTCACCTCAAACATCAGTCCAATCAAAATGAAAATCACCAAACTAAAGACAATGTCCGCGTGATTCTGAATGAGAAACTCTTGGCTGAAGAAAGGATAACTCTTATTTCTCCTGCGAAAAGCCATTTTACAAGTTCCCGACTTTCAGCTGTGCTTTTTTTTTCTCCTCCAAATCTTAAACTTCCACGAATCACTCCAAACTTCAGTAAGCGCACTGCGCATGCGCGCTTTAGCCACGAACGAAAGTTAGCTCGCATGCGCGGTAGAGGTTCGAAAGGATTGGTGGACCGACCACAGGGTGGAATTTTTATGGGAAAAAAAAATGCACTCCTTTTGTTTTAAACAAATTATTTAACATTCCAGATACATTGAATAGTACTTTTGGTCGTTTAATAGCTTATAAATTAAACTTCATTTTCATAAAAATATTGAAATTGCTTAAATGAAACCGGGTAGTACTTCACATTTTAATTTCAATGAATAATGTTTTAATATTATAATAATAATTTAATAATAGATCAAATAATACGTTCAATCGTGTACAATTCGAAGCAGCAATCGCTGTACAATTATTTTTTAAATTCATCTTCTTATCAGAAACGACTGTGATTGGTTTATCCACGTGTACCACGTGACAGCACAGCAACAACTATGTGCCGCAACAGAAACTGTATGATCATTAAACTGAAAAATGACATTGAAATCTTTGAATAGCCAGTTATTAAATTGAGAATTTTCATGTAGCTTAAGCCTTGTGAGTGAAACCAAGGGACTGTCTTTTATTATACTGTAGATCGTATGTAATATAAATCCCTTTCCATTATTGTATAAATTCAATGCCTTTCCTTAGCTCTTATATCTGTTGTTATTCCTATCCGTGTATATTAATCATAGTTTCACTGTTTATTGTAGGCTATATTTGGCATAATTTGCAATTTCTTTTGTGATGATTAATATTTTCTATGTGCAGCAGTATAGATAAAAATTAGCTTGATGACATATTTCACAAGTGGAGACATATATGAGAGATATTAAGACACGTTCATAATTCTTGTGAAATCAATTTAATGAATAAATGGAATTCACCTTAAGAGCAAACAGCCCACATCCAGAAAAATCAAACAAACTTTCTTTCACAATATCTGCTAATCACTATAACCTTATGGCTGAATTTGCTTTGAAATTATTGCCGATATTGACCTGTTAACCCATCACTACTGTTTAAGCACACAGTTTAAGCATCCTTCAGAAAAATGCATGCAAATAACAATTCACACTCTCAAAATGCTTTAATGAAAAACAATGGAAAACACACACAGTGAGCACTTTACACAGTGAAAAAAACACTCCAGTGGATATTCACTAAAATAACCCTGATACATTATGAGCCTTGAGTTCTTATCCAAGGCAGTTGTATCATATATAGAATATGTTTATCTTTCTGATTTTTTTTTGTTTGTTTGCTTTATTTGAGACGTTATTTGTACAACTCTGTAAAGATGAGCTCCAACCAAAAACTGTTGTTATAAATACGTAAATAAACAGCTTAGATAGATAGACTTTAGGGTTAAGGCTAGTATTTGAAGCATGAAAAATGTATGAAAAAGGGGGCAAAAAATAATTTTTTTTTTTTTTTTTTAATTCCAAGATATGATGACACATCACTGTAGATGGCATTCAACTTATGCAAATAACTGAAGTACCAGAAAAGATCAGAGAGGAAATATTCTGATGGAAGGACATGGAGCAGTGGATCAATTCTATAATCTAAATATAATAATCATAATTATGGTGGTTCTAATGCTCTAATGCAGATATGATGTTCTGAGATGAGTTTTGTCTCTATTTATGTCTGTATCAGGCACCTTACACCAAAAAATAATAAACCAGACCACAGCCCTTCATAAGAGTGGAATTACATTACAGTCTGAGAGGACAGAAGTTAAAAAGAACACACACACACACACACACACACATACATACACACACCTGTAGCTTACAGAAAGATTGTGCTTTCAGCTCAAACCAACAGCATGTAGATTTTTATTGGTTATGTTCAGAATGGCTTACTTCCATACATGCATGAAATACACAGATGATGATTTTATCTCCTTTTTCAATTATTATTTGTTTGAACTGTCAGTAGTTGCAACATTGTGTCAAATAACTAGACTAAAAATGTAAAATAACCATTTTTATTTCTGAGATAATAGATAGATGCCGCTTAATTGAACAAGCAATGTGATGAGGTCATGTGATAATGTTACTTATTTAATATTGCATATTGCATACTACTTTAGATACAATTTTATTCAAAAACTAGGATGCACTTGTGCACACTAGTATTCCATTCTGAACATAACAGATAGACAGTGAAGGAAAAGAAAAATAAACATTCAAAAAAGTTTATATCTTCATATGTCTGAATGTTTTATTCAATTCTAATGTCTTAAATATCCAGGTTCAAGTTTTTAACGTTCCAGCTGCTTGTATTTTATAAATTAATGCCCTGTTCGTTCATACTGACAGTGATCGTTAGAGTAAGCAGCTGTATGTTGGCCGTAAAACTATTATTATATTTTTATGCATATATTTTTACAAAAGTTTGGGATCAGAATTGTTTTTGAAAGAAAATAATACTTTTATTCAGCAAGGATGCATTAAATTGATTAAAAGTGACAGTAAAGACATTTAATGTTACAAAATATTTGTATTTCAAATAAATGATGTACTTATCCTATTAAATCCTGAAAAAATTTATTACAGTTTCCACAAAACTATGAAGCAGTAACTGTTTTCATCATTGATAATAATCAGAAATGTTTCTTGAGCAGCAAATCATCATATTAGAATGATTTCTGAATGATCATGTGACACTAAAGACTGGAGTAATGATGCTGAAAATTCAGCTTTGATCACAGGAATAAATGACATTTTACACTATATTCAGATAGAAAACAGTTATTTTAAATTGTAATAATATTTCACAATATTACTGTTTTTACTGTATTTTTGATCAAATAACTGCAGCCTTGGTGAGCAGAAGAGATGTATTTCAAAAATCTTAGAGACCCCAAACTTTTCAACAGTAGTGTATATATTTTATAGATATATTTAATGTGACAACAAATCTGTTTTCCTGCCACTTCACATTCTGTAGGGGAAAGAGTATAGAAATTGCAGCAGTGTATAATATATCACATCATGGAAAAGATAAATAGCTTTCCACATTTAAAAAAAAAAAAAAATTATATCCCTGAATGTGGGCAAAGACAAATTACACAGAACATTGAAACTCTCGTAACAGCATTAACTCCTCCTCCATCTTACCTTCACTCCTATCATCTTCATTCTCATTGGTAGATGCCGTTGAAGCTCATTTGCATAAAGTGAAAGACACGTTGCAACAGTGCCTCAAAACTTTCACACTGGAAAATCGCTGTCAGTGTGAACGCCTCTTAAAGTTCATACGGTAAATGCTGTTAAAACCCACTGTCCTCTTCTGGTCCCCTGCGGGACAGAACCACCTGCCTGCGGGGGCCTCTGAGGTGGCTTCCAGAACTCTCTCCGTTCAGTCCGGGCGCGGAGGTGTAGCAGGGCCCTGCTCGGCCCAGAAGCCCCCTGACGAGATCCCTGTGTGGCCCGCCGTCTATGGAAATGGGACTCAGCTCATCCAGAGTCTCCAGCCCAGTTCCAGAGCCAAAACCGAAGGCCGTCTCATGGTCCAGACGTGGGTTACTGGAGCTGCTCGGGGATTGTGGGTCGGCGCTGAAGTATAAAGTGGAGCTGGATTCGGTGGGGCAGTAATTGGGTTCAGGACTGTCCCCGAAAACAGACTTTCCCTCCGGCGAGCTCCTCTTGCACTCGGAGACGGGCGACTCTAATGGGCTCTCCATTTCAAGACTGTCATCCACATCTGCTTCCTCTTCAGCTCTGGCTTCGCTCACACTCTCAAACTCTTCCCTGCAGTCGGAAAGCGGCGCCATTGTGTCGTCCCGGCTTTCCGAGGTGGACACACACCCGTCTTCTATGATTTCTCCCTTCTGATCCATCATCAGTATCCCGGATACTCCACCCGCTCCATACGCCCCGTTAATCTTACCCGGGTCGCCGGTTTTCAGTGCGAGTCGGATCAGCAACCAGTGATGGTGGCGGCACTCCCCATCCGGCTTCACGCCGCAGCTCCCGGGATGCTCCAGCAGAGAGCTGGGAATCCCAGAGAGGGAGAAGGATGGATGAGAGGACGGGAAGAGCATGGGAAGAGGGGCCAGAGGAAGACTTTTGTCCCCCAGAGAGAAGGACGAATTGCCCTGCTGAAGACACTCTCGGCCCATGTTTGCCCGCTGATGCAAACCCTGAGAGATTTCAGTGGATTTGGGATGCAGGAAACGATAGTACAACATCAGGGATGTCAAACCTGAGAAAGATAGAGAGTAATACAATTAAAGATGACCTATAATGCCCCTTTTCACAAGATGTAATATAAGCCTCAGGTGTCCCCAGAATGTGACTGTGAAGTTTCAGCTCAAAATACCGCACAGATCATTTATTATAGCTTGTCAAATTTGCCCCTATTTGGGTGTGAGCAAAAACACACAGTTTGTGTGTGTCCCTTTAAATGCAAATGAGCTGAAGAGGGAGAGGGCGGAGCTTTAACAGCTCATGCTTCAGACACTCAACAACAACAAAGTTGGAGAATCTCATGCAGACAAAATGAGGATTGTCAGTAACGGCCTCGTCCCCTTTGTTGTGTGTTCTCGGGGGCAGGGTTTGTGTAAATTTTATTTAGGAAGAAACTCGCTGTAGTCCCTACCAGTCGTTTGTTGTAGTCCTTAACAAAAGTGATTTCTGTAAAAGAAAATATCTCCCTTTGCATTAAACTTTAAGCGTTGTAACTTTGCAGATGTTGTTTAGTCTTAAACAGCAACATTACACACTAACTAAAGTTAAAAAAGAGAAATCGCAATCAAGGACCTCTTTTTATTCAGCTGAAAATGATCAAATGCTACTGAAGGAGGGCAGTTATGCATCTGTTGTAGTCAAATTCATATTTAAACTGCACATGCTCAGAAATCAATCTCTTTGATCACTTTATTCAAGAGTTGTCTGAATTTAATTTCATTGTTTTGTTATTAAATATGTATTTAATAATAATTGAATAAATTGTTCTCTATAAAATGTAATGTTCAGAAACAGGAATAATTTTATGTAATATAGTTTCAGTAATATAGGTCTTGCAGAATAATACACAAAATACACATCTGATGAATGGGTAATCATTTTTAGAAAACACGTTTAATCAAACAGTTAAAATGCCTAATAATGGTAAAAATGCACTTTTAGTTCTGCATTCATTTCAAGAGATTTCTATATCAAATAAATGCTGTTCTTTTGAACTGAAATCTGTTGAGGTTTCCTCAACTGTTTCCAACATTGATAATAATCAGAAATGTTTCTTGAACAGCAAATCAGCATATTAGAATGATTTCTGAAGGATCATGTGACACTGAAGACTGGAGTAATGATGCTGAAAATTCAGCTTTGATCACAGGAATAAATTACATTTTAAAATACATTGAAATAGAAAACAGACATTTTAATATGTAAAAATATTTCACAATATTGCTGTTTTTACTTCATTAAATAAATGTAGCTGTTGTGAAAATAAAAGACTTCTTTCCAAAACATTAACCAGCTCTTATTTAACCATATTAGTCTATATGGTATTTTGCATGGTATTTTAATTTATATGGTATGGTACTTTTTATGGTACTATTTACCATGGCAAATTTCAGAAAAGGAAGATTAGCAAATTAGATTGTGTTGCAAAGCAATTGCCTTTAAAAAAAAGAAAATAATAAAAGTTTGGCATACCAATGTGTGATTATTCATAAAAGAGCATTTTTACTTTTGCGTCATACCGGTTATTTTACACGAATAAAGATTTACCAAGTTAAACATATCACCTGTTTTTTTATTAAATGAAATATGTTTAGGGGGAAAAAGACTTTTATTTCAATGCAAATGATCAAACCCAATGCAGAATTGTGACTTTAACCATTACTGGAAATAAAAACACAAAACACTTTCATTGTTTTTTCTGGGTGTCTATTAGTTTTCATAATATGACACAATTGTTATTGAGATCTGTCTTACTATCATGCGCTGAACACACACACAAACTCTCACCGAGCAGAAAGCTGCACAGCACAGCAGTGGGGACGGTCAGGCTATCCCATGATGCATCAGTCAGGATGTCAGAAGCAGCCAATATCAGTGTAACATTCTCCAGCAGCATCACCTACACAGCACAGAAACAATAGAGCTGTCACTCCATTGCTTAAAGGAACAGCTCCAAATTCTGCATGAACTATTCCTTTAAATCCATATTAATTTTCTGCATATTGATAGGCTCTAAGAATATGAGTGTTTTTGATGGTGTAAACAGTCCAAAACATTATTAGCACAGATCCTCTACAAATACATCTCTTGCTTTCATTAGATTGTGTGTGTGTTTGTACCGTATAGAATCCTGCCATCCGGAACCGGGATGGTCCGTCCTTCACGTTGAGAAACAGGAACACGTGTATGCCTCCTAGAATGATGTTAAACACGCGCCATGACCACTGACCCACATATATATCAGTCTGCTGGGAGACCAACCACACCGCAGCCATCAACCAATGAGACGCTGGGAGAGAATGAGATTAAGAAACTTATTTTCTACGAACTGAGGGATGAGTCTGTTTATAAGGGGGAGATTGCACTTAATTGTCAATAAAATAATGTCACAATACAACAAAAATATAATTTGTGCTAATTATTAGTTTTTTTAAATATACATATTTCTTCTTTTTTTGGTGCAATTTTTTTCTTTTGATTGTAGCATGAAATCATACACTATAACTTAAAAGTTTGTGGTCAGTAAGATTTTTAAATATTTTTTCTGCTCACCAAGGTTGCGTTTATTTGATCAAAAATACAGTAAAAACAGCAATACTGTGAAATATTAATTACTATTTGAATATATTTTAAGATGTAATTTACTCCTCTGATCAAAGCTGAATTTTCAGCATCATTACTCCAGACTTCAGTGTCACATGATCCTGAAATCATTCTAATATGCTGATTATTATTATTAATGTTGAAAAATATTCTTTGATGAATAGAAAGTTCAAAATAACAGCATTTATTTGAAACATAATAAATGTCTTTACAGTCACGTCTTGTTAAAAGTAACGTGTCCTTGCTGAAAAAAGTATTAATTTCTTACTGACCCCAAAGTGTACATTCCTTCAGATACATCATTGGTAATTTACTAACAAAACCTGAGCATGCACATCTATAATCTTCATTCAGACTCACCCACGACCCCGATGACCCAGCAGCCGAAGGTGCGGGTAAACAGGGCGAGGCTGGTGAAGCGGGCAGCTAACATGCCCGCCCTCCACAGCAGCTGGCACAGAAGCGCCACTGGCGGCATCTGCAAATGCCCAGGACGGATCAAGCAACAGGCCCGACTGTAGAGCACCAGCGCCCAGGACAGTGAGAGCAAACACACGGCACAGCACAGAGCGACTGCAGACGCATATGACAGACAAAGACACACGCAGTTATCTATAAATATTCGGAAGTGCAATGACTGTTTTCATTCTGTAACTGAGCTCAGGACTGACCTGGAGATGAGAGGCCGTAGCCGGTAATGGTAAGAGCGTATGTCTGCAGGAGCGTCTGTGGTAGAGTCATCAGCAAGACCTCCAGCAGACGCAAAGCAGACACGTCCGCATGCTGCATCACCTCCTGTGACTGCGACGAGCCTGGAGCTGTCCATTCACACACACTGCAATCCCAAAACCTGACACACAGGTTTACACATCAAGCCACTTTTATTTTTATAGCGCTTAAAGGGGACCTATAATGCACCTTTTACAAGATGTAATATAAGTCCCCAGAATGTGTCAGTGAAGTTTCAGCTCAAAATACCCCACAGATCATTTATTATAGCTTGTCAAATTTGCCTCTATTTGGGTGTGAGCAAAAACCCGCCGTTTTTGTGTGTGTCCCTTTAAATGCAAATGAGCTGCTGCTCCCGGCCCCCTTTCCAGAAGAGGGCGGAGCTTTAACAGCTCACGCTTCGATTGCTCAACAGCAACTTTTAGAATGAAACTGGACGTTTCTGAACGGTTAGTGGATAAATTTATGTAGTTGCTGTGGAGTTGATTCAGCTCATCGACTAGCATGTGCCGTCATGTTAATCTTTTGTGCAAATCCAGCGTTGAATTGACCCTCATTTGTGAAGCAGTCCGGCGTAAAATGACGGCATGTCAACAACACTCTACTACAACAACTCTTCCTCTTCTCTAAAGCTGCCCAACATGAACTCACCCCCTTTGTTACGTGTTCTCGGGGGCGGGGTTTATCTAAATTTTATGGTTAGTGATGTCACCAACCCAGGAAGAAGCTTGTTGTAGTCCCTAACAGCCGTTTTTCCCTTTGCATTGAGCTTCATAACTTTACAGATGCTGTTTATGCTCAAACAGCAACATTACACACTAACTAAAGTTAAAAAAGTGAAATCATAATCAACCACCCCTTTAAATTAATTGATAACACTTTACAATATGTTTCAATTAGTTAACATTAGTTAATTACATTAGTTAACACAAACTAACAATGAACAATACTTCTAACGCATTTTTTAATCTTAGTTTATGTTCATTTCAACATTTACTTAAACATTAAAAACCAAAAGTGTTTTTTATTAACATCAGGCCTCAGTTAACAACTAAAAATGAACAGCTGTATTTCAATTAACTAACTTTAACAAAGATAAATAAATATTGGAACAAATGTATGGATCATCGTTAGTTAATGTATTAACTAATGCTTATTAATGGGAACTTAATGTAAAGCGTTAGCAATTAATGATATACGGTAACTTAAATTCTCAGGGGGTACTTCAAGTAAATATTTTATGTCTAAGGGGTTCGGCTGAGAAAAAAGTTTGGAATTGCAACTAAATTGTAATTTTTGAAGGAATTATTACTTTAGAAGCACAAACACACACCTTTTGAAGATGCCCAAGTGAAGTGTGTGTATGATGAAATTATGGCCTGTACGTTTGTCTCCGTCGGCCCTGTACCATCTGAAACTCAACACCTGCACCAGTGACCCCGGCAACATGAGGGCAAAGGTCAGTCCGGCCAAACACAGCTCCTCCTGCCACAGGTAGAAGCCCAAACAGCAGACCACTAATGAACAGCAGAGAGAACATTTGTTACCGAACATCTCCATCTGTGCACTTGAATATGTTTGAGATTATCTCTAACAAAAGAGCAGTGAAATGGGATGAGATTATATCACAGTAAATCCATGTTAAACTGTAATATGATAGAAACAATTCTGTCGTTCCTGACAGTCAAGCTTTGACAGATCAGGTGTTTCGCGGATCCCTAAAAAAAAAAAAAAAACCGCATCGGAACAATATTTATTTTGAAAAGCGCCCTTCAAATAAATTTTAATTAAATGTTAATTAAATGTTTCTGTCCAGTACTATACATCTAACAACCTCTTACAGTGGATGGGAAATTAAATACGTTCAACATGATACAAAGTAAATATTACGTTTTAATAATTCGCTTTGTCTTCAGTGCAATTACAATATAAAAGCCAGTTATTGTTATTATAATACAACATGTTGTCTCCATAACATCATGCTTAATATTTTTTATGCACACAGAATATATATATATATACACACATATATATATTTCTATATATCCTTTTATATATTAATATATTTCAGATATTTTTACAATATATTAATATATAAATATATGTGTCAGTATTTACATGGTGCTCCTAGAATACCATGGTACATGTCCAAAAATTCATTGTAGTACCTAAAAGTACCATGATTTTAACATGTTTCTGAACAGGTATCATGGTTACATGGTATTTCCGACATGTACTGCAGTATTACCATATTTTTGGACGTATTATGGATTTTGGACATCTACAATAATAGTCCCATGGTATTCTTTGAATTATCTTGGAGTAGTAGGTAAATATCATAGTAAACAGATACGGTAACGTTCGTTATAATGTGATTTATGGGGTGCATTAGATGCACCTGTGATGCGGTATAAGGTCACTCACGCGCCGCTCTCTCCGCCAGCAGCACGAGCGCGGACGCAGCGAGCAGCAGCACGCGCCAGCAGCTCGACCACGCGCCGCATCCTCTCCGCTCCGTTACCGGCATCTCACCGACCGGGACTCGGCGTTGCTCGAGACATCTTTGTGTTTGTTGTTGTTGTCAGCGGCGGATCCTGTTTCTCCTCTCCTCTCCTCTCCTCTCCTCTCCGTCGTCCTGTCAAAATATCTGACGTCATTCTTCAGGATTTTTAAAGAGACAGTAACGCGCATCCGCTAATAAATTCATGTTGTTGTATGAATAGATGGATTTGTTTTATTTTATTATATTTATGTAATTATATTACATTCCTACCTATGGCTGTTTGTGTGTCTGACGTGTGTCTGTTTGTGTGTAGGTGTAACTGTGACCCGGACGTTTACAAACAGATGCTGTTTTGTAGGACAACACAAGAGAAACGTGATATCAGCAGGACACACACACACACACACACACACACACACGCCACACGTGTATTTAAAATGTAGTATAATCTATTTTATGGTTGTTTAAATAGAAAAACATGAAAAACAAAATCATGTAATAGAACAAATGGAAAAGACACTATATAAAAATATTACACCACTGTTTTGGGTAACAGAAATTGCACTAATAAATTATATAAAATTACAACACATATAACACTTGCCAGCTTTCTCCAACTTGACATTTATGAAAACACTCCTGGCCCTGAGAATAGTTCATCCTTAAAATCTACCTTTATCATATAGTTGACTCTTGTCTGAAAGCATGTTTGTGTGGTTTTATTGTGTTTACTTGTTCAATCAACAGATATTGCAAAAATATGATCATATTCGAATTTTATAAAAAGAAAACAACAACAACAACAACAACAACAAAACAACCTTAAACCCATTTGTGACAGCCCTCACCTATAAGCGATTTAACATCTTTTGTCAGTAGTTTATCACATAATAACACATAAATCCAGTGACTGCAACATTTAGGACAATTAGACGTTATTCAAATATACAGAATTCAACAAAGTGTATAATATTGAATAATAATATGAGTGTGTGTGTGTGTGTGTGTATGTATGTATATATATATATATATATACACACACACTACCATTGAACAGTTTGGGTTTGAAATGTGTACATTTATTTGTTTAAAAATAAAGTAAAAACAGCATTATCATAATTTCTCCAGTCTTCAGTGTCACATGATCCTTCAGAAATCATTCTAATATGATGATTTGCTGCTCAAGAAACATTTACTATTATTATCAATGTTGAAAACAGTTGTGCTGCTTCCTATTTTTTTTATAAACAGTGATATATTTTTTTCAGGATTCTTTGATGAATATCATGTTCAAAAGAACAGCATTTATTTGAATCAGAAATCTTGCACACCATTATAAATGTCATTATTGTCGATCATTTATTGATCAATTAATGAATCCTTGCCGCTTGATTAATAACAGTATTCATTTCTGACACTAAACTTTTGAATGGTAGTGCATATAATTAATAGAATCATTTTATAAATTCTTAAAGGGGGGTCTAATGCTATTTCATGCATTCTGACTCATTTACACTGTTAAAAGAGTTGGATTCTCATGATAAACATGGCCAAAGTTTCAAAACACGAGTTGGATGTATGACGGAGTATTTCTGTGCCAAATACACTACTTCCGGTTTCGGATATTGTTTCAGAGATGTTTTTTCCAGGAGCTCTGCTTTTTTCAGAAATAGCCAGTACAGTGTATCTTTCTTTTATAAATATGATAAAACTAAAGACTTTTAAGAGATATGAAGGATGCAATACTACTCTATAAGTACTCAAGATTAACATGAGATTGGCAGAAACTGTGTGTGTTAGGTACCCTTTAAATGATAAGCCAGTCAAATACAAACAAAAACAACTGAAAATGTATGTTTAAAATATAAATGAAACACCTATATAAAACTATAAAACAGGGAATCACAGAGAACACCCTGTAGACTGTCAAGACTGTGCATCTCTTACAAATATCAGACAATTTATTGATCACCTTCTTGTTTAATGGAAACCTTTGGAGAAAGAGGCCTGGACGATTCATTTCTTTATTATTTGGACCTGTGCTGCTTCCTGGTGGAGGACAGGTGGATCTGCAAGTACCTGTGTCCAGATCACCTGGCACATCCTCTTTATAGACTCCGTTGCCATATTAACCTTAAGGCTTTCTGCACCTTCGCTGAGATCAAACCTCTCGATCGCGTCATTGGCTGAGTCCAGCTGAGAGGCGGAGCCTGTGACGCTGGTGGCAGGACAGAACTGGTGGATGTGGATCTGTAGGCTGCACAGGTGTGTGTACCTGCGAGGGCACTGCAGGCACTGGTGTGAGCGTGGAGCTTTGTGCAGGCGTCTGTGGAGCCGCAGGTGGATGTGCTGGGTGAAGCTGGCGGGGCATTGCTTACAGACATATGGCCGTTCACCTGAGTGCAGCCGCAGGTGAATCTTCAGGTTACTGTAGCTGCTGAAACGCCTGTTACACACCTGCACATGAGACACATCACAGCAAATGAGATCTCCGTTTTCTCTCCTAGAAAGCAATGAGATGTTCCTCTGTGTGTTCTTACATGGCATTCATGTGGTTTCTCTCCCGTATGAACCTGGATGTGCTTTTGAAGGTGAGCTAGCTGGGTGAAATTCCTTCTGCAGATTTCACACCTGTACGGCTTCTCACCACTGTGAACTCTCAGGTGCACCTGGAGATCAGAAAAGACATTTAGTCAAATAATAAATAAATAAATAAATATAGCTGCAAGCAGCAAATATCAGGGTTCAAGCATTTTAAGGCCTTTAAGCATATGTGTAAAAAGGTATTATGTTTTATTTAGCAAGCCTGTAACCATCTCGATCATAGATAGAAAAGAGCATTTACAGCCAATACAGGCAATTTACCATAGGAAATATATGGTTTTTAAAGCTTTGTAACAGTTATCAAGGTTGAGCCAATAACCTAGAACTAATTCTCCAAAGTTGGTTTTCGAAATAATCTCCAATATTTAACAAACAATTTGATGGACAGCGGCAGTCCTAGAGGCAAAGTTGCTTAGAATGAAGAGTTATACTATGTGGTACAAATGTCGTGGGCGTGCGCGAAAAAATCGCAGGATACACAATCCTTTATGAATGTGAACAATGCAAAGGTGCCCCCCGGTGGCTGATTTCTTTCAAATTTCTCACAGGCTTCTATGGCCGTGAGTCAAACAGGCCCAGCAAGTTTTGTTCCAATCGGCCTCCGTTATCCTTGTCTGATATCTGCTCAAACTTCCTTGGCTAATGGCGGCCATGTTTTTTTGAGATGAGTCAATGGCCCTATTCCAAATGGCACCCTAAACCCTCAGTCTTCCTCTGAGTCCGCATTTTGTGACGTAATGCCGCTTTGACTGCCAGGTAAAATCCTCAGCAGAAATGCGCATTGAGGGTGCATAGCGGCCGCAAGGGGGGCGCTCGCAAGCACCCTTCTGAAGACTAAAATGACGAATGGGACACCCTATGGTCTTGTGGACTTAACGGACACGTGCACGCAGCGGCCACTGTGAGTCCACAAGACGAAAATGCACATGAAGTGTGCCATTTGGGAAAGGGCCAGTGTCCTCATAAACAATCATGGAACCTCAGACAAAGACACTTCAAATCGATTTGACTAACGGTGAAGTAGTTATAGCCTCCTTTTTCACGCGACCACAGGTGAAAATATCTCATTCCGTTCACAAATTATAGCCATTTTAATAATAGTGGCTCCACACACTTTCTAAGGTTTTGGGGACCATGAATCGAAATTTCAACTATTTTTTGATCATTATTGACAATCAGACTCCGGAGAATCTCGTCGCACTGGTTTGGTTCCGATCGGGCAAAAACCTAGGACTAGTTTGCAAAAGTAGGTTTTTCAAAAAATGGACATGGTGAAGGAAAAATATGAAATGTGAGGAGAAAATCAATTTCAATGTGTTTGATTCCTCTCTCAAAAGTTTTGCGAATGAAAGCAAAGTTTCTCAGGGGAACACAAAAAACACATAATTTTTCATCCCAACTCATATTTTTTTCCATCATCATCACCATTAGGGGCTTCATAATATTTATAACAGGTCTTGATTTTAAAAATATCTGAAAATGTAAAAATAATAAAATTCCTTATATATCATCATCTCTGACAACTTTCATTGAACTACTGACACTGTAGCAATTCATAAAAGAAAATAATCCATGTACCTTTAGATTTGACAGTTGACTGAAGTTCTTCCTGCAAATGTTACATTCATACTGGATCTTTCCATTCTGTCTCTGCAATGGATATGGTAAAGGCTTGTAACCTACAGTCTGTCGCTTCTGGGCGCCCTGAGACTCTGTGCTGTGTCTGTCAGAGGAGGAGCCACCTGGGGAAGCCACACCCATCTCAGGTGAGTCTCTATTGGCTGTGATGTCATCAGCACTGGATACTTCAGCAGGAGAGGGATCGGTTGCATTGCTGAGGGTTGGCGGTGGGTTACGTGACATCTCTGTTAAGTCTTTAGGTTTTGTCTCTCTTATTGTAGAGTCTCTCACATCAATTTTGAGGTCGTCTTCATTAGTCAATGCTAATGAAAGGTGATTCTCTTTGGATGTTTGACTCAAAAGAGATGGATACATGTGGATTGGTGGAATGGGAATTTTATGGGACATGTGTGCTGCTGTTTGGCCAAATCTTGTTGGTTGATGTGAAGGCACGTATTGCATGATAGGCCATATATACCTTGGCATAAAGGATTGTGGGATAGCAGGGGTGTATACATGTCCTCCTACGTTTAAAGGAATGTCAGAGAAGCTATTAGTCATCAAAGATGGAGGTAATTTTGGATTCCGCAGGTCTCTGACACTGTGATGATCAGTCCCGGGATTCAGATCCAGGATCTCAGTGACAGTATAACCTCTCTTTCTACTCCTCACTTGATCTTTATCTTGAGAATTAGCTAAAGCAGGAAATAAAGCAAAAACATTTGAGTGAATGACTAACATGAAAGAAAATCTTTATATTTAACAAGAAAGTTTAAAACTATTCAAAAATATAGCTGCAAGCAGCAATTACGGGGCCAAGCACAAAGCAGGCACAACAAGTCATGTCAACATGGCTGTGAGCATCAGACCAACTGCAACAGTGAGCAATTAAAGACCTATTAAGATCATTTAGATCAAAAATAGCTGAAAAAACATAAATACAGTCAATAATAAAGATTTACTGGTTTATCACTTTCGACCAATAGGTGGCGCTGTGACCAAATTAATGTGGTATGGTCAGTGTGAGGTGACAATGACACTCGCAAAGTTATGTCAAAGCATTGCAGAGATAGGAAGTTCGGCTGACTATGGCTAAATTGGCATCACTGTTCTCAGCATGACCCACGAAATCTATTAAGACAAGTCTCATTACAATAGGACACATTTGTATAAAGCTATTAGCATGTCTCAACCTTTTGAGTACCTTTAGAGCATGGTGCCGATAGCACATACTGAGTTTCGTAATGGTACACCAATGCATTCATAAAATGTAGCATTTTATATCATAATACTGTATTGTAGATAATGGCAATTTTCATGTTTTGTTCAATTATAGCTTCACCAAGAGGCACAATCCCACCACTTTTTTTATGTGTCCTTAGAGTGAGCCCATACACGTGTGTGCCAAATTTGGTGAAAATATCTCATTTTGTTCTGGAGTTATAGACATTAATATGTATGAGAACATAAAAAATTACCCATAGGTAACTTTGTTTAGATTTTTTTTTGCCACTTCCTATCAAAATTTTGACATTAAATTTTAGGTTAACCAACTATGGTTCCGTGTTTCCTACGCTGGTTTCGTCTCGATCGGACTAACGGTTTCGAAGATATTCGCAAACGTTTTTTAAGTGCTAAATCACCATGTTGCACAAACGATAAGGCGAAACCTAGCATGTTTGGTATCGTTGGACTCGGCAAGGATTCAGGAGCCTAAGGAGAAGGAGAAGCCTAAAGAGTCCTGTGTAAATAATCCGAAACTTGTCAGGCGCCTTCAGGGCATCGTGCTGATGACCCATACCAAGTTTGTAATGATACGCTAATGCGTTCATAAAATACAGCATTTTAGCACAAATTTAAAATGGCCGATATGGCAAAATTGGATATCCTTCGACTCGGCATGATGCCCCAAATCTAACAAGAACACATTTATCATTTTTGGACAAACCGTTCAGAAGTTATAAGTAAAAATAGCCATTTTTTGTATCTCCGAACCAGTAGGTGGTGCTGAGTCAAAACTGAATGTTGCCTCAGGTCATGCTTGTAATGACATGTACCAAGTTTGGTCTGAATATGATAAAGCATTGCGGAGATACAGCCTTATGTCTATTTTCGTAAGTGCTATGTAAAATTTGTTTGCGCGTTTTTCGAAAACGGTTTGAGGAATCAACCTGAATTTCGTAACTTTTTGTCGGATGATTTGGAACCAAGATGATTTGGTTCAATTTTCGTGGAAATCGGAGCAACGGCCTAGGAGGAGTTCGAAAAAGGCGTTAATTTTTGGAAAATTCTAAATGGCGGGAAATTTTTCATGACGGAAAATGACATCATAGGGTGCAATCGAATATTTTGTTTCTAGCCCTTATGGTACAAAAGTTATTAGCATAAACGTGAATGAAAATTTGGACAGGTGGTGGCACTAGAGGGATTGAGTTAGAGAGTCCAAAATCGGTGTGGTTAATGTTGGGACCGACCTCTATCAGTGTGCCAAATTTCATAACTTTCCCACAAGTGGTTCTATGGGCTGCCATAGACTTCCAGGGTGGAAACGGAAGAATAATAAGAACACCAACAATTACAATAGGTGCCTACACACCTTCAGTGCTTGGCCCCTAATAAAAGAACGACTGTGACAAATAAACAGCCATCACATGGTGAAACAGTCTTTCCAATGAAATTAAATGTGGAAAATATAGTCAATGATGTTCAATTTAAAGCTGTAATCCCATTAAACCGCACAATATATTTCAGAATAGCATGAAATTGATTGTGGCTGTCACTCACGGTGTGGGGGAGGTGGCTGCTTCAGAAAGGTGCTCATTGGCCGCTTGTATTCTAGGCTCCGCCCCACCAGTAGCTCCTCCCCTGGCATTAGATCCTTCATTGCATAGAAATAAACCTGCATTCCAATTTGGAATCCTGCAAGATTCTGTTGCCAAGGAGATGGGGCAGAATTTACAAAGCACATCCAACCGCTGTCGCTCTTATCCTCACAAGACAGGAAGTGATGTAATCGCCCCTCCGAGAAGATCTTAGCAAGAAAAAAAGCATTGACATTTTAACAGAAGATTAAAAATGATGCATTAAAGTATGAAATTATCCTCTTCAATGTGTTTTTTTCATCTTTTTATCATCCACCAGTGTTGGTATGAGCAAGAGTAATAGCTAATATACTTAGCAAACACCATTAATAAGCATTCAGAGGGGTTTGGGAAATGAAACAGCATAACATTAGACTTTTGCTCTCAGATTTAAAGTGCACATCTATTTGTGCGAGCGACTGTTTGAAAGTGAGAGGTTGTGGTTTAGATGGTGATTCACGCTTTTAGCTGCTGGTTGAACAGCCTGTCTGTTTGACCTTACGACACCTGTCTCTTTCTCTCTTTCTTTTTTCAGTTTAGTTCATCCTGTCTAATATCGAACTTAAGAGATTGGGCTTGCTCATATATGAACTTACTTTGCATGCCATGCAGTCGTATAGAGAGAACAAATTCATTTAGAGAAATATTTAGCCCTCTAGACATTTATAAGGGTGTATTTTTTTGGTATTGTATTTAATTATTTTATGTCAAATACTATTTAATTTACATATAATCATTAACAAGAAATCTTGCACAACATTTTAAATGTCTTTACTGTCCCTTCTGATCAATTTAATGCATCCTTGCTGAATAACCGTATTAAAAAAAAAAAAAAAAAAAACGTTCCTACTAACCCTAAACTTTTGAACAGTAGTGTTTTTTATGCATTGTATATTACCTATAAAATAAAATCAAAATATCTTGAACAAGAAATGTCCATAATATTACATGTTATGCATTTGGACAATTCAACATGAAATTCAGGCAAATGAATTTATGCTTCTAAAATACTGACTGAATTTCTGAAGTGTGAAATTCAAGGGTGCTGCAAATGCATCAGAATGATCTATTAAGGTTTTCTGGAAACCTTGTTCTCGGTGTGTGTGTGTGTGTGTGTGTGCTCCTGTCGGCCACTTCCTTGCTGAGTCAGTGCGTGAGATACAAGTGTATAGCTTTACTGGCACATAAAAGCGAGAAGGAGTGCGTCAGAGAAACCCAACATGAGCACACCCCCCTCCCTGAAACATGACTGGTAAATATGAACCTCAATGACTCAAAATGGTTTTTGATCACACACACACACACGTTTCTTATCTTTCTTACGTGCACATCTGTTTACGTACCATCCATATGTGTTTCCAGTTGATGTTTGCAGATATATCTTCAGGTTGGAGAGGTTCTCCCTGCAGCGGGCCGAACCAGGTCCCTACAGGAATGACCTCTGTGGTGAAAACACCCAGCTCCTTCTAACAGCACAATAGAAGAAAATCAGAAAAGCATTGCATAAAAAATGTATTTGCAGCAAAAACCAATGTGTGGTGATAAATGAACCCCGGACTATTGATGATGACTCAGAAAGCTCTGTCTCCGTTTATCCAGTAAAGTGCCTCTTTATTTGTAAAAACTGTTGCTTTGTGAACACTTTGAAATATGGAGCATATTTGTGCATGAACATTTAAATGTGAAATTCATCTTTAAGGGATTTTTGTGGATGTATAAAGTCAGCTCTCCTCAGGTTTATAGCAGAGTTCATTATCACATTATTACACATCTATTGTTTTGTCATTTCATTTCCTGCAAACGTCTGTTTTACTTGAAAAGTGTGCTTCTTTACAATTAATTGATACTTATTTAATATTTTGTACCTAATGCAATGACATAACAGTTATTTTAGTATCATTGAGATAATGTTTTTAATTAATATTTTGAATTTTTTAAAAATATTTTGTTTTCATTTTAATTTTAGCTAAATTGTTAGTAATACTTGAATTGTTTTTTTTGTTTTGTTTTTTTTGCCATTTTTATAGTTTTTTTTGTAATGTCTATATAGTTTTTTTTAAATTATTTAGTTTTAGTTATTTTAGTACATCAAGTTAATCTAAATGAAAATGAGAAATGTTGCCTTAGCAATTAGATGGGGAAAAAAAGTTTAAGTTTTTTATATTTAGGGGCCAAGCACTGAAGTTGCAAAGTCATCTATTATATCCATTAGTTTTCTTCTTCTTCTTTTGCTCTGGAAGTCTAGACAGCCTACAGACACGTTTGTGGGAAAATGATGAAATCTGGCACACAAATTGAGGACAGTCTGAACAGTAACCAGAGCAATTTTAGATTCTCTAACTCACCAGTCGTCCACTTGATAACACACATGCATCACATGCGCCACCAACTGTCCAGATTTGCACCCACGCTTATGCTAATAACTCCAGAAACCGTTGGGCTAGAAACTAAATTTTTTCCCCTCTGATTCCTTGGCTCAAGACGATTCGACTGCACCCTATGATATAATTTTTGGTCGTGAAAATTTTCACCAAAATTGTCTCAGATCATCTTCAGACTGTGATGGCAAAAAAATGATCAAAAGATTTTCAGAAAACCAAACCGTTCTCCAATAATGCGCAAACATATTTGAACAAGAGCATGCCAAAATGGACGTGAGGCTGTATCTCCGCAATGACTTCCCGTAATAAGACCAAACTTGGTACATGTCATCACAAGCATGACCTGAGGCTACTTGCAGAGTTGCCTCAGGTCTGCCATTTTGAATTTCTTTGAAAACCTACTTTTTCAAACTCCTCCTAGACCATTGGTCCGATTCTCACCAAACTCGCCTCAGATCATCTTCAGCCTATACCAGCAAAAAGTTATTAAAAGCTTTTTGATAGACCAAACCATTTTCTAATAACGCATCAACAAATTTGATGGCATGGTGCCAAGCTGATCTGAGGCTGTAACTCTGCAATGCTTTGGCATATTGACGCCAAACTTTGTGCGTGTCATTGTTACCTCACACTGACCACACCACCTCAATTTGGTAACAGCGCCACCTATTGGTTAAACAGTATTAGCAATTAAATCATATTACATGTGACTGAACTTTTGATTTTTCTGCCATTTTGACTAAAATCATATAAAATGTCTTTAATTACTCATTGTTGCAGTTGCTCTGATGCTCCCGGCCATGCTTACATAACTCATCATGCCTTTTTTGTGCTTGGCCCGGTTAATTGATGCATGCATCTATATTAAATTTAATTTCAGTTAACATTTTATTTCAAGTAACATTTATTTTATTTCAATTTTTTTTTTTTTTTTCAGTTTAAGCATCCAAATATATTTTTGTAGTCACTGAACATGTATGTATTTGTGTACCTGATTGCAATGTGTAAATCTGAGGTATCTGGGTAATGATGTCTGGGCTCTGGTTTCCATCTCACATTGATCTTTATCAAAGTGTCACAGTGTTGTGCTTGTTTGCTGTGGTGGTGAGTGTTTTAGATGGCATAACAAATCCAAGTTAAGATTACACCTGTGTATGACAGACAGACAGAACAATGATCAGTGTAAGACAAACTATTTTAGGATGGTTGCTACTGTCAAAAATGACATTCAAGATTTAAAATAGATGTTTATAAAGATTATAAATAGTAATTGAATTCATGCATCTGATTTCAATTCATTTGGAAATCATGATGATATAAACAGAGAACAAAGTGTAAATGATTGCTAACTTTCTGGTAACTAACTAACCAACATTTCCATTAGTTAACTGAATGTGACTGAAGATTTAAATCTTTTAATTAAGAAAATTAGCAATTGGAAAAACAAAACACAAATGACCCAACTAACAAAAATATATTCTAGGAACGTTTTGCTAAAGTTCTTGTTAAGCTATGAAATTTTATCTCTGAATGTTCCCTGAACATTCAAAGAGTCCAGTTTTTTCTTTGTTACACAAACATTAAGGGAACATTCAATTTTATAATTTTGCAAACATTACTTTTGAATGTTCTCTGAACATTCTGAAACAAGTATTAACAGAAAAAACGTTCCATGAACGATGTAAAAATAATGTTTCTGTGCAAACATTTCAAGAATATCATTAAAGACCAGTTAACTCTGAACAAACGTTATTAATGTTACTGAAAGGACTAAAGTTCATAACTTTGTGAGAACGGATTGTTCTGATAATGTTCCCTGTTAAGTGGGAAAAACTGAGCTCAAATGGAGATTTTCCAGTAATATCTCAATAATAATTTGCAATCAAAAGCAAAAAACCTTCAGCTGCTCTCCACATTCATTTTATAGCTCTATAATGTTACTGTACTGTATGTCAAATGTCTCAATTGCATCTATATTTAAAGAACCATATGAGATGGTCTTATGTTAATTATATAAAACGTAAGCTATATATAATCTCTGGAGCTATGAACAAGAAACAACTGAGAAAAACAATTGTCCTATATAAGGAATGCAAACATTTTACTGATCTTTTTGATTCCGATCTGATCAAAAGCACATGTTTGACAGGTCCAAGTCCTGTCAGTTTGATGTGGGAACTCAGATGAACAAACCAGTAAGAACGAAACTCAATAAAAGAGCAGAGTTCTCGCTCTCACACAGCGCTGTGACCACAACACATCTGACCTGAAGAGGTTTCCTTCAGACTGATCTTCAGCTGATTCATATGCTTCTCACATGATACCCTACTACACACCAACTGCATGTTCAAATAGAGTAAAATGCACACTTACTATGATGATTTGAGTTGAGTCAGTGCGAGTTTCCCTCCAGCTTTCTGTAGGACGAGGTTGCAGACAAGCTCTCTATCCCTGTTTCTCTCTCTTGAATGTGTAGATATCTTCGTTTTCATTTAGACAACACTTGACAAACTCCACCCTGATGTCTTCCTCCACCCCTTCGAGTCTGTCTCTCTCTTTTCTGTTTGAGTGTGCATTTCACAGAAACTCACATGGTCTCTATATGAAATCTCTGAAATCTGTCATAGTTTTGATATCTGTTCATATTATTCGTACAATTATCATACTCAGTGCTAACTAAATGACCCCCCCCACCACCACCACCTCATTTATTAATCTAGCTGATACTTACAAATGAAACAAAAGCTGTTTTTTCTTTAAAGGAAATGCCTAGACAAAAATAAACAGAATTAATATTTTGTAAGTAGGCTTACATCATTCTTATATGTTCTGTTTAATTTCCGCGCTGCAAAACATACAGAACAAATCATTTTAAGTATAAAAATACTGTATGGCTTTTACAACACCCTATAAATAAATGAATTAACAAACAAACGTGCAAAACCCATTTCCGCCACATAAGAAAAAATGCTTTTGTAAATCATAATTATGGCATTCTTAGTCACAATTATTTGATGAAAAGTCAAAAATTATGATTTAAAAAGCCAAAAATATGATTTTTTCAACAACCTATTTTTAACCTCGTAATTAAAACCTATTTCAAACCTCTCTTTTCTCTCTAAGATATTAGAAAAAGTTGTCTCCCAGTTACAGGCCTATTTAACAGCACACAACCTCTATGAGCCTTTCTAGACTGGCTTTCATCCATTATACAGTCCTGAAACAGCCCTGGTTAAGGTTCTTAATGATCTCCTTCTAGCTTCTGATTCTGGTGCCTTTTGCACTCCCCTTTTGTTAGACCTCAGCTCAGCTTTTGACACTGTTAGTCATGAGATACTGCTGTCACAGCTTTCAGCAATTGGAATTACTGGTTCAGCCTTCCTCCTATTTGACAGGTAGGCAACAATTTGTTATATACCAGAAGCACAAATCATCCACCAAATCAATCAGTTCTGGTGTACCTCAAGGCTCTGTTTTGGGCCCTCTTCTTTTCACTATTTATATGTTATCATTTGGACAAATAATCAAATGCTATGGGTTTAACTTCCACTGTTATGCTGATGACATTCAGACTTATTTTAGCACACCTTCCACCTCAGTGTTTCCTTCGCCTACATTAAAAACTTGCATCAAGGAACTCAAGCTTTGGCTGGAGGCAAATGACCTTAAATTGAACTGACCGAACTGTAATACTGACCGGCTCTAAATCTGTTGTATCTAAACTATCCAGTCAACTGATTGATTTGGATGGTGAATTTCATATTCAACAGTGCTTTGCATCTGCCTGCATTGACACCAATGTGCAGCCAAAATTATATACCTGTTATCACCGTAAAGCTGCTTTGACACAATCTGCATTGTAAAAAGCGCTATATAAATAAAGGTGACTTGACTTGATAATGCCCTCTACGACAGTTTGAAAAATTGGTGTTTTCATTGATTCCACTCTTTCATTTAATGACCACTTTGGTAAAGTGGTAAAGACAGCTTTTTTCCACCTACGTAATTTCTCTTGTATTAGATCCTCTCTTAGTCAGCAGGATCCTGAAACCGTTATACATGCCTTTGTCACTGCTCAACTAGATTACTGTTAATTACTTCTTTATGGCCTTTCAACTAAAAATATCAAACAACTACAATATGTTCAAAACTGATGGTTTTTTTTTTTTTTTTTTGGTTCTGTTCCATAAAGGCGCTATAAAAATTATTATTATTATTACTTATTCATAAGTCTGAATTAATTTCAACTTTGTATCTCATAATTGTGATATAGTATATCATTTATTAATTAGCATGTCATAATTTTTAATCTCAAAATTATGACTAAGTGTGTCATATCTCAGAATTATGACTGTCATAAGTTTGCCTTTTTATCTCATAAGAGTTACCAAAGCATGCTTTTTTTTTTTTTTTTTTCCTTATGTGGCGGAAATGGGCTTCCATAGCTTTGCAAAAGCATAATTAAAGAAATCGTCACTCCAAATAATAATAATAATGTTGTCATTTAAAATCTTCTGTTATTTACTCACCCTCATGAGAAGGATGAGGGGATGGTCAACTGTCAAGCTCCAAAAAGTACATGAAGGTAGCATAAAGAAAGCATATATGGTTCATGTGCGTTATTTAAAGTCTTCCGAATAATTTCGATTGCGTCATGTGATAGACATGACGTAACAGCCTATATGTCTATTTTTACAGTCTATGGTATTCACTTAAAATCTTGTCCAGCCCTATTCGAATCTGGCGCGCACGCGAGAAGTTTCGTTTGTTTACATAAGCGCAGTGAGCAACATACAGTACACAACAGATATGCTGAATATAACATGACTCATAAATAGTAATTAGCAGTACATTTGTTAGCAGATCCTAATTAACGTTCATCACGAGTCATCCGGCGCATTTCTGACTCCACCTGCAGAGGGCGCTGTGCTGATTTCAGCGCTCTTTCCCCCGACGCGTTTGTCTTTGTACGGATTCTTTTCCTGTTGATTCCGGACATTGTGCTGCGGCTCTCAAACACACTGAACTCCTCAACACTCGTCTCTGTTAATCTCATCATATCATTATTTCATCTGTTCATCAGCTCTGAAGATCACTGAATAATGGCTTTCCTGTATCCAAACGCCTATAGAGACGAATCAGTGGTGAGTGACTGAATAACAGAGAGAAAGAGTACATGAATGAATAGATGGAAGGATGAATGAATGAGAACAGAGGGATAAAAGAAAGAATGGATACATAAATAAATAAATAATTGATAAATATATGAATGAATGACTGAAAGAATAAATCAAAGCATGAGAGACTGTAAATTAATGGAATAGTAAAGTTTAATGCTTTAATGGATGAAGGATAGATCGATAGATCGATCGATAGATAGATAGATAGATAGTCACATATAATATAGTCACATATAATATATATTAGATTAGATAGTAATATATGTAAAGAATAGATAAAACACAGACATGTGTAAAGGATTGATAATAGATGGGTGAATAAATGAATGAATGAATTTATATTAGAAAAGATTAATACAAAAATGAATAGCTGGGATTATAAATGCATCCATTAAAGACTGAGTGAATGAAGGAAAATAGAAGGATAATTGAGTAAATGAACTTATGAGAGGCTGATTACAGGTGAGAATGAATGAATGGAGGTCCTGGTTGTTTACTTGAAGATATCTTGTGACCATGTTGCCATGGTGACCTCACTGCTCATGTGATGCATGTGTGTTGTCAGGTGGACGACTATCATGGCTGTAAAATTCCTGACCCGTATATCTGGCTGGAGGATCCCGACAGTGAAAAAACACAGGTGATCTCCACACAACACTTCTCCACTCTCCTCATGAATATCTGACTTATGACTCTATATATATCTGAGATGTGACTCTTAATGTATGTCGCTTTATGTATCTGCCAGGCCTTTGTGAACGCTCAGAATCAGCTGACCCTGCCGTTCCTGGAGCAGTGTGAGGTCAGAGACGTCTTTAAGGATCGCATGACTGAACTCTATGACTACCCCAAATACAGCTGCCCCTTCAAACGCGGGAACAGGTGAGGCGCACATTTCTTGAGCAGCGGATCGTCATATTAGAATGATTTCTGAAGGATCATGTGACACTGAAGACTGGAGTCATGATGCTGAAAATTCAGCTTTGATCACAGGAATAAATTACATTTAATTATATATTCAAATAGAAAATATATTTTTTTGTAATAATATTTCACAATATTGCTGTTTTTACTGTATTTTTGATCAAATAAATGCAGACTTGGTGAGCAGAAGAGACTTTTAAAAAACATTAACATATCTTACTGACCTCAAACTTTTGTGTGTGTGTTTTTGGAAGAACTAACAAACTTTCCACCCCCTTTGTCCTTTAGGTATTTTCACTTTTACAACACTGGTCTGCAGAACCAGAGTGTTTTGTACATGCAGGAGAACCTTGATGCAGAACCCAGCGTGTTTCTGGACCCAAACACCTTCTCTGAGGACGGGACAGTCGCTTTACGAGGTGCTGGATGTGTCTTTGTTTTTTTATGAAGCATGTGACGTCTGTTTCTGCAGTGTGTGGATGTCAGTTAACACCTGCAGCTTGTTGGCAGGTTATGCATTCTCCGAGGATGGTGAGTACCTGGCGTACGGTACCAGCGCGAGTGGATCAGACTGGGTCGAGATCCAGTTTTTGCGCGTGGACGGCGCCGTACTTCTGGAGGATCAACTGGAGAGGGTCAAATTCACCTGCATGTCCTGGACTCACGATGGAAAGGGACTCTTCTACAACTCTTACCCCGAGCAGGAGGGCAAGAGTGATGGTAAAGACACACAAACACACGTGATACACAAATTCACACATGTAGGTGTAAGAGACATGTTATTTTAGCATTATTATATACTAAATTAGTATTTATTAATATTTTGCATTAGCATTTATTTTATTTTTAGTAATTTGTGCTTTTGTCATTTTTATTACTTTAGTTTAGCTTTAACTTATTTTTATTTTAGTTTTAGTCATTTTAGTACTTTCGTTCATCTTCAGAACACAAATGAAGATCTTTTTAATGAAAAGATCTTTCTGTTCCTCCATTGACAGTCTACGCAACTACCACTTTCAAGCCCCAGAAAAGGTAGTAAAGATATCATTAAAGCAATCATTGTGATTAATATTTTGTAAAAAAATTGATAAATTGTGCTTTTTTTGCACAAACAAAGCACTCATGTCACTTCCTAATATTGAGGTTAAGCCACTGGAGTCACATGGATTACTTTAATGATGTCTTTACTACCTTTCTGGGGCTTGAAAGTTGAAAACAAATCATTGCAGTCTATCGGAGGTCAGAAAGCTCTCAGATTTCATTAAAAATATCTTAATTTGTGTTCCATAGATGAACGAAAGTCTTATGGGGCGTTCACACCAGACGCGACTTGCGCGAATAAATCGCGCTATTTGCGCATAGTTGGTCGCTTGATCATTTTGAGTTTGCTCGCTTCATTCGCGCGTGAAATTCCCTTCACAACAGACGCGAATTCGCGTCATGAGAGGGGCTTCTGCCAGGCGGCTCGTCTTGTTTCTGCACACTTCCTCTGAATAAACACATCAACTTGTCAGCGGGAAAGTAGTTGTAAAATATGGCGAATAAGCTCAATTTGCCGGCTTTAGCTAGCTTGTAGTCTCAATATGTGTGTATATATATGTAGCTCAGATTGAGTAAAGAGCATTTTTTACAACTTACCACATTGTCCAACCTTCTCATTCACTTTCTTCCAAGCAAGATCCTTTTTATTCCTGTTTCTATAAAAGTATGAAGATGTATCGTACAGCGACAATGATTTTGTCCTCCATTGTTGTTTCGGATTTCTGCCTCCTCTCGCTACGTCGTAATCACGTCACTTCTAGAGCAAGCTCCTGATTGGTTAACACGGCGCAAATTTTCGCCAAAGTTCAGATTTTTCAACTCGCGCGAATCCCGCATTACGCGCGTCAAACGCCAGAAACGCTCAATTCGCGCCGCATGATGTCTATTCGCAACGTGTAAATCACTCGCGCTTAACGCTTCATTCGCGTCTGGTGTGAACGCACCATTACAGGTTTGAAGTGACATGAGGGTGAGTAATTAATGACAGAATTTTCATTTTTGGGTGAACTAAACACTGGTAAAGGATCTTAATCAAACTTTCTCTGTCTGGCTCTCAGGTACTGAAACATCCACTAACCTGCACCAGAAGTTGTACTATCACGTGTTGGGAACCCCTCAGTCTCAGGACGTCCTGTGTGCTGAATTTCCCGATCAGCCGAAATGGATGAGCGGTGCTGAGGTAACAAACACACACAGACAGTACTTCATTTCTGATGATGTTTGAGGTGAATAACACATGCGTGTGTTTTCAGGTGTCCGATGACGGCCGTTATGTGCTGTTGTCCATCCGAGAGGGCTGTGACCCCGTCAATAGACTCTGGTACTGTGATCTGAACGACGTGCCGCAGGGAATCACTGGTACAGACGCACAGAAACATAATTATTCAGACAAAAATACTTATTTTCTTCTGCCAGTGTCTCATTCCTCTCTTATTGATGGTAGGTTTGTTGCCATGGGTGAAGCTGATCGATAACTTTGATGCGGAGTATGAATACGTCACAAATGAAGGAACTGTTTTCACTTTTAAAACCAACCTGGATGCTCCTCAATATCGACTCATCAATATCGACTTCGCCCAACCGTCCATTAGCCAATGGAAAGAGCTTGTTCCCCAACATGACAAAGATGTCATCGGTGAGCAGAGATGCTGTTTTTTTAAATCAAAATTCACTGTATTTACTTTCTTAATAACTGTCACAGGACTTATTGTGCCTAATTCATCTGCATGTATTATAACTAGGGATGCAAAGGGGTGGAACATTTCTAGAATTTTTGGAAACTTTCCAGGATTTTTGGAAACTTTTGGGAAATTTTGGAAATTTTCTGGAAATGTACAGGATATTTTACATATATATTTGCATCCCTTATTATAACAAATAAAAGTTTATTTTCATAATTTACAAATTAAAATGTATTTACTTTCTCCCTCTGAAACCCACTTTTAACAGTCCAATCAAATAAATCGAAAATAAATTAACTGAATATATAGGATGAATATCCTACAGATATTTTGTCATATTATGGAATTTAAATGCATTGTAAATGCAAAGGCAAATATATATATTCATTATTATTATATGTTATTATATGCATATTATTTTTTTTTTATTATTATTATTTAATTTAATTGAAATGGTTTAAAAAATATATATTTATAATATATAGTATAAATTATTATTTATTATTATTTTATATATGTTATTATATGTGTATGTTATTTTTATTTTGTAATTCGTTTTTATTAATTAAATGTTATAATTTTAAATATTATTTTGTCAGTGGTTTATGATGATAATGATAATTAAAACATAATTTCTCTTTATCTCTCTCTTTCAGTGTTTGCTACCTGTACATACTCCAGCTTCCTGTTTGTGTGTTTCCTCCATGATGTGAAGAACGTGTTGAAGATGTTCCATCTGTCCTCGGGGGAGGAGATACGCACGTTTCCACTGGACGTCGGCTCAATCGTGGGCTTCACTGGGAGGAAGAAAGACTCCGAGATCTTTTACAGCTTCACCTCATTTTTGTCTCCAGGTCCGTCAAGATTCAGAAGCATCCAACCTTAATAACTCATTAATAACAATCAGGTAATGTTGTAACAGGTGTGTACTGAGTGACGTGTGCTGTGCTTTCCTGTAGCGATCATCTATCACTGTGATCTGACTAAAGAGCCGCTGCAGCCACACACCTTCAGAGAGGTCACAGTGAAGGGCTTCAGTCCTGCTGACTACCAGACCACTCAGGTACAGCAGCACGCTTGTTAATCTGTCTGTCCTGTCTGTGGTTTGATCGCCTTTGCTTTATGTCTGTGTGTGTTTCTTACAGGTGTTTTATCCCAGTAAAGACGGCACCCAAATCCCAATGTTTATTGTCCATAAGAAAGGAATCAAGCTGGATGGTTCCCATCCTGCCTTCCTATACGGATACGGAGGTTTCAATATTTCCATCACACCCAGCTACAGGTACAATACAAACCAAACACAAAAACATACAGCCGATCACACACTCCACGCATGCATCTCCCTCCTGTTCCTATAAACATCTGTCTGTCACCATTTGTTTTTCAGCGTTTCTCGGCTGATATTTGTCAGGCATCTGGGAGGAGTTTTAGCTGTGGCCAACATCAGAGGAGGTGGAGAATATGGAGAGACGTGGCATAAAGGCATGTGACTAATTCTGGAGCTAATCAGGGATTGATTTGTGCTTATGTTCTGAATAGATAACAGGATAATTGCATACTATGCATTATTTACTGCCTACTATTTAAAAAAAAATGTACACTACCATTGAAAAGTTTGGGGTCAGTGAGATTTTTGGTAACACTTTAGGGTCCAATTCTCACTATTAACTATTTATTATCATGCATATTATTCGGAAATTGGCTGTTTATTAGTACTTATAAAGCACATATTAATGCCTTATTCTGCATGACCATATTCTACATCCCATAATCCTAACCAGTACCTAAACTTAACAACTACCTTACTAACTATTAATAAGCAGTAATTAGGCATTAATAGAGAATGATTTCTGAAGGATCATGTGACACTGAAGTCTGGAGTAATGATGCTGAAAATTCAGCTTTGATCAGAGGAATAAATTACATTTTACTATATATTCACAGCTATTTTAAATTGTAGTAATATTTCACAATAATACAGTTCTTACTGTTTTTTTGAGCAAATAAATGCAGCCTTGGTGAGCAGAAGAGACATATCAACCCCTAACTTTTGAACGCTAGTATACATGCTGCAGAAATAGTGTGTAGTATGGTAGTATGTATTTGGAACATAAATCAGTCTGGTGATCTTTAACATTTTGTTGCATTTAAATGAAAAGTCTCTTTTCTCTTTGTGCAGCGGGGATGTTGGCCAATAAGCAGAACTGTTTCAATGACTTTCAGTGTGCAGCCGAGTATCTGATAAAGGAGGGTTACACTTCCTCCAGCAAACTCACCATCAACGGAGGCTCCAACGGGGGGCTGCTCGTGGGTACGACACACACACACACACACACACACGTTTGTATTTTCCTAGTACTGAGTCCTGACTCCTCTCTCCTGCAGCGGCGTGTGTGAATCAGAGGCCTGATCTGTTCGGCTGTGCTGTGGCTCAGGTCGGCGTCATGGACATGTTGAAGTTTCATAAGTTTACCATCGGACATGCGTGGACCACTGATTTCGGCTGCTCTGAAATCAAAGAGCAGTTTGATTGGTTAATCAAGTGAGTTTACTTTCACTCAGTCCATTGATGCACAAAAACATTTCATTCTTCTACAATTCTAAGAAGCAGAAGAGGCAGTGACACATCTGAGACATAAATGCATGTCAGTTAAACTTATAGTTTGGATATAAACACTGATGTCTACAGTAATGATCATAATAGAGTAAATCACCTTTTGAAAGCAACTTTACACTTCAAATAAAGATTGTATCAGTTATATCGTTACATCAATAGGTGGCGACAAGTGATTGTTAAAAATGTATTTGTCATTGAATCATTCATTCAAGAGATTCATTTAAAAATGTTGATTCATTCTGTAATGAAACAAGTGAAGTCTTTGTGAGTGAGTCATTAAATCATTCATTCAACCCGATTAAAAAAAATAAATAAATAAATAAAATTAATTAAATATTTTTTAAAATAGACTGCAGCAATTAACAGTTTGTCATGTTGTTTTGTTTAGTTGTCTATACAGAATCGTGGGAGAATCAGAATTTCTTTTTAACAAAAAATTGTGATTCTCAGTTTATTCAGAATCGTGCAGCTCTACTACAACATTTTAAAAATAACAAAACTAATAAGTACTTAAAATTGCTAAAACCTAAAGTAAAGGCTGAACCCAGACAATAAAATGTGATTTTGTAACAATATATATATAATTTTTTTTTTTTTTTTAAATAGAAACTTACTTTTAAAGTAAGAATTTACTTTATTGATGTTTTTACTCTACATTTGTGCAGTTTTGGGGGGATTTATGGCATGTTTTAAATTTATATAAATAAATTAATTAATATTTTTTAAATAGGCTCTTTTTTTTTCAAAATAATAACCATTTATGTAAAGTTCACTTTCAAAAAGACCCACATTTCTAACTTTCAATCAATGAGATAACGGACAATTTGCCATGGTTTAGTGTTAAGATTTTTGCCATCTTTTTTAAAATATAGTTTTAAAGAGCTGATCCTGATTCAGTGTTCTGATCCTGCAGGTATTCTCCTCTTCACAATATCCGTGTTCCAGAAGGTGACGGGGTTCAGTACCCCGCCGTACTGTTGTTGACGGGTGACCACGACGACCGCGTGGTGCCGCTGCACTCATTAAAGTATATTGCCACGCTGCAGAATGTGATTGGCCACTGGCCTGGCCAGTCAAACCCTCTCTTTATCTACGTGGACACAAAGTCAGGCCACGGTGCAGGAAAACCCACCAGTAAAGTAATTCAGGAGGTGGCGGACACATACGCCTTTATCGCTCGCTGCCTGAACCTCAGCTGGCTCGAATGAAACGTTACGAGGCTCTTAACCTCCTCTAAGCTGTTCCTCTACTCCTGCAGGTTTATTCTTCTTACAGTCTAATTTAATTCTTGCCTGTTTGCGCTCCTGTTCACTGAAATACTCACTTTTCTTGGTCTCGGTCTTTCTCACTCCTCCACGGTTTCATTATTTGATGTTACTTTCTACTAGAAACACTAAAGTCATTTCAAACAGGAAGTGTTGGTTGAATGCTCTAACCTGAACTGCATTCATGACTGATTTCATATCAATTCACCAAGTGTCACGGCTGTGTACGGGATACACTGGGCTCTTGTTCTTAGGACATATTATAATTACTGAGGTCATGGGGTGAAGTGTCATAACCTCTCAAGCACTTTACTAAAACTGTATTTATTTGATGACGTAAAGGCATGAACAGTTTATGGATCACTGCATCACTTCAATGTACAGCATCCATAAAGAAATAATTTTGCAAGTGAGTCTCATGAAAACATGTTCAGATCACATTTTGCCTCCAAAAACTCAAAGAAATAAATGTAAATGATGCCTCAAGAAAATGAAGCCTGTTTTTTTTTTTTTTTTAGGATTTTTATTGTTTGTTACACTAATTTTTAATTGCAGTTAAGCACATTTAAACTAGGGGTTGAGTGTTATGAATGCTTTTATTTTTCATTACTGTAATCCGTCTGGACATGTTTCCCATTCTCATTACTCAATATGAGAATATAATACATTTTCTTTTCAATCAGCATGAATGATATAAATGTGTATATTAATACCTTGTAATGTTACTGTAATGACAATGAGTGTTTGCATACAGTATTGAGAACTGGGGAGGATGTCATGAAAAGTCACATTTATTTCTTTTGATTGGAGTTGAAATATAACCTGAGCATGTTTCTTAACATGAGATTCACCCTTACAGTGTTTGAGTATGTGTTCATTCATGTAAATGAGCTGTATCTCTTGACAGAAATCCGTTTCTACCTCCACATTTATGCAGATTTAACTTTAAAGGGAAAAGCAAACAATAACCGAGTACAATAAAACGCATTTGAACATGAACAGTGTGTGTTCAGTAAGATCAAAACATAGCTGTTCTATTAGATTATTTTGCTTCGCCTTTTTAAAGACTATAGGGAAATTATTAAACTTCTCTATATGGATTCTAATATATACACATATACAATCATATAGTGTTACTCACAGTATCAGTGTGAATTTAATTTTCGCAGTGTCTCACTGTCTTCCTCTGCTGGCTGGCTGCAGGATTACATGCCCGCATCCAATCATACAAAACTAAAGCAGGTTCAGCATTGTCATATCACTATATGGCTATTTTAGGGTCATTATAATAATGTATAATGATATTTGACTTTGAGCTTGTCTATTGCACACAGACACAAACACATGTATATATCAGGTTTTACATTAAAAAAAAAATCATCTGGTCTTTAGTAGGTCTTAAAATTAGGTAAATACAACCTCAGATAAACAACAACACATGACATATTACACTGTCATTATTTATTTAACAAAAATAAAGCCAAAATGGAGAAGCCATGTGTGACAAACTAAGCACACCCTATGATTTAACTGCTTGTACAACCCGAATTCCGAAAATGTTGGGATGTTTTTTAATTTGAATAAAATGAAAACGAAAAGACTTTAAAAATCACATGAGCCAATATTTTATTCACAATAGAACATAGATAACATAAATGTTTAAACTAAGCAATTTTACACTTTTATCCACTTAAATGAGCTCATTTCAAATTTGATGCCTGCTACAGGTCTCAGAAAAGTTGGCACGAGGGCAACAAATGGCTGAAAAAGCAAGACATTTTGAAAATATTCAGCTGGGAGAACATCTAGCAACTAATTAAGTTAATTGATATCAGGTCCCTAACATGATTAGCTATAACAGGGATGTCTTAGAGAGGCAGAGTCTCTCAGAAGTAAAGATGGGCAATCTGTGAAAGAGTGCGTAAAAAGATTGTGGAAAACAATGTTCCTCAACGTCAAATTGCAAAGGCTTTGCAAATCTCATAATCTACAGTGCATAACATTATTAAAAGATTCAGAGAAACTGGAGAAATCTCTGTGCGTAAGGGACAAGGCTATAAGAACTTTATTTATACCCATGGTCTTCGGGCTCTCAGACGACACTGCATCACTCATCGACATGATTGTGTCAATGACATTACTAAATGGGCCCAGGAATACTTCCAGAAACCACTGTCGGTAAACACCATCCGCCGTGCCATCTGCAGATGCCAACTAAACCTCTATCATGCAAAAAGGAAGCCATATGTGTACATGGTCCAGAAGCGCCGTCGTGTCCTGTGGGCCAAGGCTCATTTAAAATGGACTGTTTCAAAGTGGAAAAGTGTTCTATGGTCAGACGAGTCCAAATTTGACATTCTTGTAGGAAATCATGGACGCGTGTCCTCTGGGCTAAAGAGTTTATGCACAGCACTCTTAAGGTCCTGCCACAGCATTTCTATCAGGTTGAGGTCTGGACTTTGACTAGGCCACTGCAACACCTTGATTATTTTCTTTTTCAAACATCTCCACTTTGGTCTTGTCTGTTCCAGAAGTCTTGTGGTTTGTTCAGATGCAACTTTGCAAACCTAAGCCATGCTGCCATGTTGTATTTATAGAGAAGAGGCTTCCCCTTTTCTTGTACTGTCAAGAACTGTAGAGTCTGAGGTGTAGGTTTTTTGCAATTTCTCTGAGCATTACTCGGTCTGACCTTGGGGTGAATTTGCTGGGATGTCCACTCCTGGGAAGATTGGCAACTGTCCCGACTGTTTTCCACTTGTGAATAATCTTCCTTACTGTAAATGATGGACTTCAAATGGTTGGAAATGGCCTTGTAACCCTTCCTAGATTAATTGGCAGCAACAATTGCTTCTCTAAGATCATTACTGATGTCTTTCCTCCTTGGCATTGTGTTAACACACACCTGAAGGCTCCAGACACTCAACCTGACAAAACTTCTGCTTTTATAGAGTTGGTCATGCTTGCTGATGATCAATTAATCAAAGGCATTTGATTATCAGCGCCTGACTGCTACTTACCCTCTTCATTCCTATGAAAGCAGTAAGGGTGTACTTAGTTTGTCACACATGGCTTCTCCATTTTGGCCTAGTTTTGTTAAACCATGATATGGTGTAATATGTCATGTGTTGTTGTTCATTTGAGGTTGTATTAAATTTAAAAGGGTTAGGGTTAAATCTCATCTCAGCACTTTTGATGAATGGCTATGCTATTTTTAATTTGGTCAATTAATTGGTCTAATTTTGTGTCTCTGGAAAATAGTGATCTATGACATTGCATTATGTTGAATATCAATTTTTTTTGTCTCTATTTGTTAAGGAGGGATTCGTGGACACATTAATGCTTTTAGATTTGTGGAGTAAAAGTTATAGTTTTTATTTTCAAATATTTAGACCCGTGGGGTAAGATGAGCCACCGATTTGGCACAGAATGCACCAAGTGCATGTAGTTTCTTGTGTTATAATAATTATATGTACATTTCAGACATCTTTGCTTTCATTAAAACCTATTGAGTGAAATCATTCAGTCTGATTTCACAGTGTTTCTATATGACATATCTTCAATTAAAATATGGGCAATTAAATAAGTAAATATTTAAATATTATGCCTGTATAGGTCACAGAAATTTTTTTCCTTTCAGATAAATCTCTTTTACTGGGATTCTGCTTTATCTGTCATCGATTATTCGACTAAATTGTCAAAATAAAATTTTAAATAGAATAGTTGATTTAGTATTTTACATTAATGCCACTTTAAAAAAATATATCTAAATACTAGTACAAATTATATCAAAAGTAATTTATACATTGTGTATTTATCTGGGGTTTAGTTTATCCGCAGGGGGCATCTTACCTTTCTTTTAATATTTTATATTTTGTGCTATAGCAACTAAATTAGCAAATGCTTATATTTATTTCCTATAACAACACATTGGCTGATGCATCATCATCCCGCACATGCTAAACGTATATCTAAATATGTTACAATTTAAAAGTAAATCCACATTGTTCTTAAGGGGGGGCATCTTCCACCATGTTACCATACATATTGAGATGTAATATCACAAAAAACCTTCAAGGTTTTTAGTAAAAAATAATAATAATAATAATAGCCTAACTTTTTAGGTTAGGTACTAAAGTATACATTTAGGCCTGAGTACCAGATGTAAGCTGTAAATAATTAGTCACTGACGCAAATGTCAAGAGGTTAAGACCCCCACCCCTCAAAAGTTATTGTATAATTGGCATACTGAATCAAGGTTCCCACGGTCTTTAACTTGGACATATCAGGGTAGCCTATTTTAATTATTAATCACGCAAATGTTGTACTTTACAAAATCTAAAAAGTTATTTTTTAATAAAAAATACAGAGCGACCCGTTTGCGTTTTGAGGTGGTATGGATCTCCAGTACTGGTGTGAGAGCACTGTCAGTCCGGTGTTCCAGTGCGCGCGGGTGCATGAGGAGGAGGAGGAGGAGGAGGAGGAAGGAGGGCGGGTGTCGCGCGCCTCGTTGAGTCCGGTTTAGATCACATAAATTCGGAGTTTCTTTCACGCGTTTCTCTTCATCATGGCGCGATGCGTCCCTGACACCGGTTCCGTTCCGTCCCCGTGATGCGCGTGATGATGATGATGGTGACGGATGAAAGATGGAGAAACTATCCGCGAGCATTACCGGACTCTCGTGGAGCTCCGTGTCGCTGCCGTTGGACGTGATCGTGAGCAAATTCCGCTTACCGACACTCGTGCGGCTGAGTCACGGTAAGAAAGACAGAGTTATTAAATGTTGTTATAAACTGACTACATCAAGCACATAATCAGCGAAGCTGCGCTCTGAGCGCGAGAGTTTGTTTGACGTTGTTGCGCCGCATCGCGTCAAAGACTCTTCAGCTTGTTGCCGAATCAAAGTTAGCGGAATAAGAAACATGACATTTCGCTTGTGTATTAATGAACTTTTTGCTCTGAATATGCAAATTAATCCTGGAAACACTCGAGATAGTTTCACAAACGCTTATAAAATCACAATTTTTATCGCATGAAACGTTGTGTAAATGTTTGTAACACAGAAAGAATCCTCAGTGAAGTGTGTAGTTGATTTGTCTTTTGGCTAAAGGTGACAGAGTGTGTGTTGTGTGTTAAAGAGCTGCAGCTCTTTTCATATGTTAATGTTGTAATGCGCTGTAGTGTGTGTTGAATACTAAACAACCTCCTGCAGGAGAAACTCCCAACATTTACTCAACAATCACAACTAAAAGAACACAGAATTAAACTCCCATCAATGTCGACACATTCCCGTAAGAGTCTGTGAAAGTTTGACTCTCTATGGTGGGAAAAAGCTTCTGGATTGGAACTAAAATAATGATCAACTACTGCACTTGTGGCTGATATTAGTCATGATATGATATGTGACAACGTGTTCTTTAAACACCTTTCACACAAGTTTTACAGACTTTTTGTGTTTGCATTAGTTAAACTCCATATTCTCTGGTGAGAGTATTTAAAGAAATATTTTGCACCCAGAAATGCATATTCTGACTATACCTGAAAGAATTTCTATTTTGGGTGAATTAACCCTTTAAACATAAAATGGTGTCACTTGACACAGCAGCTCTTAAAGTAAAGATTTGGACATTCTTAGAAATAAAACTTGCTAAAAAAGGTTCCTTTTAACACAAGCAAACAGTCCAGAACTTAATTTTCCATTTCGCCTACCAGCTGAAGACTGAACCTAAGATAATTCAGAGGCAAGACTTTTACATTCGTGTTAAATTAAATTTGGCATGTACCCTGATTAAGCTCCATTGGCACGACCGTAATGGATTACTTTTTGTTTATTTATGCGCATGTACCGCATAAATACTTATGTCTGTTCATCCTGAGACTGATAACTATATTAGTGAGTTTAGCTCCAAACCTAATCAAACCCACCTGAACAAGCTAATCAGTGTCTTCAGGATTACTAGAAAGTTATAGGCAGGTGATTGGAGCCAATCTCTGCTTGAGGGCCAGAGTTAAGAACTCCTGCTTTCTGTTTATTCCAAGTGTGTGATGCAGCTATATCGTCTGTCGCTTTATATACAGAATCAGAATTCTCCAGCTCGTTAAAGTTAGATGGATTTTGAATGGCTGACAATGATTGTATAGTTCATCAGTTGGAAAAAAGAGATTCCAATGATAGTGTTACTCTTTGTCGTTATCATTAGAGTTGTAATGTGGACTTCACTATTTTATTAGGGTGGAGTCACAGTGACCGTAGTCTCAGCTTCAGATGTTACGCCCATGGACCGCTGACTAAACATTTGATGCATATGGCATACATAACTGGAAACACTTCAGGATTTTTGAAGTCGTCATCTGATTGGTTGAATTGTACAGGATGTCCGGGAGACGTATGTCTCAAAAGATGCCATGAAGCCAAACCCCCTCATGGAAAAAGAACGCTGTCATGTTTACATCTGTGACAATGAGCGCTTATCATGATCAACTAAACACTAGATTTCAAAAGTATGTGAAGTAAACTTTGCGGCATAGACTCTTTAAAATACATCCAAGAGTTTTGCACACGGCCTGTTATTGTAGGGACATGAACGTTACATTTTCACGCCCCTAAACATGATGCAGAACAAAACAAACTGTTATTGGTTGCTTTACATGTCAGTCAGATGGCCTCTGGGTGGTCCTTGGCCAATGAAAGCTGCTACGGAGTCCAGTCCTTCTGCCGATGTCATGACAAATCGGGTCCTCCCTCGAAATCGGGTCTCCACAAACTGTTAGTTAATGATTATGAATGTAATTTCTTACACTTGATTAACTGTTAATTAATAAATAATAATTATAATAGCCTATTAAGTGAATAAGTGAACATCATTCATTTGTTTTATTTAATATGAAATATTTAGACATTTAACACTTAATTTAACATACATTAAAGATGATTGAGAATACATGTAGGGTAAGTGCAAATGCGTGTATAAACTAAGCTATCAGGCTAATCGGGTATCTGTATGTTATACTACTACATAAGCTAACTAATATAGACATAAATGATCATTATAACACAGTTGAAACAGCATTTATCATAACATGATTTTGTAGGAAATGTGATCAGGCACTAAAGAGAGTACCTATTAAAAGCAAATTGAACTAATGGGATCGCGTGGAGTCCTAATGGAGACCTGATTTCAGGGGGGACCCAATTTGCCACTACACCGTCAGTCTGAAGGTCTGGCTATGTGAGACTACCATGACCGTTGCTTAGAAGATTTCGCTAAAAAAAAACAGTCATTTCAATAGGATGCGCGTGATCATGAAATTCGCCAATACGAAGATCCCCATGCAGATTTTCGCTCATGCTCAGGTTCAGTTCGCTGCGTAAACCAACAGAAAGCTGCTTCATGAGCTCTGCTTTATACATCGCTACAGTATTGATGATGCACAATGGACATTTTTTTGCCCACAAAAATGTGCCGAACTTTTGCTAATGTTCTGCACCTTTAGAATTAGAATGATTATTAAAACTATATGGCTATAGTTATCATCCTTGGTGTGAACGGGCCTTTAAAGTGCAATAAATACACTAATATGTTATACAGTATGGCTGTGTCCTTAATCACATACTATCTTTAATAGGTACTTATTTTGAATAAGTAATTACTTTGCAACCGTTAAAAAAGTATGTTCTATATAGTATGAATGTGTGTGTAGTATGAATATAATCTGGACGTACTTCATTCGCCATGTTGTTATTATCATGTGACCTACCAACGTCAGTTGCGTTGCTTCACTGCTATTAACAAATTCTCTCCTGTGGCCTCATGGGATAAGTAAAGTGTTCATTGTATGCACACTTCAGAATCTCGCCGGAAATAGTAGGTCATCCGGGTACTTTTTGCCTGTAAGTACAAAATATAAGTACTGTGAATTTGGACATACTTATTTTGTCACATACGGTTTTTTACCTATTATATAGTAGGGGTTTTCGGTTGCAGCTCATAAATATGGTAGAGTGATAACAGATTTGATAATGTTTTTTTTATCTCTCTTGTTCAATGTTAATTTTAAACCTTCAGATCATCTGCTTGATTAGATGCTGCTGTGATGTGTTTGTGTGTAGGAGGATCTCACTGTATCAGCACAGACAGCAGTAATTATACACAACAGACAATCTGCATAGAATGTGTCTGTGTTGTGTTGGACTCGTTCCCTGTGTAAAGCATCTGTTTGAGACTCGTCTCAATGAAGAATGCATTTAATACCAGATCAATACAGTTCACCTCTCTCTTGCTCTCTGTCCATTCATCCATTCTTCAGCGGAGAGATCCGCCTGATGTTTGTGAGGTGAAGTTGTTTGTGTCTGATAGCTGACCTCAGTTCTCTCCAATAAACCCCATGTGAGGAAGTTCAAAGAACTCATTTGATGTTTGTGGTTGAGCTTTTATGTGTGTGTGTTTATGTGTGAGACTGACTGTCTCTTTGGCTGTGTGTGTGTGTGTTTTAAAGCGACAAATTGCATCTGTTTCAAGGTCAGATGCATCCAAATTTGTAGTTTTGTAGCTTTTGTGCGTTATGTGTTTTGTGATTTACAATTCCTGGTCAACGTGTATGGGTGTGTGTAAGGAATAATGTGAAGTTGAGTTTATTTATAACACTTTTCACAATACACATGTTTCATAGCACCTTTACAGAAAATCATGATGTTAACGTTTATAATATCTTAATGCCTTACACTTAATTTAACCCATACATTTTAACTTTGTTGGTTAAAATTAATGCATTTAGGTTGATTCAGCAATGTTAAATAAAATTTTTAGGTTACTATTTTTTTCAGTGATATTTACATTTTACAATGATACAAGCAATTGATAAATGCCGTATATAGCATATATATCACCGTATGAGTATACTGTATATATGCGGATAAATTTGGACATATTTATATATCCAACTTTATATAAAGACCTGGTTAATAATATAGTTACATTTTGTGAGGAAATAAAAAAACAGGCAGTTGAGATTTGCTATGTAGTATACAGTATATCACTTTACGTGTATGTATGCGAATAAAATATCCAACTATATATATATATATATATATATATATATATATATAATATAGTAAAGCAATAATCCCTATGAAGCCGTGGTTTACAGTGAATTTAGAACAATGGGCGTTGTTAAAACCCTTAGCTGTTTTAAATGAACTGTAAACCAGGGCTTCACAGGGCTTATTACTCTTATAAATGGTTAGTCCATAAAAATATTTATTTTAATATTTATCACAGGTGTATGTTTGTAGAGTAATTTACAACTGCTTTGAACGTGACTCAACCAATCAGAATCAAGGACCGGAACTATCCTTTTTATAATTTACAATATATATCAATCAAGTAGTGGGTAAAGTTTGATATACTTAAAGAAGTTGTTTGTTTTGTTAGTAATTCATTTAATTTGAGTTAATTTAGAGTCAGTCAGTCAAGCATTACTGATGCTGATCATCTCGAAAAAAATAGCTGCCAATTACTCAGCCTGGCCAATATAAATGTCTTTTTTTGCATCAGTGCTGAACCTGTAAATGATGAATAATCATATCAGTTGTGCATTTTTGTGTATGTGCAGGTGAGAATGTAGAGGGTCTGTCGGAGGAGGATGTGATTTTGCTTCATTCCTGCAGACAGTGGACCACCGTCACTGCCCACAGCCTGGAGGAAGGTCATTACGTGATCGGACCTAAAATAGACATCCCACTACAGTATCAAGGTACCATATAATACACACACTGGACTGTGTGACTGTGCCAACAGGTGTACTGACACTCAAGTAATGATTTTAATTCATTAGTGGTTGCTGAGTCATGCATCACTTTTTCTAGTTCTATGGACGTGTATGATATTACAAATTAGTTTGTTGACTGGAGGTGTGCTTTAACTTTTCAAAGTGACATGTACAAAGTGACTTATAAGCAGCTCTTTTTCAGAATAACTATTACTTTGTGTATTGTGTATAACTTGTGTTATGTATGTGTATAATTGTGTTTTTATGAGAAGCCAAAAGAGAATATCCCCATTGGTGGACAATAAAGTTTAAACTGTAGCAACATCCTTGAATTGTGGTGAAAATGCACCACATTTTCATCCAAAATCTAGTTCTTAAAAGTAGAGTTTTAAGCAAATAATCACTGAAAACTAACAGCAGAAATATCTCAGTACACAAAACATTTTCATTATTATCCACTGAGAGTGTACAAGCTATTAAAAACACTCAGGCCAGAGAGAAAGAGAGAGAGACGGAGAATGAGAAATGATTAGTTGTTAACAGTATATTGATTGTTGTATTCAAGCTCTTAACTTCACACACAGTCAGTCGCTGCTCTCTCTCACACACAGTCAGTCTCAATTCAATTCACAGTGTTTTATTGCAGTGTTTTCATACAATATGGGCAAAGTGTTCAGGTGATACAGGAACAGCAATAAAGAAAAAAAGAAATGATATTATGAAGATTGTGAATTTTTTTCTAGAGAATAAAGCCAAAAATGTATGTTATTTAACCATCCTAAGATTGTAACAAAGACAAAGAAGTCTAAATTATTTTATGAATTAATTCAATATAATCTTTTATTATTTTGTATATAGTAGTGAAGCTATTTTGTTCAAAATATAAAATTTATACAAGTTTTTCACACACACACACACATGTGTGTTTAATATTTTAAAACAAATAATATTAAATTATTAATTATTAAACCACCTCTCTCTCTCTCTCTCTCTCTCTCTGTGTGTATATATATATATATATGTATGTGTATGACATAGCAATGTAAATAAATAACTGCAATGTTTATAACTTGGGGAAAAAATTGATTTCATCAGAATACATGACTGCTTATGAGAAAGATGCTTTTTGGCCACAGAACGGTGTAGTTATGGCATCCACCAGCAGGGGCAAATTTTTAAAACCCTGACCCTTTGATTAGCGCTCTCATTCATAAAGTCAAACTCATCATTACCTCATCCTGACGTCATTCCCATGAGAGCCGTGGAGGAGCCCGTTTTACTGAGCTTCCGGAATCGCAGACATTACTGCGCTGGACTTCCTCTCATGGGACGGCCGTTACCTAATATACCCGCCACCCGCACCATTAGGTCAGGTGACCAATGAGATCATCTGTTGGGGTTTCCGGAGGCAGTAAGATGCTGAGAGGGATGGATGAGGTCATTTGTGTCTCGGTGGCTGGGTCTAACGTCTCTCAGATAGACAGATAGAGTGCTAATAGGGAAGATGGAATTACAGAAGGATGATTTTTACACAGCTGAGAGATGCAGAAGATGAGACCATGTTGATATTTTAGATTTGATGCAGAAGAGGGTTGTTATTGATGACTCTCAAAACGGAAGAACTGCAGAATATAAACACATTATATTTAGGGGTTCAAGCGCGTAGCACTGAAACCCTATTGTAAATGTTAAAATTTCCAAGGATCAGCATCCCCTAAAAGTGATCAAACCGTAAGTCATGACTGTCTATGAAAACATTGGCACCTCTCAAAAAACATATCCACCATCGGCCACTGAAGTTTGAGCAGATATCAGACAAGGTTAACGGAGGCCAATCGGAATGAAACTCGCTGGGCCTGTTTGACTCACTGCCCTAGAGGCCTGTGGAAAATTCGAAAGAAATCGGCAACCGGGGGGGCGCCTTCTCGTTTTTCACTTGCATAAATGATCGTGTATCGCTCGATTTTTCACGCACACCCACGATATTCGTTCCACATAGTAGCACTCCTCATTCTGAGCAATTTGCCTCTAGGACCGCCGCTGTCCACTGAATCGTTTGTTAAATATTGGAGATTATTTTAAAAAGCAACTTTGGCGATCTAGTCCTACATTTTTGGCTCAACCTTGATAAGCTTTATAAACCATACATTTCCTATGGTAAATTGCCTGTATTGACTGTAAATGGTCTTTTACATGATCTAAGTAGTTACATGCTTGTTAAATAAAACACAATACCTTTTTATGCATGTGCTTAAAGTCCTTAAAGTGCCTGAACCCCGATAATTGCTGCTCGCAGCTATATTTGTGTGTAATATATCTGTAGGGACTGGGAATAATAATCTTATTTATTTTCTGCATAGAGAAATTGATTTTTAATGATAACATAAACCTGTAATAATAAACATATGTTGTTTACACTCTATGAAGAAAATGGACAAAAAATACTTTGTGAACCAAGGCAGCTGAAAAAGTGGGCGATCAGTGAACAGTTTTGCTCTCTATCCAAAAACTAAAATTTGTGCATATGTATTTCTGTCTTGGATATACATCTGTGGTCAAACTTCTGCAGATTGCCTTCTTAAAGAAAAGTGCCTTCTCAAAAGGAAAAATTATTTATAAAAACAAAAAATTCTTGATTTACTTCTAAAAAATACTTAGAGCTGTATTTTAGGTGTTGTGTTAGGATTAGACTAATATATAGTAGATATTAATAAAGAAGAAAATATGAGAGGTGCTTGACCAATCAGAACCATGACGCAAGAGTGATGTGAGTGGTTGCCAGGGTGTTGCTAAGGTGTTTTGAGTGTTTTTTGAAAGATGCAATATGGTTACTAGGGTGTTGCTAGGTGGAACCTGCTCCCAGGTCTCTTTGATATTCAGGTCCATATACATGCTATAGATTTGTAAATCAGGTGTTTTGTTTTGTCATTAATCAAAATTTTTTTGTTTGTTTCCATTGTCTGTCAGTTAAAAATAGGTAAATCACTTAAGGTAACAGCATATCTCTCCTCAATAAGACACATGATTTGAGGAATCATTCATGTCTGTAGCACAAATGCTGCAGTTTAATACACAAGAAATCTCTTTAGATTGCTATGGAAAAGTGTTTGCATATGTGTGTGCTAATGAAATGTGATTGGTGTATTTAAATTTACGCTTGCTATGATTGGTTGAAGGTGCTTCAACTAATGTGTACAACAGAAATTTTAGTGGCTTTAATAGAAGGGATTTATTTTGTACAAATGCGTCCAGAACAGAAAAGAAAAGTGAAAGTTCAGAAGAGAAAGAAACCCTTTCAGCTCTGAGTGTCGTATAGAACTGGGGAAAGAAAAGGTGTTGCCAGGAGACAGAAAGACAAAGATATGCTCTCTGACGCTTTATCTGTGTGTGTGAAAATGACCTATACGATCCCACACACACTTAAATGAGGACATACCATAGACTTCTGTTGTGAATGCGAATTATAATCTTGACAGACTAAACTCCATACTCTAAAAGAGTCCTTTTGCATTTTTAAAAATTAAATAACTGTATGAACTTATTTTTTATCTTCCAGGATGTCATCAAAGGACAGTTTAGTTCGATTTAGCTCACTTCCTGGGGAAAATTTTGTAAAACTGTTTCTTTGTTTCTGTCCTTCACTCTTTTCGCTCTGTCCTTAGGAAAGTTTAAGTTATTGGATCAGGACCGGGATGTCCGTGAGCCGGTTCAGTATTTTGGAAGTGTGGAGGAAATTGCAGGAATCTTTCCTGATCGCGTGTTCGTCATGGAGCCCATCACGTTTAGTGTTAAGGTAATGACAGCATCTCAGCAAAACCTCACATGAATCTGTCAGTAACTATTATTAATTACAAACTAAAATTTAATCTAAAATTAAAATGAAAACAGAAAATATAAAAATAAAAACTCAATATATTAATAAATACTATAATAGTATATTAATGATACTAAAATAACACTGCAAAATGTATTCAGTAGCTCAACGGTTTTCAAAATAGTATCACTTTACTAGTTGTGTGGTACATTGTCCAACAAATAGTGATTTAACATGGCAAACAACTTCACATTGTATTACGCACACTGCTTTTCTGCTTGTTTGCAGTGCAAGGATAAATAAAGAACTGTTTGTTTGAATAAGTACAGCGTTTTCTTTACTCAAGAAACACTATTTATATAAAGGCTTATGTTTTATCTGTTTGAGGAGCAGAGAAGATTGTCTAAGTCTAGCATTTGTCGTCGAGTCATAGTCCTAAATAGCCTGTATGGAGCAGCTTTGTTTTTAATACCATGAAATTTTGGCCAAAGTGACAGAAAAAAACTGATAGCTACAGTAAACTTTATAACCTGTGAGTTGATGAAAACGTAATGTGAAACCTCAGATGCGGCCGTTCTAATGACGAACAAAACACGTATTTCCAAAATTCGCTGGACAAAAACCTCGTAACTCCATCTGAAGCTTGATTTTGGTAATATGTTAGTTATATAATGACACATTCAAGTGTCTGACTATACATAAAGCCACAATATTCAACTTTGACAACTTAGTTTTTTACATTTCTTGAAAAGTAGTGTTTTTGGAGGTTTTTACCCCACAGCTACGATATTTTGAAAGATATTATCCCCTTAAATGGCTTCAATTTAGTTAGCATTTTGTTAGTAGCTTCTAGTGTAAGTAACTAATTTTAGGCTTGAGTAGTTTAACTACTGTAAATTATGGGTAGTTTGTAGCTTGACAAATGAGGTTCGTACTTTACGACATCAGTCATTGTTTTTTTGCATTAAATTCTAATCTGTTTGTCTCTTTCTTTCTCTTTCTGTAGGTGGTTTCTGGGGAGTTTACGGAGGATAGTGAGTTATATAATTTCTCTCTGCAGGCGGGAGATGAATTGACTCTCATGGGCCAAGCAGAACTGCTCTGTGTCCAATCGACTCGCGAGAAATCCCGCCTGACAACGCTGCTACGGCGACTGGGCAAAGCAGGCGGAGCTTTGGGACGTCCCGCCCGCACAAAGATGCCTTGTTTGATATGTATGAACCATCGGACCAATGAGAGCGTCAGTTTGCCGTTCCAGTGTCGCGGGCGGTTCTGCACACGCTCGCCGCAGGAGCTGCAGATGCAGGGAGGCGAACACACCGTGCGCAGCATCATTGAGCGCGTGCGGTTGCCTGTGAATGTATCCGTGCCCACACGACCTCCTCGCAACCCGTACGACCTTCATGTGATCCGCGAGGGTCATCGATATAAACTCCTAAGCATCATCAGCAAAACTGTCGTTCTTTGCTGCATACTACGTAAAGAGGAAGTGACGCCATCCCACTTCCTGTTGTTAACGGACATGCCACGCTTCACTCTGCCAGAGGGGCTTTTGCGCACGGACGCTTCCTACCAGCAGGTGGTAGTACAGTGTGCGATGCGTTGCCAAGAGAGCTTCGACCCAGATGATTACTCACGTGCCGTGCGTGAAGTCAAGACGGACTTCTCCGAGGAGTGTCTCAGTCCGCAACGAATTCGGGTGTGCGTTCAAGGCTACGGGCGTGACGAGTTGGGGACGTCCCTGCAGAGACTGTCTCTGTGCGTGTACGGAGGCGGAGCGGTCACACACACAATTTCACATGGCTGCAGAGACTCGCTGGTCGACTCGCACACGCTGCCCTCTAGTGACGGCGATGGAGAGGAACGAGAATATGTCACGCCTGATTGGTCGACTGAGACACAGGAGATTCCATATGAGGAGCTCTGGACCAATCAGAGTTCTGGAAGCTTTGGGGTGACGTCTGAGAGCGCAATGAAGGCGGAGCATAACCTCATATCCTTTCACTCCACTACCACGTCATTGGATGGAACGGTGGGTTCCACTCATGTCTCCATGGTGCAGATGGAAGCAGGAAGAGTATCGAGAGTATCGACTCCACCCCCAGTTCCACCCAAATCAGAAGCTGTAAGCAGTTTTTTGCCACAGATTTGCAATTAAAATTCACAGTTTTTGCCTCATATTATTTTTTCATAAAAACATATCTGGTAGGGCTGCACAATTAATCGAATTTCTAATCGCGATTACGCTTACAGATGCCACAATTTCGTAATCGTTCAAAGGCGCGATTACATAAAAAAATATCCATTTACATGGTCTCCGTCCTTAAGAGGTGTGTTTCGAGCATGCTACGTTGTGAAAGGCGAATCACAACCACTTCAGCATGTAAAAGGTCTAACCCAGCATAAAAGGAACTACCAGTGACGTAAGTGTACGCTAATTGGTCGAATGAATGCGAAACACCAGTACCCGCCATTTTTAAAAAGCTGTGTACACAGCCTATATATTTACTCCACGAACTAACTCTACAAACATGGAAAACGGTGATAGATGGACCTTTCAACCTTACGCTAAGAAGAAAATCCAACGCGACTTTGAGCGGACCATGCGAAACATGATTATGTATTTCTGCTCAGCTAGCGACATTGGGCATTAATCACATGGCAAATGCTAATACTTTTTCATATACGGTCTACTTTCTTTGTATAACAGTTCTATCTAATCATGTATAAGACAGGATTGTTAAACAGATTGTAAACTTATGAAGACGGAGAATGCGAGCACTGTGTGCTCAGGCTCTGGCTGAGCTGTTCTCAGTGCCATCAAAATAAAAGTCCACCACGCCGTCAAAATGAAAGTCACAACAACAAGCGCAGTTTACGTCACTTCAGAATTCCTACTGGCGGTGCAAATGCAACCAGGAAAGTGGCCCTAGGGGAACATTAGTTCTCGGGGAACCACCCTGGTGGCTAGTTCTTATAACTAAGTTCCTAGAACAACATGGTGCGAAAGCCCCTATTATTATTACATGCATATGTTTACTTTTTTTTTTTTTTTTTAAAGAACAAACCAATATATAGTATATATAGTTGACATTTGAGGCTTAATGCTATAGAAAAGCAATAAAAAAAATCAGTTTCCAGCTTGTTTTTTATTTTTCCATAAAAATATGGCATGCAGTTGCTTCAAATTACAATTTCAGGGGGAATAATCGACAATTATGATTTTTGTCATAATCGTGCAGCCCTAATATCTGGGCCATATTTCAGCCAGAAAATTAAAAATTAATGTCAATACATGATCTTGACCAAAAATTGATGCACCTCTTGATGGAAATTACGTCATAACATTTATTTCCATCGTGAGGTGCATCAATTTTTGGTTCAATATATATTCAATATTTCAATATTCAATATTTAGTTCCATTTTTGGTGTGTATATCAGTATATATGCACACACAATATATGGCATTTCAATAATGTTAATGAGATTTTGTTTTGCATTACAATGATAATTTTAAGGAAATGTATGTATTTGTTATGGAAAATAATGCCACCTCAAAAATATTGTAATGGTTCTAAAATAGGCTTAATTTTCTGTAAGTATAATGTAAATATAAAAAATGTTATATTAAAAAATAAGTATAATAATAATAATTCATAATATTGTATAATAAAATATATATATAAGTATCTCTTTGTTTCTATTGATTTTGAGTTAATCTGGACATGTTCTTGACCATTTTCTTGAGAGTTTCTTCTTTTAGACATTTTCCTAGTGTTATTGTGCTTCTGACCCTGAGCTCCGCTGTACTGTAGTACAGTAACCCTCTTTATTGTCATGAGAATACTTGTCTTCCTCAGTTCTTTTTGCCACGGTCCCACACGCATGTGCATTATATACAGTATCACACAGCACTACTGCCCTAGACTAAATTATTGATACTATTGCTTTTAAAGACTGAATAATGAGCATGCATTTACCGGAACACAGCATACACACACAATGCACACCACACACAAACATAATCACACATCATCTCAGACTATATATTTTATATATACTTGAATATTTTGAACACTTCGAAATATTCTGATAATACTAATAATTCAGGTGCTAATGTAGCAATTGTTTCTTATAAAATCACTGACATTTTACACAGTCAGAGAAACAAACATCCCGTCTCATCAGGATGCAGAGCCAGAATTAAAGTCTTTTTGACACTGTTGACTAAAATTACAGCCTTTTGCTTTTCCTCTCTCTCTTTCTCCCACACATAGAGGCTTCAGTTCTGGCCTGTAATTTAGCTTCCCAAACACACACACACACACACTGTCCCTGGTGTATTTGTGGAGGGAAGTGAACTGTATCCCTGAATCCCAGAGTTCCTCCCAGAAGAGGAAATTTGGACAGTGATTAAAGATATTAAAATGATCATTAAGACAGTTTTTCCATATCAGCTGTAATGAAAAAATAAACACTTGTAGAAAATGTCTAAATCGTTTTAAATATCATTTGTTTGATCATATATGTACTGTACATTGTTTAAAGTTATTAAATAAGAAGCTCATAATTGATCTCTGAATGAAAGTTTTGTGGATATCAGATTTAAATAGATTCAGGAGTACCTTTTTGATTATTAAAATAGAGTTAAAATAATATTAAAATCATTAACAGTTTCCGTAAAACACAATATATTGACTTATAAGAACACTTTTTTTCTGTTAAATAATTTACACATCAGCCACAATTATGTATTTGAATTATCATAATATCTTATACGCAATCATTTGATTAATTAATCATCAGCATATCATGTAATTAATTTGATTGACTGCCCGAGATAAACTGATACTTATTATTAGATCTGTTTTAGTGATCATAGTTTGAATTCACAGTATTATATTCTTTTAATGTATGATTTTTGCCTGTTTAAATGTTTTCAGTTTAATCATGATTTAGTATTCATTATTCCGTGTTACATTTCCATATTCTGTGTTTAATATTCATTGTTCAGTTTTCGGTATGTTCGGGTTCAGTGTTAATGACATGAGAAAATGGTGTTTTACTTTCTTCTGCACAGAATGTGACATTTACTTGAGTTGTGAGGAAGACTGTGTAATATAGGAGATGTCACACTCTCTAGTGTGATCTAGTAATAGTTCTTTTGCATTTCTTCTGTCTCTCTAGGTGAAAGAGGAGTGTCGTTTTTTAAATGCTCCTCCTGTTCCACCCCGCTGTGCTAAAGGCCCCGCCCCCAGCCCTCCAGTCCCCTCCCGCTTCCCTAAAACTCCAGCCACACAGACGCTCAACCCAAACCTCTCATTTTATTCCTCTGGACTGCAAGAGAGGTAAAAATCACATGCACAGAAAAATGAACTTATTCAAAGACTTAAGATATACCAAGACCAAGATTTGGCAGAATAAGTCCCCGCCTTCTAAATAAAAGAGCCAATCGCCAACTGGTAAAGACATTGTTTGACTGCAGCTGTTGCCATAGAAATAGTCTGTTAGTTTACTCTGAAATATATATTTTTGTAATGATATTTAAGCATAAAAATATAACATTTATGGGACAGTTCATGTCAGATTTTGTTGCTGATTTGAAATATGTTACTGAAATGTGAGTGTGGCAAGCAGTTTTGAAATTCCAGGATTGCCTCATTCAAGTAGATATGACTTGGTCTTGGATGCCCAAAATAGCTGCCGCAAAGGTGTTGCAAATATGGCCGCCGTCTTTTCTTAAAAAGGAATTATTAGGAGTATTGTGTACCCAATAGAGCAATTGTAAGTACTTATTGATTGGAAATAAGTAGGAATGGGAGTCAAGAGGACATTAATTATTCCATTAATAATTCTTTTAGTAATTTTGAGGAAATATTTCCCTTCAGAAGCACTGATAATTGATCCTAACTATATCACATACTTCTAAACAAATTCCTAAGGAACAAAAACAATATTATTTTTGCTTTTATTTATAATGAAAAGTTGCAAAAAAAAGGCCTGCACTTTGAAATGGTGCAAAAAGACAACAAATAATCAAATGTGAGATAGAAAACTATTGCTTTACTGAGGATAGACAAATGTTTTGGTCACAACATGATCATTCATTTGCTTTCTTGTTGTCTTTTTTCACCATCTTGAGCCCTGTTCAGACAGGACTAGTTTTCCAAGGGGGGCATTAGAGAAATTTGTGTTTCACAGATGTACTTTGCGATTTTAATTCTGTCCAAATCTTCCAAGTCATGTGTTTTTAACTACCTTTTTCGGCAAACTCAATGGAGAAATCTAATCCTGTTCGAATGCGAATGTCTGTGATTACTGATGCTGTGTTATCCTAATGCTTCTTTAATGTGCTTTTTGACCTACCTGAGCTACCGTTTGCGCACCAATCTTTGGCATGCTTTCATTTAGATTCAATATGGATGGTATCCGACTAAAAAATAACATTATATAGTTTATAAATAGAGCCAAATCGTGGAAACTGCGAAGACTGCCCATTTTAATATCAGTGTCGGGTAAGAGCAAGATAATTTAATATCTTAATTATAACCCAAATTCCTGTTGGAATTTTGAAAAGTTGGGACATTTTTTTAAAAATTTGAATAAAATGAAAACTAAAAGACGATGTGATATCACATGAGCCAATATTTTATTCACAATAGAACATAGATTACATAACAAATGTTTAAAATGAGATCCCACTCTCACGCAATAATTCATTTTTCACGAACAGTGAGTTTGTGCATGGTAGGCCTACAGTACATTCTCTGCTGGCGCGTCTGTTCTCCTCTTTGTGTCCGTATTCAGTGTGTGCCTGTCCTGTTTACAGACATCGTAAATATTTCCACACAAATGGAATTTTGGGAAATTATTACAAAGCACTTTGTTTGCAAGCCTGGGATAAAGCTTGACCAAAATAAAACTAAAAAATGTGTGGATTTATGACCAGTGGACTAGTGCATCTCTATTTCTTTATTATAGTTCAAATCATCCCCCGGGCCGGATTGGACGCCTTTGTGGGCCGTATGTTTGACACCCCTGTCATAGACGAATAAGTGTAAACTCTATGAATGAAATGAGCCAAGCACGTTCGTAAATCAAATAGCCGCGTTTCTCTTGCGTCTCTCAGAAATCAGCTTTGTCAAGAGCAGGCTACTATCACCTAAAACAATACATCATACACATTTTGTATTATTTTATTTGATATGTGTATTTAATTGTTTAAAACATCGATATGACTGAGTGCAAACTACGATTTAAGGTTCGGGTCGGGTTCAGGTTAACAGTACTGTTCGGGTTTGGGTCGGGTCGGATCAAATGATCTCGGGTACGATCCGGGTTCAGGCCTCCGTTTAAAGCCTGTGCAGACCTCTACTACAGGTCTCAAAAAAGTTGGCACAGGGGCAACAAACTACTAAAAAAGCAAGACATTTTTTAAAAGATTCAGCTGGGAGAACATCTAGCAACTAATTAAGTTAATTGATATCAGGTCCCTAACATGATTAGCTATAAAAGGGATGTCTTAGAGAGGCAGAGTCTCTCAGAAGTAAAGATGGGCAGAGGCTCTCCATTCTGTGAAAGAGTGCGTAAAAAGATTGTGGAAAACAATGTTCCTCAACGTCAAATTGCAAAGGCTTTGCAAATCTTATCATCTACAGTGCATAACATCATCAAAAGATTCAGAGAAACTGGAGAAATCTCTGTGCGTAAGGGACAAGGCTGAAGAGCTTTATTTGATGCCCATGGTCTTCGGGCTCTCAGATGACACTGCATCACTCATCGACATGATTGTGTCAATGACATTACTAAATGGGCCCAGGAATACTTCCAGAAACCACTGTCGGTAAACACAATCTGCCGTGCCATCTGCAGATGCCAACTAAACCTCTATCATGCAAAAAAGAAGCCATATGTGAACACGGTCCAGAAGCGCCGTCGTGTCCTGTGGGCCAAGGTTCATTTAAAATGGACTGTTTCAAAGTGGAAAAGTGTTCTACGGTCAGAGAAATCCAAATTTGACATTCTTGTTGGAAATAACAGACGCGTGTCCTCTGGACTAAAGGGGAGGGAGACCTTCCACATATTACAACAGCATGGCTTCGTCGTAGAAGAGTCCTGGTGCTGAATTGGCCTGCCTGCAGTCCAAATCTTTCACCTATAGAGAACATTTGGTGCATCATTAGATGAAAAATATTGTCAAAGATGACTAATAACTCTTCAGCAGCTGGAAACCTATATCAGGCAAGAATAGGACCAAATTCCAACACCAAAACTCCAGAAACTCACAACCATCTGATGCCCAGATGTCTTCAAACTGTTTTGAAAAGAAGAGGAGATGCTACACCATGGTAAACATGCCCCCCGTCCCAACTATTTTGAGTCCTGTAGCAGGCATCAAATTTTGAATGAGCTCATTTTGCGCATAAAATTGTAAAATTTCTCTGTTTAAACTGGAACTCTGTTATCTATGTTCTATTGTGAATAAAATATTGGCTCATGTGATTCGAAAGTCTTTAAGTTTCATTTTATTCAAATTGAAAAAACGTCCCAACATTTCCGGAATTCAGATTGTATAATCTTTTTAATTTATTAGTTTATTATCCTCTGCTATAAAGTTTACTTAAATAAGGATTTTATAATAAATTAAAATTATGTTAACGAATAATAAATTAAAAGACATATACTTTACAAGCACAGCAGATGACCTTCTGTTACGCCCACATCTACAGTAGAAAACACACACTCCCACATCTGTAATAAACACGGAGATGTTAGTCCTGTCTGAATCGGTACATGAAATCACAGACGTCGAGTGATAAGAACTGTAACTCAAACATTGTTTAGAAAACTTGTCCTGTCCAAATGGGGCTTTAGTGTGCGGGCACAACTTTTCATCTATTTGGATTAGACTTTTGTACTTTTTTTAGTGATTTCTTCCTTTCTCTCTCTCTATCAGTTCTGCTCCTCGTAGCGGCAGCAGCTCTCCATCACCGGACTCTTACTCTCTGTACTGTTACCCATGCGCCTGGGCCGACTGTGTGACTTCTGACCCCTGCGTAAGCCCTGATCCTGCCCAGCCCGCGCAGGCCTGTTGGTCCCACCCTCGAGGAGGCGGGGCCTACACCTCCAACATCCTCAATACACCTCTACTCAGCACTGACTCCGCCCAAAAGAACTACTCCACCTGCCCCAGGCCACGGCCGGTGGCGCAGAACCGCTTCGCACCATTCGGTGCCCTAAACCCTTTTGCCAATCCGGGACACACCCACGCCTCCTCCGACTGGCTCACCACTGGTAGGAACTCTCCCACTCTGATACCCGACCTCATTAGCTCCACCCCCAAGGAGCCTCAAACCAATCAGGGAGCTTCAGAATGCAGTCCTGAGCCTCCGCCCAGACCAGTCAAGAATTCAGAAGAGGACACGGTCACTGTGGACCCCGCCTCCGGATCAGTCGCCATGACGAGGGGGGCCGAGGGCGGGGCTGGGTCTTCATGGCGACCCCCAGCGGAGCTCTGCTGGCTCTCGGTGGAGGAGGTTTCGTCCAGTCTGAGGTTTATCGGCCTTTCAGACGACGTGATTGGTCTATTCAGCCGAGAGAGGATTGATGGGTCTATTTTCACTCAGCTGACAGAGGAAATCCTGTCGGAGGACTTTAACCTCACTAAACTACAGGTCAAAAAAATCATGCAGTTCATCAAGGGATGGAGACCCAAGATATGAGGGCAGCATCCTCGTGAATGTATAGATGTTTTTATTTGAGAGAGACAAAATTACTCCAGCCACAATGAGTGCTTCTGCTCGGACAGTTTAAGATGTTTTATAAGTGTGTGTGTCTGTGTGTGTCTGAAATACACCTCTCTAATCGAAGGACTGACAGATTGTGACTAATATATTATGGAGCACTATTTGATGTTTTAATTTTTGGGGTGGGGTGATTTTGTGTACCGTCAGTGTACAGTCAGAACTTGTGGCCGTTCTGCTGTCTTTCAAGGGTTTACTGACTGTGTTTTGACCTCTTTTGTCTGTTTTATAATAATCTGACATGATTGTCAGTTGGATTTGGTTCAATCTGGGTGAATCTCATGAAACCTGTCAGGAACATGTCCAGGTCTCCCCAAATCAAAAGCATAAATAAATAAATTGTCATTGTTAGAATGTATGAAAATCTCACTCTTGTTACTGTAATGTGGAAAAAAGGTTTAAATAATATGTCACGTTACCTTAATTTATAGTGCCTTATACAATACAGATTGTTTCAAAGCAGCTTTACAGCGATAATCAGGAAAATAACAGAACCAGTGATGCAAACTTCATCAAATACGAGACAAATTCAAATTGTGCTGTAAAGCAGCTGTCATTCTTCAGCTCAAGTCAGTTCAGTGTTGCTGTAGTTCAGTTTAATAACAAGTTCATCAATTATGAAATAAGGGCTATAAGCAGCTCTTGAAATGTAGGAAGAAAGTGTGTTGCCAAACTTTACTTCCTTAATTATCCCCAGGCACAATGCGGTATGCCTCAGGGCTAAGTGCTTAGGGCTTAGTCTTACGATAAATCATTTTAATTACAAGGTCTGTAATGTGTGCGTTACCTCTCAAATAAAATAATTTATACTGTTATTTTACTGTTTTTTTTTTATAATAAAAAATGTAATGATAATCATTGAGAATAATCAGAATGACAAAACTCAAAAGTAAAACTTCTGAACACATAATTTTGGTGGGAAGTGTTCATAAAAACATTCTGAGGAAAAATATGCAAAATAAAATCGATTTTTGGGGGGTGGCTTTTGACAGGTTTAACAAGGTTCACCCACTTAGAGCACAATTTTCTTCATTCCATCTGCTCATACTGAGCTCATGTCATGTACACAGGAAGTGAGACTTTTTAGAGACTTAAAGAGTTCGTGATGTACACACTAATAAGAGCAGTGAGTTTACAGTCTAAAGAGCACACTGTAATTAGGTGACTGTAATTAAGAGTTTACTAAACAGCCCACACTGATGGAGGATGTGTGTTTGAGGTGAGTCAGAGCTGCTGAAATGAGAAGGTTTTATGTTTTATCAGCAGTTCAGGAATGTTTATTTAACAGATTTCCCCTTTTGTAGATGCATGTGTAATATTTAACAGCGGTAGTGTTTCATTTGTACTGTAATTTCATCATGTATGATTTAATCCTGCTGGATCAACTACAGAAAAGAATAAATCAATAGTGCTCACTTGAACAAAGTGTTATTGTCAGGTAAATCTTTGGTGTACTGATACAAACCCGATTCCAAAAAAGGTGGGACACTGTACAAATTGTGAATAAAAAAGGAATGCAATAATTTACAAATCTCATAAACTTATATTTTATTCACAATAGAATATAGATAACATATCAAATGTTGAAAGTGAGACATTTTGAAATGTCATGCCAAATATTGGCTCATTTTGGATTTCATGAGAGCTACACATTCCAAAAAAATTGGGACAGGTAGCAAGAGGCTGGAAAAGTTAAATGTACATATAAGGAACAGCTGGAGGACCAATTTGCAACTTATTAGGTCAATTGGCAACATGATTGGGGATAAAAAGAGCCTCTCAGAGTAGCAGTGTCTCTCAGAAGTCAAGATGGGCAGAGGATCACCAATTCCCCCAATGCTGCGGCGAAAAATAGTGGAGCAATATCAGAAAGGAGTTTCTAAGAGAAAAATTGCAAAGAGTTTAAAGTTATCATCATCTACAGTGCATAATAGCATCCAAAGATTCAGAGAATCTGGAACAATCTCTGTGCGTAAGGGTCAAGGCCGGAAAACCATACTGGATGCCCGTGATCTTTGGGCCCTTAGACGGCACTGCATCACATACAGGAATGCTACTGTAATGGAAATCCAGAAAACATTGTCGGTGAACACAATCCACCGTGCCATTCGCTGTTGCCGGCTAAAACTCTATAGGTCAAAAAAGAAGCCATATCTAAACATGATCCAGAAGCGCAGGCGTTTTCTCTGGGCCAAGGCTCATTTAAACTGTTCTGTGGTCAGTCAAATCAAAATTTGAAGTTCGTTTTGGAAAACTGGGACGCCATGTCATCCGGACTAAAGAGGAAAAGAACAACTCAAGTTGTTCTCAGCGCTCAGTTCAGAAGCCTGCATCTCTGATGGTATGGGGTTGCATGAGTGCGTGTGGCATGGGCAGCTTACACATCTGGAAAGGCACCATCAATGCTGAAAGGTATATCCAAGTTCTAGAACAACATATGCTCCCATCCAGACGTCGTCTCTTTCAGGAAAGACCATGCATTTTCCAACATGACAATGCCAGACCACATACTGCATCAATTACAACATCATGGCTGCGTAGAAGAAGGATCCAGGTACTGAAATGGCCAGCCTGCAGTCCAGATCTTTCACCCATAGAAAACATTTGGCGCATCATAAAGAGGAAGATGCGACAAAAAGACCTAAGACGGTTGAGCAACTAGAAGCCTGTATTAGACAAGAATGGGACAACATTCCTATTCCTAAACTTGAGCAACTTGTCTCCTCAGTCCCCAGACGTTTGCAGACTGTTATAAAAAGAAGAGGGGATGCCACACAGTGGTAAACATGGCCTTGTCCCAACTTTTTTGAGATGTGTTGATGCCATGAAATTTAAAAACAACTTATTTTTCCCTTAATGAGAAATTTTTTCTCAGTTTAAACATTTGATGTCATCTATGTTGTATTCTGAATAAAATATTGAAATTTTAAACTTCCACATCATTGCATTCCTTTTTTATTCACAATTTGTAGTGTCCCAACTTTTTTGGAATCTGGTTTGTATGTTCAGAATGGAATACTAGCTTTTTTGCTTAGTGTATACAGCATACTACTATTAGAAATAGCTATTAGTTATTGTTTGGAACTATTATCGAACAGACAGTACTGTCTAAAATGTGTCATTTAACATTAACTTCTTGTTCATTGATCTGTGACTGTTTGGGGAAACGGCACTCTTGCTCGTGTGATACTGCTTAAATATATACTATAGATGTAAAACTTGAATTTTGGGGCAAATTTTATTTATTTTGGGAGTATTTTTGCCCCAAGCCCCTATTCTTTTACGACGCCCATTACCCATTCCAGTCAAGAGTAAAAGAGCTAACAAAGCTAGAATTTAAACGAATTCATATTCCCATACCTTAGTGAAAGCTTTGTTACCTCGCTGTGCTAAGAAGATATCGCGGTTGACTTGTAGTGATGTAAGAAACAGGCGAAAATCTTCCTCAACTTGAAGACGCGACCGTTATTCTTGCTAACGCTTATTTGGCGGGCTTGCCAGTGCTGATTTGGAGTTACCGCGAACTGAATAAAAAGTATTAGTTAAAATAATTAGTTTTAAATAGAACTCAAAATATACTTATTTTGTTAAATCAATTAATATTTTACCACTCTCCGCGCCTTAACCGACATGCCCACAATTTGAAAATCCCTGTACTACAGTACATACTTTGTAAAGTATCAGTATATACTTACATACTGTATTATATACATTACAATACATTCTTTAATCTTTCAAAGAGTTTTCCTACATACAGTAAAATACAGGTCAGATGTGAAAAGTAGTCCCTTTCAGTCAAAACTGAGAAGTTTATTGTAGCAGAATCATATGCAAACATACAAACTACTATGCTATACAAAAAAATAAAACAAATAATAACTGTGCAATAGTCCCTCTCCAGCTCTACCTGGAGATAATATGAGGCACCTTGGTTAAAAAAATGTAGCTGCAACATTCATAAATGTTTTTACAGTGCTTTGCAGTGATGTTATGTGTACCTGAATTAATATTATTCATAAAATTCTTTATCGGTTAAAAAAAAAAAAAAAGGTTTATCTTGGTGTTGAGAACAAATCTCAAGTTTTATATCGTTAACGTTTTTTTGAACACATAAACAAACTGACAAATTATGTACAGGCCAAGTTAGGAAAGTGCTGCTTTTTAAACCACAAATGATAAAACACAAATAAAGGATTTGTAAATGATGCACAACTTTAAGTAAGTGAATGTGACTTTTTTTTTTGATAAGATGCCAAATTCTGAGATCAAAAAATTATAAAGGTGGTGAATTTTCACTTGTGAAATCTCTTGCTGGAGTTCTTGGCGTGGTCAATGAGCAGCTGGCAGGGAGTGAACTGGTTACCATAAACCTCTTCAAAGCACTTCATTTTCTGGACAAGTTTGTCTGCTCCGTATGAATCCACAAAGCGGAAGGGGCCTGAAATGTAGGAAAAAAGTGTGTTGCCAAAGTTTACTTTGCAAATCCTTAATTATCCCCAGGCACAATGCGGTATGCCTCAGGGCTAAGTGCTAGGCCCGCATCAGTTATGATAAATCATTTTAATTACAAGGTGTGTAATGTGTGTGTTACCTCCCAAGCAAGGTGGGAAGCCAAGTCCAAACACGGCTCCGATATCTCCCTGCACAGGGTCGGGCAGAATGCCTTCCTGTAGACACAGTACGGCCTCGTTCACAAATCGAGACACGAGTCTGTACTGAATATCCTCATCGGAGGAGCTAAAGAAGGCCAGAGAGAAATTTAAAGTGGTTTTTCTAAGGTATGTCAAGGTTTGAGATGCTACAATCTGTGGCGTTAATCATGTGAACCAACTTACACAGCAGGGGGCGCTGTTAGCTTGAAGCTTTTAAGAATCTCTTCGGCTCCTGAGTTCACCTTCTTTTCTTTCGACTTGGCTTCGTACACGTAACAACCCTTTCCAGACTTGCGCCCTGAAGTGCACATATATACATGAAATAACAATCTGAAAGCTGAATTTGAATGTGACTAGTATAGTTAGGCTTTTTGCTATAGTTTCTAAAATTTAAGTCATCAGTCGAATGCACATTCATTTTTGGGTGAACTCCCTTTAACTTGCTATCAATGTTCTGTAAGACCAACAGTTCTGACAATTCATGAAGATAAAGCTAACAGATGCACCTTTGAACCCCTTTTGGACCATCATCTTCAAGACCTCAACATTTCCTCCTCCGAATCGTGTTCCAAAAGCCTTGCCAAGATCCTCTGCAACATGAGCCGCCACGTCAATACCGACCTCGTCAGCAAGTGTCGCCGCGCCAACAGGAAACCCAAATCCTGTTGTCAGAGAATCCAATTTCTTGGGCCCAACTCCTTCCTACAGCCAAAGTGATGAGACAGGATAATTACAGTTAACTCATAGAATTAAAATAGTTTTGAACAAACAGTCAAATTAAATTACTGAATTAAAAAGTTGAATTAAATTGTCGCGTTCTTCACCAAGGCTCAATTTAACCACAAGCAAGCAATTCATTTTTAAAAAATCTTTAACAACACGTCAGCATCAGACTATCTTCATGGCGAGAACAAAGTGAGTCACACAATTAACAAAAAGCTATATAAAACATTTAAGACTAATACAAGAAAATTCGGAAATTCATTCAGGTGATAAAAAGAAGATGGTGGTTCTTCACCCTTCAACATGAAATCTTGAATTACCTAAATGGCATCTAGTAAAAACAACTTTATCATACCTAAATTTGAAATCACTAAAAATCTTCTTATCCACAAATGTGCAAACTTGAGTCTTTAATTGGAACAAATAAAGATTATTTTTCTCTGCATGAGCTATTCAAGCATGTAGGAATTTACCTGCAGCACACGAACGGCCTCGGCTAACATGGGCGCCAGACAACGAGTGGTGTAAAACCCTGGACCGTCCTGTAGAAATATACATATAGTCACTCACTGATGCCTGATGAATGCTGAAAACATGTAACAGAACGTGTTCTTACCCCCACCACTATGATGACCTTCCCCTGTTTAAGCCCCATGGCCACAGCAGATGCTGTTGTGTCTTTGGAGGTTTTATCTGTGGTGATGATTTCTAGCAGTTGCATTTTATCCACCGGAGAGAAATAGTGCATCCCGATCACCTACATAACACACATGTAAGTCAGCATAAAGACTTTTGCAATAAATCACTCCTTCAGTACTGACTAATAACAATCAAACCCAATTAAAAACCACACACACGCACCTTTTCAGGTCTCCTGCTGGCTGCTGCGATGTCTTTGATCGGCAGAGCGGATGTGTTGGTGGCAAAGATACAGTGAGGAGGAATCACCTGCACACAGGACAGGTACGGTCAGAAGTGTATATGACTAGAAACTTACCAGCACAGCTGTATAATCGCACTTAAACACACACAAAGCTGAACTTACAGCCTCAACCTCCTTCACCACTTTATGTTTGATTGACAGGTCTTCAAACACGGCTTCAATGACCATATCCACATTCTCAAAACCACGGTAGTCCAGCTGTCCTGAGAGAAAGGACATGATCCCATCTCTCTCAAACGTCGTCAGACTCTTCTTTTTTGTTTTGTCGTTAAGCCTGAGAAAGAAAAAGGTACATATTAGTACCTTAGAGAACAAATACATACCTTAAGGTACTAATATGTACCTTTTTGGAGTAAAAAAAAAAAAGGTACAAACATGTTCTTTTAAGGGTACTGCCCCAGCGACAAGCTATTGTACCCCTAAAGGTACAATTTTAAACCCTTTTTCCCCTGTGTGTACTGACAGAAAGATCACAGCACTGACATCTGGTGGCTCTCAGCTCTAATTGTTTCTTTCTATTGTCATGGAGTGCAGCGCCCTCTGCTGCCTCACACTATAATTTGCAGCTGATCCAAGTGGGTTTGAAAAACAAACTGCTGTGTATTATTTGTGTATTATATCAATCATGATTATGTAAATCTCTGTGTGTGCACTACACCAACCCTTTGTACACCTGTTGTTGACCTCTGGCAAGTCCTTCCTGTGTTGTGTCCTTCAAGATGATGGCCACACCCTTGTCTACTGTTACCTGGGCGATACCTGCTCCCATAAGCCCCGCCCCCAAGACAGCCAGCTTTCTAAAAAAAGTCAAAAGCATAATCAGTTATTACACCCATGTCCTGATGACATCATATCACCAATCCCCTCCCATCAGACATACTTCACGTCTCTCTCTGGGCGCCCAAAGTGGTTCTTTTTGCAGGCCACCTGACCATGATACAGGCCAATCAAAGCTCTGGACTCTGATGTCATCGCCAGCTTGCCGAAGTTCTAGAAAACAGACAAGAGGAGATGCATGAATCAATTATGCTTTTAAGTAAACCTGTAAAGCCTGATATATGAAATAATAGTTAGAAAATTCAATTTTTTTTTTTTTTTTTTTTTTTTTTTAAATGGAACAATTTATTGAACATTCAGACAAAATATTTTTTAAAAATCTCAATGAAATTGCATGCCTGTTTTATGTTTTGTATCATATTTGATACATCAGTCTTTCATGGCTCATATAGTTTGATATAATAAGAATATGGAGCTCATAACTGAGGAGGAAAAGCACTTTGGTTTTATTTAGAAGCCGAAACTGAGCAAAAATATGCAAAATGGTGCAGTTCCTGATATTTATGTAGCCTAAAAGTAAGGTGAAATTCTGATGCTTGTAATGTAAATCAATGAGACCTTTATAACAGTATAGCAAACTACTTACATGAAATGCATAGAAATTTATGCATAGTTTTCACTCTATATCTATACCTGTCTTAGTAAGATGATATTTAAATTCTTAGTTTTATGCATTTAAAAGCTCTGTGGCTTTTATTGTGGGGGTCAAAACATATAATGCAATACAATGATGATTGAGAGATGAACAAATAAATGCTCCTCAAAAGCCTGATGAATCATATTTTTATACTCACATCTGAACATGATTTTTCTAAAAAATATATATGGATGGATGATCAAATAAACCTAAGTTGCTTCAGTGCAGTAAGTGTTTATCTTGAAATATTACTAACAATATAAAATTGTTATTACGTTTACTTTATAAAAATCAGTAAAGATCCTGAAAGCAAAAAACATACTAAAAAAGTATAAACTATCAATCAGACAAAAGGCGGCATGTAGTAGATTGTAGTTTTTCAGCAAAGGTTTGTTCATGTTGATCATTTAGAGGCCTTTGTGTATCAAATATGATACAGTAGACTTCACAGGGTTAAACTTAGTGAAACCCTGAAATCTGATTGGATGTGGCACGTTCAGGAGGGGATGATACTGACCTGAGATTCAGCCTGATATCCAGCAGCATTTCCTTTTTCGACACCCGTCTGAACACACTAAAAACACACAAAAACTAATGAGGTCATTCATGAGCGCCTGAGCGTATGTGTGTCTGTGTATGCGTGTGTTTACCTCTATAATCTTCAGTGGTGCAGGATAAAGCCCTTTACTCTGTTTCATGACTTTACTGTGGACAGTTTTGTAGATCTGTTTCCTGACCGGTGGCAGACCCATTACAAAATCCTGCACCTCTGGAAAAAAAGATTATAAAACAATAAAAAGGTCTTTAATAAACAGACAAGTCAAGAGTCTGTCTTATCTCATCTTGACACTGATGTGTTTGTCTTACTCTGCATTAGTCCTTTCTTCTTTTCCACGGTGACTTTTTTACCAGCGAGACCTTTAGCAAAATCAACAGCCACTTCCTCCAGATACTCGATAGTCCTCTCTTCTGGACTCTTCAGTCCTGGACCTGCCACATAAAACACAAACACGTTATCAGGGTCCAGTTCTGCACCTGTGCGGCTTTTAATCTTTCCTCTGAAGTTCAATTCAAAAGCTAGTCGAGGTTTTTCCATCTTATATTTATATTTTCTTTTATTTCAACTTCAAGTAACGAAAACAGTTTTTAATTGTTTTTGTCTAGTCTGGAAAGGAAGTTAATGTTAGAGTATGTCTAGATACTATTTTGAACTTTATTATTATTTAAAAACAAAGCAAGGAAAAATCCTGTTTTCCATGATAAGAGCTCCTTGAATATATTTAACATGATTCATTTGTGATAGAGGGACTGTTTATAATATAATATAATATAATATAATATAATATAATATAATAATTGATTAAATCACCCAGAGGATCCACCAGCTGATGTACGAGCCCCATTTTTTTGGCTTTATCTGGCTTTATGTTCCTGCCGGTCAACATCATATCAAACGCAGCGGGAAGGCCGACCTAAGACACACAAACATCATTATGAAACATAGTACCCTTCAGAGTAAGGAAGCGTCTACATATCCCTGTTCATCTCAGCGGTTAGGGAGCGTCAGTAAACTCCTCACCATTTTGGGCAGCCTCTGAGTCCCTCCAGCCCCGGGCAGCAGTCCCAGCATCACCTCTGGGGTGCCCAGAATCGTCTTCTTACTCTTAGTGGCCAGGCGGTACTGACATGCAATGGCAAACTGAAAGAACAAGAGAAATGAGAACCATGGGTGAATTTAAAGGAAGGTTTATCGTCTCGTATAAAATTAAAGTCTGCATGTATCATATTGCACTGTTCTGTATTAAGCCTGTTCACACCAAGAGCGATAAATATAAAGATAACTATAACGGTAAGTATATTAGCATCCACACCAGCGATATCGTTCTGTTTATAATAAGCATACAGTTACCAAAATTTATTCAGACACCCACCTTTAACATTTCAGTTATTATTACAGTTTATTCATTTTATTCACTATAGTTTAAAAAAAAATGATCTCAGAGTTAAACTGTGTCAGAAAAAAATCATCTTAATTATGTCAGATAACACTTGAGCAAAACACGATCAGGTCAAAGTGTCTGAATAATTTTTGGTCCCAAATTTTTATAAATTTTACTGAAGAATTTTTGGGTATAATATGTCACAGTTTACTTTATTTTGCTATCCTCACTTACATAAATGAACTATAGTGTTCTGCACCCACTAGTAAAAATATATCATATATCAAAAATATTAAAAAATGTCTGAATAATTTTTGGTTTGACTATTTATTTCATATAGTTGCTAAGGCAACATTTCTAATTTTCAATATATATTTTTTTAACTTTAAATTTTACATTGAATATTTAGATTTTATTTTATTTATGCTTTATTTTAATTACCGATAAATGTTATTAGTTTTAGTTAACAATAACTAAAATCACTACTGTTCACACAGTTAGAAAGGCATCTCAAAAGTGATTTAATGACTAATTAAAAACAAACGAGAGTAAAATAATACATGTGCTGACCTCCAATCCGCCGCCCAGACAGGAGCCATTAATAGCAGCCACAATAGGGATGGGGGATTTCTCAATCTGGTCAAACATCTTCTGTCCTTCCTGTGACAGTGATGTCACTTCCTCTGCTGTGCTGCAGGCCTGAATCATACTGAAAGGCGGAGATGATGATGAATATGAGTCTCTATAAATGGTCAAGGCAATCTGCGTGTGTGAGATTGTGTGCTGTACTTGATGTCGGCTCCGGCGATGAAGCATCCTGGTTTTCTGGATATGAGGACGGCGCTCTTCACTGCTGAATTCCCCCAAATCTCATTCATCACTTCTGCCATCTCTGCCTGCATCTGCTTGGACAGAGTATTCACCTACAAAACACACAATAATTATATACAATTTCAGTTCAAAAGTTTGGAGTTTTAAATATTTCTGAAAGAAGTCTCTTCTGCTCAACAAGGCTGCATTTATTTGATGAAAAATACTGTAAAAACAGTAATATATAGTGAAATATTACTACAATTTAAAATAACTATTTTCTATTTGAATTTTCAGCATCATTACTCCAGTCTTCAGTGTCACATGATCCTTTAGAAATCATTCTAATGCTGATTTGCAGCTCAAGAAACATTTATTTATTATTATTAATGTTAAAAAAATGTTGTGCCGCTTCATATTTTTGTAGAAATCATGATACATTGTTTTTTAAAGATTCTTTTGATGAATTTAAAGTTCAAAAGAACAGCATTTATTTGAAATAGAAATCTTTTGTAAGAATATTAATTTCTTTACTGTCACTTTAGCATCCTTGCTGAATAAAAGTATTAATTTCTTTTTAAAAATCTTACCATAAACTTTTGAACAGTAAACACTTTGATAAAACTTTAAATCAATAAACACTAGCTGTGTACGAAATCGCCCCCTATACCCTCATTCACTATTTCCAACATCACTCCACTAATATAGTCCAGTTGAAGGAGTGAATGAAAATGAGTGAGTGAATTCAAACTGGCAGTTCAAGTAGAAATGAAAAGATTTATCTTGAACTCTGTCATGGAAACTAGCATGTATGAAACTTAATTAAACAATTTAATAATCAATTAAAAAGAAATGTATACCTGTATGATATTACACTGTAGCCAAATTGCACAAGCGGTTTGGAAAATGGATAGACTGATGATTTTAGCTGCTTGCATTATGGGTATTCTCTAGCCATTGAGTCTAATCGGTTGTAGACTCATTATTGTGGTGCATTGTGGGATTGAATGAGTGCCCTCGGTGATGTCCACTATGGTTTCAGACACCACTACAAATGGCTGTTTCCTCAAAGAGTGCCCTATTAAACGGGGGGCGATTTTGGACACAGCCATAGACATTGTTACACAAGAGGAATCATGGGAGAACAGAACTCACCTTTGAGTTTGGATCATTGATTCGTACCACAGCAACATTATCCTTGACTTCATAACTGACATGAGTGCGAGCTGCAGACGGAGAGACAAAAAAGTGATTAAAAAGAAAACATTGTCTCTATTCATCAATTCTGTTTTTAATAGTTACCCAGCACAGCTGATGATATGGATAGACTTCTCTGTCCATGACCTATGACCCAAAACATAAATAAACATGATCACACATGTCTAAAGTTCCACTTGAACTTTCCATGAGAAAGTTACATAGTCCACATAGAGGTCATTTTCTTTTAACAAAGCAATAATTATGAATACTGTAACGGTAAAAGACTAGTTTGTGTTTATGATTAAACTCATGATTTATTAACTTTTATTTTGTATCTTATCTAAAAAAATGCTGCTGTAAATAAAAAAACAATTCATGTTAATAAGAATGTGTTATGTACCTCTTCTTTAAGTTTTTTTGGCCCAAACAGATTATAATCAGTAATTCATTGATTATATCACAGTATAAATTGTAAGGTCAATATGTTGTATGCATTTCATTAAATTTGGGGTCTCTGTTGAAATGCTCAAGTGACACAGTGACTTGCATGCCCTTTGCATGACCTTTGCCCCAGTTCCCCCATACAACCCCACCTGTCACATTCACATGACCAAACACACACCGCGTGCAGGTACACGTGTCTGTGTGTGTCCAATCAGAGGTCAGCAGGTCATAAGAAGTTGTGTTAAAAGTTAATCATAAACTTACAACAAACATCAATATACAGTACATTACATTTTATAATTGTAATTAGCTGTAAATTTAAAAATGTTGCATGTTGAGTGTTTTAGAAGGGTAAAATTCTACATGTTCTGTATAACATAATGAGAAACGTAATTTTCCATATTTCCATATTTTTACCAGCTAAATACCATAGTTACTGTTGTTACTACACACAGATTCTTAAGACTTCCTCTGCCATTAATTTTCAAAATAGCAACACTTAAATAATAATTCCTTGATACATAAACTTTTGTAGCATATTTTGCCCCCAGTAGCCAAAACTTCCAATTATCCATCAATGTAAAAAAATTTAATAAATAAATAATAATGCAAATAACAGATAACATATTTTACATTCCTTAAAGGAGCATCTGTATTAATTTTTTTCATTGATTTTACAGTCACAACTGTAAACACAGTTGGATGCTAAGCTGTCACGCCCCGTATTACAATTAATTTTATATTACTAATTATGTATATATAATTATAATTTAAAATGTTTTTACTTCACACCATTATTACTATAATTATATTTGCTGAACTGTGACCCACTGACCTGTACTGTAAAAACTAGGTGAAAGTTCATTAATGCAGGTCACCACATTCAACTTCTCTTAAACTCACTTAAAAGCGCTAGTAACAGATATACAAGTACAATATAATGTATATATGCAATAATTACATAAGCGTTTATGAATATAAGTTTGTCACCTGTGACAGTTTTCACGGCTGTACAGCAGCCCCGCGCCAACAGCAGTCTCACGCTCGCCATCCTTCTCAAAACGACGTCACCGTGAGCGCGCGTGTACGCACTGACAAGCGCGAGCCCCTGCAGCCGCCATTTAGGCTGCCAATTTAGCGCCTTTAAATAAAACCATATCACCCCCCGTTTGGTGCATATAATTACGTTTTATATTTATTTATTTGTGTATATTGATGTCAAAAAAATGTCGCTTTAAAAAAAAAAAAAAGTAAGTAAGTATTCGCGGGATTTTTCTCCTGCTCAGGCAGTGATTCGGGTTGCCAGGTTGACGAGGGGTCCTGAGGCTCGTGCACTGCTGTAGTCATTAGACAGACGAGAGACATCAAACATCGCACTCTCTCCACATTTACAACAGTAGCAGGTAAAAATATAATTTATGTACTTATATTACAACACACATTGTGTTTATATGATGAATCCTGATGAATATCTTAAACAGTGTTTTTAGGCATGCGGAAGAATGAATCCATGTCCTTGTTTATGTGCGTTAAAGTGTTAGTTTTATGACATTACTGTCGTTTTACTGTCATATGTGGTTATATCATGATCAGTGTTGTTATATAATGATGTCAAGATCTTAAGTAGCTGTTTAAATGTTTAATGCGGTTGTGTATGTGTCCTTGTACAGTCTACTGACAGAAATAGGTGAAGGGTCACACACTCTCTCTCCCACAAACACACTCACCAGATCAGTGTGAGACATATATTACTATGTATGTCTGGTTACTATACATACATGATTACTAACACATACTTAAAACACATAATGTAAAGGAATAGCAGCTCAGAGAGCAACACTTGTCTCAAATGTCTGAAAGTCATTGCATTGATGCAAAATATCAAAGCAAGTGCCATTTATTTGAATGAAAGATAGCACAGGCAAAGGGTTTTCAATCAAAAAGTATCAAATTATACTACAAAATGTAATTTTGAACATGAAGACCGGTTTTGTGGTTATTGGAGCATGTTGATAGTTAATGTGACCTGTAGTTCCTCTGCTAGGAAACATTCATACATTCACTAAAAATCACCAAAACACCAGCTGATTCAAAGATATTGAGACTTAGGAAAAGTGAGAGTTAATAAAGATATTCTGCAGCATTTGAGTGCAAATGTCACTTATTTTGATATTTTCAATATTTATTTTTATTATTTTAAGTGTCCAAATACTTTTAAAGGCCACTATATTAAATATCTCGTAGATCAAAAGCTGTGTTTTAGCATTGTGAGCTAAGTTGATCGTAGAGAACATTGATGACAATGGTCTTCACAATCATCTTGGGCTCACAAAACTTTTGTGAAACACAGCCAAGGTTAGTGTAAATTATAAATACATTTTATTAGTGGTTCAAGGGATCACAAAACTCACGGATCGGATCATTTTTCAGATCAGCACAAAAAACAAAACAACAACAACAACAAAATTGGGGGGTGACTTTGCATTTATTACTTAGCCCGCTTTAACTACTCTGATACCACAGCATAAACTACTAGCCTAACTAATACATTATTAAAGGCAAGTGAACAGACTGTAAAAAGAACAAATATTGTACACCAATTACAAGCATGGATAAATACAACATAAAGTTACAAATATAGTGTATATATAATATATACAAGTATAAGTTCTAACTGTAGTATTAATTTTCATGTACAGAAATGTAATAATTAAATGTAAAATGACACTGTTCACTGTATAAATTTAATATAGATTAATCTTTGGTTAAAGCTGTGTTTTGTTGTTTGATTTACATGACAGACAACAGCAGGTATTTATAGGTTGCTGTCACTTTAAGAGTAAGACCCCGTGCACGCACACATCCGATAGATACACATCCAAATTCTCATCTCGTTCAATTAAGCTCTGCGCGCGAGCCTTGTATGTATGTGCGTCTGTGCGCACAGATAACAGCGTGGCGTGCGATACCGAATTAAATCCCCCTTTTGCCTCTTCTTGCCCTGGAATAGTTTTATATCTATATATTGTTTAAACTAGAAAGACAAAACACGTGCAAATGATAATCTTTCACTCTGTTGCGGTTAAACTTGCAATTGATCCGCGAATCACATGCGTGCCGAACCGTGGGGCATGGTCCGTACGGATCATGAATCAACAACGATCCGTTTAACCACTACATTTTATTATACAACACTTACATCACTGTGTGATAACAGTACATTCAGTAGGATAATAAAACATTCATTTGTTATGCTTAACTCAGTTCTGTCAAGTTTTATTTTCGTTGGTATTTATTGAATTTATGAATGAGAAATAAAATTGTTGAATTTTAGTTTGCTTTGAACTATTACTATTGAATTCATACCTTTGCCTCAAGTCTTCCAGATAATCAAAGATGGCATCTATGTTGTTGACTTCACTGAGGAGCAGTCCATTGACATCTATGCAGACTGCCCAGTTCGGTAAGACATCCTAGGTCTTCAGAGCTAATGAACACTTCACATTATGCAGATTACTGAACATTTAACATGTCATCACTCATTAGAACTGTTTCTCTCCAGCTGCTCGTTCTCTCAGCACATCTGTCCATCTGCAAGCTCAAGGTAACGTGTAATGCTGACCAGCTACAATCTATTTTGCTATGTTCTATAAGGTCCTCATAAAACTAAATGAAATACATTTAATATTACATTAGAATAAAAAAAGAAAAATGCACGTTCCTTAAAATATTTTTGTTGTTCTTTTCTCTGTCTTTTATAACTAAATAGCAAAGAGCAAGAAGACTCTGGCCAAACCAGGAGTGAAGAACATTGTTCTGGTGGATGGTGTCCGAACCCCCTTCCTCCTGTCTGGCACCACGTAAGACATGGCCTGACAAGTTGCACAAAGTGCTTAAGTGAAATTCGAATCCGGCTTTGTGAACTGAAACAAAAACAATCACACAATCATTTATAAAGAGGAGAAAGGAGAAATAGAGCAGCCTTGTTTATTGATAATGGATAATTGGATACATCTGATCTTTGGGCACGTTAACTGTCAAACATTTTGTTCGCCCGAAATCTTTTTCTAATTTTTTTTAAGATGACTGGTAAAGAAGATGATTTGTTGGATTTCCCTAAATAGAAAAAATGGAAAAATAAGAACTAATTTATGCATTTGTCGGAAATTAACATTTGCTTTAATGCATTTGGTAGGCACTTTCATTCAAAGTGACTTATATTGCATCTAAGGTATAGATTTGATCAGTTCATGCATTTTAGATTCAAACCCATGACCTTTGTGATACTAGCGCTGTGTTCTGCTGTTTCAGGACTGAAATATTGTTTGAATTATGTTGAAGTATTTTTACTGAAGTGTTTGCAGTGATACACTGGACTTGCTTTAATATGTCACTTCAGCTTGTGTTATTAATACAGAGACTAAGCATTGGATTTTTTGGGTGTTAGTAACTAGATTTTAATTTTCTAAAAGAAATACCAAGCAGCAAACATTTAAGAAAACAGGAAATTTTCAAACGTTTAAGGTTACAAAATTATATGGCACGCAATTTAACTACAAACTACAAATTAATGTTTCAGACTGAATTAAAGGCATTGTAGGGTAGGCCATTTTTTTTATAAACACTTTTTGTTATTCTGGTTGAAACTCTCTTAAATAATAATAGATAATAGAAGTGGTCTAAATATTAAAAATGTACATATATCTTCTGTGGAAGTCTCAGGACCCAAAAATGTTCGGCCCGAATGCAATATATATTTCCATACCTCCGCGCACCTGCTCGCACGGACATCACATGTCATCAGTGCGTTCTGTAAAGCTGTAGACAGACGTCAGTCACTGAGCGCCACAAACAAACAGCGGCCGCCTTCTACATTTCCTCCTGAACTAAAACAACAAGCTTATGCCGTGTTCACGCCATGTTGTAACCATAATTAAAAGATGGCAACCCGGAGCTGTTCACATCCTCAGACTCAGATTATACGTTTTTATGTCAACCTATCAACGCCGAAATGAATCTGCAGCAGTCAGGTGGTACAAGTAAGAGCTCTGTAAGTTGTTCACATTCATTATTATTGTAATGTTATGTGCTTTGAGACATGATGTAATTTAAAGCTGCACTATATAACTTTTTTTGTGTTCAAATTTTACAAAATGTATATAATAAGCAAGTACATCATGAATCCATTTTCCAAACCGTGTTTTTGGCTTATCCTGAATCACTATAGTACACCTATAATAAGTGTTTATATTCAGACTATTTTAGACCGGTCTGGTCGGCACCGCTGCGGAGTAGTCCAGTAGGAAGCTACAGCTACAATATTCTTCTGCAAGACACATGCAGTTTTGTTTATTAACCGCAAGAGCGCCAAAAGTCCCATGTGTTGCTTTAATGCCGTCTCTCGTCTCGTGACACTTTGCAGACTCTGCTATGAGAGTTCATGTGTTTCGAAGGAGTCGTGGTTTTGTAGAGCGCTCTGAAGGGAATGTTTTAGGAATATCAATGCAGTGCTGCCTTGCAAAAAACTGTGAAATCATTCTTTGTGTCTCTCTGCTCTCTCTGTTGTTAGATATGCTGATCTGATGCCCCATGATCTGGCCAGAGCAGCATTACAGTACGCCACCACACACATACACTAAAAAGATTCACTCATTACTCTAACGTTCAGGACTAACTGTCTGTGTTTTTCTTCAGGGGTCTTCTGAACAGAACCGGTCTCCCTAAAGATGCTGTTGATTATATTGTCTATGGAACAGTTATTCAGGAAGTGAAGACCAGTAATGTGGCCAGAGAGGTCAGTCTGTCCTCTAGTCTGTGATGATTTCTAAAATAGAATTTGGATGTTGAAGCTATTTTTAGTTTGTCTGGTCTGTGTTTATTGGTTGGCTGCTGAGAAACATGCTATTAGACTGACCAATGAGAGGTTGAACATCTGTACAGAGATTTCATCTTACTGCAATGACAGTGTTTGTATATTGGGTACAGAATTAACATTTTGCCACACCTGTCTATCAGTTTGATTCAGTGCAAGAGCTTTATTTATCCATTAGGAACAAAAACTGTTTTCAACATTGATAATAATCAGAAATGTTTCTTGAGCAGGAAATCAGCATATTAGAATGATTTCTGAAGGATCATGTGACACTGAAGACTGGAGTAATGATGCTGAAAATTCACAGGAATAAATTACATTTTTAAGTATATTGAAATAGAAAAACGTTATTTTAAATTGTAATGATATTTCAGAATATTACTGTTTTTACTGTATTTTTGATTAAATAAATGCAGCCTTGGTGAGCAGAAGAGACCTTCTTTTTTTTATGTTTTCAAACTAATTTGAAGTAATGCATATATAATATGTTAATTTGAAATTAAATTTTGATTGTTTTCTTGTAGGCGGCACTTGGCGCTGGATTCTCAGATAAGACTCCTGCTCACACGGTGACTATGGCGTGTATTTCTTCCAACCAAGCAATGACTACAGGTACTGAACACACACATTTTGTGATGATAGCAGATATTGAATGCATGTAACTCACATTTACAAACACATCACTCTAAACAACCAATGATCACATAGTATGCATGAACAGATTCAAATTGAATTAAACTTTAACATTCTACAGCAGAGGCAACTTAACTGTTGATTGTTGATTTGTTTTCTAGCTGCTGGTTTGATTGCTGCCGGTCAGTGTGATGCCGTAGTCGCTGGTGGGGTCGAGTTCATGTCTGACGTTCCGATTCGCCACAGCCGGAGGATGCGGAAAACAATGCTGTCACTCAACAAAGCAAAGACCCTCGGGGCTCGACTCTCTCTGCTGGGCTCCATCCGCCTCGCTCACCTCGCACCTGAGGTACTACATTACCCATAATACACCTCACATATTACCTCCAGTGCACCTCAATTTGATTATCATTAGAGATGCGCCGATCGACCAGCCAGGGTCCAGAATCAGCCAGTTTTCCGCATGTTCTGCCCAGACTGGTGATTTCCTAGCCGGTCCGTTTTGTTGCCAACAGCGCAGGCAATAATGTCACAGCCACACTCACACTCATAGCCACATGTAAACATGTCGTTGGCTTAGAAGTTCTTCACTGTGAGTGAAGAAAACACATAGTTCACAATTAGTAATACTTGTAAGGCCAAAGTAAACCGTGGGGAACCACCACGAAAATGTTTGGAACAACAAACCTAATTAGACACTAGTGTTGTCAAAAAATCTATATTTCAATACGTATCAATACTGAAATGTCTGAAACGGTTCCAAATACATATTTTCTGCAGTACTAATACACCGATATCAGCAACAATTTTTATATATATATATATATATATATTAAATTGCAATTATTATTGTTATTGTATATATTATTTGAATAGTATTATTAACTATTAGATAATAATACTAGAGATATTTAGCAAAAATTATACAGGAAATTGGAGGAAATAATAGGAAATTATACTGGAAATAAATTCTAAACTGCTATAAACACGTTTGCTTAAAAATTATGACATGCATGACACATTACTGATTGTTTGTAATTCTCAACCCATTCTGACTGGTTCTACATAGACTATCACAAGTCTGATAGATCTGCCCTTTGGAAATCCTGAGCCATACACTGATGATTATGATTTCAGTGTGATCATTGCTAAACTGGAGTTTTTGACAGCAGTGTTTTTATGGCCATGTGTTTCTCTTAATTTCAGTTTAATGTGCATTAAGAAGAAAATTCAGTCAATAAAGAGAGTCTGGCTCAGAATAGCCACAGCAGTGTCAGTCTCAATTAGCTATAATTAGTCATATCACATATGTAAATCTTGATCATTTCGATAGATTTTGTGATTAACGCATTCAGAGCACATGTTTATACAGGAGCATAATTGATCACATTTAATATGGTATGTAGTTCACTCATATAAACTAGATAATTAGATTTTGTTTTTGTTTTAATTGTTCTAAATAATACATTTCATTAAGATAGAGGTGCCCAAATTTTTAACTACAAAGGGCTAAATATCAAACTTGATTGAGGGCCATGGAACAAAAAGAAAGCTGAGTTGTATCAAACAATATTATATTAAAATGTAATTTTTTTTCACTTATGTTCTCTACATTTCAATGCAGAAATAAAACCATAAATGTAAAATCTGTTTTATAAAATCTAATCTATCACTACATCTATATTTCAGTTTTTTTTAGTCTGTTTAAATACAGTCCATATGGTATAGTTGAGGTTCCTTCCTTAAAAGCTCTTAAATGTCTGTCTCTCTGTATGTGTTTAGCTGCCGGCAGTAGCCGAGTTCTCCACAGCCGAGACAATGGGTCACTCCGCGGACCGTCTGGCGGCTGCATTTGGTGTGACGCGTTTAGAGCAGGATGAGTTTGCGTTGCGGTCTCACATGCTCGCAAAGAAAGCTCAAGACAGCGGGCTGCTCAGTGATGTCATCAACTTCAAAGTGCCAGGTGAACAATTAACACAATTACAACAGCACTGGCCACTTCATTTCAGTTTCTGAGTAAAATTAGCTTTGTTTTGTTTTTGTTGGTAATTAATATTAATAATTCAGTTTGCAGGCAATTTGTGAAAGTGCAATAAGCATTTGGACAGAAATAACAAGACTTTTTATTGACAAGTGCGTTGCATAAGTTTGATTTGAACAGTTTAGATTGATGTTGAAATGTTGTGATGATGTGTTTTATCACAGGGAAGGATATTGTGTCTAAAGATAACGGGATCCGTCCTTCCACCATGGAACAGATGGCCAAACTGAAACCCGCCTTCATCAAGCCTCACGGCACCGTGACGGCCGCAAACTCCTCTTTCCTGGTCAGTTTATCTGAGATAATGCTGGTTTATCCAGTTTGTTTTTATCCCTTTTGTTTTAAGGATCATCTGTCAGATTTGTCACTCAAATATGAACTTTCTCTGCTTGTGTGTTTTCACTCAGACTGACGGTGCATCTGCAGTTTTGATCATGTCAGAGGAGAAAGCTCTTGCTATGGGTTACAAGCCTAAAGCGTATCTCAGGTACAAAAACAAAAATAATGCCTTACATTAAAAAACTATCAACACTGACATCATCTGTATTTTCCTAAACAATTTAGCTGATCTATGCAAATGTACCCATGAATCATGGGTATTTATTGAACTACATTCATTGAATTTTAAGCCGCTCGTTCTGAAATGCTATCTGAAAACCAAATGCATGTATTTAGAAATGTGTGTAAAAGTGTAGAATTTTTTATTCTTTTAGGGGAAATTAACCATAAAACTTTTGGAAAAAGATGCAATTTACCTTCAAGTAAATGTAATTATTTGAATTTTCTGGTTAATCAAGCTTGTGTTTTTCTGAAGCTGTTCATGTTGTGGAATGATCAGTGTTTATAGTGTCCCATTACAGCAGACAGACATCACATGCTCATCTCTACAGCGCACAGCGGCTTGTGGTTCTGATGTTGATATTACTGTATGTCTGTGTTTTTACCTTCAGAGATTTTGTGTACGTGTCTCAAGACCCAAAAGACCAGCTGCTTCTTGGGTGAGTTCCTGCTTCTTTTCTTCTCTCCTCTGTCTTTCTCTTTCAGGCCTGTGAGGTTTTGTGCTCTGGGTTTTGTTATTGTTGTTGTTGGGTTGGGTTGTGGTGCGTGAGTTTGTGACTGACATTCATTCAGTCTGCAGAAAAATGAGACTCTCTTGTATAGATTGCTATTTAAAGTTTTATGTAGGTTTACAAATTTTACGAATATTTTGTTTTAAATGTTTATTTCCTTTATTTATATATATATATATATATATATATATATATATGATTTAATTTAATTAGTCATTCTTAATTTAGACATGCTAATAATCAGTTTGGCAAGTATATTTTACAAATATTGACACTTTTTTTGACTTTCAGTTCTACTTTGGTTCTCACACAACATGTTAAACGCTTCAGTAATTTATTCAATGTATTGCTTGCATAAATTAGTTAGCTTTTTACATGCAATACTGTTCAAAAGTTTGGGGTCGTAAGATTTTTAAAAAATGTTTTTGAAAGAAGTCTCTTCTGCTCACCAAGGCTTTATTCATTTGACCAAAAATATAGTAAAGACAGTAACATTATGAAATATTATTACAATTTAAAATAACTGTTTTCTTTCTGAATTTATTTTTAAATGTAATTGATTTCTGTGATCAAAGCTGAATGTTCAGCATCATTACTCCAGTCTTCAGTGTCACATGATGCTTCAGAAATCATTCTAATATGATTATTTGCTGCTCAAGAAACATTTCCGATTATCAATGTTGAAAACAGTTGCTGCTGCTATGCTTAATATCTTTTTGGAAACCAAGAAACATTTATTTTTTCAGGATGAATTTAAAGTTCAAAAAGCAGATTATGGTGTCAAAAAGCCTAAATAAAACTTAATTAATTTGGTTCTGCATATTGATTATGAAAAGTAATAATCTGTGTCAACATCATTCAGTCTCTAATATTAAGTGAGATTTAAATACAGTATGTAAATGTGATGTTTTTTTCCTGTGTGGTGATTTTTTTATTTTTATTTTTTTTTTTAATATAAATATCTCTGTTTCTATCTCTTCCTCTCATCTCACACACTCATGTCTTTGTTGTTGTCTTTCTCAGGCCGACCTACAGCACTCCAAAGGTCCTGGAGAGGAGCGGTCTGACTTTGGACGACATCGATGTGTTTGAGTTTCATGAAGCTTTTGCCGTGAGCTTCACCTTCCAGTTTTCCATTGATACTGCTTGAAATATCCTGTGCAGTTCTAAAGACCCTTACTTGACATTTCCAGATTTAAATCTGTTGAAACCAATGCTGCTTGCATGTGTATAATAAGTACATAAGTTTGAGTGCACCTGTTGTGATCTGGCAGAATTTTGGGGGAAACTTTTCTGCACAGAATCTGCACTTAAACAGTTATTAGTGAGTGCGTGTGTGAATGGCGTTCAAGGTAAATTTTACTGTTTTTTTTCAGGGTCAGATCATGGCAAATCTGAAGGCAATGGACTCTGACTGGTTCGCTCAGACATATATGGGCAGAAAATCTAAGGTAGGCATGTGTGTGTGTGTGTCACATTAGGTGGTGGAAAAAGTGCTTAAATATTGTCCCATAGGTTGTGCATCCAAAGCCCAAGAGGACTTGATTCATGAACTATCACCGTTGTGCCCTTGAGCGGGACACTAAACCTCAGGATACTCCAGGGGGATTTGAGCAGTAATAAATGTACTAGATGTCACATTGCGTGAGAAGGCATCAGATGAATAAAGAATAATTATAGAAACCAGGGGCCTCATTTATAAAGACGTGCGTGTAATAATCTTAAATGCGAATGTATGACATTTTCAGAAACGTTCCTATAAACGATTTATAAAACGTCCGTATACACAAAAATGTTCCTCAATGCATCTCTCTTTATGAATCGCAGTTCATTTTAAATTCAAGCGCAATGTGTAGAAGCGCATCAGCTCCTCCAGAACGCCCACAAATGTCTCTATGGTTCAGAAGAAGTATGGCACTCATCATCAATGGGCAAGAAAATCAAAGCGCGCTCTAAAAAACCTATGTGAGGTATGTGGCCTGGTTCCTGTACATTATTTTCAAGAAATCATTCATATAAATGGATTTATTTCAGTGTTGTAATTATTAAAAAGCAGTTCATATTATGCTTATTTTTGTATGCCAAAAGGTTTGTAGGCATGCTCGTACACGAGAACATTTTTTACGTCAGTTTCTGCCTTTATAAATCCCGATTTGTTACTCACTTTTGACATAGTATAAAATCTATTTAGGTATTTAGGATCAAATCCGATCATATGTGCGTTTTATAAATGAGGCTTTTTCATTTGCCATGCAAATGCAGGTTGCTAAAGATGATGTTCGACTCAAAATTGGTTGGAAATCTTGCGTCCTTCTTTTGATGAGCAATAGTAATGTTGATGGTATTGATGATAATGAAAACTCATGGTCACTGTTTCTCTGTTTTCTCAGGTCGGCGTCCCTCCAATGGAGAAGTTTAACACATGGGGAGGTTCTCTGTCTCTCGGGCATCCATTTGCAGCCACCGGCTGTAGACTGGTGACCACAGTAGCTCACCGACTGCAGAAGGAGGGCGGTCAGTATGGCTTGGTGGCAGCGTGTGCCGCTGGAGGACAGGTGTGTGACACGATCACTTCTACAATGTACTGTACACATTTGCACATGTGTGGAAATATCCTCATAACATTTTCTTATGTGTGTTGCAGGGTCATGCTATGGTGATTGAAGCTTATCCTCAGTAATCTGCATACTTCCACTCTGTACATGCACACAAATAGTTTCTGTAAATACTAATGTGCCATAATGCCTTGAAAGGAAATGTTTCAGAAAGTTATCTGGAGGTTTTTCATTTGAAATGATGCTTTTGACGTGGATGTAAATGTTAACGTAGCTTTATTTGAGAACACGTTGAGGATAAGATCAGATAAATAAGATATTTTTGCATGCTAAATATAGCACTTAAAACCAGGCCAGTTAGATTAGGACATTACGTAAGAAGGCTACAATTCACATTTGATTTTGAAAGGGGTGATATGGAATCTAGAATTCTAGATTTTTTTTTTTTTGGTCCTAATTCTAAGCATTCTAAACTCCAGATGAAGATCATTTTATCTGTCAAGTTTAGCAGCTGGATCTCATAGCTGTTTGATTGTTTCATACGGCAATATTAGCAGATCAATTGTCAGTTTATGGCGTTTAGCTCTTAAGGAATGGATTGTAAGAAGGACTGATTCTAGATCAGCCATAAAGACACTGGTTACGCACTTAAATACAGATGTGCCTCAGATTCAAGCAGGTGAAAGTGGAGAACTATTATCGCTTTCTCCCTTTTCTATCAGTTTGTACAAATAAACATCATTTGAAATCGTCAGTTATGTTCATGTTTTCATGTATTTCATGTTACGTTCTATAAGATGTGTGTGTGTTGTCATTGTCAATTCATGGGTCATTCCACATAATGGGCTTTTTCATGTCATTTTATTAAAAAATTTAAAATTTATACAAAAATATAAAATATTTTAAGTATTAATATAATGTGTATGTGTGTGTGTGTGTGTGTGTGTGTGTGTATATATATATATATATATATATATATATATATATATATATTACACATTACATTACATTACATTAATACTTAAAATATTTCAAACATTTAAAAAATTTATATTAATGTTAAAAAGACTTCAGGGGGATGTTGTGTCAGCAAGGTGTTTCAACCCAACATAAATAACCCTTATTAAAATGTACAATTCCTTAAACATTATATATATATATAAATAATGTTTAAGGAATTGTACATTTTAATAAGGGTTATTTATAATTTATGATGGGTGAAACGCCTTGGGGACACAACATCCCCCTGAAGTCTTTTTAATACAGTTAGTTTTGGGAATTATTCCCTTGTAATTTGGCTAATAATCATATAACTGAATATATATTACATTAGTTTTATATAATGCTAAACAGCTCATGTTCTTGTTCCACTTTTGTAGCATTTTTGTAATAAATAAAAAATTAATTATCATATGTAAAATAATATTTGGTAATGTTATTGTAATGAAACTTATATTCTAGAGATAATAACATAGCCCTCAGTCATATGAAGAATAAAGGCGCTCTAACGACTGATTGCCTGATATTGACGCAGCGTTACGTCACGTGCAGCGCAAGTTTTGCGCACATTCATAAGCGGAGCGCTGTTTACCGAGTGTGTAATTGTATTCATATGCACCCAGAGGATCATCCTACTGCGCCGTGAATCCCTTGGTGTGTAAATACGAGCGTTTCAACTCCTCAGAAGATGAACTACAAATATCGCCGTTGGACTGAAGCGCACCGGCGTCAAGATCCCATATGAACGAAGAAAAAAAAAAAAATTCCTCACAACCGCGCGACGTGGATCCGTTTCATCCCGCCCCCATCACGACACAAGTTGTTTTCCTTAAAATTGCTCGTTTGTCATCATTTCACATTCCGTAAAACGTCGGCTTCATTAAATTATTTTTAAACGAATTAATTCCAATATTTTTCCAAACAAGCGTCACGCCTCTAGCCTACTTCTATATTTGCGTATTAATGTTGTTATTTGTGCAGAAAAGTTTTTTGGAGCGCTTCAGAGATTTTGAACAGGAGTGAGGTGGAGAGAAAAATGTTTTTATCCAGATACAAAACGGAGTAAAATGTAAATAGCGGTTGCGTGTCGGTTTTTTGTTTTAACCTTCAAACGTCGTGAACCCGCGAGACGGGCGCCGCAGCGCGCGCTTTGATCAGCCGCGCGCCTTTTATGCCGTTTGACTGGAGAATGCGCGCGGTGCTGTCGGTACAAATCTGCCTCACACTCCTCACCCCGTCAAACGGAGAGATGGAAGTGAAAGAGAGGGAGAGAGAGAGACAGGTGGAGGGAGACACTTTAATCTCGTCCTTCTGCTCGCGCTCGCACCTGCAGAACCTCTCGCGCGCGCTTTAAAGAGGAGAGCGTGCGGCCCCCGCGCGGCTCCACGAGTTTAACGCGCCCGGTTACCGGCTGCCGCTGCGAGGCCATAATGACAAACACAAGCTGTGAAGAGACTATTATAACATTTTAAAAGCCTGCCTCCTGCTCAGGCTCCTGGGAACCGAAGGTAATTGTTTATATAGGATAAATCTGTATTCTAAACTTCGTTTAGGGGGGGATTTCCCTTTAGTAAACAGGCTGAAAATATGAAGGGAAATTGTTAAGCGCACGTGTTGATTTTGTAGTTTCACGACTCACTTTCTCAATAATATTTTGTTAGCATTTGTTTTGGGAGAGTTTCCCTAAGAAATTACCATGATTTTCTGTCAGGTAACTTAGGGTAAATTCAGAATACCATGATAAATGAATACGGTAGGCCTTCAATACCATATCATCTGCTACCATTTTTTATCAGTTTTGTAAGTTTTCTTATTGGTAGGGCCAACATTTTTCATCTGTAAAACTCATTTTATAGACCAACATATATTCACAGCCTGGCTGCAGTGTGTGAATTATTCATTGACCTTTGACCCTTCAAAGTAATATTTAAAGGGTTAGTTCACCCCAAAAATGAAAATAATGTAATTTATTACTCACTCTCATGTCGTTCCACACCCCTAAGACCTTTGTTCATCTTTGGAACACAAACTAAGATATTTAACTTCTCAAGATCCAGAAAGGTACTCAAAACATATTTAAAACAGTTCATGTGACTACAGTGGTTCTACCTTAATATTATAAAGCGACGAGAATACTTTTTGTGTGCCAAAAAACAAAATAACTATCACTATCTAGTGATGGCTGATTTCAAAACACTGCTTCAGAGCTTTACGAATCTTTTGTTTTGAATCAGTGATTCGGATCGCGTATCAAACTGCCAAAGTGCTGAAATTGCATGACTTTGGCGCTCTGAACAACTGATTCGAAACAAAAGATTTGCAAAGCTTTTTGTCGCTTTATAATATTAAGGTAGAACCACTGTACTTGCATGAGCTGTTTTAAATATGTTTTTAGTACCTTTCTGGATCTTGAGAAGTTCGGTGACGTTGCTGTCAATAGAGGCCTCACTGAGCCATCAGATTTCATCAAAAATATCTTAATTTGTGTTCCGAAGATGAACGAATGTCTTGCGGGTGTAGAACGACATGAGGGTGAGTAATAAATGACACAGTTTTCATTTTTGGGTGAACTAACCCTTTAAGTGATTTTTCCCTTCTTTGCCCTTTGGCGCCTCTAGCACAAATCGCTAACCGTCAACCACATCATTAAAATTTTTTGCTATAGTGAAATATTTATTTATTTAATTTACATCTTATACTAATTCTAACGGAAAGAACTCACACAGTCGCTTGCTATTGTAACCTCCTCGCAAACATTTTTTTGCAAGCATGTATTTAGCTAACTTTTTTGGTTACTGAAACATCTGAAAACTGTTAAAATGCATACTATGTATGTGTATGTATGTACAAAGCTGCTTAATTGTAACACCCCCCCCAACTTTTGACTTTCTTTGCAGGGATTCAAGTCTTAATTGGATGGGTCTTTGGTTCAACAAAACCGGTTAGTGTGAACTCAGATCAGTTTATCTTACAATCAGTTTTTTTGTACACTTAAATGAGGGTAGGAATCCAAGATCAGCGCTTTCTCACTCACTCCCTCACTTTCTCTCACTTTTCTCTCATTTATATCTTATATATATATCTGTGGCACCTTCAGCTGTAATGTGTGTACCATGAGCGACAACACTTATATTTCAGCAGCTATTATCCTATATTTCTGTCTGTGATTTGACCAAAAACCTAAAGTTTTGTGTGCGTCCACGCTGTTTTTCAGTTGTTTTCCTATGTGGACATGCGCTAGATGGATGTCTTTGACCATTTTTTCCCTTTTCGTGTTGTAAAATGTGTTAAACATTTGGGTCTAGAGACATTCGTTCTGCTCAGGTGTACCGTTTTTCTCACGGATCGTTTGATCTGAAGCATATCAAGTCTTATTGAAATGCTAGTTACATGAATTCTAAACATAGGAGAAAATTAAAACAACTAAAACAAGTTTAATTTTTAACAACTTTTTAGGGTTGTTTTTGAAAAAAAAAAAAAAAAAAAGGTTTCTCTGCATACCCTTAGATGAAATCCTGCAGGCGTCGCTGTTCTCTATTACTACAAAATCAGTTCCTTGTCTACATATTTATCGCAATCAGGCCATAAAAGCCCATAATTCTCCGTCAGACATGAGGCCTAAATCATACTGCATTTTTCCCACAGACCTGGCACACCAATCTTTACATATCCTCTGCCCCTTGCTTATTCTTTTTTTTTTTCTTTTTTTGGCTAATTGGTTAGGATGTCAGATACACAGTCTGAGCTACATTTAGATTTTGATATTCTTTCCAAATCTGCACAGAAAATGCATAAAATTTCGACATATTCCGTCTGACTCTGTTCATATTTCACCTATAAGCAACACTAGGCTCAACCAGAATGCTGATGAAGTTTTGCAAAGCATTTACTGGTATAATATTAATGTTATTTATACCAGTTTTTCCGAGGTTGTAAAGTCTTATGTGTCTCAAGCACATTTATTTGTGGTTGATGTGCTATTCATTAAAAAAAAAAAAAATGCAACAGATTTCCATCTCCTTCTGTTCAAATTTCACATATAAACAACTAGGCTCAATCAGAACTTCTTAGTCGTTAAACATCATTGCCTAGTTTTGCCGTCTCTGAAAACATTTACTTTTCATGTTAATATTATTAATACCAATTCCGCTGAGGTTGTAAAGTCTGTGACATGTACTGTGTGATTTATTGTTTTGACCGTGCATTTTATACAGAAGTAGTTTTATATATTTGACATATTGCTGTGTTTTGTGTATTGTTTCGTTTTGCTTTTACTATGGAACTTCCTGTCTTTGGCATGTTTGCCTTAAACACCCCAGAGAGGGAATAAATGATTTTTTTCTCCCCGACTCTAATTTGTAAATTGCATCGATCACGGCTGGCAGGAGATATGCCGGTGGATTCATACGGAGCGAAGGATTTATTTCATTTTTAACAGGACACTGACACAATTCTCATTACCGGACAAAAATCATTAGCAGCTCCACAGCTACATTCAGACAAATCGAGTAACTGTTAATTTTTCCGCCAAGGAGCCACGGGATCTGTGTGTGTGTGTGAGAGAGAGAGAGAGAGAGAGAGAGAGAGAGAGAGAGAGATAGTGAAGGGGGGTTGGATCTGGTGCACAAAAAAATATAATAAATTAAAATGGACGACATGAATTGAGCGCCGAATGTCAAACACTGTCAACAAGATGGCTCTCTGTCACGGGGAGAATTTGAGACATTAACAGCTTCTGTCATTCTGCTGACAAAATGGTAGCAGAGATTTCCCAGGGTGCCGAGATGACTGCTGGCGTTTGTCAACAAGCCGCTGTCAGCGCAGAGAGAGAGAAAGAGCGAGCGCGAGAGAGAGAAGGCATACACAGTGTCACTGACAGCTACCACACCAACATCCCATGAGTCCTCGCCACCCAGAAAGAGAGGGAGAACAAGTGTGTGAGGGGAGAAAGACAAGAACGGATGGAGGAGAAGAGGGAGAAATGGATGGATGGATAGATAGAAGGACGGGTGCAGGTCTCTGGTGCACCTTTCATATAAAATTGCAGGAGGAAAATGAGCTGTCACTCCAATTCCCAGGATGCTTTGCTGTTTAGCATAAGTGCGCTGTGTGGGCTGCTGTCGGACAGACTGACTCAGAGAGATAATTAACTAAAGCTGCAGTTTTCCTCCTCTCCTCTCCCTCCCTCCGCCAGACGCCTTCTCCAGCGCTCATCTGCATTTTTGCCAGAGGCGAGCGGTTAGCACAGGAGCCGGGTGGAGAGAGGGTAAGAAGCCAATTAGTCAGGTGGATGGATGAATGATTGACAGCAGGCTGCTACCTGAGTCCCACTCTACATTAATGCTGCTGTGCTCGGCTCGGCCTCAAACGCGCACCAGTTCTTGTGTATGTGTGTGTATGCGCAGGCCCGGTGTCGCACGCCATGCCGAGATGATCCTGCGCCCCGGCGGCTTTGTGCGCTTCCCGTCCTGTCTGTCTTGCTCTCATCTAAACCCTTTGTGGCAAGTCCGAGTCTTCTTTTGTACCTTCCCCTCTCCCCTCCACCCTCAACGGAGTGCAAACCGACGTTTCGGCTACTTTAAGCGTTTCCCCGGATCTGTTTGTAGGCATCGTTTAGGATGCTGATGGCTGTATAACAATCACGTGAGTGTATGGTACGCTCCTGTGATCTCACACAAACAACTGTGACCATCTCTCAACAGTTGATGCTGATTCTTTAATGGGTCGGATTTACTCTTTTGGTCTGAATTCAATCCTGGTGTGAGCATAAACTTTTACTGAACCGCAGATGTCCTGCAGCGGTGTACTGACAGCATGAAGATCGGTATGATATGATAAATCACATTGTGTCTCATGCTCCACCCTTCCTCGAGATCATTTCAACCACATTTGAATCAGACGACTCCAGCATGATGCCAAGTCCTGATCCAGAGGTCTTTGTCTGTAGGAATTGCCACAAATGAAGTCTGTTCAATAGGTTGTACTGTGTTAAAGGATTAGTTCACTTCAGAATTAAAATTCCCTGATAATTTACTCACCCCATGTCATCCAAGATGTTTAAGTCTTTCTTTCTTCAGTCAAAAAGGTGTCAAATTAAAGGTGTGGTAAGTAGATTTTGAACAACGCTGTTGGACATTGTTGATATTTGAAATCAACCCAAACAAACCTACCCCTCTCTTCATTGTTCCGCCTCCAAAATTCACTCTCCAGTCCTAACCACCCTGCTCCGAGTCGCTCTCGAACCCCGGGCCGATCGCTGCTAGCATGCGAGACGATTGCACTAACAATGACGCTAAACACTGTTTAACTGCAAAATTCTCACTATCTGGCCACTGTTACACACGCAATGCGAGTGGATGTCTGTTTCCATTTTTTTTTTTTTTTTCACGTGCAACAAAATGCTTCACAAAAAATAAAGCGCATTTGATGAACGAATGACAAGGAAGCACAAAAAAGTAACGTACAATACACAGGAGTAAATACAAAGTGTTCCTTGTTAGTTGCAAACAGCACAGCAGCTCCAGACAATCAATGACACTCAAACCCAGTGTTACTGACATGTGAAGTGGAATCAAAGCAGCCTCCTCATCTGTTTTCAGGCCTTCCTGCTTAGCTCTCTCCAGCGCTGGAAAGCTTTTCTAATATAAACACGGGTCCTAAAGCGCTTGCCCATTCATAAACCTTAATTGCAGTGATATTCTTTTGAGCTCTTTTGTATTGTCCCATTTCTTGTTCTGCAGGTTTTTTTTTCTTTTTTTTTTCTTATTTTCAAATCTTCCTCTTGCTCCTTCTCTCCTCGACCGTCATACGCCCCCTAATGCTGAATTCTACTGAATCCACCTTTAAGGTTTTTGAGGAAAACATTGCAGGATTTTTCTCCATATAGTGGACTTCAACAGTTACCAACGGGTTGAAGGTCCAAATTGCCGTTTCAGTGCAGCTTCAAAGGGCTCTACACGATCCCAGATGAGGAATAAAGGTCTTGTCTAGCGAAACGATTGGTCGTTAATTAATAAAATGTATATACTTTTTACCCACAAATGCTCAACTTGCACTAGGTCTGCGATGCGCCACACATTTCGTAATCACGTTTGAAAGGTCACGTGATGTAGGCAGAAGTACAAGTGTTTGGGATCGTGCAGAGCCCTTTGAAGCTGCACTGAAACTGACATTTGGACCTTCAACCCATTGGTAGCCGTTCAAGTCCACTATATGCAGAAAAATCCTGGAATGTTTTCCTCAAAAACCTTAATTTTTTTTTCGACTGAAGAAAGAAAGACATAAACATCTGGGATGACATGGGGGTGAGAAAATTATCAGGAAATTTTAATCCTGAAGTGGACTAATCCTTTAAGGTCCTACGGCACATGTCATTTTTGTTTTTCAGAGCTGTATTTTCAACTAATCTGTTAGTCATGGGATTGATTGCTCATCCAGACTGAAAAGCAATCAATCCAACTGAGCTCAATCCGAATTAACATTTGATCAGATTGGAAGGGGTGATGTAGACCTAAAATAATCAGAACATTAGGAAAGATTTAAGCAGGTAAACACTTGAATCCAACTATTCTTGCAATCACCGTATAATGCGTATGTTTACATACATTTTACATCTTACAAATGTGCGTATGTTTATTTATGTATTACATCTTACATATTTGCTGGAAAAGCTCTTCTGACATATTTGGCAGCTTTATAAATTTGTTTTGGAATAAATGCACATGTAAATACAATATTTGAAATGGATTGCAAAGTTTAGGGTTCATACAAACAACTTTATATGTGAAATCAGTTTGGATTAATTTGGATGAAAATTATGTAAACATGCCTACTGTTAGAACAGCTGAATGATTGACACCAAAATATAACAGTACAGTCCATTGAGCAGACTGTAGACCCCTTGTATTTATTCATATCAAATTAAATATGGTGTCTTCCTGAAACTTGATTTGTAACCCTAGTCTGATGGATGCACAGAAACAATTGCACTTAAAAGTATTAGGATTTAATGTTGGCTGTCAATTGATTCAAATATTTAATCATGTTTAATTTCGTAATTTTGTCATTTTTAATTTAATGCATGCATTAAGATCCAAGAAACAGGCCCATTAGCTGCGACAATTTTATCTAATTTACTTAATGTAACTACAATTAATTATATATATATATATATATATAGTAAGCAGCATTTAAAAAAGCATAGAAAATGCAAACACGGAGCTCAATGCAAAGGTGCATGATTATATTCACAATAGAAAATAGAAAAAGTGACTTTAGTTCTGTTAAACACGCATCTAGATTTTATTTATAAATAAGAAACCTGTATAAAAGCATTTTCTTTGATTTAATAATAAATGGGTGACTTTTGTGCGTGGGTGTATGTACTGTTCAGTTGCAGTCAGCTCTGAATAATCATGGATCGGTTATAGTATGAAATTGATTAAATGCATTAATGAAGTCAATATTAAATCAATTGTACGTGTGTGCTGTCAAAGTGTTTAACTTTGACAGCACTAGTTAACAGTGTTACATAATGTACACCATGTCTTCAAAACAAGAAATTTCTTTTTAAGCATCCCTTCCAAATGTGAAGTTTCACACACAGAAAGAGGCAATTACTTCAAAAGAGCATTTTTGCTGAGCACAGTGAAGCATGTCAGCAGAACTGACAGAGCGCAGGTCCGTGTGAGGTCTGGTTCAAAATGGCTGTCAGAAAGGGAGACCCAGCATTTAGTGTCTGTTTATAGACGTTAAGCTAGTGAACGGAGGGAGGAGTGCGGATACTACACCTTAAGGGCATTTTTCCCTCTGGCATTTTACTGGCTGTGGCGTCATACTGCTAGCAGCATCAAAACACCGGCAGCCTTTCTGAGCTGACAAGATGAAGGGAACATTGAGAGGGCCGGTGTGTTTGGTGAGAGAGCATCACCAGCACAGGAGATACTCAAAGCTGCAATACTGCGCTGGGCTACTGGCAGACAGATGGGCCATCGACAGACTTCGAAGCTCGGAAAAATCTTTTTATGTGTATTTTGACTGTCAATTTTTAGAGGTAGGATTCAGATTTGAATAAACGAAGTGATAAATGAAGTGCTTTGGTAGGAGGGAGAGAAATACAAACTAAGCCTGAGTGTACACACTTAGAATTTAAAGGTTCATTGGGGTTCTATATAGAACTCTAGGGTTCTTTACTCAGTTTTAAAAAACCCTTTATGCCAAAAAACGTTTTCTATAAGGAGAAATGTCATAAATGATTGCATAATACTTTCATGTTTAATGGGTTATTTCAGTTTTTTTCTAGTGATAGATTCTTTACAAGCTGTTTAATTAATACCATTTTGTCAAAAAATAAATTAAAACTAAATCCATTAAATGATCCCATTATGAGAACTTCTAAAAGGTTCCATAAGCTGTATAAAGCACCTAACAGAACATATAGCACCTTTTCTTCAAAGGCCCTGTTTACACCTGGTATTAAGATCTGTTTTGGTCGATCGGATCACAAATAGACGAGTCAGACACATACCCGTTTACACCTGGTGTTTAATCTGTCTCTTTTGTCCACTTTCAACCACTTCTGTCCTGATTTCTTCGAAGGGAGGGTCTATGCGCGGTAAATGTATGGATTTTGTATCCATTCAATCTAATGGACAAAATAAGCTCTAGCAATATACATATGAACGCGCACAGAGAGCTTTCGTTACTGCTTTGACAGCCGCAAGAACACGCCGAATGCTGTGAGTGCGTGTGTTAGAAATCAGGAATGGTGAGAGAACATTGTGCTTGGTACGTTTTTCATCTTCAAACCAAACTTGGGTCTTGCCAAAAGTTTAAATCCTGTCTGGCTAGTGCGCTTCCCATAATGTTTATGCATTAGGTCAGTAGGTGGAGAGTAGGCAGTCTTTAGTGGCTGTTCAAACACATTTGACCACATGAGCGTGTACATTACGAAAGCAGTATGGTCGAATGTGTTTCCGACTACCTCTGGAAGTGGTCAAAAGTGGACAAGCTCAAAACGTTTTAGACCCCGTTTACACCTGTATTTAGTTAGCGTCGTCCACTTGTGATCCGATTGACCAAAATGCATCTTAATACCAGGTGTAAAGAGTGTCCCAAAAAGACCGTTTATAGACGGTCTGGTTTATGCTGCAAACAAAAATGGCAAGAGCTTTCTCAAAATGCTAAGGGCCAATCTGACTTCACATCATTTCCAGCATTCAGCTGCACAGGTTTTTATCAGTCCACCAGAAAACAAAGTCAAGTTCCCAGGCTACTCCAGGGGTTAGTAACTGGTTAATATTTACATTATTTAGTTGTTTATTATAGAAATTCATTATTTCCAAATATAGAAAGTCATGTATTCCAATCTATCTCTTGCAGTGTGAAGAAACAAGCCAAGTGGAAAGTGCTGCACATTTGAGCTGAAAGGTATGGTTTGGTCTGTTTTACTTGATGTATTTTGCTTTCAGAACAAACCTTTTTATAAGAGTGAAAGTTGGAGAAATTAAGAAAACTTGCTGATAGATTTAGCTATTTTTAAAAAAAGACAAACAGAAAGTTATGTTTGTTTTTTTTATGCACAAATAAGGCTAAAAAAGCAACAACTGCTTTTTTTTATTTCACCAGTCAGTTGAATAAAATATGCTAAAAGAAGACTCAGTTCACTGACAAGGTGATAAGAGACTGAATTTTCTTTTTTTATTATTTTACCTGTAATATAATCTGCAAAACAAGATCTGCTCCAGACATACGCATGTTTAGATGTAGGTTTCCACAGGCTTCTCTTATCATGTTGTCACCGAATACCTTGATTCCACCCTCTTATTAGAGCTTATTTTATTCATTGTGAAAAATGCATAACAATGTTTAGGCATGTTTCCCTTTTTAAAAACATCCAAATCTGTTGGAAAGTTCAGTCATTTTTACATATAAATGAATGGCTTAATATGGTAACAGGATTCCCTTCAGCAAGGATGCATTAAAGTAATCAAAAGTGGCAGTAAAGACATTTTTAATGTTACAAAATTCGGCTTTGAATCACAGGAATAAATTACTTTTTAATATATAGCCAGACAGAAAACAGTTATTTTAAATTGTAATAATATTTCATAATATTACAATTTTTACTGTATTTTCTAGCAAATCAATGCAGCCTTGGTGAGCAGAAGAGACTTCTTTGTCTCTGCTCAAGAAGCATTTCTATTATCAGTTGTGCTGCTTAAATTTTTTGTCGAAACCATGATGCATTTTTGATCAATGGAAATTTCAAAAGTATTTGAAACAGAAATATTTTCTAACATTATAAATGTCTTTATTGTTCACTTTAATACATCTTTGCTAAAAATAAGAGTATTGATTTCTCTAATTTCTTACTGACCCCAACCTTTAGAATGGTAGTGTAAATATTTTTTTCTTTAATTCAGCATTTTCAATTCAGTTTTAGTTGTGCATGTATATTTTACATTTAGTGTTAAAGTTTGTTTTTGTCACCCTAAATTGAGATCTAATTTATTGAGATTAATTATTATTATCTAAAACATCCCCTTAAGGATCCCATATTTACCTATTTTTCCAAAAAAGATTCAGCGTTGTTAATCACTAAAGATTGAGTGGTTGATCAGGGCATTTTCAATGACCAATTCCTAAGCTTTAACATTTGGTCTCCAGATCTTGAATATTTTATTACATCTTAAAGGGTTAGTTCACCCAAAAATTTAATTTGTCATTAATTACTCACCCTCATGCCGTTCCACACCTGCAAGATCTTTGGAACACAAATTAAGATATTTTGATGAAAAAATAACAACTTTATTCAACAAATTCATCTCTCAAAGTCTTTCTCATAGGCAGTTGATGCGGTGTTTCTGTGTTTATGTCCGAACACTGGCTCAGTATTGGCCGAGTCCTGCGTCAGCATCACATGTACAGCGTTAATGGCAAAACATTTAATTTTAGAGTGAACTAACCCTTTAACTACTGAAACTATGAGTAGCTTGTGGCCTGGCAAACTAGTTTCAGGCTTTTTTCCATATTTGGTTCAGTGTTGATTACACCCCCTGTCCCTGTTGTACTTCTGAGTACCACCGTGAATACTAGTACAAGCTTTTTAACTAGGTAACCCCTCAGGACGAGAATATGTCAGTGTCGCTGTTTTATTCATGTTTCTCAGCTTTGGATTTACCACCAGAACATTACACACACTTGCATTTTTCGTTGCAAGAAGGCAATTCATTTGACATGCAGCTTTCAGAAATGCCTTATTATAGTAAAATATTATTTTAATTATTTTTTTGTGTTTGACCTGGAGCATGCAATAAAGTAATAGTGGTGCATTTTCACAATTAAAGATGGACTGAATTTAAACCATCTGTAAACTATACCAGAGTTCAACAGTTTTTGCAAGTTCAGAAAACCGTTTTCACATCAAACCAAACCCGAAGCCTGTATCTAAAGCTCTAGTGTGAAATCGCCCTCAAAGTAGCTTCCCCAGCACTGCTTGAGATGATTTTGTGTGTGAATTGCCAGTTGGTTGTGGTTTATGTTGTACATATAGTATCTGTCAGTAAATGGGAGTTTGAGCCCCGGTGAAAAAGATACAGTCACAAGAGCTGAGAGCTGTGAAAGCCTCCGTCGGGACACACGCACGCACATACACACACTGCGCTGGGACACGGACACCTGCTCAATAACGAGGGAAAGGGAGGAGAGGATGGAGCGATGGTGGATAGACTAAATCCTTTTTTCCATCATTACCTCAGTCCCGGCCCAGCGATGGCTTCTCTTCAGAACACTCTCTGCCTTCTGCTCGTTTAATTAGTCTCAGAGCTGCGCTCTCTCTCTCTCTCTCTCACACACACACACTTTAGCTCTCAAATACACTTCTCGATCACTCCTGTAACCTTGCCGTACTCTGTTAACTCAAAACCCTTCCTATGTTCCCCACATTTTCTCAATTTTTCTGTCTTCCTTTAGAAGTCACATTATACAGTGGGATCCAAACTTCTGAGACCAAGTTGGAAATGGGGGATTTTTTTTTTTAATTCAAACCTGGAAATGAACAGATTTAGGATTTTGGAAGATTTTAAACAAAGTAAAGTTATGAAAAAAAGTAAGATTGTCTACTATTCTAGATATAAAATGTATGTAAATGAGTGTCATTGATCATGTGACTCTTTGTAGAGATGGTCAGATGTGTATCATCTATCTATTGCTCCATCCATCTATCTATCTATCTGTCTATCTATCCATCTATTGCTCCATTCATCCCTCTACCTACCTACCTATCGCTCCATCCATCTATCTACCTATCGCTCCATCCATCCATCTATCTATCTATCTATTGCTCCATCCATCCATCTACCTACCTATCGCTCCATCCATCCATCCATCCATCCATCTACCTATCTATCGCTCCATCCATCTGTCTATCCATCTATTGCTCCATCCATCTACCTACCTACCTATCGCTCCATCCATCCATCTATCTAGCTGTCCATCCATCCATCTATCTACCTATCGCTCCATCCATCCATATATCTATCTATCTATCTATCTATCTATCTATCTATCTATCTATCTATCTATCCATCTATTGCTCCATCCATCCACCTACCTACCTATCGCTCCATCCATCCATCTACCTATCGCTCCATCCATCTGTCTATCCATCTATTGCTCCATCCATCCATCCATCCATCCACCTACCTACCTATCGCTCCATCCATCCATCTACCTATCGCTCCATCCATCTATCCATCTATCGCTCCATCCATCTGTCTATCCATCTATTGCTCCATCCATCCATCTACCTACCTACCTATCGCTCCATCCATCCATCTTACTGTCCATCCATCCATCTACCTATCTATCGCTCCATCCATCTATCTATCGCTCCATCCATCCATCCACCTACCTACCATCGCTCCATCTATCTATCTATCTATCTATCTATCTATCTATCTATCTATCTATCTATCTATCTATCTATCCATCCATCTACCTATCGCTCCATCCATCCTCCCTCAAAGTATTTTTCTAGCATGTTTTACAAAAAATGATCATATACATACAAGAATCATTACACACACACACAAAAAAACAGTGACAGAAAATAATTGTGCCAGTAGTAGTTTTGCGAATAATTAAAACGTTCTCTTTCTCTCTGCGTGTGACCCTGTGGTTCTGACCCGTCCGTACCCTCTATTGAGACGGTTCTCTTCAGCCAGAGTGTCTTCTGCTTCGGGCCTTCTGACCGCTCACCCCTCATCGCCCAGCCTACACCTCACCATCTCTCGAGTTCATCCCTCCATCCGCTGTCGTTGCTCTTCACAGTCTTTGTTTTCTCGCTGTCAGAAATGAATAATTTTGAAAGTGTTTTGAGCTGTTTTGAATATCTGATGTGTTTAGCATATTATTAGTGCCTGGCACACAGAGCAAGTGCAGAATGTGAATTTAAATGAGTTTAAAATCTGATCTGAGATCCTGTTTACTGTCGAGCTAAAACATTTAGTGCCTGTGTTCGCTCCGGCACTGCGAGGAAAGTTTGGGTAAATTGTTTAATGTGCAGGGCTGGAGGGAAAAGATCGCGAGCAGAGCGAAAAGCAAACAGAGAGACAGAGCTGCACTCCTTCAGTCTGTCTGTCTCTCCTCTCTGTTCTCTGCGTCTGAAAGAGACACGCTGGTGTGATAGAGTTCACGCTGACAGCCTGACACCACTCATCTGTCTCCTGAGAGTCAATCATTCCAGACAGGTACCATTACTCAAACACACACACACACACACACCAGCCAGAACATGCACGAGAACACACACCAAACAGGAAAGTCACTCTTTAGCATCTCTCACAATCGAAACAACATACATGTGTTACACACAACTCTTTTAAACACAGAAATGTAGAAACGCACATGTATAAATGATCAAATTACATATCTGACACATCTCAGATGTAAATACTGTTCATGATGTTCACAAATTCATGAACACACTATTTTATCAAATTAATCTTTTTAAAGTGGAAACAGTTTTCAACAGTGCTGTACACACCAGGAACAATATCCATATGGTATGATTTTATTATTTTTATTATTGTGCATCTTTGTTGTAGTTGTTAAAGATCCATGATCGGGTCAGATCAGTTTTCTTTATATAACACTTTATACAATACAAATTGCTTTACAATTACAACTTTACAGTAAATATCAGTATAAGCAAATGTGCTTGTCCACTATTACTAGTTATTATAGTTATGTTGCATTGTGGGAGTTTTGGGCAGTTTCGCGCCCTTGAAGGCACCACAAGAAGGATGTTTCTTGAAGAGTGAGTAACTGAATCACTTCTCACAAAGGGCCCTTTCACTTTTTTAAGGGAGCTATCATTTTGAGTTTTTTTTGTGTCGTTTATGATGACATGATCCTGTGGTGCATTCTTGTGATTCAATTTGAAGAAATTTATATTAGAGATGTTACCTGGGATTTAAACCCAACAGGAAATGTTTTTTTACCATGCGCCACAAGCACAGTAGACACAGTACACAATATATTTGAATTAAAGATATGTACAGTCAATATTGATGCGAATGTACTTGCTACAACAATCCTAACAGCTGATTTTGAATTTCTTTGCTACATTATCAAGGTAGCATCCCAAAACAAGGTGTTGTGCCTTCACGTATGGTGTTCAGACATATGCCCATAGGGCATGACAGAAATGAGTAGGGCATAGTTATGTTCTCCTCCTGATGTTCATTTTCCCTGTATGGTGTAATTTAGCATGAATGACTTGCATTGACCAGTAAGCTTAATGTGAATTAATATAAGAGTATAAGATTTCAAAATGTTTGTAATTTTATTTAACAAAATATTTTTATGATAGTGTTAAATCATACCAAAATACTAGTTTTTTTTTTTTTTTTTTGTAGTAGTACAGGTAAATATGGTATTTTGGCGGGAACTATGGTAAAGGGAGAGTGATAAGTTCTCAGCAGATGTCGCTGTTGCCACAGCAATACTAACCGGCTGCGCGCGGCGCGCTCTTTACCTCCACATTCATTAACTTATTTACCAGTTGTGCTAGTGGACTTTCAGTTAAAGTGACTACACATACGTTCTGAACGGTAGAAACGGCATCAATGCTGCGTCCGCGGGCTTCGCGCCACCCTGAGCTTCACCAGGCCTCACCTGTCTCGAGCCCTCGCGCGCTCTTCTAACCCGGAAGCTGGGCGAGTTTAATTTTATCAGAGCTGCCGCTCGCGCCAGCAGGGGGCGTTACGAGCACACTGTGATCAAACCAACTTGGCTCCAACAAAAAGTACTGTGGTACAATGGTATTCTTTTAAGTAGATTTAGAGTACCATGTACTTTAACATACTTTTTATGGTTATAGCTTACCCTGATACAAATCCATAGCATTGCATTGTTTTTGATGACATCTTTTTTTGTGTGTGTTTGTCTTGTTCTGTACTTTTTGACAGTGGCGCGATTGTAATTCCATGGTTTAAGAAACTAAAAAAACACCACATTACCTTTTATAAGGGATGATATCAGATGAAAATTCAATGCTACTTTGATAAATAGGCTACTACCTCAAATTACTCCAACAAGGTAGCTCCAAAGTACAGTAGGCCTACATGTCCAGATCCAATTGTTTCCTTTCAGTTGTTCTGTTGAATGTAGCTCCCGTTGGCATTATGATTGTTTTTGTGGATATATGGCACAGTAATCATAAAATACCACAATATTACCATGTTGCAACCTTGGGCCTCTGTTACACCTCAACGTCTTTACAATCTCCCTCTGTAGACTCTCAAGCGAGTTCAATATTCATAACTCAAAGATTTAGGTGTTAAGTATAAGCGTGCACACATTTTCCGGATTGAAATAACGAGACAAGATTCGCTTCCTGCCTCCAGGTGCAGACAAACACCTGAACATCCCGCGCGATTCATTTTAATTAAACGCATCACGATCACGTAGGCCTATATACGTGTATTTTACGAATCTTTTGTTGGCAAGTTTGAAATTCAGTGCAGTCAATTCTGTACTTGTTTGTAGAGCCGTGTTCATTAGCGCCGGAGTCAATAGCAGCTCTTAACATATCTCGACTCAGATTAAAGGTTTAGTTTAGCTTTCAAAGTCTAACGCGCGGGTCAGGACTCGCTGGCTGTCTGGATTACAAGGGTTAACAGGCGACTTAACCGAATCAACTTAGCCAGATAATGCAGAGGATTTATTTCTGCCTGATTATTCTAATATGCTTTAGATGACGACTGGTGTGAAGACTCTTGCTCTCACGCACGCGCGGCACTGGAAGACCTATAAACTTCCCTATTAGCTGCTTCAGTTAAAATGGCATTTGTGCAGTATTTTATCAGGCAGTTGACAAGTGAATTAGAGTTGGCTGTTAGCGCCGTTGAGCTTTATGACAATAGCCTTAGGGTCTCGCTAAAGATCGCTGCACCGCCCTGCTCAGCCCGCGCCGCTGCGCTCGGCGCGCTAACCGCTGACGCTCAAACCGAAGTGACATGCTGTCATAACAATAGTTTACAAAAACGTGAAGTTCTGCGTTTGGGCAGAAAAAGCCAGAGAGTTTTAACTTCTGCGTCTGTCTCTTTCCCCTCCTCCCTACCACCATCCCATTTGCGCTCTGACAGATTTGGATGTTTTGCTAATGTTCATCTGCCTCCATACATAAAATGCTAATACTGGGGTAGTCATTTGTGCGTTTGTTTGGCCAGAATGTTGCTTTCACAGAACTGTCTCCCTCTATGACTTGTTGTAGAGGTAAATATAGTGAAATATTGAACAATCCGGCTGCCCAAAAAAAATGTACGCGCACTGGAAAAAAAAAAAAAGTTTTTCCATCTCTCACCAACACACAAAATACATCAAAGAATTGTTCTTTCTTATTGGTATTCTCTGAACGCTTCTGAAGGTACTGAGGTCGCAGTGAGGTCTGTAACCCTTCTCTCTCTCTCTCTCTCTCACACACACACACACACACACACACATTCAAGACACAGTCCAAATGAATTCACACACTGTCATACACAAAGACAGACAGATGTATTGTATATTGTGAGTGTGTGTGTGTGTGTGTGTGTGTGTGTGTGTACCTGGCTGCTCTGTGAAGTCTTTAATGGGATTTTGCCTCGGGCTGTTTTATTAAGATGTTGCTTTCTGCTGCCTGTGCAGCTGACACCATTCCCCCCACCCCAACCAAACACACACTCACACACACACTCCCCCCAGACCCCACCTCCAAAAGTACACACACACACACTCATTCATCCCTCTGAAATTTCTGCCACACTGCAGTCCTTGCTCTCAGTCTGAGGCCGGCATGTTCGTATGTGAGAGTCAGGGGTCCTTATTTCTGTGTATATCGGTTTCTGAACGTTTCCTCAGACAAGATCAGTTTAACTATAAGTGTGTTAATGTGTTTTGATAGTTGAGTGTGTGTATGAACACTTGGGGGGTTCAGCTGTACTTGGGATAATCTGCATCATATTTGGCTTTATATAAAAACAACAGAAGTTAACATTCCCTTGGTTCTCATTTACATAGATATGTACGGACATTCTCAGTTGCAACAAATAATCATAAAAAAAGTTTTTAATTATAAAAGGGTTCTTCAGGGATTATAGGTTAATGTTTTGGTGATTGTGATTAGTTTTATATAATCTTTATTTAGATAGCTAAGTGTTTGTATATGCGTGTACTGTGGGGACAAATTTGCAGAATTTATAGTTAAAACCTTGATGTCCTCAAAGAAAAAAAAAAAAAACATAAAATAAATTTGATTTATGTATTTGGCAGATGGATTTATCCAAAGTGACTTACAGTGCATTCAAAGTATTTCAATGCTTACTTCAATGTTACTTGCTGTTTATTAAATTTACTAGCAAATTTCTAGGTGAAAATTAGTTTCAATGTATATATGTCCTCATTTAGTGGTTTTAATTAAGGAACTAAAACCACATTTTTCCTCCAGAAATGAGCTACAAAACACACCTGCCTTGGGGTAAAAAATATATTTATTTATTTATTGTAATTATAAAAATGGAAAAGTTACAGTGTTTGGGATCAGTTTGGGTTTAAGTGTGCGTAGTGTTCATAATTAGTTTTATATAAAAACCGAAGTCTATGATATGTCCTCATTTATATAGCTACGTCAAGAGCGTGTGTGTGTATGCTATATTTGGATACAAATTTGTTCCTAACTTCGTCAACTAAATCTGAAAAAAACAATTTTCACTCAGAAATTGCTAGTAAATTTTATAATTACAAAGAAACGACAAGTGACACAATGAATTAAACGTGACATTTTGAAGTAAAAATACTGTATTTTCTTGTAAACATACTCTATAACTTTGAAAAATATTTTTTTTACGATTATCAATTTGTGAATCTTTATTTGTAAAAATGATCCATCAATCGTTTAAAATAGCGTTCTTTTCTAAAAAATTTAATTTACGCATAGGGTTAGGTTTAGATAGCTAAGTAAATGTACTGTTTGTGTGTGTGTGTGTGTGTGTGTCTGTCCTCACATTAACTGGACTCCAAATGGGAAAAGAACCATGTATACATATGTGCATGTGTGTGGATGGCTGCAGTGTCAGGCTGATTGTGCTGTCAGGGTTCGAGATGCTCAGTGAGCTTCCTGTTTGTCTTGCTCTGGGCACCATGTTCATCTGCAGACACTGACTGAGTGCCCTGTCTCTCTGTCTCTCTCTCTTCTCTGCTGTATCCCTGAGGCCTATAGATTGTGCGGAGCAACCCACATTCAGCAGCTTAAAGACACAGAGAGAGACAGGGAGGCTGGAAAGGAAGGGATACAGCAAAGAATGACAGGAAGATGGAGGAAGAAAAGAAAAGAGTGCATAACAGGAAAAAGGGTTCGGTTAAGCTCTTTCTCTAACATACATTTACACACACACATAGGGAGTTTGCTGGACACTGATGCTTTGTGACATCACAGCACTTTGTCTGATATTTTAAATATGAGGTTGAGACCCTGGTCGGGGGCGGAGCTTCAGAACACACAAACGAGAGAGACTGTACAGCGCAATAGTAACTGCCCTTTTGTAGTAGCTTTGGCTCTGGAAGTATTTTTTGCTTTCATTTTCTCTATAGTGATTTAAAGTAATAAACCAGATCAACCATTACAAACTTTGATTTGATGCAAGAAGTATTTGAGAATCGTACACTGTAAAAAAATAAGTGTTGGTTTAACAAAAGTAAGTTACCTGGTTGCCTTTTGAAATTGAGTTCACTGAAATTAAAAATTTGAGTTAAGACAATGAAGGTGAATGGTTTAATCAACAGAAACTCAAAATATTATGTTATCTGAACTACATTAATTATGAAGTTGATTTGACAAAAGAAAAAAAATTCTTATAACAAATCATGAATTTTTTAGTGTGAAAACATACTTGAAGATGCAATCAACTACTTGTCCCATATAAGCACTGCGATTGAGTTGAAAATTACAGTAATTATAAAAACAATGTTTGCAATTATATTTTATATTACTCTACACTAAAATTATGTCTTTTTAATTATAAAATTAACTATTTTAGTTAACATTAACTAAGAATGAACAATACTTCTACACCATTTATTAATCTTAGTTTGTTAATCTCAGCATTTACTAATACGTTATGAAAATCAAGTTGTATTTGTTAACATTAGTTAATGAACTGAACATGAACAATGAATGACTATTTTTTATTAACTAACATTAACAAAGATTAATAAATACAGTAACAAATGTATTGCTCATGGTTAGTTCATATACTAATGTTAACAAATGAGACCTTATTGTAAAGTGTTACAGTAAATGGCTTAATAAACAAATTAAATCATGTCTTAATGAAAATATTAAAATGTGTAAGTGCAGAATATTTCTTAATTTATTTTATTTTAATTTAAAATATATAAGCGAGTCAAATCTAATTGAAAAAGGAGAAATATGCCGAGAGGATTATTAGTTAGTTAATATTAGTTAGTTAGTTAGTATTCAAGTTAGTTAGATTTCTCTGGGTGAAGGTTGGTAGTTTGCTCCACCAGGGGAAAGTTTGTGCAAAGTAAAAATATCAGTAGCTCAGTGTAAAAACAATAGAAGTCAATGAAAAAACAAAAAAACAAATGTGTGTTTGTGATGCAGTAATTCACCAGGGAGAGATTGACTGACAGACTGAGGGGCAGGACTTGGACTGACTGACAGTCATTAAGAGCAATTAGCAATTAATACAGAAGTTGCTAATCCCTGAAACAGCCGCAGTAATGAGCGTATGACAGCACACACACGCACACACAGAGAGTGACTGGTGGAGACTCGTCAGAGGAAGAAACATCAGTCAGTATCGATTGTGCTTTAATTTCTGCAGTCAGCCTTAGGCCTCAATCACACGCCACATTTACAACTAAAGACAAGCAAACACGCTACATTTACATAGGAGCTTAGCACAAACACACACTCATGTAGTCTGTCAAACTTTGTATTATGATTATTAAGTCTATTAATTTTTTTTGTGTGTGTGTGTATTAAACTGCCAACATTTTTTTTTTCCAGAATTCCTTGATGAATGAAATTTTAAACAGCATTTATTTAAAATAAATCTTTTTCTTTTTTAGATTTAAATTCTTTTAAAAAATCTTACAGACCCCCAAGTTTTTGGACAATAGTTTAATATAATAACTGTATTTATTGTATATATTTTACCATGATGCATACCTATTGTATATGTATATGTATCGTTCAAATGTTTGGGGTCAGATCTTTTTTGAGAGAAATTAATTATTTTATTTAGCAAGGATACGTTAAATTGATCAAAAGTGACAGTAAAGACATTTATAATGTTACAAAAGATTTTAATTTCAAATAAATGCTGTTCTTTGAGATTCTTTCATATTCTATTCATCAAAGGATCCTGAAAAAAAATTCCACAAAAATATGAAGCAGCACAACTGTTTTCAACATTGATATTAATCAGAAATTAAATAATCATCATATCAGATTGATTTCTGAGGGATCATGTGACACTGAAGACTGGAGTAATGATGCTGAACATTCAGCTTTGATCACAGGAATAAATTACATTTTACAATATATTCACATAGAAATCGGCTATTTTAAATAATAATATTTCACAATATTAGTGAATATTGCTGAGCTTAAGAGACTTTCAAAAACAGAACAAATCTTGAACTGTATTGTGTGTACATATATATATATATATATATATATACACACACACACACACATATATATCTATATACATACATAACTATTTCTGCTATATAAAGATATGTCTCAAATAGCATGAGTAGTACTATATGCTTAGACAGTCTCTCTCTATCGCTTTTTCTGTGTCTTTGTCTTCCACTTTGCCTTTCTGCTAGTTTCTGTCAGGAAGGTGAGAGCGAAACAGAGGGACGAGAGGAAGAGATGATTACAGCGACGTAACTTTGGAGCAAAAGGACAGCAAGAGACGTTTCTGAAGCATTGAAGGAGATACGCGAGCAAGAGAGGGGAGAGGATGCGAAGGGTCGATTTATCTTACGCTGACAGGAGCGGCTTCAAACGATGACCTTGAGGACTAATGAGAGTAAATGAGTGAAATATTTTTTCACTTTTAAAAAAGTGAAACTATAATCAAATGGAAGCCTGAAAGATGGACTAATGAGCTTCAGCGATGATGAAAGCATGCGAGAGAGAGAGAGAGAGAGAACGATACGGACTGAACGAGAGAGAGAGAGGTAGTCATTTGGCAGAGCCTGCAGTGTCAGGCCCTCACTCCTGCCATCTCATTAGCTGACCTGACGACTGCCTGATTAGAATACGTTTGATGAAAATTTCAAGGATTTTTTTTTCACCCCACTCAACATTCAACATTTTTGGTGATTTAATAAATATTGCACAACTTTTTTTTTGAGACACAGAAACTGGGAGGTAATTAATTAAGATTAAAGCCGTCTGGACCAAGTTGATTTACCTTCATTATTCGCCCTGAAATCAACAAATATATTTAAAACGCAGAGACAGCAATGGACAAATGTTCAGATGCACACATCGCTTTTCATGAGAAACTTGTTGAGCACACAAGTCACATACTTGCATGTCAGATGTTATTTCACTCAACACAAGCTGAATTTGTACCCTTCAAAAATTAATTTAACATCTTATTGCAAGCTGTCCAGTTTGTTCCAGATGCTTCGTTCTTTGGTGTTTAATGCTGGGTTTACAAAACTGTTCTCTGTGCATTAGCACCACCAAATGACTAAATGCTCAAATATTATTTGTTTACAATTGAAGCGAACATCTTGCTCAAGTGGATTTGATATTTTATGGCATTGTGATTTTGGGATGGTGACCACGAGGAATTTTGTTTTCGATGCTCTTTTCAGTGAGGTAAAGACACTGTGCTTGTAAAAAAAAAAAAAAAAAAATATTTTCATTCATTTCATGATTAAAAAAATCCTATAGAATTAACTAAAATGTTTTCTCTCTCTCTCTCTCTCTCTCTCTCTCTCTCTCTTTCAGATATTTCCACTTTGCCAAAAACTTCAGGCTCCCCTGGACCATCGGGATTGGTCTGTTATTGTGGTAATTAATTTATCCACCTTTAAGCAGCAAAGTAAACAATACACACACACACACATTTTATATATATATATATATATATATATATATATATATATATATATATATATATATATATAATGTGTGTGTGTGTGTATTGTTTACTTTGCTGCTTAAAGGTGGATAAAATTCAACGTCAAATACATTTTTTAACAGTCACTTGTCGCCACCTAGTGGTGAAACAATGTAATCGATAAATTGTAATGTTTTCAGTAATCAAAACAATGTAATCGTTTTCAGCGCCAAGTTTCTTTCAAAAGCTGATTTGCTTTACTTTGATCGATAACATAGATATTAGTGTTTTATCCTAACTATAAACTTTTATCTCAGTACTTCTGTGATAATTTAAATATTTGTAACACAGAATACTGTGTGTGATACTGTGTGGTTGAAAACACTGTTTGTGCAGCTGTTAATACCGACATGACAGCTGCTCTCTAAAGACGAACTTTGAAGTAGATCAACTGTAAGACGTAAGGAAACCATGAAACTGCCACACTGACTAGCTGATGTGTAATTTTTTATTCACAGCACTCATTTTCATGTGTTTGTGTGTTTTGATTTCACGTGGCAATTGTGCACCTGAACTCCACAGCAGCTTGTTTGCGTGTCATTTGTAGTGCATCTGTTTGTGATCCAGGGACGGACATTTGTTTACATTTTAATGCATTTAAGTGAAACTATATCAATAGTTATATCAAACATTTTTTCTATCGTTATTGATTAAGATGTACCGTCAATAAATATCGATACCGTTTTATCGCCCAGGCCTAAGTACACCCCTCACATTTTTGTAAATATTTTATTATATCTTTTCATGTGACAACACTGAAGAAATGACACTTTGCTACAATGTAAAGTAGTGAGTGTACAGCTTGTATAACAGTGTAAATTTGCTGTCCCCTCAAAATAACTCAACACACAGCCATTATTGTCTAAACCGCTGGCCACAAAAGTGAGTACACCCCTAAGTGAAAATGTCCAAATTGGGCCCAAAGTGTCAAAATTTTGTGTGGCCACCATTATTTTCCAGCACTGCCTTAACCCTCTTGGGCATGGAGTTCACCAGAGCTTCACAGGTTGCCACTGGAGTCCTCTTCCACTCCTCTATGACAACATCACAGAACTGGTGGATGTTAGAGACCTTGCGCTCCTCCACCTTCTGTTTGAGGATGCCCCACAGATGCTTAATAGGGTATAGTCCATCACCTTTACCCTCAGCTTCTTTAGGCAGTGGTCGTCTTGGAGGTGTGTTTGGGGTTGTTATCATGTTGGAATACTGCCCTGCAGCCCAGTCTCTGAAGGAAGGGGAACCAAATAAGTTTATCATGGTCTCATCAGACCACAGGACATCATCAGTTCCAGTAATCCATGTCCTTAGTCTGCTTGTCTTCAGCAAACTGTGGGCTTTCTTGTGCATCATCTTTAGAAGAGGCTTCCTTCTGGGACGACAGCCATTTCCCAAACACAACCTCTGGATATGACGCTGAGCATGTGCACTCAACTTCTTTGGTCGACCATGGCGAGGCCTGTTCTGAGTGGAACCTGTCCTGTTAAACCGCTGTATGTTCTTGGCCACCGTGCTGCAGCTCAGTTTCTTATAGCCTATGCCATCTTTATGTAGAGCAACAATTATTTTTCTCAGATCCTCAGAGAGTTCTTTGCCATGAGGTGCCATGTTGAACTTCCAGTGACCAGTATAAGAGAATGAGAGCGATAACACCAAATTTAACACACCTGCTCCCCATTCACACCTGAGACCTTGTAACACTAACGAGTCACATGACACCGGGGAGAGAAAATGGCTAATTGGGCCCAATTTGGACATTTTCACTTAGGGGTGTACTCACTTTTGTGGCCAGCGGTTTAGACATTAATGGCTGTGTTGTTGAGTTATTTTGAGGGGACAGCAAATTTACACTGTTATACAAGCTGTACACTCACTACTTTACATTGTAGCAAAGTGTCATTTCTTCAGTGTTGTCACATGAAAAGATATAATAATGTGAGGGGCGTACTCACTTCTGTGAGATACTGTGTGTGTGTGTGTATATGTATATATATATATACACACACACACACACTACTGTTCAAAATTTTGGGGTCATTAAGAAATTAGTACATTTTACAAATTATTACTTTTGTTCAGCAAGGATGCATAAATTGGTCAAAAGTGACATTTATAATGTTAACAATATTTTTATTTCAAATACATTTCATAATAATATTTTTTTTCCTTGAGCAGCAAATCAGCATATTACAATGATTTCTGAAGGATCATATAACACTGAAGACTGAGATAGATAGAAAGATAGATAGATAGATATAGATTTGCATACATTATTATGTTAACTTTAAACTTTCAACTAAAGTTTTATTCAGACTGTTTTATCCAGGTAATGTAGAGTGCTGTTGAAAAACAACCCTGAAAACCCCAGGTTAGTCACCTAATTTTTCTTCTTTATTGTGGAAGTGTGTCTTTTTTATGTTAAAATAGCGGTACCATGGTACAGTACAGTACAGTACGATACGCAATCTCAGTTTCAATTGTTGTAAAGGTACCAAAATACCGAACCGTACCACTTTTTTGGGACCCTTCTGTTGGGATACCTAGAACAGTAGTCTGGTACCTCAAGGGTGGAGCTAGACTCACTGCAGAAAGTTGATTGGTTGACAGAGAATCGTCACTTGTGCGTGCTACAAGGGGAATGACAACACAAGGTGCGCCATTTTTTTAAATATACAGTTAAAACACAATACTGTTGCAACACAGACAGCCACATGCTGAGAAGCAAGAACAAGATCCGCTGTATGTCCTCCATTGTTTACTGTGTTGCTTTCTTCAATCACTACCAGTGTTGCCAAGTCTGCGGTTTTCCCGCGGAATTGGGTTACATTAACACTGTTAATGCGGGTTGTTTTTCATGTCCGCGGGTTGAAGCGACCCCAAATAACATGATATTTAGATCCTGGAATGCGAATTTCACCAAAAACCCTCCCAATTTTTAGATTTTACCCCCCAAAATGCATTTTTTACTCTAACCATTAGGCCATGACTGCTCCATAGTAGTGCAAAAATGTCACACTTCACCTTTAAATCTGATCTTGATCAGAAACACTCCCGATTTGACCACATCAGCATCCCTCAATCTGTTTCTGGTTCACATCAATGGTTTGTTTAACCGGCTGCTCTTCCGAGAGCTCAGTAAGCACTCGTTCTGTGGTCCGATTCATTTGTGCACAGTCAATTCCCTGTGGAAGATCTAGGAGGAGCTGTTTGTTGGGCTGGAGGAACTGCCCTGTGGCGGCTCTTTGAGAGGTTAAGCTGGAGATTGTCATTGCCCAAGGTGAACTGGCTTTCAGTGGTAACCGGATGGAAACTAGAAAGGCGAGTTCAGGTCAGTTATAAATTATAACAGCTCCATGCGGCGTCACAAAAAAACAATTAATAATAGAAAATATTCTCTCTAATTGCTTGACTTTAATTAATGAGCCCTAACCTTTGGAGAGAGGGAAATTATTCATGTATCTGGTCGAAAATATGAATATGCAAATACCGGTTGCACCCCTGGAGGACAGCACACAATGACAAACCAATGTCTATATTTTCATATTTTCATATTTTCGTTTGTTTTATTCATCCTCCCCTAGACACGCACGCAGAACCGTATGAAAAGCCATTACAGAAAACAGCCACAGGTGGTGACGGCTAATGCGCAACTTCCCCGCCAGTCCGAATGATTTGTTGCCTTTTGCTTTTTTCCCTCCACATCTATAAGTCGTAATTAAATCAGTTTTGCATAAAAAATAGTTTCCCTGCGTGATACGAGGTTGAAGTTAAAACGTGACCCTTTCTGGCCCGAGAGGACGTACGTAGTAATGAACAAACTATCTGACACGAATACATCCAGCAAGCTTCTACAAACACGTACTCGCTATTTACTAATTCATTTGCGGGAAGAAAAATTCTCTCTTTACTCTCTGGCTGCGGAGTTAAATACTCGGCCTTGAGAAATCAGACCATCAACCTCTAAGCTACAGCAGCTGCAACTAAATTAGTATGCCATTAGCATGTTTTATTTCTTTAGGTGAGGAATTACATTTGAATATTAATTTGACTGCATGTTTAAAGGCAGTGCTTACCGGATCTCCATAAATTAGCTTTAATATGTGGATTAGCCCCTTAGCATCATACGCCAGTGCAAGGCAAGAGACAAGATTAGCGTCTGAAGTGAGTGTTTTTCTATCCCGGATCGCCACGAGCAGGACGTCGGGATCGTGACCTTGCGCCCTAAAGCCACGTATGATCGTAACATAACACTGTCTGTGTAGCGGTTATGTCACTGATAGCAACAGCATTCAGAGTGCTGAAATACTGTCACAGCTTCAACATGTCAAAGTATTTCAAGTAGGCATGAGTGTTTTTACATAATATATTGCCAAAGCATTTATACACATGCATAAATAAAGTGCCAATAATGGCAACAGAATATTATGTATAAAATATTGAAAGTTTACATGGTTTTTTTTCTTTTCTTATTTTAGGTATTATTGAGATACTTATATAATTTTTATTAATATTTTGAATAAGTTTTTTATATTTTCCATTTTCATTTTAGCTAAAGTTTTAGTAATTTCATTATGTCATTTTATTAGTTATTAGTATTATCTATCAGTGGTGTGTGGTGGTGTTTTACAATAAGGAGGCAAAGTCCTCACATCTTTTTATATATATAAATATATATATAAATATATCCCTGTTACACTTAATTTTCTTGGTTAAATAAACATTACATAAAAAAGAGAGACCAAATACAATTCTACTTTATATTTTTACACTATGTAATGTTCTGTTTATTAAAACCAAGTATAAATTTCATCAAGTTTTTATGCATTTTTAAATTCCAAAATAATAACTAAAGGTAGTAAGAATTTAAACAATTATATATTATTTGTGAAGTAATGTTCAGCTTTTCTTTGTAATAGTCAACTTGTACGCACTGGTCACAGACAGAAACGAAGATGAACCTTTAATTTCCCCAAGCTGATTGCGCACTAAAAACCCCAACAGTCATCACGTTTTCAGGCCATTTCAAGTTTGATTTTGATGTGACAAAGTGGTGATCTCTAAGAGGTTGAGTTGTTTAATTACTTTTTAATTAGTCTTCCCATTAACACCATCATTGTCTTCATTCAGGCCAATGCGAGAATGTGCACAAAAACAAGAGGCAGGATTTATTGCATGAACCAATCATGTCCAATCATAACCGATCATATCCAATCATAGTACGATGGAGGCATTGCCTCCTCTCTCATGACTTTCCCCCATTCATTCTCAATTACCCCCCATCAAACTCACCGCATGCTTTGGGGAGGTCTGTTTATATAAGTCAATGGGCTCAGGGGAGGCAAGCCTCCCGCTGCGGGTGTCTCTGTTGGACACTGTTACTTTATAAAAACGAGTGAGTTTTACACTTTTTAATGTCACAATTTGTAATGTTTGCATTTTGTTTTTGTAATATCGATTATTTTCTGATCCAGTTTTTTTCAGGAGACACTCCTCCTCGGAGGAAAGGCCTGTTGATTAATTTGAGTTATTTTATTACATCACGTTAAACTAAATTAAAATGACAACTCTTGAATATGGTGATCAAAGCGATAAGTTTCTGAGGGCGAGCAGCTCAAAAAATATTTTGGCTGCAACAGATGCACAACTGCTCTTTGTATTTGATGACTTATCTGATAAAATGTGGAACAAGAATTGTTTTATTAGAAGTATTTGTCTTTTATTTTTCTAAACTTGTCATGTACATTTTTACTCCAAAGACACGCGTCATTTCATTCTACTTTAAGCATTATATTTGTGTTGCGTTAAACGTTTTTAAGAAAGCAGACACCATAATCATAAGCACTGCATCTACTGGATGTTGTTCAGACATTCAAGAGGGAACATTTTGCAATGTATTGCAGATGAGCACACTCTCCAAAACGTACATATATGGAATAAAATTAGTTTTGTTTTGTTTTCTTGTACATAAATTACGTTTTTTTTCCATATGTGACTAGCGCCTTTTATATAATTTGTTTGCTGACTAAAATGAGAATGTGTTTCCCTCTTAGCAATAGCAAGTATCTAATCAAGGCAAATGGCTTTGATGTGAACCAAAGGCTTTGACGTGTTCTGCTCCAACTTCCAGTTTTGATAGGAAATGCGTCAATACAGAAAAATGTAAGTAACTATTAGTCTTTACATAATCATGGCGTCCATCAGCATGCTGGAAACTACAACCTGAGGGGATCACTGTGGTCAAGGGACGAGACAACAAGCGGTAATTGCTCGAAAGGAAAGTATAATTGGTTATAAAGAAAACAAAGCAAAAGAAAGAGGGAGATGAAGAGCGGCAGACAGCAGTAGAGAGAGAGCTGAACTAAGGGATGGGAGATATGTCTGGATGAGTGTGTTAGAACCGAGGCCTGGGGCCATTCTGAGAGCGAGAACCATAACCTGCCTAAGGGAAGAGGGACTAGCCTCTGCTAACACAGGTGAGCGCATGCAGTTTTAATACAGCTGTTGTAAACATCATTATACACCCTTAGCACAGGCTTCAGATGTATTTACAAGGCACTAAATATCTCCATCTTTCATGAGGCCTTATGAATGGCTCATGGTATTGACATTTTGTGTGACTTATAGCTGTGATAACTTGTGAATTCTGTATTTATAGAGCAGGGTTGTAGGGGTTGTAGTTTCAGGTTTTAGTTTCCAGCGTGCAAATGTGTAAAATGATGTAAAAACTGATAGTTAAAGGGATAGTTCACCCAAAAATGAAAATTCATTTACTCACCATCAAGTTGTTCCAAACCTGTTTGAGTTTCTTTCTTTTGCTGAACACAAAAAAATATATATATTATGGCATTTTATTTATATAGCGTTTGGAAAATGTTGGTATTAAGGGTACTGCCTTAGACTGGTTTAAATCATACCTGAAGAATAGATCATTTTCGGTTTGCATTGGATATTTGTGTTCTACATCAGCTAAATTACATAATGGTGTGCCACAGGGTTCTATACGTAGGCCTGTTTTATTTTCATTGTACATGTGCCCTTTAGGCTCAGATGTTCGTAAATACAATATTATGTATCATCTACACAGATGATATATATTCCAATAGATCCGAAAGGCTCTCAATCTTTTGATGCATTTGTACAGTGCTACCCTAGTTCTGGTTTCTTTACACTGGGTAACCAGAATATGGGTAACCAAACAGTTGATGGTCCCCATAGACTTCCATAGTATTTTTTATCCATATCAAGGATGTCATTGGGGTCCATCAACTATTTGGTTACCCATATTCTTCAAGATATCTTCTTTTGTGTTTAGCAGAAGAAAGAAATTCATACAGGTTTGAAACAATTTGGGAGTGAGTAAATGATGACAGAATTTGAGTGAACTATTCCTTTAATGCATTTTGGCACATGTTTTTCTTTCCTGTGTTAAAGTATTTCCTGTTAAAACAGGAAGTTTGGTTGGAACGTGTCGAAGAGCCCATCCCCCCCCCCCCCCCCCCTTTTTTTTTTTTTTTAAAATAGCCATCATTGTTTGCAAAGCTTTTTTGGAGCTCAAACAGTAGAGCATGCTAGCAACACCAAAAACATGGCTTCGATACCCAGGGAATCTGGTTTTAGTTCAGCAACACCAATATGGGTTAAATTCCCAGGAAATGCATCACGTCGCTTTGCATAAAACTTTGTCGAATGCATAAATGCATAGATTTTTAATTGTGAATGTTGAAGTTTTCATTGTGAATGTTGACTGTACTGTTTGTTTTGCAGGCGACAGGCTGACAACAAACTACATTTCCCATCATTCCCTGTTTCAGCTCAAGAAAAAGGTTGCTTTCAATGCTCAGGAGATTTGTATTTTATTTAAATATCAACATTGCCTGAGAAGTTTCTCTTAAAATTATTTTGTAGAGCGTAAAAATTAGACACAAATGAATCAACTGTTGACACACAGTAGTACAGAGCTATAAAAAGCTTAGATAATTTGGAGTTCATATTGAGATATCTGACATTTGATTGCACACTTGGTATCTTGGTATATTTGAAAACAATGTGAGACTTTACTGAGAAACTAAGTTTTGAATTAGCTTTCATTTTTATATTTTCAGTTTTAATTTTAGTTCAAGTTTTAGTCATTTATATTACTAAATATATGTGCTTTTGTCATTTTAATTTAACTGTCTATATATAGCTTTAATTTATTTTAGTTTTAGTAATTTTAGAGAGGTTTTTCACTCTTATTTATATTTTATTTCAGTTACCAAAAATGTTAATAGTTTTAGCTAACAATACCAGCACTGCGCTCCAATTGCTCTCTATTGAATTTTATTGCTGTGTAAGAGAAACATCTGGGATATTACAGAGATCTCATGAAATTTGGTTATGTGGCTCATAAATGCATGTTTCTCCACAGGATGAGCTCTAGGGCTTGGGTTTGTGCTGTGGTTGAGCTGGTAAACCCATGAGGTGAGCAGATCCTAACCCCTGACATGCACGAGAGAGGCTTGTTTATCTACCATCTGTGAGCTTTAAGAGAGCGTTGTTTGAGAAACACGCTGGATTGTGACCTTAAGCAGGTAGTTTTTACGAGATAAATACAGGATTTCCTCAAACCCAACAAGGCTGATTTTAAACATCTTTTTGACTGTCGATTACAGAGATCTTAAATATTGATAGACAATCCAACAGTAAAATGTCTCCCTGAGGAAATATAAGCTCTTGTATAAAGGCCTTAAGAGATTGTCTCTAAAATCTACCCTAAACCACAATGTTTGTTCGCTTTACAGGAAAACTCAAGCACAAACATGTACTGTAGATAGGGAAAAATTGAATTTGCAGTATATTTCCAATAAGCACATGCACTCAGTCTTTAGTAATTAGTGGGGCTTGTTTAGACTAGCATCTATTGCTCCTAATCAGGTAAAGTGGTTTAAACAACTTCCAAAATGTGTTTTGGAAATGTGACACTTTTATCCAAAGCATTCAAAGAATACGTTTTTCCAAAGTTCATGCATTCTCTGGGAATCGAAACTCATGACTTTGCCATTGCTAGTGTCATGTTTTACTGTTTAAGCTACAGAAATGCTGTGCCATGGCACCATTTGTGTATGTGCAACAGAACTGATGCCTTAAATTGCACAACTTTTTGAGATATGGTGTGCTTTTACTTTTCTAAGTAATCAGACTTTTGGCTAAAAAGGTGAATAAAAGAGGTGAAAAATTACATAGGCCACGTTCACACAAAAGCAGAATACGGTTGTCAGTCCTGTATTTGAGTCCTTAATACGGTTACGTTCACACACAGTACGGTTATTTACGGGAGTGACAACCGCATTCTACAACCGCACTCACACCCGTACATTTTCAGGACTCAACTGCGGAAACCCCACGCTGTGTGAACGGAACCGCACTAGACAACTAGTTGTCACGTCATACAGTGCGAGCGAGAGAGAGATCGGTTTTGTGTGTGGTTTCACTTTCAGTTACTTACAGCGACGGAGATATAATATGTGTGTCATCTGAAGGTTTTAGATCCAATCACTATTCTCCAACGGAGCCGCTCCTGTCATTTTTGTTTTGTGTTTTATACGCGACTCAAAATGCCGCATCATGCGCAAGACACTGCAAAGGACTTGAGACGCGAGTGCAGCGGTTACATCAGTCCGGCTGGCGCGTGTTTACGTCGAAGCTTCTGTCCGTTAATGAAGATCAGACGGACGAACTAGTGGACTCTTGTCGTGTCAAAAAGTGATAACACTTTTCAGTTTTATGAACGTCGCCATCTTTGATATTACTTTGGTCACTGTCGCAATGGTTACTGGGAAGAGAATACGGGCTTGACTTTCGTTGAACGGTCATACAGACCGTATTCGAGATGTTACTTCAAGATGCTGTGCGAACGGGACATTTCCAAACTCACACCTGTAATCCCAAAAATTGACAGTGTGAACACGTTGCTGGACCTGAGACCTATCTTTGTAGGTTACGTGTGAACAGGAATTTAAAATGATTAAGAAATGTAGATCAATGTTTATCTCCAGTGATCTACATTGAGGAAAGAAATGTTGTCAAATTGGACAATTGCTAAACAAAATAGCATCTCTCCATCTGAGCAGATGAAGAAATGATTAGATAAATTATAGAATACGGCATAAATTCTTTGAGTATCTTACTGTATTTCCAGTTTTAATGCCAAATTGTTGCTGATGTGTGAATTACATCAATATGTAAAGTTGTTGCATGTGTTAATATGTAGTACATTTTGGGCATTTTTACTGTGAAAGTGGTTATAGAGACTTAAAAATTTGCTTTCATGTAATCCAAACCTGTAAAACGGACTTTCTTCAGTTAGACAATTTCTACTGGATTTTTTAAAAACATTTTCTTTTATGTTCCACAGAAGAAACAAAGTCATACAGGCTTGGAACCACATGAGGGTGAGTAAATAATCACTGAATGTTAATTTTTGGGTGAACTGTCTCTTTAAGGGACTTGGAAACCATTCACAGCTCGCATTTTCCTCAGAAAATTAAAAAAAATGTACTGCTGGTATGCGTTTTTTTATGCACTATATAAAGCGTGAGATATTAGACATTCAGATTCTGCGATTGTGGAGTCAAGGTCTGAACCCTCCCTCAACAGACGCTCGCTCTTGCATATGTCATTACCATAATGAGCACACGCATAATTTACAGTTTATTTAACTTTAATTAACACAACCACAAATAATAAAATGAATAATAAATAGCTGGCTAGAATTTAATTTCCTTATGTAGAGCTCCATTTTTTTATTTTTTTATTTTTTGCTTTGACTTTTTAGGTTTTTTTAAGGAATTGTTTGGTACCATCCACCAAAATGCGTGCACACACACACCTTTATGTGCTATATTGCACTGTTCTCTCCTGCATGTAAGATTTATTCTCACATGTATCTTTAATTCTTCCATCAGAGCAGAGTGCTGTTTGAGCTGAGAGGGAGGCAGGCGGCTCAAAGCAGACGTGTCAAACCAAAGTAACAACCTTAAAAAACGATTTCTCATCAAATTAGGCTGCAGTCCCGTGTCCCACGGTACCTCAAATAAAAAGCAACCATCAATTATGGATATGACGCTCCTTCCTGACTGCAGTTATATATATAAATGTGTGTGTGTGTGTGTAGCATTTAGAGTCTCTCGCTCATATTAGCTGCAGCTCCTCCCAGGTGTGCTGCTGAACATTTAATGACGTCCTCAGGGCAAAACACTTAAGGGTTAACCAGTCCGCAACAGCCCAGAAACACACACACACACACACACACAAACTCCCTTAGACACAAATTGACCCCTCTAGCTTCCTTGGGTCAGTTTTCGCTGGATTGGATATCAGTAGGAAATTCAGTTTCAACAGATTCTTCTCAACCACAGTCTCCATTACTGAGGCCTTCATGGATAAATCAAGAAAGTTATTTTCAGATACTACTGTTTATTCGGATCATATTCATAGCTGGTGATCCACATAAATCTGCATTTACTGTAGTAAATGGACAGAAAACACTGCGATTAGCTGTGTGGAAAACAGAAAGTTTAGATCGGTTTCCTATATTAAGTACATTTTCAATCTCTAATGACTAGATCAAATATTCATCACAACCAATTATATTATGTTTTCTTTTATAAAAATATGACATAGTCATGAATTTAAAATAATTTCCCCATTTCTAAAATGTAATTGTGTATGTGTTTCTTCATTTTTTTTCTTTATTTAATTAAAACAAACAAAAAAAACCTATTTTTAAAATTATTTATAACTTATAAAAGTTATGGTTTAATATCACTTTCTATTCTTTTTTTTCTCTCTAGTCTTGTAAAATCATTTTAATGAACAAAAGCCAGTTCCTGTATGATGTCATCCTACAGGAAGTGACATCTGAAATCGACAGCAGCGCAGATATCGGTGAGTATGAGCGGTGGATTTGATGAATTCTGTGATGTTAGTTGGTTTGTCTCGCTTGCAATAGTATTTGATACTGTCAGAATGTCTAAAGATGGTTAAAAAAAAATCAAAATGATCAAGGTGACATGCAACTGTTAGTCCTTCAGTGAACAATGGTTTTAATTAACTTACAGTTGTATTAGTCAAGTTATAATTAAAGTTTAAGAGCATAACCGGAACACACAAATAATACTACTTAATTTACTTTGTTAAAATTAGCTAAATCAACACAATTTCTGAACATTTTGTGAACATAATTTCATTATGTTTATTTGTAAAAATGAATTGTGAGAATGCATTTTAACAATTAATTTATACTAATAGCCATAAAGTGCTGTTTTATGTGTTTTGGAGTAAAGGTAAAGGCTTGTCAGTGTTTAATGTTCAATCTCTGTTATATTTATGAGTTTTTGTGGCTACTCATCCCATGCATTTCATATATTAAGAAAAAGTTTAACTTGTTTAAAATGGTTAATGTGCCATTGCTACCTAGTAGTTAATTCAAAGAGTTTCATTTGGATTTTATTCTGTTTACTTAGGTTTCCACTACACAAGATATTTAAACAAAACATTTGTTTAAATTGTAAGACAATGAACTGCGAAAAGTTCCTCAAATGTAATTAAATTAGCTGAACCAATTTTGTTTGTATTTTTATTTTTATTTTATTTTATTATTTTGAGAACGGCCCAGCTGGTTTAGATGTGCAGTGATAGTCTGTTACTGGCACAAGTTGGTTAAGTTGGTTATTGTTGCAAGTAGGCCTATACTTACTGTAACTACCAACATGATGGATTTAACTGGTCATTTAAGCTGGTCGCTAGCTGGTGTTACTCGGCCGAGTAAAGCGTTACAGTAGTTGATTAGACGCTGATTCTCTTAGACACAAACAGACTGTACAAGCTGATCTTAGTCTCTGTCGTGCATTTTTCAAACTTCACCAGTTTTCAGGTTTTTATAAACATCTGCATCAGAGGTCCCATGAGGGCAGGGGCATCCAGGAAAGACCAGAACACACACATTCACACACACACTCCGCTTGGCGTGGCCGCCCCCCTTTCCATGCTTCCTTCCGCCTGAGTTTCCATAGCAGCATGCAACGGCCAATCATATGGCACGGCCGTAGCGCAGACTGGCAGATTTGAGCGCCTGACGCTGACACGGCCCGTCACCGTGGAAACCCCCCCAGGCACTGTAGCGGGGGGGGGGGAGGAGTGTGTTGTCTGGGTGAGCTGGATGCTAAATGGCCTGCTGTCTGTCAGAGCGTACCCATCATCCTTTGCACGAGTTCAGTGTTTTTAGTGTGTCACGATGAGCGTTTGAGTGACATTTCACATAGTGAACAATATTTATGTAAGTAGTTTTGAATCATTCTGTAAATGTGTAGAAGTCTGTCTGGGAAAAAGGTCTGTCTCAACTTGTGTATTTGATGAATTGGTGAATCTTATGAAACCTGTCAAGATCATGTACAGCTCGTGTTTCACCCCAAAAAATACAAAGAAATTATGAATAATTTGCTTCTTTTATGGACCATTCAGGTCAATATTTTCATGAGAGCTAAACATTTTCTATAATACAAAAATAAACATTTAAAATTATAATTATTATTTTTTTTAAATTATTTTATACTATTATACTACTGTATTTTGGACAGTAATGCAGTAAAAAAAAAAAAAAACAGAAAATAATTAGAATATATTGACAATCATCATAAGAATTATTGGAATTACAAAATAATAAAAAATAAATAAAAATGCAAAACATTTTCAAATTATGGAATTGGGAATTTGGTAATTAAAATAGGTAGGAAACCTATTTAATTTCTAGGGAAATTAAGCACATTTTCTAAATTTTTATTACTATGATGCAAAAAATCTCATTCTCATTACTGTAATTATTAAATATATATATATATATATATATATATATATATATATATATCATGTGTGTGTGTGTGTATGTATATATGTGTATATATATACATAATATATATATATATATATATATATATATATATATATATATATGTATATGTAGTATTTTTGTTACATTCTTAATGTTGATTTAATTTTTTTTTTTTTTTTTTACAGATTCTAATGAAAATAATCACTGAGAAAAATGGAACCAAAAAGTCAGAAGTAAAAAATATCCAGATGCATTACAGTAATGAGAATTTTGGGTCAAAATGTGCTTAATTGTCATGAAAATAATGTCACAATGCAACAAGATCTTACAGGTCCTAAAAACATGCTTCATTTTATTTACGAAAAACATAATTTCTTACTTTTTTATTTTTGTTTTTGGCTGAAATGTGACCTGGATATGGTTTCATGAGATTCACAGGACTAGATACATGTATGTATGAGAGCGTGTGCGGGGGGGTCTCGGGGATGTCAATAATGTCAGTTTTTCAGGTGATCGAGGCATCGTGCCGTTTCACCGGTTCTGTTTATACACGGCGCTCGTCTATCTGCCAGCATCACTCTCAGCTCATCCCCGTCTCTCTGTCATTCCCTATACATCTCCTCAGCTCTATACGTTCACTCTATATCCATTTGCAGAGCACAGCTCGCCTGCATTAATTCAACTCGGCTTCATTAAACCTGACCACTGGAGAATAAGAGTCGTTCTGTTTCTGGCCCTGAACCGCAGTGTGTGTGTCTCCCTCCGTCTGAGTGTGTGAGGAAGACCGAATTAGTGTTTGCATTTATGTGAGGATTGAGAAAATAATTCATGTGGATACAGTAGGAATGTGTGCTTGAGTGTGTGTGTTTGGCTCTTGGCAGCTCATTACAGCTCAGCAGGTAATTGGCCAGACAGGTCGCCCCAAGGAACCCTGGGAACAGAGCTGGGGGGCAGGAAATGAGCAGTGACCGCAGTAGACCACTCGAACAGTGAGTGTGTGTGTGTGCGTGGGTGTCATGACCGCGCCGTTAATCGTACGGTTAGCGTTAACTAACCCGAGTGCAGCCGCCGCAGTGACCACTAACAGACCTGTCTGCCAGATCTACACATACTGTCTTAAAAATGCGCACACACACACTGTTTTTGAAATCAATTTTGCCCTGATGTTCAGTAGGCTAGGGGCATAACGCCACACAAATATTATGATTCGGTAAGTATTTAAAGGGTTTGAAGTCACGGTTCGTTGTGTTTTCGGTACAGCAGAGGGAAAACACAATATAAAATTGCTTTTTTTTCCCTTCTTAATTAAAGGGGACCTATTATGCGCCTTTTTACAAGATGTAATATAAGTCTCTGGTGTCCCCAGAATATGTTTTTGAAGTTTCAGCTCAAAATACCCCACAGATCATTTATTATACCATGTTGTGAATGTACATTTTTTTAATGGGAGGAAGAACGTGCTGTTTTCATGCATGTGTCTTTAAATGCAAATGAGCTGCTGCTCCCCTCCCTGCTTTCCAGAAGAGGGCGAAGCCTGTACTGCTCCTGCCTCAGATACTCTGCCAGAAACATCTGTGTGGTTTTGATTATCATCTCTATCGCAGCCACGCTCATGTCATTAAAGTTATTATTTGCATGCGTTTTAAAGCCATAACTGTTTAAACTTCTGATATATGGTTCTCTGAGCACACACATCTAAAGCATGCGCACAGAAACCTGGATGTAAACTAAGTTCTCTTACACATCTTATTGTACTTAAACTGTCAAAAACACACAAAGGTCACAAACTCAGTCGGTTATGTCTGTAAGAATAAACAGCAAGTAAAGAAATCGCATGTGTATATTAGATCTGTGTATTAAAGTGACAGTAGCATAATATACAGTACCTGCTGCTATATATGCTGTTAATATGAACCGAACAACAAAAGAAAAACAAAATCACTCACTGCTGTTAATTAAATCACTTTAGTAGCTTTAATAAGAATACATTTCTTACTTGAATGCTGCTGTTAAATGCTCTGGCGAGGAGATGAATGTGGTGGACTGTGTGCAGCTCATTCAGGGGCGGAGCTATGCTAATAGGGCACATTCCATCCCCATTTGTGGTTGGGGGGTTTACATAAGATTAGGGGGAAATCAGGAATCACTTTGTTTTACTTTATGATTTATGGGGATAATAAAAAAAAAAAGGAGTTAGTGGATTTTTACCATTTTAGGCTTGTTGTTTACACACATCTGTGTTTAAACACCTTGTAAATGTTAATTTTGCATAATAGGTTCCCTTTAAACAGTGCTTTACTGAGCAAACTGGCTTTAAATTAAAAATCGGTCAATACTGCTGCAACCGGCTGCAAAACACTCTTCGTTCTGCATTTTATAGTGCTGTTGTAAATGGGGAAGAGATTTAAAGTGCTTCCACTGTTGGATGCAAAGTATTTTTAACAATATGTATATTTTACTCAGAATTATTGCGCTCACATTTTATTGCGCTTCATCTGTTAGTCACACCGCTGCTTCTTTAGTGAAGTCTGTGAAGTTTAACAGGGTCTCTCTTGCTGTCAGAATGATCCTTTATATACAAAATGGAGGTACTGGTGTGACTTTCTAACATTAACATATAAGGATACAGCCGGAGCAGCTCACTACGTCCTACGTCCTATTTTTTAGATGTGTTTGCAACATCAAAGTATATTGATATACACCGAGGCTGTGTCCAAAATGGAATACTCTCTTGAGTAGGTACTTATTTTGAATAAGTAATTTAAAAAGTATGTTCTATATAGTATGAGTGTGTGTAGTATGAATCTGGACGTACTACATTCGCCATGTTGTCATTATCATGTGACCTAAACAGTGTCAGTTGCGTCGCTTCACTGCCATTCACAAATCCTCTCCTGTGACCTAATGGGATAGTAAAGTGTCCATCGTATGCACACTTCAAAATCTCACCAGAAGTAGTAGACAATCCGGGTACTTTTTGTCTACTCTTTTACTGAATTCGGACATACTACTTTTGTCACATACTAGTTGTTAAACGGATCGTTGTTGATTCATGATCCGTACGGACCAAGCCCAACGGTTCGGCACGCATGTTTTGTCTTGCTAGTTTACACATTAAATAGATATCAAACCATTCCAGCGCTAGAAGAGGCAAAAGAGGATTTAATTCGGTAGGCTATCACACGCCACACTGTTATTGGTGCGCACGCACGCGCACACACACACACACACACGAAGAGGCGTGTTTCAGATAGCTCGCGAACTCCAAATTGATTCCTCTTTAGCGTCCTCAATGCACTTGGATGGACACATACACGCATTATGTCAGTCAAAATACCCCTCTCGGCAAGTATTCTCGTAAATACATTCGGTTATGTCTTAATTGAACGAGGTGAGATGTGTGCGTGCACGGGGTCTTACTCTTAAAGTGACAGCAACCTATAAATACCTGCTGTTGTCTGTCATGTAAATCAAACAACAAAACACAGCTTTAACCAAAGATTAATCTATATTAAATTTATACAGTGAACAGTGTCATTTTACATTTAATTATTACATTTCTGTACATGAAAATTAATACTACAGTTAGACCTTATATTTATTTGTAACTTTGTTGTATTTATATATTCTTGTAATTAGTGTACAGTATTTGTTCTTTTTACAGTCTGTTCACTTGTAAGTAATAAATGCAAAGTTACCCCCCACCCCCCAATATTTTTTTTTTTTTTTTTTTTTTGTGCTGATCTGAAAAATTATCCAATCCGTGACTTAATAACTGTGATATGATCCGAACCGTGAGTTTGGTAGCCTATGCACGTGTGCCGAATCAAAAGACCTGTATCCATAATGTTTACTGTGTGATAGAGAGCATTATTGTATATCACAGTATGCTGAACATTGTGTTGTGTACTTGTTAAACTACTTTTCTCATGAAAAGAGCTTGAGGGTCATTCACACTGACATCGATTTGCAGCGACAAAACCACTGGAAGTCATTTGTTTTCAAAGAGTTGCCGATTTGAGGCGACGTGAGCGACAGCAACTGTTAGCAATACAACAAATATGAGCTAACTTTAGTTTAAGCAAATAAATGGAAGTTTACATGATCTGCTGTCTGATGCAGTTGGATACCGCAGTGGAGTAGGAACGGCTATTAAAACCAGTCAAATAGAAACCTCATATAATTTAATCGCTGTCCAATAGCTTTTATCCAAGGAGATATTGTCATTTGTCTTGACTTCTTTACTGGATCTGCTAGATTGTGATTTAAAAATAATAATAATAATTTGTTGTGAACAAAAACTTTAACTACAACACAATGCCAGTGTAAAATATACAGTACCATTCAAAAGTTTGGAGTCAGTAAGATATATATATATATATATATATAGAAACAAGTACTTTTATTCAGCAAGGATGCATTAAATTGATCAAATTTTCAGCCTTGATAACATTAAGAAATTTTTCTTGAGCATCAAATCAGCATATTAGAATGATTTCTAAAGGATCACTGAAGACTGGAGTAATGATGCTGAAAATTCAGCTTTGATCACAGGATGTATTTTTTATACACTTTTTTTTGAAGTGTATATTTGTGGGTGACTTTTATAATGAAATGTCTGAGTCATAGTTCACCAACAAATTAAATAAAAACAATAAGAAGTTTCATTTTTCATGAAGAAAATGCCTATTTTTAGGACCATCAGGATTTTTTGCACTATGATATTATTTTCATGGCAATTAAATTCTAATATATTATATGCAACGCTCTCATTCTCATTTCTGTAATACAGTTTGGTCACAATTACATAAAAATCAGCATAATTTAAAGTCAGTATGATGGATATTTACAATTGTTATTATGCGAATTAAATAATTTTTCATTTCATTTTTCATTTTTTCATTACATTAATGAGAATGAGATTTTTCCTCCACATTAAATTAATGAAAGTTGCCATTTTTAGCATTACAGTAATGCTTCTGATTTTGGTCTGAATCACGAGTTTCAGTTTGCATGTTATTCACCCTTTGGCCCAGTTTGGCATACTAACATCATTTGAACTGTAGTTTATTGCTTTTTTTGGGCATGTGTTCTTTGGAAATATCACGGTACATCTTGTTAATGTTGAGAATGCATCATATATATTTAGTTTTCATACCTTGTTTGCTTCATCAGGTGGTCTAAATTGCAACGCTAGTAATGGAACATGATTGTATTGACTGGCATGTCATGCTAAAGCTTCAGTTATATGTGTAAATATTCAGATGACCTGTGAGAAATACCTGCTCAGATGTTGAATAAGCATCTGAGAGTTCACCAAAACTATCAGAGTTCAACTACAAATTTAGTTGTTTTCTTGCTTGCTTTGAAATCAGTTTAAAGTGCTCTGAAACGCCTTCAGGCATGTGATATGAAGGTCAGGGAGGTGTAGAACTGAAAACAGCTAAAAAAAAAAAAAGTACAATAAACCAAAGTCTTTGGTATATTGCAGGTCATTATTAAACCGCTTCTAATTAGCTGGCCTGTTTATGTCTCACATTGAATGCGAGAGTGACGTGTGAAGTTATGTGGCGGTGAGATGATAACGCCGCTGAGAGACCGTGGAGGGTGACGGCTTCACATTTAATGAAGTTGAACGGCTCTCGCCCCGGGTCATTTGACTGGGTCATTGTGCTCGTATGTTAATGTGGTTAATTAATAGGAGTGTGAGAGGAGCTGCTCTCCTGTGTGTGTATGTGTGTGGGATATATATCCTGGGGCAATGAGGTCGAGCTGTAGTTTTGGGAATGACTGGTGGTGAGTAGTTAAACTCAGGTAGAGTCTTGGCTTAAATTAATGCACTCTGTGTGTGCATGTGTGTGTCCTTTTCCACCGGTAATGAGAGTTCCAGTTTTTCAACAATGCATTATTAGAATTCAATCCTTAGTTTATTGGCCAGAAAAAGAATATATTTTCTAAAAAGAATACTTTTTAAAGTACAACACTTTTTAAATATTTTAATTAGTTTTTTATATATATATATATATATATATATATTAATGTTTTTAAAATATCTATATTTTTGAAATATATTTAATTCTTTTAATGATTTTGAATCCTTAGTTTATTGGCTAGAAAAAATTTTTTTTTTTCAAGTACAACACTTTTAAAATTATTTTTAAATGTATTTATTAGTTTATTTTTTATATTTTACAATTATTTATCTATAGTTTTGAAATATATTTAATGCATTTTATTGAATCCTTAGTTTACTGACCAGACATGTGTTTGTGTTTAGTTTATTTTTTATATTTTTATACCTTTATATTTTAGAAATATTTATATTGTTAGAAATATTTTAATACACATTTTATTAAAATTTTATTGAATCATTAGTTTATTGACTATAAAAAAGAATATCTTTTTCTTAAACACACTAGTTTATTTTTTATATATTCATATCCATCTATATTTTTATAAATATTTTAATACTTCTAATTCTTTCTTAGTTTATTGGCCAAATTGAACATCTATTTTAAGAATATTTTAAAATGTATTTCTCATATTACTAATGTTTATATATCTATATTTTGTAAAAAAAAAAAAAAAAAATTGTAATACTTCAAAATGTAATACTTTTACTTAAGCACTGACAATGTGTTGTTCACAGCAATGTTTAAACGTGAGAAGAACATATTTTACTACCCTGATCCCAAAAACCTTGGGTTTAATCAAATATATTGATCTGTATATAGAGAGCGTTCATTTGTTGATTTTAAAAGGTCTCTATTGCTTTAAGAAGCAAATGTAAATGTATTTAAATCAGAAGTGTGTTATTTAGTATCACTAAACGGAATTGTAAAACTAACGTTACTGTTTTCAGTCATGTTTGCAGGACCTTCTCTCTGCCATTCATAGGCAAAACAGATTTAGGCCAATGGTTGAGCCAAGTCGGGCTAGTTGGGACAGACTCTGCATTAACCTGGGATAAATCAAAGTATTTAATAGCAAAAAAATTACACATTTCAGCTTTAAATGAAGCAGGTAAGTGAAATATTCACACACATATACATTTAGCTTATACTGCTAATTCATCACAATTCGGATGCATCCCCAAAAACACACACAACCCATCCTGAGTCTGTTAATGTTGCTAAGTGCTGTACAAAAATCCACTTTCCATGTGTCCACCCAGATGCTTCAGGCAGAATTCCTGTGTGCGCGTGTGTGGGAGACAGATGTAGAGTGACAGGTTGGGTAGATTGGCCCATGAGCAGTAGTCGCCTGTGGCACTGACATCACACACACATACAACACGCTCACCCTGTCTGTGGGCGATTGTGTGTGTCGAGTGGGTGGATTCGCCACCACACCAAAAAATCACATAATGAAGCCTGACACTGCTGTCCGGAAGAGGGAGGAGTCTGAGCCTTGTGTGGACACGCCCACCAGTTTACTGTAAGCTAAGAGGGAGGGGCCTCACTTAGACCTGCCCACTGACAAACTGTATCTGATAGCTGTGGTGTCGTTCATAGGCCTTTAGACTTGTTTATGAGAACCCCATGAATTGCCGTTTGGGACCCATTTTATGCCTGTTTTCTGCTGGTTTTCTGAGTGAAGTGGTAAAAGACCTAATTGAAGTTGATTCAGAAGTAGAGCAATTTATTATATTTTGATTTAAGTTTACAAATTCAAACTATTCTTCTCTTTGAAATAAGGTGCATCCAATAAAACCTGGAACATGTATAAAGAAAGTAAATGGGGTGAATATTGATGATTCATTTTGACTTTAAGCTTTGCTTGTGCTTCAAACATGAATGATTGCCTCAAGTTGTGCAGCTTGTTGTGGATGTAATATTATCTTTTGTTTTCAGCTGGTAGACAATAAAACATATTGAAATATACCCTAGACCAGAGCCACATCATAGAGACTTTAGGTAACAACCCAGAACATCATAGCAACACCCTGGTAACCACTCAAGACACTTTGACAACAGCATAACAACATACTACAGTATAAAACACTCAGTACATCTTAGCAATTAAAAAGCAGCATACTGTATAGCACTGAAAAAACATTAGCAACTTCATAGCAACACCCTGGCAACCACTCAGAACACCATCGTAAGCTCAAAGAAATACATTATAACCCTCAGAACACCGTAGCTACTGCATAGCAACACCCTGGCAACCAATCAGAACACCTTTGCAACCATATAGCATCATACTATGAAAAAACATTAGCAACTGCATAGCAACACCCTGGCAACCATATAGCGACATACAAAATAACAATCAGAACACCTTAGCAAATGTATAGCAACTCCCTGGCAACCAATCAGAACACCATGACAAGAACATAGAAATACAGTATAACCATATAGCACCATACTGTATAACACTGAAAACACATTAGCAACTGCATAACAACACCCTGGCAAGCACATAGAAATACAATATAACCCTCAGAACACCTTAGCTACTGCATAGCAACACCCTGGCAACCCATCAGAACACCTTTACAACCATACAGCTACATAAAACTGAAAACACAATAGCAACTGCATAGCAACACCCTGGTAACCATATAGCGACATACAAATTAACCCTCCGAACACCTTAGCTACTGCATAGCAACACCCTTGCAACCACTCAGGATACCATGGTAAGCACATAGAAATACAACATAACCCTCAGAAAACCTTAGCTACTGCATAACAACACCCCGGCGACCCATCAGAACACCTTTGCAACCATATAGCACCATACCGTATAACACTGAAAACACATTAGCAACTGAATAGCAACACCCTGGCAACCCATCAGAACACCTTTACAACCATACAGCTACATAAAACTGAAAACACAATAGCAACTGCATAGCAACACCCTGGCAACCATATAGTGACATACAAATTAACCCTCAGAAAACCTTAGCTACTGCATAACAACACCCCGGCGACCCATCAGAACACCTTTGCAACCATATAGCACCATACTGTATAACACTGAAAACACAATAGCAACTGCATAGCAACACCCTGGCAACCATATAGCGACATACAAATTAACCCTCAGAAAACCTTAGCTACTGCATAACAACACCCCGGCAACCCATCAGAACACCTTTGCAACCATATTGCACCATACCGTATAACACTGAAAACACATTAGCAACTGTATAGCATCACCCTGGCAACCACAAAGAACACCTTTGCACCCATATAGCACCATTAACTCTGAAAACGCATTTGCAACTGTATAGCAGCACCCTGGCAACCAGTCAGAACACCATGGCAAGCACAAAGAGATACAATATAACCCTCAGAACACCTTAGCTACTGTATAGCAACACCCTGGCAACCCATCAGAACACCTTTGCACCTGCATAGCAACATAACATTCAGAACACCTTGTGAACCACATAGCAACACTTTAGCATCATAGAATCGAGTTTTATAAAATATAATGTAACCTACTAGTTTTTGCATTGCTTAACCAACCTGACCCAAAATTCAGTGTCTCCATGGTTATATGATCTCCGTGGATACAGTGGCAGGTGTTCTCGTGGTCTCCATGGTTATCGCTGAGTGGTCTTCATAAATAAAGAGAAAGAGAAAGCTGGGGGAAAGAGAGCGAATTAGGTAAAGAAGAAGAGAGCGAGGCAGAGGTTGCATGTAGTGCCTGAAACTCGTCCCTGAGCCGGGTTCGAGGCGTCGTGTAAAACCCCTGTCACAGCATCACTGGGAAATACACGGCAAACACACGCACACGCACAATCCGCTGATCAGAGCCCACAGACATGGCCAATTTGCACTTCTAAGCATCTGCCTTAAACCACTGCGTGTGTGCATTTTAAAACACTGTTTCATGAAGCAGAAAATGTACCTGTTAACCTGTTTGACACATCAAAGTGCTTCGCTAATAGCTAAACATTTACCTTCTGAAATTAGAGTGAACAGCTATCGTAGGGTCTGGATTCAGATATCAGCTGCTGGCCGTTCAGACAAACACACGTATTACACTACTACTTAAAACATGAGGCCCTTCATGGCTGTTTAATGCTAAATTAAAGCAATAGCTCACCCCAAAATGAACATTTAGTCACTATTTACTTGCTCTCATGTCGTTCTAAATTATTTGACTTTCTTTCTTCTGCAAAACACCAAAGGAGAACATATAAAGGCTATTTTCCATGCTTTTTTCCATGCACTTACACTGAATGGGAATTGGAGCTTTCAAACATCAAAAAAGATGCAAAAGAACCATAAAAGAATCTTAAAAGTGGTCTAAATGCAATAGTTGCAATGTTTTTGCCACACAAAGTCTTCTCATAATATTCAAGTTGTATGGATTAGTTTTATGACACATGTATGGTGCTTGTGTTCTTTTTGAAGCATGAAAGCTTCTGTTCCTATTCATTTTAATTGCATGGGAAACTCATCAAATTGTTGTGTTCACCCTGAGAAGGATATGTGTTTGGAATGAAGGGTGAATAAATGATGACAATTTTAATTTTGGGTCTCTTTAAGAAAACAAGATTTACTATCTTCAAAAGAAATTGTGCATAACTACAATCTAAAAAATGTTCAAATTAACCCAAGTTGGGTTAAATATGGACAAACCCAGCGATTGGGTTGTTTTGACCCTGCAGTTGGGTTAAATGTTTGTTTTTATTTAACTCAACTATTGTTTAAAAATTACTATATTGCTCACTTAAAATAACCCCAAAATAGGTTGGAAATTAACATGTATTAATCTGTTTAATAAATGATAATTTAATTATAAACATTTATTAAACTGCTTATTAATAAATGTTCGCCTTTTGATTATTACTGTTGCCTCTAGTGATTATGTGTCTGATTTTTAATTTCCAATCTATTTTGGGTTCATTTTAAGCCAGCCATATAGTTATTTTTAATCAATAGTTGAGTTAAATAAAACTACCCAGCAGGTTGGGTCAAACATTTAACCCAATTGCTGGGTTTGTCCGTATTTAACCCAGCTTGGGTTGTTTTTAACCCAACATATTTTGGAGTGTATCTTTTTTTTGTGATGTATAAACTATCCTGCATTTCTCCCTCTATTCTATAAAGGTGTTTTAGAGGAAGATTAAAAAGCTTATGTATGTTGAAGTATAAATTTGTAAAAGTGAAGTAGTTACACTACCTTTCAAAAGTTTGGGATTAGGGAGTTTTTGTTTTTTAAAGAAATTAATACTTTTATTTGGTTAGGATGCAGTAAATTGATTAAAAGTGACAGTAAAGACATTTATAATGTTACAAAAGGTTTATTTCCAACATTGATAATATAAGAAATGTTTCTTGAGCAGCAAATCAGAATATTAGAATGATTTCTGAAGGATCATGTGACACTGAAGACTGGAGTAAGGATGCTGAAAATTCAGCTTTGATCACAGGAATAAATTATATGTTGTAGTGGGTAATTGATTCATAAATCAAAGCCCTTGTTCCTGAATTTGTTCACAATATGCTGTTTCACTTCATAAAGAACTAGAGAGTAGAATAAGACTGGCTGAGTCTAACCTCAGTTCAGTCTAACCTGAACACATCCAGTCATCCAAACGTCTATGATCAGCCATGGCGCTGTGGCGAGCCGACACGCGTGCATATTTTCTTTTTGTTCTTCAAGGTTCTCTCTCTCAAACCACCCAAAGCGAGCCGGACAGATTGAGTCCAAACGCTGCGCTGAGGCGTTTAAACGGTTACCTGTGCTTAACACAAAGGCACCGGACTAATTGACACAGACAGCAAGAAAATAGGATCTGTCTTAGAACATCTCTCTTCCACCAGCTCCCTCTCTTTCTCTCCCTCTTTTCTTCGGACGGATGAAAGGCCATCATTCCATCATGTGTGGTTAGCGTTTTCTTCGTAGCCTGAAGTGAAACAGGAAGTTCTTAACTGTTCAGTGGCTTTTGCTTGAGGCAAGGTTCTACTCTGCTCTCTCTTTCACTGTCTCTCGCTTTCTTCCCCCACCCTCTAACACACACACACACTTCTGTTCGTAGGGCATCTGCCTTCATAACCATCTAGGCTTAATACAGCACATGGTAGAGGAACGTCTCAGTTGGAGCTGCTTCACTCGCTGTTGTTAAACTTCAGAGCTTTTCATGCTCATGCCAAAATGTAGATGTTTTTAGTTAAAACACAGCTGTGATTTTATAGAAAAAAATTGTGTATATCATTGCATTAGAAAACAAAATATCAAAGCAAGTGTCATCAGTGCTCAAACGCAGCAGGAGCTTTTCTCAGAACTAATTTCACTTTTCTGAGCCGTTTTTCCAACTCATCTTGAGATTGTTTTTAGTGTGTGTATGAAGTCAGTTTTCCTCAAATTTCCCAGTGATTATGATTTTCTGATTTCATAATAAGACGTTGTTCCTGGATTAACCTATTTTTATTAGTCCTGAACCATTATATCCTCTTAACCAATCAGATTTTAGGTTTTGGTTTTACAGGGCTTCAATAATATTCCAATTAACCCGTCATTTTCTTTTGATTTTAGTAGTAGTTTATACAGTAGTTGGTCCTCCTTGGCAAAACCTCAGGCACCATTTGGCAACCAGAAACCTTTTGTGTTTTTGTTTTAATAGTGTATATATTGTTTATCATTTAAAACTTAACAAACTCCATTTTGTGAAATATTTTGCTTGAAAACTGTGCTATAGTGCTTTTTTTCTTTATATTAAGGGATACTATATTATGCATATAATATTTTAAGGATGCATACTATGTACAAAATGCAGTGACTTTCAGACATTTTAAGTGTGACTTGCAGTGTTACTATAATTTATATACTATTATAGTATTTTAAATATTTTGAATTAGCTACATTAGAAATTAATTAAAATACTATTTTAATAAATTAATAACAATAATTTATTATTCATTTTTTAATAATATTTTTTAATAAACTTAATATTTTAATTTTTATATATTTTACTTTTAGTAATCTTGTGATTTTGTCATTTTATTATTATTATTATTTTTTTATTTAGCTTTTTGAGGTGTTTTCTGGGCCCTGGAGATGTTGTGACATGCCCTGACCATCCCTAAGGCTCAAAATAATTAATTGGTTTGAGCAGGACAAACTTAAATTGGACAAATTAGTTCAGTCAAATGAACTTTTGAACTGAGTATTTAGCACTTTCTTTTTCTTTCAAGTTCACAGAACTGATATATTTTAAGTAAACTGAACTGTTTCATTGTTTTGAGTTTTATGAACTTATTTCTTATAAGTTTAACTGAAACTGGCCTGAGATTTCTATTTTTTCAGCATGCTTTGCCCATGGCACTCGAAAGGAAGAGTAAATGCTAAAATTAAGTGTTATATAATGTTAAGTGGGAGATTTAGTAGTGATGAATGTTTTGTTATGCAATTTAGAAGAGTTAATGTGGGTTTTTGGAGAGTTACCATCATGGTGACAAGTGGTACATGCGGCTTGGTTTGAGAACAAGTATGTTAAATGCTTTATATTGCTGCACTCGTTTAGCAAGTGCTATACCATGCTGTTGTTAACATGTTAGCAAATTAGCAAGTTAGCTTGTTATAGCTAGCTAATTTTACATTGGGGTTACATGATAATTTTAAGTTAAATGTATGAGCGTACTCAAAACGTCTCAAGTTAAGAACAATTAAAATGTACAAAATAAAAATCTGCCAGTTCTGCTTACTTAAACTTTGAATTTCTTAACTTAAAAATTTTGAGGCAGCTGATTGAACTTATTCGGGTTTACAATGTAACATTTTTTATGGCTTAAGTCTGATTACACTGTATTTAGCACAAACTCACAATAATATGTGAGAAGCATTTATGTAAATGTATGTATATTTGAGAAAATTACATTTATGCGTGGTTAGCGAAAAATCCAGTCCTCCGCTCACACCAGTCCTCCCAGTATGCCGAGCGCAGTGACACGGGTTTACTATTCCGCACGTCGCAGTGACCCGGCGCAGACGCTTCTTGGCTTTTTCTTGGTTTTCCCCGCGGCACTTTTCTGGGGGGCGGTAGAACGGGGCAAAGAGCGTGAACCGGCGTGTGTTTGTGTCTGTGGGGAGAGTGGGTGACATTTAGAAGCTGCTTGGGGTTTCGTCCCGTTAATATCCAAACTAATTAGCCTCAAAACGCAGCGGAGTGGAATCTCTTCCCAGCCTAGCGGCTAAAGCACTCCCGTACAGACCAGCACACCACCACAAGCTCCCCAAGAACCACAGTCCACACGATCTGTGTGTGTGTGTGTGTGTGTGTGTGTGTGTGTGTGTGTGTGTGTGTACGCGCGCGCCTAGATTACAAATGTCAGATACAGATCGTAATTATAACTTCTCAGCTGGTATATCAGTCAAAACGCTGACACCCTCTCCCTGTCTCTCTCCCTCTCTCTCTCTGGCCTGTCTGCTGTGCGGTGAGGGACGATTGTCATGATGTTTTGACAGGCTGGTCAGAGCTGCAGTCCCTGTGGTTTCACAATTATGCAGCAGATCTCAGCTCACACCCCACTGCCAACAGATACAGGCCAAGAATCTCAATGCAGCTCCACACACACACACTTGTTCTCTCTCCTCCTGCTTTTCTCCACCCCGTGGCCTCCGCTCCCTTTATCAGCTTTACAATTTTCTCATCTGTCTCTTATTGTTTCTTTCACACTATTGTTTCACACAATCGCTTTCATATTTATCACACTCTCTCTTTTTCATAATTGTGTCTGAGACTAGAGGATGTGCATTTTCAACATCTATCTATCTATCGTTCTATCTATTGTTCTATTGCTCTATCATTCTATCTGTCTGTCGTTCTGTCGCTCTATCTATCGTTCTTTCGCTATATCTGTCTGTCGTCTGTCGCTCTATCTATCGTTCTTTCACTCTATCTATTCTTTCTGTCTATCTATTGATCGTTCTTTCACTTTATCTATCTTTCGCTATATCTGTCTATCGTTCTATCTATCTATCTGTCTGTCATTCTATCGCTCTGTCTGTCGTTCTATCGCTCTGTCTATCATTCTATCTATCATTCTGTCGCTCTATCGTTCTATCGCTCTGTCTATCTATTGTTCTATCGTTCTATCTGTCTGTCTATTGTTTTATCATTCTATCTGTCTGTCGTTCCATCCATCCATCCATCCATCCATCCATCCATCCATCTATAGTTCTATCTATCTGTTTGTCGTTCTTTCACTGTCTGCAATATAAGCCCTGTAAATCTTCAAACATTGAAGCTTTTAAACTTTCAAACAAGGCTTTGTCAAGTCACCATTTGAAGTTTGTTTTGACAAACTTAGCTTTTCTAGTTTTCTAATAAAAAAAAACTTTTAAATGAATTTAATTGAATTGACTTCATTATATTTCATTTCAGTTAGCAATTATGCATCCTGTTTGCTTTACCTAATTCAGTTCAAATTCAGGAACTGAGCTGTCATTTTTAAAGACATTCTCAATTCAATTCTGAATGGTGCACCCTGATTAATTCCACTCTCTTGATTTCCTTGAGTAATAATTTTCTTTGCATATGTGTGAATGGATTGCTTTGAATTATATTTTTTATATATTTGATGTCATTTGACTCAAAAGCAGCTCATGGTGGCATAAAGATGCTCTCAACATGAATAAGACTTTTAAACACAGATTTCAGCTCGCCATGTTTGTTTGTGGGCAGGTTACAGAGTAGCAGTCACTTACAGTATGTCATAGTTTGGCTGTGGAAAAGCAAAATGTGGCTTTTCAGAGATGAAGGTGATGAGAGAGAGTGAATGCAGGAAACCACGAGACACTGTTAGCATGTGAATGCACTGCTGTAACAGACATAAAGAGACAAAGAGACTGTGTCTGTGTGCATAAGATATTTTGATACATTGAGGTTAGAGATAGAGAAGGAGCGTTTGACACAGAGGTCACCTTCATCTCATCTGGAAAAATCGTCTTCACAGGGATCCTCTGCAGCAAGGGATTGTGGGTGTTTTGGCCATCCAGAATACTGAATGTAGCAGCACAAACCTTGAAATGCACCCAGAGGAAAGTGTTATTGCTCAGAGGTTGCTCTTTCATACCTCAGGAGACTTCAAGTTAAAGTTTCATTTTAAGGATCAACTTTGTCTTATGTTTCTCCTAGCAGGCTCAAATTGTTGAAATACAGAAAGAGTACATATAAGCTATAAAAATTAAACTCGCAATTATGACTTTATATCACGAAATTGACTTTATAACACAATTGCAACTTTAAATCACAAAATTCTGACTTTATACCTTGCAATTACGACTTTATATCATGAAATTCTGACTTTATAACACAATTGCGACTTTAAATCACAAAATTCTGACTTTATACCTTGCAATTGTGACTTTATATCATGAAATTCTGACTTTATATCATGAAATTCTGACTTTATAACACAATTGCGACTTTAAATCACAAAATTCTGACTTCATACCTCGCAATTGCGACTTTATATCATGAAATTCTGACTTTAACACAATTGCGACTTTATATCATGAAATTCTGACTTTATAACACAATTGTGACTTTAAATCACAAAATTCTGACTTTATACCTCGCAATTGCGAATTTATATCATGAAATTCTGACTTTATAACATGGAATTGCAACTTTATATTACGCAATTCTGAGAAAAAAGTAAACATTTTAGATGTAAACTTGCAATTGCGAGAAAAAAAGTCAGAATTGTGAGATAAAAAGTCACAATTATCTTTTTATTTTTTATTCTTTATTTCATGACGGAAACAAGCTTCCATATTGATCTGAGTTTATACATGTAAACATGGAAAAACTGGAAAGTTCTACGCATGTGCAGTGATGTAGAAATGGCGTAATGACGTATGACGCACAGAATGAGTTGTTGTTGTTGAATATAGTGTCATAAATGTAGAATATAGTGTTGTGTCACTCAAAAACGTGGTGCAGGACAACATCCCACCAGTCCTTGCTTTGGACTCTCATATACAGATGCCTTGTTTTGGGTGCAGGAAGGAGCGTTTTTACTGCTTGATAAATAAAGCAGCATGATACAAAGCTTCAGGACCCGAAATGGATAAATGTTATGTCTGAGTCTGCTAAAGAAGCAAAGAAGCAATGGTAGGAGGATGATTAGTATGCGCCAACATTGGGAAACTCTGTATATTAATGCAATGAGCGCATGTCAAAAGATCAAATCCGATATGAAGCTTGTGACATATAAATGCGCACATCAACCTGATCACTTTATTTAGCGTTCATGTAAACACTATGATCGGATTCATCAATCTGAATGATTTCATTCCGATTGAAACAAAATGTGTCCATGTAAACGTAGCTAATGTCTCAGGCTTGCTCTAAACACTGTAATCAGAGCTCTAAGAAGCATCTGAGAAGAAAGAGATCTTAATTTGCTCTCCATAAAATCTCACTCCTGTCGATGAGCAACAAGTGAGACATTAAAGAGATCTCACGTGTGGTTTGTCTTTCCTGTGGACACACACACACACACATTCTGTCTTGAGGTGTGTGTGTTCGCGCTGTGTGCTGTTTTGTTTACATCGGTGTGCTTTATAAGCTCGGAATATAAACACAGATTTTGTGGTTTGTTTTTATTTGCGAGAACGACAGGGATGATGAAATGATATCATAAAAGTGTCGGCGTGTGTGTGAGAGTGTGTGAGGCAACGATCAGAGCCGGAATGGCTGTTTGTATTAATATTCCCTCAGGTGTGAAGGAGAAGAGATAAAATCAGATGTGGCTCTGATGTTACGCCTCCTGATAAACTGATATAATTAAAAATAAATATAAACCTTCTATTTCCCTCTGTGCCGCAGGCCATGGAAGTGTGAGGTAGATTTCCTTTGAATGCAGGGATGGTAATTTCTCTAAAATCATCAAATCTGACAACAAAGAAATGAAGATCTCCAGCGCTGCGCACACGGGTTTCTCTCTCTCTCTCTCTCTCTCTCTCTCTCTTTCACAGTTAAACTTTTCTCTCTCACAAAACGCACTCAGACATTCACAGAGGCGCTGAAACGTTTCCAAATTAGGCAATGAAATCACAGCTTTAAAAATTAGGGTCAGAAATTTGAAATTGGAGAGAAACTTTCCCCAACCTGTTTGACTTTCTTTCTTCTGCATCACACAAAACAAGACATTTTGAAGAATGGAACCAAACAACATTCGCTTTCATTGTATGGACAAAAAACATAAAGTCATAACATTTTGGAATGACATGAATGGTGAGTAAATTATGAAAAAAAAAAAAAAAAATCTTTAGGTAGACTAATCGTTTAGCCTGGGCCTGGGGCAAGAATACCTGTGAAAGTGACAAAAATGTGTCATATAACCACACCACCATTCAAAAGTTTTGAGTCAGTAAGATTTTTTTTACGGTTTTTGAAAGAAGTCTCTTCTGCTCACCAAGGCTGCATTTATTTGATCAAAATACTGTAATGACAGTAATATTGGGAAATATTATTTCAATTTAAAATGACTGTTATCTGTTTGGATATATTTTAAATGTAATTTATTCCTGTGATTCAAAGCTGAATTTTCAGCATCATTACTCCAGTCTTCAGTGTCACATGATCCTTCAGAAATCATTCTAATATGATGATTTGCTACTCAAGAAACATTTCTGATTATTATCAATGTTGAAAACAGTTGTGCTGCTTCATATTTTTTTGGAAATGTGATGCATTTTTTCAGGATTCTTTGATTTAATAGAAAATTTAAAATTATTTATTTGAAATCTTTTGTACCATTATAAATGTCTTTTACTGTCACTTTTGATCAATTAAATGCATCCTCGCTGAATAATAGCTTTCAAAAAACAAACATTAAACTGACGAAACTTTTGAATGGTAATGTAACATATAAGGAAGAAAAACATTTTCAAATTAAAAACTATTTCATAATATTCTAGGTTTCTATATTATTATATTAAAAAGCACTACTCAGATTGTGCTTGTTTGTTAGGGTGATGTCTGTAAAATCTGCATGTCATCCATGTTTCTTGGTTATTATGATCAACCAATGGTTTCAAGAGCGACTCCATGCAGGAATGATAATTTAGGGACGTAGGCCTATTTAAATTCCCAAATGCTCATTACCTGCAAAAATGTCAGATAGCAGCCCTATGGCATTTAGTAGTGGTCAAAAAAGTCATTTAAAATGACTTTTGGGCCAGTTCCTCCATGTTAACATGGATATGGCGATTCGGGCAGAAATTCAATTACTGTTCCATGGTGAATTACTAACCAAACAGTAGATAATTCAGCTGGGAATTTGATCCCGGCTGGTGGAAAAAAACATAGACGGATTCCCATTAGAATGGCAAAAACTCCGATTATCATCTATAAATGCTAAAATTACATCATGTGCCTGTGTAAAACTGTTTCTGTCTGTGTTAACATGGAGGAATTGGCCTATTTAAAATAAAAAAATTTAAATTTGCCATCCCAATGTAAAAGTAAAAATGACCCTGGAAATCATAATGGTTCCAAAATGGAGTTTTCACAGCGATGCCATATAAGAACCATTTTGGTTCCCCAAAGAACATTTCAATGATAAGATCTTATAAAAGAACAATTTTTTTCTTAGTGTAAAGAACATTTGAATAATCTAAAGAACCTTTTTCCATTATAAAGAACCATTTGCGTAATGGAACGATTCTTCATGGAATCATCAATGCCAATAAAGAACCCTTATTTTTAAGAGTACATGATGCAAATAATGTAATTATTAAATATAATCTAAGGTAATGTAATTAATTTTTGACACTGCAGGCTTCATCCCAGAGCAAGTTTTCTTATCCAAAATTCCAACCCAAATTGGTTCCGGTCCAAATGCATTCCAGCTCCTCATTTGCATGTGCGCTCATTTAATTCACGCATTCTCGTTAAGGTCTTCACAGGGGGCGGCAGCAGGCCGATCATGTGAGCTCGCTGTCCGTCACACTCTGAGTTAATCACCCTCTCCATGCTGGTTTCTTCTTTTTTCTCTCTCTCTTCTCTCGCTTTCTCTTCCTTCTCTGTTTTTTTCCCAGCTTCCCTTTAGAGAAAGTTTCAAGAAGTTTCTATAAATTAATAAAGATCTGGTGCTGTATGAAGCCGATCTGGCTTTGAACGGGAGCGTATTGATCTCACAGGTGAAGCAGGGATCAGCACTTCAAACGGAATGCGTTGTTCCAGAGGAGAGTTTGGAATGGCAGGCACACTCCTGTCTGAAAGCCACAGGAACCGACCAAACCCACACAACGGGTCATACGGCAGAGACAATGGCCACATGTTGTATTTCACCTGTTATGGCAAAAAACTCTGTTAGGGAAGAGTTGATAGGCTCAAGTGGCATAAAAATGAGCGAGATTTTGTTGCCGATATTTAGTTCTGCTCCATTCATTTGGTTGGAAAAAACGGCTTTCAGAGAGTGCAGATATTAACTTTTTATCACTCCACTTCTTCTTTTGGGACCATTTTCTTTGGCAAAACAAATATAAACTACATTTCTAGCTCTACACTCTTCTTTATGAGCATCAGTGGTTCCAGAAAGAACCTTTAAGTTCCATGGAACCTTTGCATTCCACAAAAGGTTCTTTATAGTGGAAAAATGTTCTTTAGATTTCTAAAATATGGTTCTTTTAAGAATTAATCACTGAAAGGTTCTTTGGGGAACCAAAAATGGTTCTTCTAAGGCATCACTGTGAAAACCAACCCCCTTTTGTAACCTCTATTTTTTAAGAGTGTATTATGTTTAAAATGTCAATATTAATGTTTTGGGTGTGATATTACTTAATGCTCTTTGTCTGTGTGTGGGTTATTAGTGTATAAGCCGATTTGTCTCTGAGCCGTGTAAGAAGATGATTCTAATTAAAAGCGTATGTAGGAGAGTTTCCTCTATTTGACTTCAGCTACAGGGAACAAATCCTGCAGTTAATCCAACCCGAGCACACTGCCAGCGGCCTCACGGGGGTGTGTGTTTCCCTGTGTGTGTGTGTGTGTGTGTGTGTGTGTCTCTACAGAACTGAAAGAGAGGACAGTGACAGCATACACCTGATTCACCTGCTCTGTCACGTGGTAAGGAGTTGCCTACAGTATGTACCGTCTGATCTATATTACATGCAGAAATGGCAAGCGCTTCCACAATCACAAGCTTTAATCTGATTGGCTGATTTGCACAAGTCAGGGTGTGCATGTTTATATCAGTCCGTCTGGAAAAGTCTTTGCGAGTTCCCTGGTTGCTAAAACGAGCCTTCTGAGGAAGACCTACTTGCTGGATTTGGCAAAGTTTGCAAGGTTCATGAAATCAAATCTTTGAAAGTTTCATTGGAGGCCCTTGTACAGGCAGGCAGCAAAAAATCGGATTCTTTTTTTCTGGCGTATCCAATTAAAATCTGTTTAGTTGGTTGTAGCTTGAACAGTGATACACCACATGAAATCTGACCAGATCCAAACCACAACCACATTTGGGATGTGTAATATCCAAGTGCGCGTAATATTCTCTTGAATCTGAGCAAGTGATCATATGAGATCTGAACCCATTTGCACCAAATGGTTCTTTTTTTAAATAACACCAAATAATTTTGTTGGTAACACTTTACATAAAGGTTCATTAGTTAACATGAACTAATAATGAACTGCACTTCTACAGCATTTATTAATCTTTGTTGATGTTAATTTCAACATTTAGTAATACATTATTAAAATCAGTAGTTGTATTTGTAACATTGGTTAATGAACTGTGAACTAACATGAACAAACTATGAACTGCTGTATTTTTAACTAACGTTAACAAAGATTAACAAATACAGTAACAAATGTATTGCTCAGGGTTTGTTATACATCAACTAATGTTAACAAATAAACCTTATTGCAAAGTGTTATTGTTTTGTTTAGATATTTAACAGACAAAAATACTAAAAAAAAAAATGCTAATTTGTGACATTTTAAGTACTTTTTACTTTAAGTATATTTTTATATAGAAAAATACATATGCACACACATGCATACACATATATTCATAAATGGGTCATTGACAAATAAGATTTTTAAAAGTGTAAGAAAAAACATAATCGAGATTTTTTGAAATTTTGAAAGAGTTATTAAGTGTTAACAATGAGATTATGTGGTTTTTATAATCCATTAACACTGCTTTTGTCATTTTTTACAAGATTGACAAAATTTGTCACCAAAAAAGTCATTCGGTTTAACCAAAATTTAGTTTTTACCGAATGACACTTGGTTATACTGAATGACGATATTTTCAAACAATGCTAACAGGCTTATATCTAGCTAGCTAGCTAGCAAGCAAAAGGACAATCAAACATTTTATATTAAGTACAAGTTTTTAAAATATTCCAACATTTTCCACGTTTTATAGCGGTTGTACCGAATGACCTGGTGTTTCGGGACATGCGTATGATCAAGTGAAATCATGAATTTTTCAAATGGTTAAAAGAGAGAGTTAGTAACTTTGCTTCACGACCATGTGGTCGTTTGCAGGTGTCTAAAGGATGTCACATCCTGTCACATGATATTGACCGCATGACTTGATCCAAAATGGTCCCTTTATATTGGTTACTCCGATTGACATCAATGAAATTTATTTTTCCGGACATTATTTCTCATAACAAAGCAACGACTTCTACATGTAATTTTAATACCATTTTGCACTATGTTGATATATGATGTTATAAAATCATGCCAGAATAAAAAATATCTACATTTATTACATTTTAAGATATCTTAATCACAAATGAAATGGCTGTATTGGCCTTTGGAAGGTTAAACCAAATGACCTTTTGACACTTCAAAATATTTAAAATACCTTTATATGGAGCAAAATATAATTAAAACCTTTTGGATTCAATAAAAGAGATCTAGTTGTACTACTTTACATACTTTGGATGTCATATCTTTGTTTTTTCTATTATTATTAAGGCCTTAGGACAAAAAAAATGACCCGTCATATCATTGACCCTAATATAAACATAAACAAATATATTCATGTATATTTGTTACACTGATTTAAGTCTTGGAAACCTTTGACTGATTGACTGAGTACATTTTAGACTGATGAAATTTTGAGTCACAATCATTTTCAAAATAAATATTTCACATAAATCAAATCATTCAGTTCTGCTATTTTACTTCATGATCACTTTATAAATGTCTTTACTGTCTTTTTTTAATTAATTTAACACATCCTTGGTGAATAAAAGTATTAATTTCTTTAAAAATAAAAACTTACTGACCCCAAACTTTTGTAAAATATAGGAGCAAAAACATCATATTTGGCATATTTGTTTCTATATGATATTAAAATATGCTCTTATTTACTGCATGTATGATCTTTGATTTGGCCTGATCAAATGATGCTGTTTCTATGTGTGATTAGTCATCAAAAATGCAGATAAAACACACACACACACACACACACAGGAACAGAAATAAATGTGTTTTTTTAAAACCGCCACCAAACAACTCGTGCGCGCGCGCACACACACACACACACACCTGGCAGTAAGCAACATGTTCCTCTGCCACTCTAGTGTGTGTGTGTGTGTGTGTGTGTGTGTGCGCGCTCGCTCAGATCTCGCTGTTCAGGTAACTGTTGTTTTGCTGCATACGCATGTTTACTCGTTTTTCTCTCCCTCCTCCTGTGGCAGGCCTGTCATCCCTCGCTCCGTGTTAAAAGCGCTCTGAGAGGCAGCTAATGCTGCTCAACAACACGCCTGAGCTTTGAAGAGCTGTGCCAGAGACACACTCACGGTCCGGGTTACATCCTCGCTTCCACGGTTAGTCTCGCACACACACACAGCGCTGGTCTCCAATTACTGCTTTCTCCATTGTTTCTTGTTGATCGGACAGGCCTTGATGGTGTCTCATGGAGAGATTTGTGTGTGTGTATGTGTGTGTGTGTGTGCATATTTCTCCTGAGTTTTGCTGACAGACAGTCAATTTATGCCGTAGTTACCCAGCATGCATAGGTGGATTAATCAGTATTCTCATTTGCATAAATCAGCGGTGGAGGCGGGACTTTGCGTGGCATCGTGCTTGTGGGTTGGCTGAGTGGAGCTGGGGGGGTCTGATTTGATTGGTTGATCCCGCTGTCAGCATTTGTGTTGCCCTGCAGGTCCCCCCTCCTTCACAGTAGAGTGCAAACTGCACACACACACACACACACACACACACTCGCAGACGGAGTAGGCCTCCTGTCAGAGGCTCGTTTGGAATTCCCTTTAAAGCCGGACGGAGCGTCTGTACCTGTCAGAATGCCTGAGAAGAGATCTCTGTGACTGACTCTTACACACACACGCGCAGGGCTGTACCTCACCCACCCTCCAGACAAATGCCTTCATCTAACACTTCAGAGAGAACCGGCCAGCCAGAGGAGAGCAGTGGAGAGGAGGAAGCAGAAATATTTAAGTCTATAACGAGACATTATTGACCCTTTAAATGAGTGTGTGAATCAGTGATTTGTTCTGGAATAAGAGTCATGTGGAAGTGAGCAATGGCTGGAGATTTAATGTTCTTAGTTGTGTTTTGTTTAAGTATTAATTTTCTTACAAATAAAAATGAGTCAAATATTGGCACACTACTGTTAAAAATTTGGGGTCGGTAAGATTTTTAATACTTTTAGTTTTTAATCGCATTAAATTGATCAAACAGTAAAGACATTTATAATGTTACATAAGATTTATAATTCAAATAAATGCTGTTCTATTAATCAAATAGAGTTTCCACAAAAATATGAACTGGTAATAATCAGAAATGTTTCTTGAGCATCAAATCAGCATATTAGAATGATTTCTGAAGGATCATGTGACACTGAAGACTGGAGTAATGATGCTGAACATTCAGCTTCGAATCACAGGGATAGGTTGAATTATGAAATATATTAAAATAGAAAACAGTTCTTTAAAATCTTAATACATTTTCACAATATTACTGTTTTTACTGAATTTTTGATTCAATAAATGCAGCTTTGGTGAGCAGAAGAGACTTCTTTCAGAAACATTTTAAAAAATCTATCTGACCCCAGACTTTTGAACGGTAGTGTACAGTAGAAGTTTATGTGAACTGTAGGTCAGATCATTTGCTTTTTTATAGCTCAGGATATTAAATTAAGTTCTTCTATAGTTATTTTTTTGTTTAATGTCATCTTTGTCTTGGAGGCTTCTTTTAAAATGAATTAGCATTTGAGTAATAGGAATAATTGACAAAAGTTAAATTAGACAGTTCTTGACATACAGTAATAATACAGCAGAAAGTGGATAGCATATCAGATTATTTGGTATTGGAAGAATATGAGAACTTCTTGGTTATTTTTATTTTTTTTTTTGGTGAAGTTTCGACTTTGTCTCAGACGTTTCTCAAAATACAAATAGACATAAATGGGACAATTGTTGATGTACTGAAAGTATATAAAGAGATATAAAATCACTGTGAATGGCAGAATTTGATGAGAAATATTTGAGTTCATATTGAGATTTGGTTGCAGACTTTTCCAGATAAAAATTTTAAAGCTCAGAGGTCGCTCTTTAATAACTGTCACTCAATGGCTTTTCGTTTCAATTTATGTTTTAGTATCAATTTTATATCTGATCTTTCTCATAATATTCCTAAAAAAAACATAAATAAAATTTCATTAAATTAATTTGAATTTAATATCTCAGCTCAGTTAAGTGCAAGGAGAAATGTTTGAGTTCATACTGAAATTGCAAACCGTAGTATCTTAGTGAATCTGAGCGCAATTTGAGACATTGTTGAGATCTCTTGTGAAACATCTGAGGTTCCTTAGCTTCTCAGGAGGAAAATCAGCAGGAGGCTTAAGTACATTTTCATTGCTCTCCATCAAATATCACTGCCATTGAAGAACAAGAGTTGAGACATACTGTATATATGAAGATCTTGTGTGACTATAATCTTTCTCATAGGACATTTCAATAGACCCTGAGAAAGCTTTAAATCAGGTGTTGTATAGGTTTGTTGTGCAGATTCACAATTAGCTGTGCTGCTGTTCTGGGCAGCACTGCAGTAGGGCAACAGAACAAAGACAGATGCACTGTGGGATATGAAACACTGAACACACACACACACACACTGTGCCCAAATAAGCACAGAACATGTGTATCTCTGCACCAAAGGGAATGAGGCTGTTTTTCTACTCTGTGTGCTTGTATTTGTGCCATTAAATGTGTATTTCAGTAAAGGTCCGGTCACATTTGGTTCCATTGACTGCGAATATGAGAGACAGGAAACGCAACCTCAAGCAAAGAAGTTTAGCATTTTGCTGCATTCCACAGTTCAAGCTCGGTGAACTCTGACCTGTGAATTTGTATCATGTGAAGATGTGTGACCAATAGAAGATTTTAGCAGAACCCGTGTCTACTTTAAACTTTAAATCTGCAGGATTGCAGCGTTGCAGAAAAGTGAAGTAGACTGCATGTTTTTCTTCTTTTTTTTTTTTTTTTTTTTTTAATGTATTATCGGTTGAATTGTGTTTCTAAGAAAGAAGCCACAGAGTGTGACATCATTTTGTGACTGTTGCAGTGTCATGGGTGGTTGCCAGAGTGTTGCTATGTAAATTATGAGGTGTCCTGAATCATTGCCAGGGTATTGCTTTGAAGTTTTAAAGGTGTCCTGAGAGGTTGCTAGGTGGTTGTTCACTGGCCCAAGTCTAAAGAGTGCACCATCAAGTTTTGGTGATATTCCATGGAATTTGTTCTGGCATTTTATCACCCACCTGGAAAAAATAGTGCATCTGTTCATACCTTTGCAAACACAAACTTTGCAATAAATCCATGTTTTTCCCATAGCTTGTGAAACATCATCTCCATGTGAAACTCTTGCGGGTTTTGGCTGTAACAAACACTCGGGAAAACACACTGATTGAGTTTGCAGGTGTTTGGATTGAATTTGAAGGTGTTATTGCAAACAGAGATTTGAATTTCCATCCAGAGCAGAAAAAAGGAAATGAGACCAATAACCTTGACTGGCATTTACTCCTGTGTGTGTGTGTGTGTGTGTGTGTGTGTGTGTGTGTGTGTGTGTGTGTTTTATATGCATGAGGATTCTTTCATTTGTGTTTTATTTGCGCTCTTCGGTTGGGGAGATAAAGCTATTAATATATATGGCGATGAGAGGAGAGAGGCTGTGGCATATGCCTGCGAGCAAGAATATTAAAACTAAGAGAACTATAGTGATATCCAGCCCAGGAGTACACACACACACGATTCATGTAGGAGACACGAACAATCTGGTCTGGTTATTGTCGTGTGTAATCGATTTGCTCGGCCTTCTTAGATCTTAGGTCTTAGTTTTCCATAGGTCTCACATGATCTGACTCTCTCTCTCTCTCTCTCTCTCTCTCTCTCTCTCTCTCCCAAGATAAAAGTAGCTTTATTGACATGGTAAAAAAACCTGTACATTGGCAAATAATTACTAACATTATATATAAATACATAAAATAAATACATAAACATTTAAACGCATTTTATGCCCGTTGCATAATATATATATATATATATATATATATATAATAAATGTAAATGTAAAATTTTTAGACCCTGTTTTTAAGTCAGTTTGCTCCAAATATATATATATATATATATATATATATATATATATATACAAATATAAATACATGTAAAATATTTTATGATTTTATTAGATTTTTTTACTTATTTATATATATTTAACTTTTTTTTTTTATGTAAGTCAGTTTGGATAAAATAAAAAAATCATTTTTATTATTAAAATATAATATTATGTGTATTAATATTAATTAATTTAATAGTAAAAATCATAACTTTAAAATTTATAAATGACACAATGCAACAGTCATAAAATGTATAAATAGTGAAACAAACTGCATTTAATAACAATAAAAGTATTTCAGACTTTTATGCTAAACACACTTCCTGCACCACTTTATTGCACTTGTTCGCCCATTGTGTTAAACAATCATTGAAATGTGTGTATTTTGATCTGAATGATTGGGGTAAATGCTGCTGTTAACAATCATAACTCGCACTCACTAAAGTATGAATGAGTGTGTGTGTGTGTGTGTGTGTGTTGTGAGGAGAGCATGTGGTGTTATAGAGGGATTAGTGTTTTAATTAGGGGGTGTGGCCAGGGTGGGCGGGGTCAGCCACTGCCTCAGGCAAAGAGCAGAGGGTCACACTCACACACACTGGGATGGACACACTCAGGGGGCCTCAATTAGAGGATGGAGGATAATTCCCCCCACCTGATACCTGCTGTCGTCCTGCGCTGTCCTTTTTCTGCCCTCCTGCCTTTTCTCTTTCTTTTACCATCTTGCTTTACCCCTCTTTACCCTTTTACTGTCAGTCTCTCTATCTGTTTTTTGATTGGAGTAGTAGTATTATTGGCATATATATATACACATACACACACAGCACCAATAATGGCCCCAATAAGTATTCATTAGATCAAGTATCTATATCTGTCTCAAATGCTTTAGGATTTTTTCTCTTAATCAACATTTTTTCTTCATAATTTTTGATGAGTGCCTTTAAATCAGATGATTTGGTGATTTTTAGTGGATTTATAAAGTCAAGCTCACACAGGTGTCCTAGAAGAGTAACCACAGGTGTAGTTCAACATATTAACTATCAACATATATCTGTGTGTGTTTGTGTGTGTGTGTGTGTGTGTGTGTATGCATTTCCTCATTTGCATGTCTGTTATCTCAGGTTTCTTTGAATTGTTTCTGTCCCTCTGGATTTTGTGATGGAAACCCTCCCAGATTCTGTTCCTCTCCTTCCTTTATTCTCTCTGTAACTCTCTCTTTCTCTCCCTCCTCCATCTTTTCTGGTCTCTCTCTTTCTCCTCTCGCTTTGCACCTGTTTCCCGCTCTGAACAGCTGCTAATTGGGTGAATCTAATTAGTGATTACCCATAAACCTCAGCGGTGTTTGATAGGTTTGTTCTCCGACCCGTAAAATAATCCATCACTGATATATGTTTGTTTGTGAGTACCAGTCCCTGTATCTGCATCATAAACCGCCATAGGAGAAAGTATTTTAACGTCAAAACGTTACATATCAATTAGTACTAACAAACCTGTCTCCCAAAATATATCACAGAATTGTCATTGTTCTGATCATTGTTGTTTTCTAATGGGTTCAGAGGTCACCCAGGGGGAATTCTATGACCTTCACATGACCCTCATTCCAGGCATTCCAAAAGTCCTTTAAAGTCATTCAAATCGCAGAAGTTTTACAATAAAGGTTTATATAAAAGACCCAAAATAAAAGAAAACCTATTTAATTGCACATCCAAAAAATTTAAATCATATATATTAAATAAGCAAAAAATTAAATAATAATTAATAATTTTTGGGATATACAGTCTTTTTAAATATTGATGTGATAAAAAATAATGATTTTCTTTTTATAATTTATATAATTTATAATTTTTTATCATATATATAAATATTAAAAAAAACAAATATATATATATATATATATATACGACAAAAAATATAAATTATATATATACACAAGTAAAAAAATAAAATTATTTATATATATATATATATATATATATATATATAAATACCAAAACTTATTAAAGACATTTTTTATATTTTTGGTATTTTTACTAGTGGGTGCAGGACACTGTAGTTAATTTATGTAAGTGAGAATAGCAAAATAAAGTAAACTGTGACATATTATACCCAAACATTCTTCATACAGTGGACTAAATTGATAAAATTGATAAAAAATTTTAACCAAAAATTACTTTGACCTGACCATGTTTTCCTTAAGTGTTACCTGACATAATTAAGATCATTTTTTTCTGACACAGTTTAACTCTGAGATCTTGTCATACTTTATCCCCTTTTTTTTTTTTTACTATAGTGAATAAACTGTAATAATGAATTAAATGTTCAAGGTGTCTGAATAAATTTTGGTTTGACTGTATATATAGTTTACTTTTTACTTATTATATATATATATATATATATATATATATATATATATATATATATATATATATATATATATATATATATACAGTTGTACTCAAAATTATTCATACCCTTAGTAAATATGACCAAAGAAGGCTGTGAAAATAAATCTGCATCGTTAATCATTTTGATCTTTTATTTTTAAAATCCACAAAAATCAAACCTTTCACTGGAGAATGATAATTTTAAATGGGGGGAAAATCTCATTATGAAATAAATGTTTTTCTCTAATACACATTGCTCACAATTAATCATACCCTTTTATTCAGTACTTTTTGCAACCTCCTTTTCCCAAGATAACAGTTTTGAGTCTTCTTCTATAATGCCTGAAGAGTTTGGAGAACACCTGACAAGAGATCAGAGATCATTCCTTCATGCAGAATCTCTCCAGATCCTTCAGATTCACAGCTCCATGTTGGTGCTTCTTCTCTTCAGCTCACTCCACTCATTTTCTTTAGGGTTCAGGTCAGGACTGGGATGGTCATGGCAGAAGCTTCATTTTTCATTTTTGTTTTGATTTTGATGTTTGTTTTGGATCATTGTCCTGATGGAAGATCCAGCCACGGCCCATTATGTGATTTCTAACAGGGACAGTCAGGTTTTGATTTTTTATCTGTTGGTATTTGCTAGAATCCATGATACCATGTATCTGAACAAGATGTCCAGGATCTCCGGCAGAAAAATAGGCCCACAACATTAAAGATCCAGCAGTATATTTAACTGTACACATGGGGTACTTTTTACCCCTGTGTGCACCAAAACAATCTTGAGTGTTTGCTGCTAAAAAGCTAATTATTTTGTTTCATCTGACCATAGAACCCATCCAGTTTGAAGTTCCTGCAGTGTCAGTTACTTTTCAAATGTTCTATGGTGAGATGAAAAAAAAAAAAAAAACCTTTTTAGCAGCAAACACTCAAGATTGTTTTGGTGCACACAGGGGTAAAAAGTACCCCATGTGTACAGTTAAATATACTGCTGGATCTTTAATGTTGTGGGCCTATTTTTCTGCCGGAGATCCTGGACATCTTGTTCAGATACATGGTATCATGGATTCTAGCAAATACTAACAGATAGAAAATCAAAACCTGATTGTCCCTGTTAGAAGTCATATAATGGGCCGTGGTTGGATCTTCCATCAGGACAATGATCCAAAACAAACATCAAAATCAAAACAAAAATGAAGCTTCTGCCATGACCATCCCAGTCCTGACCTGAACCCTAAAGAAAATGAGTGGAGTGAGCTGAAGAGAAGAAGCACCAACATGGAGCTGTGAATCTGAAGGATCTGGAGAGATTCTGCGTGAAGGAATGATCTCTGATCTCTTGTCAGGTTTTCTCCAAACTCTTCAGGCATTATAGGTGAAGACTCAGAGCTGTTATCTTGGGAAAAGGAGGTTGCAAAAAGTACTGAATAAAAGGGTATGATTAATTGTGAGCAATGTGTATTAGAGAAAAACATTTATTTCATAATGAGATTTTCCCCCCATTTAAAATTATCATTCTCCAGTGAAAGGATTGATTTTTTTTGTGGATTTTTAAAATAAAAGATCAAAATGATTAATGATGCAGATTTATTTTCACAGCCTTCTTTGGTCATATTTACCAAGGGTATGAATAATTTTGAGCACAACTGTATATATATATATATATATAATTTATAATTTCTTGTCTTTTAATATATTTTTCTGATATTTTTAAAAAAAATCTATTTTTGTGTCCATTCAATGAAAGTCAAAGGGGTCCATTTTTTATTTATTTATTTAAATATCTTTTTTTGTGTTTCGCAGAAGAGAGTCATACAGGTTTGGAACAACATGAGGGTAAGTAAATTATGTCAGAATTTAATTTTTAGACATTTATTTCTAAATCTTTAAACTCTTTAATCTTTATACACTGACTGAACAAGAAAACGTTATTTTATAGCACACATACTGTGTTCTACACCATCAATCCGTAGACATGATCACACTCATGTACTTTAATCTGTATTATCGTAATATGATTAAACCTGCTGTCACTGCAGCTTGTGATTTCTGTGGAGAGAGCTGTGTTGCACACAGCAGAGCATGATGGGATGGATAAAACAGGGACTATTAATCCAGAATGCCCCAAATGAGAGAGAGCGAGAGTTTTAAAATTCGTTTTGCTACAGGAAGCTGTCACAGACATTTACTTTCGTGCCGTTTGCTGCAACAACTTTCTTCCATAAGCCCCTGTGACCCCAGAGACAAACTCACTACGCCTCCATACCCTAAATAACTACAGATTAAAATTTTACACACACTCTCTCTCTCTCATGTTCTGACAAAGAGCAGTGTTGGCCTGTCATCTCCCATCTCATCTGCTGAGGAGACATTGCTGTGCCATCTCCTCTCAGTAAACACAAACACACACTCACAAATACGTTCAGACACACTTCGGCACAAACGTTCATTATTCTGTTCACATGCATCATGCTGAACACACATGGAATCTCAAAGAACAGTTTATTAAAACCAGAAAAATTAGATACATGAGTATAAAAGAATATTGGAGTACATTTTACAAGAAAATACTGTTTCAGTCTTTCTATTTCAAAATGTCATGTTTAATTCAATGTGTTAAGTAAATCCAACACCAGGTTTATTCTGTGTGACATTCTATATTAATTCTATATTGATGCACCATGCTTCTATGTTGCATGGCAACTATAAACATATTAAAGGGTTAGTTCACCCAAAAATGAAAATTCTGTCATTAATTACTCACCCTTATGTCGTTCCACACCCGTAAGATCTTCGTTCATCTTTGGAACACAAATTAAGATATTTTTGATGAAATCCGATGGCTCAGTGAGGCCTCTATTGACAACAAGATAATTAACACTTTCAGATGCCCAGAAAGCTACTAAAGACATTTAAAATAATTCATGTGACTAAAGTGGTTCAACCTTAATGTTATGAAGCAACAATAATACTTTTTGTGCGGCAAAAAAACAAAATAACAACCATATCTAGTGATGGGCGATTTCAAAACACTGCTTCATGAAGCTTCAAAGCTTTACGAATCTTTTGTTTCGAATCAGTGGTTCGGAGCGTGTATCAAACTACCAGTTTGATGCACGCTCCGAACCACTGATTCAAAACAAAAGATTTGTTTCGAATCAGTGGTTCGGAGCGTGTATCAAACTACCAGTTTGATGCACGCTCCGAACCACTGATTCAAAACAAAAGATTTGTAAAGCTTCGAAGCTTAATGAAGCAGTGTTTTGAAATCGCCCATCACTAGATATTGTTGAATAAAGTCGTTATTTTGTTTTTTTTGGTGCACAAAAAGTATTCTTATAACATTAAGGTTGAACCACTGCAGTCATATGAACTATTTTAAATATGTCTTTAGTAGCTTTCTGGGCATCTGAAAGTGTTCATTATCTTGTTGTCAATAGAGGCCTCACTGAGCCATCGGATTTCATCAAAAATATCTTAATTTGTGTTCCAAAGATGTCTTTTGGGTGTGGAACAACATGAGGGTGAGTAATAAATGGCATAATTTTCATTTTTAAATATACGTTAAAGAGATAGTTCGCCCAAAAATGAAAATTATCCCATGATTTACTCACCCTCAAGTCATCCTAGGTGTATATTACTTTATTTTTTTCAGACAAACACAATCAGAGTTATATTAAAAAATATCCTGGCTTTTTCCAGCTTTATATTGGGAGTGAATGGGGGGAATGATTTTGAAGCCAAAAAAAAGTGCATCGATCCACACTGTAAAAATGATTTGTTGGTGCAACTTAAGTAGCCTTAAAAGTTTGAGTTAATTTAAACAAAAAAAATTGAGTTGATACAAAGAAAGAGATTAGTTTATTCAACAGAAACTCAAAACATTGTTATCTGAACAACATTTGTGAACCTAAGCTGATTTGACAAAAGAAGTTGTGAAAAATCATGAAAATATTTTTTGCAGTGCATCATAAAAGTAATTTTTAAACATTTAAATCTTTATAAATAAAAATAACTCGCTTCTGGCAGACGGCCTAAGCAATTTGACTTACGGCGAAAGAGTGACCTCTGACACAACTAATGACGTAATGACGAACGCGAAAGCGCAGAGGATAGAGCAAAACAAAACACTGGTCATGAATTAAAGGTCTAAAATGAGAAATTGTAAAGAACAATTTCAATAAAAGAGAACAGGAGCTTGAGTTTGTTGCCCAGCCCTATTTGTTTGAACCGTGAAAAGCTTATGATACTCCTACAACATGCGTCGCGTTAGAAGATACTCTTTTGCTGTAAGTCGACTTGCGTAGGCCGTCCGCCGGAAGCTAGTTATTATAGCTTATAAAGTTTTAAATATGGATATTTTTCTTTTAAAAAAAAAAACCCATCACTTCGCTTCAGAAGGCCTTTATTAACCCACTGGAGCCGTATGGATTACTTTTATGATGGATGGATGCACTTTTTGGGGCTTCAAAATTACGCCCCCCATTCAAAAGCTTGGAAGAACCAGGATATTTTTAAATATATAAAATTATATATAAAATATTTTTATTTTAAACCTCTAATTGCGTTTGTCTGAAATAAGTCATATAAAGTCATATACACCTAGGATGGCTTGAGAGTAAGTAAATCATGGGATCATTTTTATTTTTGGGTGAACTATCCTTTTAAGACAACTGATTTAAAGCATAAAGTTTTTTATTTACTTTGTGCCTGACATCCTTTAGACAATGCCTCCTATAGCATATAGTTTTAGTTTATTATATTCAGTATTTTTGTGAATATAATGGCTAGAGTTTGAAGGTCATTCAGGTCAGCGAATGTGTTTGTTTTGCCAACAAATCGACTTGTTCTTGTAGTGTTTTGCTGACCGCTGTCATTGTCTATTCTAATGCAGATGTATAGATTTATAGATGAGGAGAGATCTTTATGTTTAATTTATCACTTCTCTCTTCCTCCTGCTCTCTTCTCAATGTCTGTTTTTTTTTGTTTTTTTTTTTTGTTTTTTTTGTAATCATAAAGATGAAAGCACTGATGATTTTTGCCCTTAAGTATAAACAGAACTGGCTGACGACATCAATATCCACAAATCTAAACAAACGGGAGGAGCAGCAAACTTCACAAAAGTGCCTCTTCAGCATGTGTGTGTTCGTGCGAAGTACTGACCAATTAGCCTACAAATTAGAGCAAAATCAAGGTAACGAGGCTTGAGCGGGATCTTGATCAATAAAATGTTTTTTCAAAGCCCCCAAATCTCACTTTAGACATAAAGGTGAAATGAGAGTGAAACTGATTTCAAATGGATACGGACATCAGAGTGGTTCAGATACACATACACGCAAATTCATTGTGACGTTCAAATGAAGTTGACTCTGCTGGGACGGCTGTCGTGGATATAAAGACACGACCATAACAAACTCAATAAAACACGAGTACAAGAGAAACAAATAAACATAAAAGACAGAGAAAGTGTTTTAGGGTAAGGGACATAACCTAAAAACAACACAACTCTATGTGTGTGTGTGTGTGTGTGTGCAGAAACTGATTGCTCTCTGCTAGTTTCAAGACATTGTGAATCTTCCTTTTTCAGCTCAATAACAATAAAACAGAGAAAGTCTTCAGATAAATAAGTGCCTCTCGCGGGTGGAACGGGACAATCTCTTTATTTTTACTGTCGTTTGTCCATCATACATTTTTTTTTTCATGGTTCATTACTGCTTCTGTCAATGGCTTTAATTTTCCACTTCTCTGCCTTGACACACGGTGAAGGACCCGCACTGGGCTTCACTATCACTGCCTGTCTGAAAATACAAACATGCAGCTCATGCAACTGTACAAAATTGCCCCTAGAAGTGAGCTCAGTCTGACAAAGCTGCCATCAAATGCCAAAGGTAAAGTTTTACATTTTTGCATCTTTTTCATATAGAGTTATGGTTTGGTTAGAGTTATTATAAAAAGAATGAGGCTAGTTATCACACGAGGAAGCTATTTTGAATCAAAAGTCAATAGTTCAAATCCTTGTTTTGTCAATAGTTCAAATCCTTGTTTCCTAGATAAATGCTAAAAGCAGAAAAGTTAAAAGAAGCACATTTTTTGTTTGTGAATGCAGTGTTCCAAATTAAAATATTATTATTTCTGTACATAACTAACAAGTGAACACAAAAAATACACTGGCATTCAGACAAGAGTCAAATAGCGTTCAAAAGTTTGGGGTCACTGAGATTTTTTTTGAATGTTTTTGTATATTTTTTAAATATTGCTGCTCAAGAAACATTTATTATTATTATCAATGTTGAAAATGGTTGTGCTGCTTCATATTTTGTGGAAACCATGATATGTTTATATTCAGAATTTTTGGAAGAATAGAAATTTCAAAAGGACATAATTTATTTGAGAGAAACATATAGAAACATAAATGTCTTTACTCTCCCTTTTGATCAATTTAATGCACCCTTAATTAAAGTATTAATTTCTTGCTGACCTTTTGCATGGCAGTGTATATAATGAGCAGAAATGTTTAACTTTGAGTATTCTTTATAAATGTCAAGTCAGGGCAGGTTGTTAGTTGTTTTAAATATTTTGTTTAAATACTATAATGTTTTATAATCATTTATTTATGTTGGCCAAAACAATGGTTTGAAATTACTTTTTCTGTTTTTCCTTTTATAATTTAATATAATGTTTTTATGCTTCACAGTTTAACTGTTAATAACATATCAAATGAACTGTATCCTTTTTTTTTCTTCTTCTTTTTTTCCGCAATAGTGAAGAAAATGTTCATGACTTAAAAGTTTTGAATTCATACAGAAACTGAGTTTCAACAATATATCCACCCTAGGAAATATTCACATGACAACTAGCCATGCAATATTCCATGAAAAAATGTCAATTTTGATTTAATTGTGACTTTAAAGTCCCCCTGAATTCAAAACTTAAGTTTTTTAGCTTTTAGTATGAATATGTTAGCCTTAAAGTTATAAATAAGCTGGTTTGTTCCAAAACAATGACAAAATTTGCTTTTATGAGATATAAGCATTCAAAACTTCCGCTACAATGGATCACGGATTTTCATGACATCACATCACACTTTAGCTTCTCATCAAATCTTCTGTCCAATCAAATGCTCTCTATAATCTGAAGTCCCGCCCCCTCCTACACTATCAACAGACAAGCTGCGGCTGAAATCGGTCATTTGTTCACACATTTACTAGTTTCTACACAGTGAATGGCTCATAGTGCACTATATAGAGAATAGGGAACGATTCAGACAGTGTAAATATGCTTTCCATAGACGCGAATGAAGTCCGTTTTCGCGTTAGTATAACGTGACCCGCCGCAGCGCAAGCACAGTCTGCTCTCGGACTCATTTAAATTCTGCACAGAATGCTATATTTTAAAGTGATATAAAGGAGATTAGGAGGAGAAAGTCGTTATTTTGTTTTTTTGGTGCACAAAAAGTATTCTCGTCACCTCATAACATTAATGTTGAACCACTGTAGTCACATGGACTGTTTTAAATATGTCTTTAGTAGCTTTCTGGGCATCTGAAAGTGTTCATTATCTTGTTGTCAATAGAGGCCTCACTGAGCCATCGGATTTCATCAAAAATATCTTAATTTGTGTTCCAAAGATGTCTTATGGGTGTGGAACAACATGAGGGTGAGTAATTAATGACATAATTTTCATTTTTAAATATACGTTAAAGAGATAGTTCGCCCAAAAATGAAAATTATCCCATGATTTACTCACCCTCAAGCCATCCTAGGTGTATATTACTTTATTTTTTCAGACAAACACAATCGGAGTTATATTAAAAAATATCCTGGCTTTTTCCAGCTTTATATTGGGAGTGAATGGGGGGAATGATTTTGAAGCCAAAAAAAAGTGCATCCATCCACACTGTAAAAATGATTTGTTGGTGCAACTTAAGTAGCCTTAAAAGTTTGAGTTAATTTAAACAAAAAAATTGAGTTGATACAAAGAAAGAGATTAGTTTATTCAACAGAAACTCAAAACATTATGTTATCTGAACAACATTTGTGAACCTAAGCTGATTTGACAAAAGAAGTATAAAATATTTTTTTGCAGTGCATCATAAAAGTAATTTTTAAACATTTAAATCTTTATAAACAAAAATAACTAGCTTCTGGCAGACGGCCTAAGCAATTTGACTTACGGCGAAAGAGTGAATGCTATATTTTAAAGTGATATAAAGGAGATTAGGAGGAGAAAGTCGTTATTTTGTTTTTTTGGTGCACAAAAAGTATTCTCGTCACCTCATAACATTAATGTTGAACCACTGTAGTCACATGGACTGTTTTAAATATGTCTTTAGTAGCTTTCTGGGCATCTGAAAGTGTTCATTATCTTGTTGTCAATAGAGGCCTCACTGAGCCATCGGATTTCATCAAAAATATCTTAATTTGTGTTCCAAAGATGTCTTATGGGTGTGGAACAACATGAGGGTGAGTAATTAATGACATAATTTTCATTTTTAAATATACGTTAAAGAGATAGTTCGCCCAAAAATGAAAATTATCCCATGATTTACTCACCCTCAAGCCATCCTAGGTGTATATTACTTTATTTTTTCAGACAAACACAATCGGAGTTATATTAAAAAATATCCTGGCTTTTTCCAGCTTTATATTGGGAGTGAATGGGGGGAATGATTTTGAAGCCAAAAAAAAGTGCATCCATCCACACTGTAAAAATGATTTGTTGGTGCAACTTAAGTAGCCTTAAAAGTTTGAGTTAATTTAAACAAAAAAATTGAGTTGATACAAAGAAAGAGATTAGTTTATTCAACAGAAACTCAAAACATTATGTTATCTGAACAACATTTGTGAACCTAAGCTGATTTGACAAAAGAAGTATAAAATATTTTTTTGCAGTGCATCATAAAAGTAATTTTTAAACATTTAAATCTTTATAAACAAAAATAACTAGCTTCTGGCAGACGGCCTAAACAATTTGACTTACGGCGAAAGAGTGAATGCTATATTTTAAAGTGATATAAAGGAGATTAGGAGGAGAAATGTTTAGATATTAAAAGGAGTTTACTGAGTTTAAGGGCTCTGGTCGGGCTGTGATATAAACGAAACGCTATTGGCTATTTAAAAAAGGGGGCGGGGCTGTTCGATATATCGCCCTGTCTCCCTGTTTCAGTTGAAATCACGTCAACACATTGAATAATGCTGCGCCTTCCAAGACACTTCAGCGGGCCTTTAAGAGGAGCTGGCGTTGTCTGCCTTAAAACAGTTATTGCGTTTAAAAGAGAACGAGGGGAAGCGCGAGACAAGTGAAATGCAGGGAGACAGGTGTTAGCAAAAGAGCAACCGAATGAAACATGAAGTGAGACAGACGGGTCGAAGAGAGGCGCAGGTAGAGAGACAGATATTCTCTCATTCTTATTCATTTAGAACAGATCTGATAAACACACACACGACCTCTCCGGCTGTACAGAGAGAAAGAAACGAGCGGCTCTCTCCTCCCGCTAAGTTGTCACATCGTATCCGCGCTGATGGGGGAGGAGGGGTCAGGGTTGGGGCGTCGCCTCAGGGCTCGTCGCCGAGCAACAAAAGACCACTCAGCTCGCGTTAGCCCTCCCGTCGGCCAATCAGGACTGACGGAACTCGGGCGCGGTCCGCTGCTAGCCTTCAAATGCTAAGTGCTTCATTAGCCACCTTTCATATCGCCGTCGCCCCCGGCAACCCACTTTACACTCGCCATCCCTGGGAGCGCGGCAAAACTTCAGACCGCCGTCAGGCCACACACACTCACACACACACATTTACTGTCATCAGTTAATTTTGTGGTTTGCAGAAACGCTCACAGTCATACAATCACAACTCTGAATTCATCATGCGCGCGCGTAACAGCAAGAGTACAGCGTGAATTTGTTGTTATGAGCGTGTAATGTGGTTAGACATTACCGTGTGTGTGTGTGTGTGTGTGTGTGTGGCCTGAAGCTCAGCAGATGCCTGAAGCCTCTCCTGTCAGGATGGAGAGATCGGACGGAGAGGGAAACAGGAGAGAGCAGCTCCATCGGGGTATGGCTGTCTGTGTGTGTGTGTGTGTGTGTGTGTTTCCTGTTATCTTCCTCTCAATGTCCTCCTCTTTCTCAGTGTGTCATGGTGAAACATTGAGTCAAGGAAACACTCTTTCCTCAGGACTGAATTCACACTGAAATCTGGGAAAGCAGCAGTACTTAGTACAGCAAAAAGTAGCCTACCAAGATTTTGCAAATGCCATACAAATACCATGGCATGTGAATGGAAGTTATTCGAAGCCATTCCTGACCCTGGACCACAAAACAGTGTAAATAAGCTTTCAATTGATGTATCGTTTGTTAGGATAGGACAATAGGATAGGAGTTTGAAAATCTGGAATCTGAGGGTGCAAAAAAAAAAAAATCAAATTATTGAGAACATCGCAATTAAAGTTGTCCAAATGAAGTCCTTAGCAATGCATAACCACTCATGAATTTTTTTTTTTTAAAACATATTTACTGTAGGAAATTTACAAAATATCTTCACTGAACCTGAGCTTTACTTAATATGCTAATGATTTTTGGCATGAAAGAAAAAAAGATAATTTTGACCCATATAATGTATTGTTGGTTATTGCTACAAATATACATTTGCAACTTATGACTGGTTTTGTGGTCCAGGGTCACATTTGTATATAATAAAATACTATGGTGTCACCATCTGCCACTGAAAGAAACGTCTGCAATCAAAGATGGTTTGAATCTTAACTAGTTTTTCTTCAAGAATAAAGTGGCAGCTGAACACAAAATTGTTAATTGTACAGAAGTTGTGCTTGGAATAAAATATTGACATATATTAAAATTATAGGACTGTTTTATAAATTCATGCAACAGCAGATGATTCATTTACCACCCAAAACAAAAATACTGGGTTAAATATTATATTAGTATTAGAGAAATTCAGTTTGCACAAGTTTGATTGGATGCAAAACCTTTGACATCATCAACAAGAGATATAGTTAATGTTTTCTCCTATTTTAAAGGCAATTTTCTCAATATTTTGATTTTTTTGCACCCTCAGATTCCAGATTTTTAAATAGTTGTATCTCGACCAAATATTGCCCTATCCTAACAAACCGTACATCAATGGAAAGTTTTTTTTTTATTCTGCTTTCACTATATAAATCTCAATTTAAAATGGTCCAGAGTGGTCCAGAGTCACATATCACTCTCAGTGACCTTGTCAGAACAAACCTGTGACCCATTTTGTTTGGAAACAGCTGGTTTAAAGGAATATTCCAGGTTGAAAACATCCTAAATACCTTGATGTTGATTACCACAGACAATAATTTTGACTTGTCACTCGGTTTGAGTTTGTAAATTAAACAAAATTGTACTGAAAGTTCAGCATATACAATGTAAATCTATAGGGCAGCACTTATTTGTTGTTTTAAACCCAGAATATTCCATTCATGAAAAGTAAGAAAAGAAAGTCTTGTGTGTCTCTGTTCATGATGAAGTAAATTAACCATCTTATCTGTGTTTGAGAAATCAGCAGTATCTCTTCATGTTGCCTTTTTGGTCATCTTTACATGTTTTAGCCTGTTGATTGTTTCTCTGCTGTTTAATGGTTGGAGATGCTGGTACTTTAAATCTGATTAATTTGAATATTCATTCAGGATATTTAATTGTTGTATTTGTTTAAAGGAATGTTTTGCGCATTGAAAGTGCATTAATATAAACATGACTTTTGTGCATATGGCTGAGATAAACACATTTAGCTTGCTGTCTGGGATGCAGGACTCAACCAAGATTTGACCTCTAAATTGACCCCTGGACTACTTAATTAATCAATATAGTGAAGACAGAGTTGTGGAGGAATGCTGTAAGAATGTAAAGACTTGCATTTTGATTGACAGAATGAGAGGAACATGCTCGTTTTTGTTTTTAGAGTCGAAATGAAAAGTAAACTTACTGAACACAGAACACTCGTTTAATATGAGATGTTTTCTGGATAATTTGTCAGGTTTTGCGTTCATGTCGATCTAAAATATGATGAAGAAATGCTTGAAGTGTTTAATAGGCTCAAACTCTCTCTCACTCTGTGTGTGTGTGTGTGTGTGTGTGAGAGAGAGAGAGAGAGAGAGAGAGAGGGTCAGTCTTACTGTATTCCCAGTGCTCCCTCTAGTGGACTGATTGCTTTACAGCTCAGTCAACAATCCCAGTGTCACTCACAGACTCTCATATGAAAGAGCACAAGTTCATTTAGCTATTTAAATAAAGTCTTTTAAAAAAAAAAAAATTTTTTTTAATATAAAATAATTATGACTACAGACTAACTTTTCTGTAAAATACAAAAAAACGTATGTACTTCATTGATTAGAATTATTTTGGGGGCATCTGCACATTATTTTGACTATTTTGTGCCCAAACAGCTCAGTAAACCCACACACACACACATTACACTGTAAATTTGATAACATTATATGGGATGTGTTTGTAGTGTTATAGAAATTATTTGCATATATAGAATGTGTAATTGTGAGTGAGTGTGTGTGTGTGTCAGTGTGTTTATATTTCTTTGCATGTGTGTATTTGTTGATCTGTGTGTGTGTGTGTGTGTGTGTGTGTGTGTGTGTGAGAGAGAGAGAGATTCCCCTGTGTTGGCCTGAGGGCACCTTCACTTCACAATTAATGGAGAGTCTCATGGGAGCTTCAGTCTCCCTCTTTTACATGAAACCTTCCTCTCCTCTTCCCTCCATCCCCCTCTCCTCGCATTCACTCTCTTCTCTTCTCTTCTCTTCTCTTCTCTTCTCTTCTCTTCTCTTCTCTTCTCTTCTCTTCTCTTCTCTTCTCTTCTTCAACACTTCTGATTTCATTTCTTCTAATTTTCTCTTGTTTGTTAGCTCATCTTTTCTTTTCTCTCATTTTCTTGTTTCTTCTTTTCCATCTCATTTTGTCTCCTCTCAATTTCAATTCAATTTTTTGGTAATGTTTTATTCTGCGTTGTCCTTGTTACACATGTAGTTACTGTAGTAATAACATGCATAAGTACATGCAACAAACCCTAAACCAAACCATAATCCCAACCCTATAGTAAGTACATGTAGTTAATTATTATTACTCATTTCTTAAATGTACAGTTACACTGTAACAGACACCTTAAAGTGTAACCAGTGTTTCAATTTAAAGTACTTTATTGGCATGATTGTGTTTATATAATATTGCCAAAGCATTATACGCAAAAGTATATGACAAGAATGTAATGACAAGAAAGAGAAAAAGAAACAAGAAAAAATAACTGAACACATATCAAAAAACAGTATTAAAATAAGGTGCAAAGTAATGAAAAAATAATATAAAAATAATGAAAATTTTATATAATATAAAATAGACTTATCAATGAAAAGAATACTGTAATATATATACACACTTTGATTATATTGATGAAGGCAAATCTCTTTTTCTTCTCTTATCTGCTTATTTCTTCTCTTCCGCTAATCTATCTCTCATCTCATTTCTTCTGCGTCTTTGTCTCATCTCTTCTTTTCACTGATTTTCTTCTCTGCTCATTTCTTTGCTTCTGGACTCTTCTAGTCTGTTTTGTCTCCTCTCTTCTCTTTTCCTTTCATTTCATGTCTTCCCACTTCATCAGCTCTTCTCTTCTAACTCTTCTATTCACTCTCATTTCATCTGTTCCTCTCATCTTTTTCTTGTCACTTCTCGTGACGTCTCGTCCTTCTCATTTTTGTCTTGTCTCATTTCGTCTCTTTTGTCAGCTCAACTTTTCTAACTCTTCTCTTTATTCTCATTTCATCTCTTCTCATTTTTGTCTCGTCTTTTCTTCTCATTTTGTCTCTTCTTTCATTTTCTTCTCTTCTCTGCTCATTTACTCTCTTCTTATTTTACTTCTTCTTGTCTCTTCTCTTTTCCTTTCATTTCATCTGTTCTTACTTCGTCTCTTTTCTAGTATTTCTTTCAGTTTCTCAGTTCATCTCTTCCCCTCGTCTTTTTCTCACCACGCCTCTTCCATCTCATTTTTGTTTTGCCTCTTTTTTCTCGTTTGTCTTTTCTCTCATTTACTCTCTTCTTGTTGCACCCCTTCTTGTCTTCTCTTCTTTTTTCTTTCATTTCATTTCTTCTCACTTCATCTCTTCTCTACTATTTCTTTCAGTTTCTTGTTTCTTCTCATCTCTTTTCATTTAATTTGCTCTTTTGTCTTCTTGTCTCTTCTTGTCTCATATCTCCTTTGATTTATTTCTATTTTTTTATTTAATTTTTTTCTCATTTTGTCTCTTGTCAGTTCAACTTTTCTAAGTCTTCTCTTCATTCTCATTTCATCTCTTCCTCTCATCTTTTTCTTGTCACGTCTCTTTTCTTCTCATTTTGTCTCTTCTCTCATTTTCTTCTTTTCTCATCTTTTTCCTTTCGTTTAATCTTTTCTACTATTTCAGTTTCTCGTTTCTTCTCATCTCTTCATTTCATTTGCCCTTATGTCTTCTTGTCTCTTCTTTTCTCTTTTCTCTTCGCCTTTTTATTTATTTTAAATTTTCTGTATTTCTTCTCATTTTGTCTCTTGTTAGTTTGATTTTTCTAACTCTTCTCTTCTCTTCATTCTCATTTCATCTCTTCCCCTCATCTTTTTCTCATCACGTCTCTTCCATCTCATTTTTATCTAGTCTTTTCTTCTCATTTTTTCTCATTTTCTTCTCTTCTCTGCTCATTTACTCTCTTATTTCACCTCTTCTTGTCTCCTTTCATCTTTTTCCTTCCATTTAATCTCTTCTCTACTATTTCTATCAGTTTCTTGTTTCTTCTCATCTCTTTATATTTCATTTGCTCTTTTGTCTTCTTGTCTCTTCTTGTCTTATCTCTTCTCCTTTGATTTATTTCAAATTTTCTATATTTATTTCATTTCTTCTCATTGAGTCTCTTTTGTCAGCTCAACGTTTCTAACTCTTCTCTTTATTCTCATTTCATCTCTTCCCCTCATCTTTTTCTCTTCACGTCTCCCTTCTCATTTTTGTCTCGTCTCTTTTCTTCTCATTTTGCCTCTTTTGTCAGTTTGATTTTTCGAACTCGTCTCATTTCATCTCTTCCCCTCATAATTTTCTCGTCACTTCTCATAACGTCTCTTTCTTCTAATTTTTGTCTCGTCTCTCATTTTCTTCTCTTCTCTGCTCATTTACTCTCTTCTTATTTCACCTCTTCTTGTCTCCTCTTATCTTTTTCCTTTCATTTCATCTCTTTTCACTCCATCTGTTCTCTACTATTCTTGTTCTCATGTTTCTCATTTCTTCTCATCTCCTTTCATTTCATTTGCTCCTTTGTTTTCTTGTCTCTTCTCCTCTCTTATCTGTTCTCCTATTATTTTAATCTTCAAAAAAAGAAGACAAGAATATTTTAACCCTCCAGAAAATAATAAATTTTTTTCTCCCACAAAACACACAACAACACACAACTAGAACACAGCAGGCCACATCACACATCCATTTTTTTTTTTTTTTGCGTGCATGTATGAAAACACATTTTCACATTTTGTGTCGTCTCTCTGTAGGCCGCCTGTGTGCACCACATAAGTTTGCATCTGTGTGTTATACTATATTAAAGCACACACAAAACCTTTTGGTTTATTTAGATAAAGACATTCCCAAAACCACACAGACGGATCTCCACAGAACAGAATCAAATCTCAGGAAGCGTTTGATAACGAGAGGAATGAGATGATTGCATCACCTTGTCTTCTACCCGTTTCTCTCTCTTTCTCCCTCTCTGCCTCTTGATATCTTTTTAAATCCAGAGAGGACGGAAGATTTCATTTCTTCCTCCATATGTAATCATCATCAAACACGCTCGCGCACTTTGTCTCGCTCCCGACGACACTTTCCATCATTTCGCGCAGTCTCACCTGTGTCATCAATTAGAGTGTCTCTCCGCACAATGCATTATGGGAAGGAGTTCAGAGCTGTCAGGCATCATGAAGCGTTATCGTGCGTGCACGCAGCAGGAGTAATGCGAGGCGTCTGCGGTGTCAAGCGTTCTGTTTAATGTGATTCTCTCTCTAGTACTGTAACTCTCTTTCTGCGGCTGCTGTTTACCATACAATAATACAACAAGTGTGTGTTTGAAGAGTGACTGCTCTGTGCGCTTATGTGGGCTGAAGGGGACGGCACGTCACCGCCTATAAACTCATTTCAGACTGAAACCGTTTCTTGTTAAGAGACATTGTGTTGCTGTGTTTGACCTGGAACGGGTTAGATTGACAGAGTGAGTTTTATCCTGCAGGTGTGGATGATTTGTAGAGTCTTTCGTAACGGTGAGAGACACGATTCTGGTAAGGGTCAAACACAGGAATATAGCTTTATATACATTAGACTATGTCCACCAATCTCACATTTTGGGAAATCGTTAATACTTTTTAAAGATCAGTCCCTGTTTACTTGTTTTTAATACAACACTTTTCTTTTTTTTTGCGGAGATACCACAGCAGTGAATAGTAAACAGTTCTTTAAAGAACCATTTTCTTTTTATTACTGTGAAGAACATTTTTAGAACCTTTTTCGGGTATAAAGAACCTTGTGTGCATTAAAAAGGTTCCACACTTTTAAAAATAAAGGTTCTTTATTGGCATCTGTGGTTTCATGAAAAACCATTAACCTCAGTGGAACCTTTACGTTCCACAAAAGATTCTTTATAATGTTGTTTAGATTTTTACAATGTTCTTCACACTAAAAAAGGGGTTCTTTTAAGAATTGTTCACTGAAAGTATCTTTGGGGAACCAAAAATGGTTCCATGAATTTTGAAAGTTCTTCATAGAACCGTCAATGCTAATAAAGAAACTTTATTTTTAAGAATGAAGTTCCGGGTCTTTTTGTGAATGATTCATAAGTCCACATTTAAATAACTTTCTCTGAAACAAATTTCCCTTTTCAGCTCAAGTCACCTATTCATAGTTTTCAGTCATGTGACTGCCACGAAGACGTGGAGGGCAAAACATGCATAGAACTGAATTACAGACCAGTCAATTTTCCATCTCAAAAGAAGAAAATCAAATAAATGTGAATGATATGCAAGTTTTGGGCACTTGTGATCCATGTACAGCACCTGCTGCAGTATTTCAACTACTAAAAACAGTGGAACGTTCTAAAACGCTTAATGTGAAAAACACTTAAAGTCCCTTAATGTACTAAAACAGTGATAATAAAAGATCAAATTCAGTATAAACCTTTTAGAAGATGCATACTAATATACAGAGCAGATGAACCCAGAATATAAACACAATGCAGTTTCTCGTTAAGCATTTTTCCAAAGAAAACCATTATAAAGAAAACGCTTAACAAGAAACTGCGTTGTTTATATTCTGGGTTCATCTCCTTGCATGTATATTAGTATGCATCTTCTAAAAGGTTTATACACCGTCTCAGTTCCCAGCATGTTGAGGCTCAAAAAAATGTAGCCTGATTCCTGGGATAAAAAACATATAAAATCAGTTTTCCAAACTCTCATTCAAGCTCCATCTGGCATAAAATGCCATTTTTCATGAACCAGCTTTAACAAACCTTTAAAGGGGACCTATAATGCCCCTTTTACAAGAATGTGTCTGTGAAGTTTCAGCTCAAAATACCCCACAGATCATTTATTACAGCTTGTCAAATTTACCCCTATTTGGGTGTGAGCAAGAACACCCTTTTTTGTGTGTGTCCCTTTAAATGCAAATGAGCTGCTGCTCCCGGGCGCTTTCCAGAAGAGGGCGGAGCTTTAACAGCTCACGCTTCGGTTGCTCAACAACAACAAAGCTGGAGAATCTCACGCAGCCAAAATGAGGATTGTCAGTAACGGTGTTCAGCCTTACATTGTTCAAACCGGAGTCGGATAGTGATGAAGAGACTCGGGAAGAAGTTGCAACTTTTAGAATGAAACTGGATGTTTCTGAATGGTTAGTGGATAAATTTGATGCTGAGACTGATGAAGAGATTGTAGAATGAAGTCGTTGTTTTCGTTTTGTTTTTGAGCACAAAAAGTATTCTCGTTGCTTCATGAAATAAGGTTGAACCACTGTAGTCTCGTTGACTGTTTTAACGATGTCTTTAGTACCTTTCTGGACCTTGACAGTGGTAATTAAATTGCTGTCTATGGACGAGTCATATACCTCTTGGATTTCATCAAAAATATCTTAATTTGTGTTCTGAAGATGAACGAAGGTCTTACAGGTGTGGAACGACATGAGGGTGAGTAATTAATGACAGAATTTTCATTTTTGGGTGAACTAACCCTTTAAACAGTGCTGTTAAATTGATTAATCGCCTCTAATATAAAAGTTTGTATGTGTTTGTATATATACACACACATATATTTACAACAGGGATGATCCCAACATCTGAATAGAATTGTTTAATAGTAACGTTTCTGATGCTTGAGAATTCTTCATTTCATCTTGTCAGGTTGTTAGTGCAGTAATATTGTCACAGTACTCACAGTGTGTGTGTGTGTGTGGTTAAACTCAGATTGACTGATAGAGGCTTGGGGGAATTTGCTCATGGCTTTTGCCTTTATATAATCTTTATATAAAACCAGGTTTTGATTTGAAACTGGCACCTGTGACAGTGCATTTCAGGAATGAGTTTGCTGAGTGTTTCTGCAGAAGCCAGACATGCATCTCTTCAGACAGTTGGCTGTTTAGGTTATCTTCCTCACATCGAGAAGCTGCGAGTTATCATGCCGTGTGTGAGAGAATGTGATATTGTCTCTGTGGCGAGTGGGAAGGTCTGCGCTGGGTAATTAGAATATCGGCTCCTGTGTTGTGACTGGCTTCTTTGAGCGAGCTCACCTGTGTGCTTCCTGCTCATTAGCATTCTCATGCATATTAATAAGGAGCAAAGGCGCAGCACGCCCTAGCTTGGCCGCAGGGCATCATGGGAGATTACTTGCATGAGTAATCCCGCTGGCTGGAGTTGGTCCAGAACTCCACAGCTGTCCGTCAAAGCGCAGGCGGGCAGAAGGGCATCAGGGTGTGGCGGGGCAGGGCAGTAAAGGGCTAGCGTTTAGCATGGGCTTAGCATTAGCTCATCAGGGATGAAGACAGTCTCTTTTTGAATCATAATGAGATCACTTGCAGGTTTTTTAAAGGCAGCTTTGCTGATTAGCTTCTATTTAGTTCAGGATTCTGCTCTCTAAAGGTCTAAAACTAGTGCTGTTTTCTCTCTGATGTATCTTTTTCAACATGTAATTCTACCTGTTGACATCTCAGATTCATTAGTGCAAGAAGAAATGTCTAGTGTCTAGAATTACAAAAGCATGTTTCTGAGGCCAGAGAATCACTTTAATCACATGTTTAATGTACAATACCATTCAAAAGTTTGGGGTCATTATGGGTTTTTAATGTTCTTGAAAGAAGTCTCTTATTCAAGTCACATATTCTTATTCAATGCTGCAATTATTTGATCAAAAAATATGATTACAATTTTTTACAATAGAACTGTTTTCTATTTGAATATATTGTAAAATGTAATTTATTCCTGTGATCAAATCTGAATTTTCAGCATCATTACTCCAGTCTCCAGTGTCACATGATCCTTTAGAAATCATTCTAATATGATGATTTGCTGCTCAAGAAACATTTCTGATTATTTTCAATGTTGAAAACAGTTGTGCTGCTTCATATTTTTGTGGAAACTGTAATATATATTTTTCAGGATTATTTGATGCATAAAAAGTCCAAAAGAATAGCATTTATTTGAAATAGCAAACTTTTGTAACAATATAAATGTCTTGACTGTCACTTTTGATCTTTTGAATTAAAATATTAATGTATTAATATTTGTATTAATCATAAAAGTGGTCCATATGACTCTTGCAATATATTCCACTTTTAAAGTTATATGATATGATTCAGACTGAACTCTGAACAGACTTTTATTCTGGATTTGCATGCCTTTTTGAACGTTTTAGTTCCCAAAAGAGTGACCAGCACAATTCACAAATCATATTTTCTCCTTTTTTTGTTCCACAGAAGAAAGAAAAGTCATATAGATGGTTTGAAACATCACAAGACTGAGTAAAAGTTAATAAATGTATATATACTGTAATAACAGAATCTTCATTTGTGTGTGTTAGTTTCACTCTTAGAAGAAAAGGTTCTGTCAGGCACTTTATAACCTTTTAGGGCTTCCCATCATGGGAACATTTTATGGATTTAGTTTTAATTCATTCATTTTGATTTAATTCATTTTTATTGTGATTTAAATGTATTGAATTAAACGGCTCATAAACATACTTTATCATAAAAACAAAACAAAAAAAACCTTTTAAACATAAAAGTATTATGTAATCATTTAAAGACTTTTTTTTTTTTGGAACCTTTTTGTCCTAAAGGGTTCTTTTAAGTTGAGTTGAGAACCCTAGAGTTCTATATAGAACCCCAATGAACCTTTTATTCTAAGAGTGTTCTTTTAAATGTGATGACACATGTTGCTTCATTGCTCATGACCTACACACAAGAAGAAGCCCATTTCTTTCACAGTAAAACATCTCCATGTCAGGTTAACCAGCAGTGTCATCAAAGGGAAGGTAACATGTAATTCAACCTGTTCTAAAACCATCTAACTGCAGCCTACAGGCAATTCATGTACTATGAAGAAACCAACAGCCAAGTTGACCCCAACTGATCCTAGAATCAAGTGTCTGTGTGTAGTTATTATTCTATAGCCTTCATGTATCATGTCTGAGATTACATATGAGTTAACAATGTTAATCATACTGTAAAAAAAGAAGAAGTGTATGATACATATCTGAAGGAATTTTCCCTATTGATTTCTCTCTTTTTTTGCAGGTGTTTTACCTGTATTTTGAATTACGCATTGAATTTGTGTTGTGTTTTAGGGTTAATGGAAATGTCCATAAAATTACTGGATAATGTCCTGGCAGAAAATTACCAGTAGGCCTACATTTTCTATTTTTTACATATGAAATCTTAATCAACTCCATTTATTTGTTCCCAGTCTTATTGTGAACAGTTCATCAATGCATGTTGTTCCAGTGTCTTTCAGTCCATGAAGCTACTTTTCTTTTCAGTCGACGTCACAATGACAGAAGCTGTTTTAAAAGGGAAGTATACATTCAGATCTGACTGCATTCTGGTATGCACCCTCTTTTCATCATCCAATAAATTCCCAGTAGATAATATCATCCTTCCCTACCTGTTTTTCTCATTTAGCATTCAGTTTCTCTTGAAAATATTACATTACTTAAGTAAAATTGTTTGCAAATGCTGATTCATGTTCTCTAGACCTAAACGCTGTTTCCATTAATTTGCTGTTTTCTAAAAGTATCCAAATTAAAGGTGAAGTATTTAAGATTTTTTATGTTAAAATACATTCTTTTAACCCAGTTTATTGTTCATTGACTACCATTAGTATGTCATTAATGGGTTTATCTCCCCTAAAAGTGTACACATTGAACCCCCCACCATCATTCAAAACATTGAGAGCGGTCCGCTCAGATCTGTCAATCTTTTTCTAACTCAACCTATAGTGTGTGTTTGGGGCGTGGCTACAGTTGCAGGCGAAGCCAGAGGGTGTTTAGTCAGTGTGGGACCAGGATGACGCGTTACAGATTTGGTTACAGGGTGCAAGCCAAATTTCGCTGCATTTTGACCTTCAAAAATTAAACGGGTCATGATCACGTCAAAGTAGAGCTGTCAAAAGTACCAACTTCGGTACCAATCGGTACTGAAATTTTAAAAATGTGAAGCTTTGAGCACCGTTGAGCGGATTTGCAAACACCTCTGATTGTGTTGACACGCTCATCGGATATAACTGAGTTTCCACCGCAGGAACTTTCCCCAGGAACTAGGGACTTTGGGGTGGTACTCAGTAAGAAATTCCCCCTCAGAAAGTGCCTGCTCACTAGGTAGTACTTTTTCAAAGTTCCAGAACTTTTGGGGGTGGGACTTGGGCACTGAACATGCTGATTGGTTGAGTTCATGCAGCATTTTGATTGGTTTACTCCACACAGCATTTTATTTCAACCATCGTTTTTTAAAGTCTGTTGTAGTGTGTGCAGTAAGAATTGTTTGCTATTCGAATCAACAATGGAGTTTAACAAATACGACCAGTGGACTGACGTTGAGGTTTAGGCTTTATTAAGCTTATATGCCGAGGACGGGTACAGTCCTACGTCACCGGACTATCTATGCGGTACTTTAGAGCACTATGGAAACACAGATAGCAATAGGTCTGAGTGGGGGGGGAGTTCCTAGGAAAAGGTTCCTGGGACAAATTGTTCCGGGTAATTTCGGATGAAAACGCGGCTTATGTCTGTGATTGGCTACAATGGTCAATGCACGGGAGCGATTGAAACCACACGGAAGTGTTTGAATTTGAAAGCAGGCATCTATCAGCGGACCGGTCTGCGATAGACGTCTACTTTCAAACGCTCCCATGTGTATCTGTGTAAGCGCTTGGTGAAGAGCTTCATTGATGACTATTTACAACATTTTTGAGGCGTTGATCATTGAAGCCAATCACAGGCATATCTGATGAGCGCGTCAAAACAACGTCAGAGGTGTTTACGAATCCACTCAACAGCACGTCACATTTTTAAAACTTCGGTACCAAGTCGTTACTTTTGACAACTCTACGTCAAAGCGAACGTGACATTGCAATGAAATATGCTATAATGGACGCTTCAATACAACATCATCATTATGCACCCATTCAGAGAGACAAATGTTCCAGGTTATATTGTTTACTTTTATGTGTCCAGTGTAGACACCAGACAGCCTCACATAGTTGGGATGCCAAAAATGCACCTGGGGCAGAAACATTGAATGGGCTTATTGTAAGCAAGACATTTGTGTTCGCTCAAGGCAGCATTAGCTTAAACTGCTCAGTTGTTTACTCTTGGCACATAGCAATACAGCCAAAAGTATTCCTAATATGTTGGACCTTTTATTGAAAGTAGCTACTTTTACTTGTTAAGACATGCTTTCACAAGCACCCATAAGAGCTGTGTTTGTGATGTTTGAACTGGGGGAGGCGCGATGAGCGAAAGGTCGTTTGCAAAATTTTTGTAATTCTGCAAGATGCCACTAGTGTTGTAGAAACTACATGCTTCACACTTAAAGGGATAGTTCACCCCAAAATGAAAATTGTCATAAATTACTCACCCTCAAGTTGTTCCAAACATATATAAGTTTCTTTTTTCAGTTGAACACAAAAGAAGATATTTTAAAGAATGTTGGCAATCAAACAGTTGACGATAGCCATTGACTTCAATAGTATTTTAGTCAATGGCTACCGTCAACTGTTTGATTACCAACATTCTTTAAAATATCTTCTTTAAACTCATACAGGTTTGGAACAACTTGAGGTTGAGTGAATGATGACACAATTTTAATTTTTGGGCGAACTATCCCTTTAAGTAAAGTCCAAAGAAGTGATGATTGCTGTATCATTTAATAGAGAACAATGCAAGATTGGTGTGTTTCAAATGTGTTTATTCATCAATGTTTATCTCTGTGGTACAGAAATGAGATTCCACATTTGCTGGAAATTGAATGTTTGGAATGAAGTGTTGCAGAAGAGCAGTATTGATCTGTCCTGTTCCAGCTCTCTGAAGTCTATTAGTGTTTCCACATCATCAGATATATGAAAGTGTATGCCAAATATATATATGTATGTGTGTGTGAGAGAGATAGAGATAGAGTGAGAGGTAGGGAGCACAGTGGGGTTCACATACTGTGTGAATACTAATTCAGCTCTCTTGGCAGGTCAGGGTCCCTCTCCTCTCGACATTTACCCATCTGCACCGCAGCACACACTCTCACACTCAGCTCCTGTGGATTACCTAGGCCGCAGGACAGAGCTGTTTCTATGGAAACCTCATAGCAGGCCGCATGAGTTAACCGTACACCTCTTGTAAAGTCTCTCCTCTAGTACAGCACACAGCGCTGGGTGAACTGCACTCCGACCTGTCACTCAGGTAATTATTGTACTCTTTAATGAAAGACAGAAAGTCTTGCGTTCTTTTTCTGAAGATGGTTTTATAGTAAAGCTTATCAGTGACTAGATGACACCTGCAAAACACCTCAAAGAAACACTGGAACCACACGTTTTACTCAGTCGAAGCTGAGCGGACTATGATACATACGATACAAGCCTTACCGAGGATGCATTTATTTGATCAAAAATGCTGAAAACAGTAATATTGTGAAATATTAATACAGTTTAAAATAATGTTTCTATTTGAATGTATGTTAAAATGTAATTTATTCCTGTGATCAAAGCTGAATTTTCAGCATCATTACTCACATGATCCTTCAGAAATCATTCTAATATGATGATTTGCTGCTCAAAAAACATTTATTATTGTTACTTTTTTCCAAAAATATTTTATGAATGGAAAGTTCAAAGGAACAGCATTTAATTGAAAAAGAAATCTTTTGTCTTTTCATTCCACTTTTGATCAATTTAATGCATCCTTGCTAATAAAAGTATGAAATTCTTTCATAAAAACAATTAAAGCTGCAAGCAGCGATGAAAGGGCCCTCGCACCCGTGCCACCGCCACCCGGTGGCTTTAGGAAAAAAGAACACGGTGGCCAATATGCATTTAAGTACATAAATATAGGAGGATAATGTCAGTCATTTGTATTTGCCACACTTCCTGCTACCAGCTGGTGGTGATATGACTATAACTTAATTTATGGCATGTAGATGTCTTCAGGCCAGGACTTTTATCAAACGTGAAGTTTGGAGCAGATCGGACATTGTATGCTTGTGTTACAGCAACTTCCTGTTTCATGGAGTTAATCGCATACATTAGCACTTAGCCAAGTGTTGCAACAGCTTCCTCCTTTATGGCAAAACATCAGATTTTGTGAGGTCACCATTGACACGCCCTTCAACGAAAACTCAAGATCTTTGCAATTTAACATCATTAAGGTCTTAAGATTAGACTGACCAAATATGATGTTGATCTGGTTAAATCTCTATGAGGAGTTAATCACAGTGTAAAACATGTCATTTCCTGTTGCCCGCAGGTGGCGCTATGACTGTAACTGAATATAGATGTCTTCAGGCCAGGACTCTAATAAAACATGTGAAGTTTGGGGCAGATCGGACATTGTATTCCTGAGTTGCAACAACTTCCTGTTTCGTGGAGAAACATCGAATATTGTAAGGGCCGCCACGGACATGCCGTTCAGCGAAAACTCTAGATCTTCGCAATTTAACTTCTCAAAGGCCTTTAGACTACACTGACCAAATATGATGTTGATCTGATTAAAGCTCTAGGAGGATTTCGTTAAAGTACAATGTCTGGAAATGGCAAAAATTGCAAATATTTTGCAGAGAAAATTTTAAATATTTCACTTCCTGTTGGGTTTTCAGATTTTACACCCATTGACTTTTTTGTAGGTGTTGGGCTGTTACATGTGTCTACCGAATTTCATACTTGTACGTGAAACGTAGCGCGAAAGGCGCTTAATTGAAATTTTGTAGGTGGCGCTATTGATGAAAGCCATATCAGACGTAAATTTTCACCACTTCTGACAAGTTTCATGAGTTTTCGAGCCTCAAAAATGCGATTATTTCAGAGAAGAAGAAGAATAGACTGAGCAATTACATTAGCGTCCTCACACCATCGGTGCTCGGGCCCTAATTACTAACCCCAAACTTTTGATAATGTACAATACCGTATAATAGAGATGCACCGATACTAAATTTCTCCACCAATACCGATACTTTTATACCTTCTTTTAAATCAATGATAATTAATCATATTTTAAATTATTATATTTTGAAAGAAATGCAAATAAAAACTTTATTCTCTCCAGTTCATCAACTTGTTTCAGAGTAACTGTATCAATTATAAACATAAACGCATTACTCAAATTAATATTAACACACATTAACTAAATTCTGAAGATGAAATTAATATTTCTTAACTTTCTGAATGTTATTAATTCATATAGTTACTATTAATATTGAACATCAAACTGATTTTTTAGCATTTTCTTTACACAAAGCCCAAATGCTGTGCATTTTCCTGCCCTCTTTTGATTGACAGGATATATCGGCCCTGTCTAACGGTTGCTTTTAAACTATCGGCTATCAGCCGTGGAAATTTGCTTTTATCGGCCAATAATCAGTATATATCAGTGCATCTCTACTACATATATTCCGGGTTCAGAACAAGTTAAATTTAATCTACAGCATTTGTGTCATAATGTTGATTAGCACAAGCATTAACTTGTCTCCACATGTCCCTCCTTTTCTTAAAAAAAAGAATGAAAATAAAATCTGGGTTAAAATTACAATGGAAGTGAAAGGGTTGGCTATCTGTAAATGTTAAAATAATCACTGTTTCAGTAACAATAAGAGTGTTATGATTATGTTTTTAGTATGAAAAAATCTTTTCTAAGCTTTCTTTTTGAAGTTATCGAATTTTACAACTTGACGGCGCAATGACGTAAAAACCCAAAACGAAAAAATTATTGTTAAAAAAACAGCTTTACAGCTCAAATAATACACATTTAAACAGAAAAAAATTAACGAAAGTGCATTTATAAAATTATAAGTCACATTTTAAATTCTCCCAAAATTGGCCCCATTTACTTCCATTGTAAGTGCTTCACCGTAAACTCTTTTACTTTTTTCATTTTAAAGAAAAGGATAGACAGGTCAAAATTATTGTTATTTATAATAAACAACATTATGCCACAAATGCTGAGAACCTTAGCTTAACTTGTATTAATCCGAAATATTCCTTTTAAAGGAGTTCACGTGCATTTACACAGTATAGTATTTGCATTACAAATCAGACTGTGAACAAGCTTGCAATTACACATTGTTATTGTACATATATAGGCTGCGATACAGCAGATTGCACAAAATATTACAATACACAATCACGTTTAATTACAGAGTTCATGTTACAGTGTGGAATTATTCTGCTTGTTATTATACAGTTTTTGTTATTGTAGTTGATTACGTTAGCATGTAATGTTACATGAACATCGCAAAAAACCCAACAGGTAGCTGCAAAACTAAACCAAGATTAGTGCATTTCATGTGATGAGAACAGAAAAACGGATGGATGTTGTCATTTCAAGCCATTTTCAGCCATCTGATATTGTGTGTCGAAGTGTTTATCGGAAGCAGTGTTAATGTCATAATGTCTATACGAGACGGGGTATATTACAGGGTATCTGACATTGAGTGTGCGCTTGTGTGTGTGTAGGTTACCATTTGATTGACAGGTGAGCAGAGTCTCAGTGCTCTGGGCTTCATAATCAGCAGCTTTATTCCGAGCACAAAGGATTGTGGGAAGAGAGGGATGAGAGAAGCCGAGAAGTGCAGAATAGTAAAATTCCCGGAGGAGAGGAGGGGTTGCCTTCTCTCCTTTGTTTATTTCTTTGCTTTCCTTTGAACAGGTCCTCAGTGTGTGTGTTTTTGGGAGCGCAGGTAGTGTATTTGGTGTATTTTTGAGTATGTGCACTTCTCCGTGTGTGTATGTCTGTTTTTAAAGAGTGTTGTTCTCATTATGACTGATAGATCAAAAGCACGATTAATTTCTGAGCACGTCTTCCCTGGTGCTGTTGCTCCAGCTGTTCAGTGCTGCTCATGCTGATAAAACAGCCTGTCTGATTGGACAAACTCCTAGTCAATCAAACATGTGGGTGTGTCCAGGTGGTGGGGGCTTGGTGATATTTTTGTATCTGAGATGTTTTTCCTGCATTATTTTATTGTTTCCTGATTATTATTTTTTTATATATATATAACATTCATCTGGATGTGTAGGGGTGGACAATATACCGGTAGAGATTTTAGACTATCGGCTCTATTGCGATTACACTCGTGTGACGTTGCTGTGCTGCGCTGTCATAAAAGCTTATAATTTTAATGCATTTTTTAGCATTGCGGTTTAAAAACAAGCGATTTTAAACCATTGAAGTGCAATAAGCAGCAAAAGAGAGCTAATTTCACAAAATGCCCGTGCTGTCTGACTGTTTCTGAGAGCTGTCTGAGAGAAGCGCGCACATAAAGTCGCTGCTCATAGAGCGTGTGAGTACTGAACTGAGTTCTTTTTGCCGCCTTATTGGGCTTGAACAGAAAAATACACACACACTTATGTGTCAAAATGCCGCATCTTTGCAAGTATCCTCGTAAACACATCATTTATATATCTAAAGTTAACGTAAACAGTTGAGAAAGAAAATGCATGTGTATCAGTATATTGGATCCCTTCGTTCGCTCTTAAAGTGACAGCAGCCTAATAAACCTGCTGCTGTCTGTCATTAATGTTAATCAAACAACAAACGAGAGAAAATCTGTCATTGCTCTTGACTGAATCACTTTTCTAACTTTAATAAGAATTTAATTTACAAGATTATGCAGTGTTTTTATACATTTGATTATTTTATGCAATTTAGCCGATGTAGTATTTCATATTTCTAGTGCTTAAGGTTTTTTAGGTCTATTTCATTTTTGTCTTTGTTGTATTGTAGTTTGTAATTAGTGTCTTTGTTCTTATTTTATAACTGACTGTTTACTTGTCTTCTGTACGCTTGTTTTTTGTTTTTGTTTTTTACTTATTTTTTGATATTGAAATTGGTGACAAGAATTATAAAATGTCAGTGGTGTCACAATTTTTGACATAACCTTATTCAAAGCAAAAATAACTATACTGTGATTATATATCATTATCTTGATATAAAATTACTCATATTGTGTTAAAAGATTTTGGTCATATCGCCCAACCCTATGGATATGTGAAATATATTTTAATTTAAAGTGCAATTTTAATCTGTTGTAGAACGTGTATATTTGCTTACACATACAGTCTTCCTAATGAGGTTAAGCACTTTTTAAGTTAAACATTACTATTTCTTCCTTGGATTAATCACTTTTGCTTGTTGTTTTGGGTAAATGAATTATTGAAAAATTAAGTAAATTTAGCACTGGACCATTAGTGAGTTGATGCTACTGCTGCTCAAACTTTCCAACCTCTCTGGGCAGCTGAGTTTTTCCAGTGAAGGTTTTATTCAAGGCGGCGTTTCTCAGAACTGCTGCTGAAACTCATTTACTTCAGCTCCAGGAAGTCAATAGCATCACTTCTCTTTCCTTTCTGCTTTTTCTTTTCTCTCTTTCGTCAGATCTACTTAGTATGTTCAGAATGTTCCTCGCCCGTCAGTCTGTTTATTATTTTCATTGCATCTCTCTTTCCATTTCTGTCTGTCCATCCATGTTTTTCTGGAAGGATTTACCAAAGAGAAATGTTTCAAGTTATCTTTGCTTAGTTGCTATAGCCAATAAACGCCAGCTTTGGGTGATTGTTCATAAACAAAAACGGGATAAAAACCCAAATCATCCAGAGTAAAAGTTCGTCATTAGAGCCTTTGAACTCAAGTTTTCCCCGCTTAAAAGGTGCCATATTTTCTAATATTTACAATATCCCTGTCTGTCTGTCTCTTTCTCTACCAGTTCAAATGTTGTGTATGTGATTTTTCTCTTGTTTTGGCTGCTGATTAAGCTCATATCCATAAACAAAACGACCTCGTTTAACAGATTACAAAGGAATTACACGATCAAAGAGCAAAAGTCAGGATGTGTAAGAGAGTGGGAGAGAGAGAGCGAGTGTGTAAGGAGATTGTTTGTATGTAAGACACAGAGAGAGAGAGAGAGAGAGAGATACACCTCTTGCCCTGCTCTATCTGATATCGGAATCCATTTTGTGCTGAATGAACGTAACAGCTAATCCCGCCCTCTGGTACAGGCCTGAGGGTCTCTGACACTCTCTCTCTCTCTCTCACTCACACACACACACAGCAGACACACCGGATTTAAATGCATTCAAAGAACCATCATTTTGTTGCATTCCAACATGTTTTTATAAACATGTTTTGTGAATGAATGCTGACTTGCACTAAATATGATGTATCCTTGTGTGTTTAAGAGGACAGGTTGTACTACAAAGTACACTAGTCACTAAGTTGACTATTTTCTTTATTTGACGTAGCATGCTATTTACTATTAAAAAGAAAGTTCTTTGAGATGAGTTTGCCACCCCACTTGAATATTACCCATTCTAATTGGATTTCAGTGAAAATAGTGTTGCCATTTGAACTGGTTTAAGCCGAATCAGATTTCAGTGGTTTTGAACTGGACAAATTGTCACAGATACTTTATGGAAGCTAAACAGGTAAAACATACAGTAAAGAATGTAGTATACACTTCTAAAAATAAATGTTCCAAAAGAAGGTTTTTGCAGTGATGCCATTTTTGGTTCCCCAAAGAACCTTTCAATGAACAGTTCTTTAAAGAACCATTTTTGTCTTGTGTTAAGAACATTTAAAAAAATATAAAGAGCCTTTTTCCACTAAAGAACCTTGAATGGAAAGATTCCATGGATGTTAAAGGTTCTTCACGGAACCATGTAAAGAACCTTTAGTTTTAAGAGAGTAAAACAACTTTAACCATCAAGGGTTCGTCTACTGATATGTCATGATTAGTGATGACTTAGATGTGACCTGCTTTACTGTTGCTGTAAAACTTTTAATAAATGTAGGATGGATTGTAACTTTAGGAATTTCATTATAAACTAAAAAACTAACTGTTTTAATGAGAGTTTTTGTTATCTTGTTGAATAAGCTTGTTGAATAACCTCTGCTAAGAAGGATAAGAGATCTAATGACAGATCATCTCGATTATTAGAGGAAATTGGATTAGATTAAAAGAATCAAACTACATCTTCAATCTCTGAAATGGCCATTCAACATGAAAGCAGGCTGTTAATGTAATATAAGTGAGTTTTCCTCACTGTGTAGCTCTGCCTCTGGTGAACATAATGAAGTATTGATCCATTTTCATGCCGAAAATGGACTTTAATGTAAAATTTGCTGGTCAACTGCATAAGCTGTCCTCTTCAGGTTGAGGTAATTTTTGAATTATCCCATTTTAGCACATAAAGGGCTTTTAAATTAGAGGTACTGCATATATGATAACTGGTTATGTACAGTCTTGGAATGGTGTTAGAGTTTTACATTGCTCTAAAACTGACCGGAGTATGACTTCCAGAAGTTTGCTGAGTTCACCGGACCGTAAAGCTCCGTTTGTAACGGACCTTTGACTCGGAAATAATGAAGAAATCAGACGGAAACAAACGATGACAGAAGTTAAATACTGTGTCATCGAGCAGATGCTCATATGTAGAATGTATTACTTTAATTTGTCAGAAATTACAAGCTCGATGAAAAATAAATGTTTCGACACGTCTTTTACCAGAATATTTTTTATACAGGCCTAGGCTAACTTTTTATGTAGGCCTACACAGGCTACATTTTATTAGCTAGCCTATATAAATAAGCTATTATCATTTTTGTTTTTTTTTTGTTGAAGATTTTATATTAGGGTGTAAAACAATTTCGAGGCCTTCCATTACGTTTTTCTGACTTTTTGTTTGTGTGCGTGCATGCGCGTGTGTATGTGTGTGTGTGTGTGTGTGTGTGTGTGTGTCAGCGGTCTACCGTTATTTTGGCAGATTGCTCTTTTTAATTAACGCTCATTTTGCGCGCATCTGGCACGTGTCTAGATTTAAATTAATTTTTAAGATTCAGTTTAGTTCACTCAAGGAAAAATAATACACTGACGGTCAGTGTTGTTTGTTGAATTAATAAATAGTTGGTCATTTGTCAAGACACCTCATTTGGCACATATTTTGACAGATCTGGGTGGCGGGAGAAAAACTACCGTTATTAGTTTAAATCCTCGTACGTTTTTGATAAACAGTTTGGGTGATTACAGTCTTTCACTGACCATTTATTGATTGTACTTGGGAATCTTAACGAAAAGGACCGAACAATGCAGCGGAGGCCTAATCGTGGTTTGTTTGAGGTAAATCATGTAGTGTCTAATCATGTAGGCCTATTGTCATGATATAAATAAAGTCGTACGTTATATATTTACAAACAGCACAGTGAAATTAACCAAATATTTCGTGTTTTTGTCCCAACAGAAAGAAAATTAATTTAGTGCACTTCATTAAATTCACCACGCGCTGAAACTGACGCTGCGCCCCTCCCCCTCCAAATCTATTAGCATATAAAACTGTGTCTGTGTGTGTGTGTGTGTGTGTGTGTGTGTGTGTGTGTGTGTGTGTGTGTGTGGTAAATGTAGGTCACATCGATGAGGACTGCATACTTTGTAATTAGAATTATCTCGTAAACACCTTATTCCGTGTTTTACAGTGTAGAAAGCCGTTACTTAACGGACGCCGACACCATATTGAGCCGCGAGCTTTACTCTCACATCCTAAACTAGATGAACTTCATTTGGCCAGTTGTCAAACAAACGTTATTGTCAACATATAGGCTAGTGTATAAACTTGAGTTTAATTCAAACGTTGATTTTCTCTATCACTGTTATATTTCCAGATTCACAACACTTATAATTTTAGCTTCACTGGTGTCAATTTTAATAGGAACGCTCTGAGAAACTTTTTTGAAATGTTCGAATTTTTTCTTTTTTAAATATATAAAGTCTGTTTGTTTTTTTTTACTAGCAAGGCTAATAAGCAGATGTGGTTAAATATGACGTTTGAACCATCATATCCAGTAATTTAGCATTTTTAGCAAGCTGATCTGCTTAGATTAGCCATCGTAAAATCGCAAAATGACTAAAGTTGAATAAAACACCATGTTTACACAGATAAGGATATCAGTCTTCATGTTGTCTGTCAGTGTTTTCGTTTTATAGGCTAAGCCTTCTTCATATTTATGTTTTGAAAACATTTCGATCTTGCATGTTGATATGGTTTTAAATGAATTCAGGTTTTTATGAGTCACCAGTTTGTCTTGGCTTATGATTGTTGATGCTCCAAATGACAGCTCTTATGATCTGGTGGCAGCCAGCTGCCAGTCACCGTTTGGGACGCTTTTAATCCAATGTTAAATCAATTACAGTCAACTCTGGGTCAAACTACACTGGGATGGACACCTCCTCTAAAGTTTCATTTTGCATCTGTTATTTTTATTTCTAATTTTCCATGGATTGGTGGTGGATTTACGTGTCGAAACGATCTCGAGGAGCATCCAGACCGAACAGATGGACTGAAGCCCTGACCGGTACAGCGTGCATATGTGCATCCGCTGCTGTGCGCGTTAAGCCCTATTAAGACCGTCTACCGTGCAACTGGTGCTTCTCTCAATCCCGCGAGCTCTCGCAGACTACACAAGCGAAAGCTTCTAATCCCTCACGTGAGAGGACTGGTTCTCTCGCGCTCACATCGTGTAATTTACAGTCTGCCTGGAGGCCCTAGATATATATCTGAAACCAGACCGTGTTATTTCATAAGAGCCTCCTGCTGGGCGATTCATTTCCGCCGTCACCTCGAGACCTTTAAAGTGCATTTACAGCACAACAACCAGCTCATTTTACTACGCTATTCTGTTTTTGTTACGCAACACACCGTTTGTTAGCTACATTTGTGTTAGTCGTATTAAAAATCGCTATGATTTTATTAGCCTAGCTGATTAGCCTACATTGTGCCATGTTAATTGAATTCATCCTGGTGTTCGGTCTTTTAGGATCATAAATTTCCTTTCCTTTCTGTTTTGGTTGCCAGAGAGAGAGAGCCAATGATATAGGCCTGTTAGCTCAATAATGTGCTAACATCAGTCCTTTTAGTTAGCCCATTAAACGAAAATAAAAAAAGAGGCTTCCCTTCTCGCACGTTGTTTTCCGAGTAAAAGATTTATGAAGTGAAATACGTCAGTATATGTGTATGTTTGTGAGAGGATCCTCCCTTCGCGCGAGACACCGGGCGCTTGAGGCGTCTCCGTCCGCCCTTCTCATGCACGAGGGCGCGAGCCCGCGGTAATGGCGGTAATTTGGGTTAAATAACATTTAAAAACTGCCAAACCTCAAGCAGACACAAAAACCTTAAGACTCGAGTATTTTGCTGCTGGGGAGGGAGGAGACATTCAGAAACGAATGACTGGGACTCACTTAAACACACACGTTTGCACATGAGCTAAAAGTCTTTCTCATAAACTTAAACGTCATCACCGGTTTTATTTTCCTAGGGAAAAATATACTGTTATTAATATTTAGGACCTTTATCACAGGCTGTAGGTAATACGGGTGCCCGTGTCTTGTCATGCACCTGTGTGGTTCTTAAAGCATAAATTTGACCGACATGCTGATTTAAGCGATGACCCCCCACGCGCGCCCCACTCATCATCCTAAACGTGCACAAATACTTCCAGCGTGGGTCAGACCGTCACTGTCCCGGTTCAGTAAACGACAGAACAGAAACAAATTCAACAAATGTTGATTGGATTGGCTGCAAGAGGATTAAACTGAATCAAAAGTGACTACAGAGCACCGATGTGTTCAAAACCCATTGCTAAAATACGAAAATATCAAAATACTAAATGAATTCAACTAAAAAAAAAAAAATAGTGTGGTCTATTTAATGTAGCTTACAACCGATGATAAAGGGGTATATAAATAGGCTATTTCTATACAATAGCATTAAAACAGTCTTTAAATAATTCGTACATTCAATATTATTCTGCGATGTAATGTTTTTGCAGCACTATTTCCAAACGAAGTTTTCGATTAAAATTGGGGGGAAAAAATGGCCTTGTGTGATAATAATTAAGAAAAAGTAAAGGGAAATATTCGTTCATGAACTGCATTTCCAATTAAATTTGCTTTCATGCAACGTGTCTCTCGCTCAGATAAATAGAAATAAAAATATTTGATAAAACAGATTAAGACCACGCTATAAACAAGTGAAATAACGAAACATAATGTTTAATTGTGCAATCAAAATTACAGCGACACAATACACTGAGTTAAACTTACGTGTTGTTGAAAAAAATCCAAAAAGCAGGTAAATGTAAAGCCGCGAGGAAAACAGAGACAAATAAAACTGGCCCTTCTACAGAAAGCACTAACGACCTTAAAGAAATGTCCACAAAAATCATCAAAAATGTTGAAAGCGCACTTGGTTCCTTATTAGGCGAAGATACAATATTTATTCCGTGTCTCCAGGGATGAGGCTGCTCTCTCTATTGTCCTCCCTTTCCTCAATGCTGATGCTTAATTTTCAAAACTTCTATATTACCAAGGGACCTACGACATCAGCCGGAGAAATACCCAGCAAGTACAAAATCCGAGCCAGGGAGCGCTTTGTGCAGAGGGGAGGCATTTCAGCCGCTTTTACCGACTGCGCGAGGCGACATTTCATTTTCACGCGCTATTTTGGGGATTTTTTTTTCTTTCATTCGTCCAACAGCGCAAGGAAATCGGGTTATTGGATCGCGAGAATGTCAGCCACATTTCCGGGACTGGTGCACGATGCGGAGGTATTTAAATTCTTTTCTTATCACCTCACAAAAATCATCTGATTTCGTTTCATTTAGCGAAAATTATGATCACTTAGAAAAGCGGAGTGGAAGTTAAGACTTCTGAGGGGAGTTTGCTGCAAAGGCGAGGATAAATGCTATGTATTCAGTTCTGGTGAAAATACCTTCTACTACTTGTTTTTTCATTGCAAATATGGGTCTCGAGCGTTCTTGTAAAAATCTACACAGCTATTGGAACCATTTGCTCGTTCTTTTTTATATATATATATATATATATAATAATAATTATTAGCAGTAGTGCAGACTATCGTGTCTTGTGCTTACCTGCAGTGAAACGGGCGTAGATTGTCGGGACAAAATGGCTTTTAATGTCGTTTGCACGGATGTAGTAATAATAATATAGTCAAATAACACACTCCGTGGCAAATGATAGACAAGTGAGGGAGGGAAAAAACGCTGTGAGCTCGTGGAGCAGTTTGCAGTGTGTTTCACGCACTCCCTCCCAGGCACGGAGAGATGACATCGCCGTCAGGTACTTTTCTAAAGACACTTTGAGCTGCTGTGTGTGTTTGTGTGTTTGGGGAAGGTTTGAGTTTCCGCCGCGTGAGAAATGCGCGCGGATCGCTGCGAGCGCGTGTAAATGACATCCCTCATATTTTTCTCTTTTTTCCCCGCACAGATACGTCACGACGGATCAAACAGCTACCGTTTGATGCAACTCGGATGCTTGGAATCTGTGGCCAACTCGTCTGTCGCTTACTCTTCGTCGTCTCCGCTTACATACCCAGCTACCGGAACCGAATTTGCCTCCCCGTATTTTCCCACGAACCACCAGTACACGCCCTTACACCACCAGTCCTTCCACTACGAGTTCCAGCACAGCCACCCGGCCGTGAACCCGGACGCGTACTCGTTAAACTCTCTCCATCACTCGCAACAGTATTACCAGCAGCTCCATCACGGCGAACCGGCGGACTTCATCAATCTTCACAACGCCCGGGCGCTCAAGTCCTCGTGCCTGGACGAACAGCGGCGGGAACTGGGCTGCCTGGACGCGTACCGTAGGCATGACCTGTCAATCATGAGCCACGGCTCTCAGTACGGCATGCACCCCGAGCAAAGACTGCTGCCCGGGGCGGGTCTGGGGCTGCCGCCACCGGGGGCCGATGACCTACAGGTACAACTCACCGGCATTCTACCGTTCAAGCACAAAACACACACACTCGATGTGTCACCATCGCAGGCTGCAGAGAAGTTGACGCCTTCAGGGATGTTGTATAGTCACTTTCACTGCCCGAACAGAAGAAATGATTGCCCGAGGGCTTGAACAAAAAACCTTAAACATCCGGAGAGAATGAAAAAAGAAAAATCGAGGCCGCGCGATCATTTTCTTTTTTCGGCCTTTTCGCTCTCGAACAACAAATTAATGTAATAAGGCACAAAACATTATATAATATTTCGAAAAAAAATAAAATAAGCTGTGTACAAATGAAGAAAGAAAGAAAAAGAACGAAAAAAAAATTGTCTGTGTATTGAACTAAATGCATTAATTCCCAACATGTAAAATAAGTCTTTTTAAGGCTATATTTTGAAACGTTTGCAAGCACCATATTTCATTTGATTTAACTGGCGGATTTTACATATTTAATATAGTGAATATTGAGAAGTCTTGAATTCGGCAGCGCGTATGTCGGGCCTCGCTGCTGTAAAGCCGCTGTTTCTTTTTCCTCCGTTAAAAGGCGGATTAAGGGCTTGAAAAAGTGCGAACAAAAGGCAAATCCTCCGCAGTAGAGCACCGTAGTTTATCCAATTTAGGACTTAATGTCAATCAACTGGTTATTTATGCACAGACATCTGAAACAGCTCAAGTTTAACTGGTGAGTCAAAAATATGTTAAGATCAAAATAATGATCCAGTCCTTTTAAAAAATATGCAGTGCGACAGTGAAATTGAATAGATTTAAGAGAAAATATTCTAGCTAGCAGATTAAATTTAGGTTATTTTACTTCATTGCACAGAAAGAAAATTGTAGTAGTACATTGAGTATTTAAATGATAGCATCGACGTAATCTAATTTATAATGAAATGATTCTATAAAATGTTAGAGCATTGCGGAATACGGTACTAATGACTAATATAAAATACGTAATAAGTAAATGTGCATACACTTTTATTGCTTTGACTAATATATATATATATATATATATATATATATATAATATGCATAATTTATTTTTGATTTGCCCATCATGTTTTACAGGGCCTATTTAAATAATTTGGCCAAAATAACTTCTATAACAATATAGCCTTTGTTTTCTATTTAATTTTACATTTGAATGCAATAGAACTATTTTTAGAACACCCGTAGTAAACTGTTTTAATTCTATTTTAGCATTGATGCAACTTTGCAATTTTGTATCACTTTCTGTGCATGGTATATAGCCGTAGAAGTTTAGGCGTGTTCAAAACAAAAATCTTAAAGAATCGTTTTGGTATTGCTGTCGCGTGTTCAGAGACAAAAAAAAAAAAAAAGGCCCACAGGAGAACAGACACAAACACATACGTCCCGTGAAAAGGTTTTGGACCTTTCTTTGGTGCTGAATGAAACCGTGAGCTCGGTGAAGGCCGCGGAACAGATGCGGGCAGTCTCGTGCACACAAGCGCATCTTTGAGCTGCTAAACAGATTTGGCACGCGGAACAATAGAAGCTGCCGCACCTTTAACACGCACACGCGTAATTTATGCCTGATCCGACGGGTTTGTATATTGATTTTATAATCACTTTAACTGCGGGGAAAAGAAAAATAGAGCCGGAGTTTGTTAAAGGGTTACAAGAGCACGCCAGTATGGTGTCAGTATGGATGTGAGCGTGTGTGGGTGAAATATGTTTTTTTTTTTCTCTGAATGTGTGTCTGACTTGGCCTCCAGACTGGTCGTGGCTCGTGAGACGGATTAACTCTTTTCTTTTGATGCAATCCAGTGTTCCTTGGCTGATGACATCACTGATAAGAGAAAGTAAAATAATCTGTTCGTTAGGCATTACAATGTAACAGGTTCCTCTGCAGTTTAACTAACCACGTGGTCTGTCATACATGCCTCGTCAAAACACAAATACTGATCACAATGTAGGCTATAAGATTTGTACATTATTGATCATCAGCTTCATATATATACATATATATATGTATATATGTTTATGTGTCTAGGGATCTGTAGACGCGCAATGCGGACTCGTGTTAAATGGCCAAGGAGGAGTGATCCGGAGAGGTAAGGTCACAACACTCACACTTACATATAGATAGCATGACAAGCCCTTCTACACTGTAAAAAAATTATATATATATATATATATATATATATATATATATATATATATATATATATATCGAAGCAGTAAATAAAACAAAGTATGTTTTAAAAGAAAATAGCCTACTATGTATTTTTACTTCAGAAATTCACTTTTTAATTCGATGTGTTACTTGCCAATTCTTTGTAATTATTTGTGAGATTTACTAGTAATTTCTGAGTAAAAAATGTAATTGTTTTTTTTTTTAATAACGTCAGTCGAGTCTTTTAAATTATTTTAATCTTTTATAATAATAGAAGACTAAAATAAATACGGTAAATTATATAGCTGTATTTAATAACTGCTTTCCAGTGACAAGACAATGATTTTATATTTCAGCATACATTTTAATTTAAAAATAATAAAACTCAACGTTAGTTTTATTCATTTATTTGAATCCCAAATGTTTTTATACCGAAAAACAAATAGTAATATTTAAGTAAAAACTATTTTATTTAGTCTTTTAGCAGGAAAAACTCAATAGGAATTGCATTAATGTGAATGTCAATCAACAGGCCTAATACTTTCATTGTTGTAACTCTTAAATTATTACTTGCGGTATAAATAAATAAATTAATAAACAAATACAACAAAGAAATTATAAACATTTCAATATCGGTAATTAATTTGGCTACATTAAATGCATATTGTATTTACATATTGATGCAACAATTCTTTTATTATTTCATCAAGCAAAAAGGCGCAAATTTATATTATCTTTAACGTTATTCTAAAACGTTTTTCAGAGGCAAATATCAAGTAATTTAAGATTATTATTTTGGTGTTGTTGTTGTTGTCATAGACGTTGGCGTTTTTTAAATGTGTATTATTTGTATGGAAATGAATGTTATCTTTTGTCTACTATTATAGTATACTAGTCTTTCTGACGTAGCCATTCAGAGAAAAATTCATTAATTAGTCAGAGAGCGCATAATGAAGGAACTGTAGGCTTTATTGTTTAGGAGTTCAAACCCAGATAAAACCTATTTCTCAAGGTCATTCTCCTTTGACAGACGTTTGCGATCATCTCAGAAGAATTTTTGTATTCTCTGTCCGCTGCTGTATTTTGTAAAATCGCGAGTCTTGTGTGGATGAATCGAATCGCGTTCATATTTTGTAATATTTTCTTAATATCACTCGCATCTTTGTCTGTCTCTACAAAGCAACAGCGGATCGACACACATGTGGAGTTTGCCATAAAGCGAACGGTGTCTTGGGCGCTTAATTTTTAATAAACTCTGTCTAGGTGTTGGGCTCGCCATCACTTCCAGTTAATGGTGTGCAGGATTTAGCCGCGAGCTCCGCCGCTCCAACCATCACAACCAATAATCATTGCTTTACCTCGCGCTCCGGTATCGATAGCTTCTCGCGCCTCGGGCGCACGCTTTGATATGTTAATGCCGCGCGGCTCCAAATTCAGTGGAGATCATATTAATGTTGTTCACACTGACTGCAGCTTTGGCTTCGTTGAATATTCAGATAACCTTTTTCAAAAGAAATCACTCAAGAAACGAAGATCCTACTTAGAAAAGTCGTCTGTGTTTTAATCATGATTATCCCTCTTAGCTTTCAGGAATTTGATCAAGCTTCACCCCGCCTTTACACGCACACACACTGAATGTGCATCTTTCTCTTCTGTGCGCGCGCGCGCTCGCTCGCTCACGCGCGTGTGTGTTTTGGGTGTTGGGTGATGAGCGTGAGGCGCGCGCCGTAAACACACACCACCGCTACAGTTGAAATAGAAACAGAATGACATTTGGCCTATGTCTTTTTTTTTTCTTTAATTTTCGTGGCAAACTCGCAAAAAGCGCTTGATTCGCTTTGTGATCGCTCGCGCGCTGCCTCGGGCTACTCTCCCTCGCGCTTAAATACCCGCTATCGCCTCTGGGCCCGGCGCGCGCGACCAGACTACCGGCAATAGCTCTTTTTCAATTGCCCTTGGCAACATAAAATACAAACTACTTTGAATCAAAACATTTTGGGTGGAATTAATGTGAAGTGAACTTGCATGCTAGCAGAGATCTTGGGTTTGTCAGAGCGCTTTAGGGTGACTGATGAGGAGCAGGTTAGAGGCCCACTAGCCAGAAAAGCCCTTCAGGAACACACACGTTCACACTCAAACACAAATACACACACACGTGGATAAATAAGGTAGAAGACCCATTGATTCCAGCTCAGTCTGAACATGTCATTTATAGATCTTTACAACATAAATGGATCTGCCTATAGTGTGGATTTGACTTACAATGCTTAATAAATAAACATAGTATTTATTGTGCGAAATGAACAACCCCTGTGCAAAACATAATTGTTCATACAGGTAGTTAACATGAAATGCTTTGGGAAGTTGGAATGCTATGCTACTGCATCAATGCAGGTTGTATGAGCACATATTATGACTACATGCAACTATAGAAGGCAAAAAGCTGATTAAAGTAGTTAAAAACTTTAAACTAGAAAAAACTTGCACCTGAGCCCTATTCTGGGTTTTGGATGTTTTTTTTTACCTACCTACAGTACACGTTCATTTATACATTCATATATATATATATATAAAGTGCATGGACATGTCAACCACCTATATCTGCACAGCTTCAAAATAGTTGGCTGTAGCAAAAGCATTATGAATGATTATGAATCATTTCAGCGATCCAATCTTTATTCAATTTCTGGAGCTTGTATCTGGGTGATTTTCTCATGCGCCCATTTGACATGTTGTTTGTTGTTGTGTACAGGTGGCACGTGCGTAGTGAATCCTACAGACCTGTTCTGCTCTGTACCAGGAAGACTTTCTCTTCTCAGCTCTACCTCAAAGTACAAAGTCACCATCGCTGAAGTCAAACGCCGCCTGTCTCCTCCAGAGTGTCTCAATGCCTCACTACTCGGTGGGATATTAAGAAGGTAAGAGACACACTTTAACACACCTGAAACTCAGAATACTAAATCGTCCAAAGCTATAAGAACATGCAGCATTTGTGCACACGTCCTAAGAGGAGCACAGGGTTAGTGTTTGTTGGCACAATGTTCGACCTTCAGTCATTGAAATATGAAGGAAAACTCTTTTTCTACATGTAGTTAATTGGTAAAACAATGCAAGACATCTGAAAGCGACAGAAAGAGGAAAAATAGATGGAGTCCTGGACACTTAATCCAGAGATAAAGAAGAGAATGTGGCTGTATGTGTGAGAGAGAGAAAGAGAGATGGAGAGGGAATGAGAACAGTGAAGCTGAGGCTCCATTATTGATGAGGGACACAGACTGGAGAGCAGAAATGAGGCCAGTGACGAGAAGAGAGGAGACACACACACACACACACACACACACACATTCACTCACTCATTTCGAACACACAGGACAAAACATCCTGGTAATGCACAGGTTCATTAACGCCTGCAGAAACACAAGAATTACCAGCAAAATGTTCAGAAATTCATTCTATATAAATGAAAAACTGTATATTGATTGTTAAATGAATATTTAAATACCCTTTATGCAAATGATGTAGGGATGCATGGACATGAATGAGCAAACTAAGCATTTGCTCCTAAATATTTGTGTTCATTGAAAAATGTAAGGACTCACTTCAGTTGTCACGCAGCTACAGTTCTCATGTGCTCAGTTAGGAATGGAGGTTTGTAGAGTGTTAAGGTTTAATAATGTAAAAGTGCTTTGGGAAAAAAAGACTGGATGAGAAGGACATGTTGGGCAGCGAACGCACTTCAGTGGATATGAAATATGACGCATGCATTGCATGCATGTAAGTGTGTTGCTGATGGACTTTCTCCATCTGTGTGAGTCAGGGCCAAGTCAAAGAACGGCGGTCGCTGCCTCAGGGAGAAACTGGACAGGTTGGGACTCAATCTCCCAGCAGGCCGTAGGAAAGCGGCGAACGTCACGCTGTTGACCTCTTTAGTAGAAGGTATGGATTCATTTGAGCTTTATTTCTTTGTTTCAAGAGGCTCTTGTTTATTTGTTTCAGTGAATGCTAATTTGATTTGATGCTAGATGTTTGTGCAATGACTCATTTTATGAATGATTTGGTTTGTTAGTTGTTTAAAGGAAGCAATTTTACTCTGAGATTAGTAAAACTTGTCTTATTTTATATTTAGTTTTTAAGACCTGCATTTTTGTAATTCAACAGGTTGTGTACATCAAAAAAAGCATCTGGTTTTGTTTCTTCATTTTTGTTGAGGATGAGATCTGTTAAGATTGAAACACACATGTCTATTCTGCCATAAAAGAAAAAGTCTGAAATATTTTTAGTCTTCAGACATAATCCTTATTACTCATGGGAAGTTCGAAATGAATTCCAATGGTATGAGACAGATTGATGCAACATCTATGCAATTTTTTAGGCAGCATTTAGAGAATGAACTGATTTCCGAGCTTCACTCATCACTCATCTTTCCTCCTCTGTGTGTGTAGGGGAAGCGCTACATCTGGCTCGGGACTTTGGTTACACCTGTGAGACAGAGTTTCCCACCAAAGCGGTCGGGGAGCATCTCGCCCGCCAGCACACGGAACCAAAGGAACAGAACGCGCGCAAGAAAATGGTGCTGGCCACCAAGTAAGACTGCAATTCTTTAGTGCTTTTAGTGAAATCTGTTTACACTTAACACTTTATTGGTTAGACATTTTAAAGGGACAGTTCACCCAAAAATAAAAAAAATTCTGACCTCACTTAATCACCCTTATGTTGTTCCAAACCTGTATGAGTTTCTTTGTTCTGTTGAACACAAAAGAAGATATTTTGAAGAATGTCTGTAACCAGACAGTTGACGGTAGCCATTGACTTTCTTTGCCTTCCGGCTTCCGTCAACTGTTTGATTACCAACATTCTTTAAAATATATTCTTTTTTGTTCAAGAAAACAAAGAAACTCGTACAGGTTTGGAACAACATAAGGGTGAGTAAATGATGACAGAATTTTCATTTTTGGGTGAACTAACCCTTTAAATCTTGAAATGATAAATTGCGCCAAATGCACCAAAATGGTTCCAAATGTTCCAAATTGGAGTTTTCGCAGCAATGCTATAGAAGAACAATTTTGGTTCCCCAAAAGGCCTTTAAATTTTTTTTTTTTATTGTGAAGAACATTTTAATAATCAGAAGAATATTTTTCCACTATAAAGAACCTTGGAATGGATGTTAAAGGTTCTACATGGAACTATAGATGCCAGTAAAGAACCTTTCTTTTTAAGAGTGTATGTATGAACATATCTTCAAAGATGCGAAACTGCACCTTAGAGAATTAGATCTTGGAAAAGGTTTTGTTACCAAGGACTGGAAGAAAGGATGTGTTTGCATGTGAAAATTAAGTCCTCATTAAATCTCATTGATGCACTACTTATGAAGAATGCCTTTTTACAATGCATTTTCGAGATGCATCCTTTTAACTGTGTTCGAATGGCTTTGTGTCTACAGGCAGATCTGTAAGGAATTTCAGGATTTGTTAAGTCAAGATCGATCTCCACTCGGTTCTTCTAGACCAACACCTATTCTGGACTTGGACATTCAGAGACATCTAACACACTTCAGGTATAGAGTCAAAACCTGCTTGCAAAAATACATCAACCATATATGCGAACGCAAGTATTGTTGTTAATAAAAATTTTCTGTTGTCTTCTTTAGTCTAATCACGCATGGATTTGGTACGCCGGCGATTTGTGCGGCTCTTAGCACCTTTCAAACGATCCTCAGTGAAATGCTTAATTACCTGGAGAAACACTCAGCCAACAAGAGCGCAGGAACGCCAGACACCAGCCAGATCAACTCCAACTCGGACAAAACACTGCGCAAAACCACCGAAGCACCGATGAAGGACGGTAAAATCGAGAAAACAGAATGACTCTGACGCAAGAGTGGCCGCTTTCCCAGTTCCTGATCTGAGCCCTGATGGGCGGGCCTTGTTCAGGGCGTGGCTACTTGGGGCGGGGTTACAGGGTTTTTATTCCATATTCTTTTATTTATATAACTGGCATAACTTCTTATGACCTCAGCTTTGCCTGTATGTACAAACCAGTCACGTCATTCTCACTGCCCAATACTTTGCAAAACAAACCATTTTCATTATTTTATAAGTTATTGAAGAAGTTATTTTGCTTAAAGTTTGTCTGTATGTAATTAGTTTAAATAACGATTTTAAAGATGCAATATCTTTTATTAAAAGACTCACATTCCATTTCTGCCAAGACCTAATTTGAGGTCAGTTTGAGACTGTAAATTATGACAGGTAACTTTCCCTGTTGCAGTTAGTTACTGTATATTGTGCATGTTAAACTTTGTACACCATCTGAAACGGACATTCCCCACTGTTGTTCCAGAACACAAACTCTTGACTGCATTTGTAAAAAAGTTATATATAAATATATAAATTCAATCTTTTCTTGTAGGCTTTGAACTACATATATGAAATAACCCTACATGCAAACTACTGGTGTTCAATAAAGCATATTGCTCAAAGTCTTATATTAACTCACCTGACTGGAATTGAATTCATGTGCTTCTTCTTGAATACAAATCAGAATTGATGTGCATTTGCAATGCCACACTTATGGATTTGACACAGACAACACCTTATTGATTAATCAATCACATATTCAACTTAACAACCTGCTGTAGCCAAAAATTCTCACCTGCTTTTGTTCTGTTAAACAAGTGGATTTTACAAGAAGTCTTCTCTGGCTGACATTTCCTCTCAGGCTTTTCCTCACCCTTTGTCTGGAGATCCTGATTTTTAAAATAAAGGCTAGAGGAAAGTATATGCTTTACCTCACTCACAGAGAATGGAGATACCAGTGAACTCATTCAACTTAAAATACTGAGAAAACAATGAATGAAAACAATCATATGAAACTAAAGAACAAAAGTAGCTTTACTTGTCGAATTATTACATTTTATTCACTCCAAAATCATAATCACAATACAGCTAAACTTGATTATTGGGACAAAATACATTGATGGAATATATTTTAAATGAAAAAAAAAAAAAAAAAGGCTGATGTGGGATAAATGAGCACCCAAACAGCACAGATCATTAACCGCAGAGAAAGAACATGTTGCACCAGAAGGCTTTACAAAGTCAATAACTGACTGACAGATCGATGCGAAGCTTTTCACAAGATAAAAGCGATTTGCATTCATATTCACAATTTTTGGTAGGAAACCGCTGTCTGATCTCAGTAGCTACTGAGGACGTTTCAATAATCGACGTTAACGAACGTAGCCTAAATAACAAAATAACACAATCTTGGGGGAAAACCCAAACATATAATTAGCGTAGGCTATTTATTTTTTACGAGTCAGTTTGATCAGTTTGGGCGGTTCTAATGCATGTGTGACGTTCAATAAAGTTCTGCTTCAGCCTTCAACTCGACCTAGTTTACGCGGCAATTAATTAGCCTAGCCTAGCCTACATGTTCATAACGTAAAATGCAAGTGGGAAAACCAAACAATTGGCATTTAATCTATCTATTTACACAAACATTCAGTGTTTTAAAGAAACACGTCCATTCTGAGAATAGATCATTTCTGAAAGCAATCGAGTCCGACTGTTTCAACCCAAAGGTTTAATATCATAAATAATAGCCTATACACCACAACTTTGTTCAGATAAAACGAAAATCTAAATATATTCTTATACGCATAGGCTAGATGTTGATATTAGCCTATAGGAGGCTAATTATTGCTTTCGCAGTTGTGTACCCAATTATGAGTCCAACCACACATTTGCTTCACTACCGGTGGACATGGGGACATACCGTTGATACCGACAAAGCTAATTATAATTAGCTACAGACTTACCCTATAACAAAAACTAGGCTTATTCGCATTTTTACAAAAATAATCAAATAGGCAAATAATAATAATAATAATTTTTTTTAATTCTACTTCGTGAATAGTTTTTAGGAGTGAGGACGTCCCGGTCACCAAAATGAGTTTTCCCTCAGATCTAGCTAACATCTAAAGCTGCGTAAACGTCTACATACAGAGAGAACTTTGAAGGTCTGCTGGGAAACATGTTTGTGAAGATTATTATCGTCCAGACGCTGGATGAACCTAACCTAACGAATCTGGATTAGGTTGAAGACTTTCTGGCCTCTTTTGATGGTCTTCAACAAGAACTCAATCGATATTTATCATGTTACTCGTGCGCCATCTTGTGGCTGGTTTGTGTAATGGCAGTGCAATGGTTGACGCACAGACGTCAGTGCAATATTATATGACATTGTTGTAGGATAACTTTTAAATGATCATTTTAAAATATATATAATTTTTTTAATCATTCTATAATATAATTGCTCATATATATATATATATATATATATATATATATATTTAAAGGTTTGCACATTTACACTAAAACAAAACCAAATCTTTACAAACCATTATTTTGTTGTCATTGTCTCAATGTTCTTAGCTTTGTTTTGCAAATATGACAAAAACATGTTTTTGCAATGCCAGAGATGTGTGAGAGTCTGTGTGTGCTCATGTGTTTTTTGTGTTCTCTGAGAATTTTAATGTGTGATTATGTTTCAAATTCAAATCAGAGTCTGTGCAGAATGAGCCTACTTTCTCTCAAACTGTTTGGACATCTGTCATGGCCTCTAGACATGCCCAGAGTGAGTGTGTGTGTGGGTCTGGCACTTTCTCTGTGGCAGCGGGGCTGCTGAAACATTAATCGCAGATTATTTTCACTCATCCATACGTCAAGCAGCATCTTAATGGCCAATGCAACAGATCTGAGAGCACTTGAAACTGATATGAAACTGGGTCAAGATCAGTGAGCTCAGATAGTCTCACAGTGTCAGGGATGGAAATGTCCTGTATGCATTTAGTTTCTTTAGATCACTCTGGAAAATGTTAGGAGATGTAGCAAAAATGCCGACAATGCAAATGAATCGTCAGTAACAAAATTTCCATAATGGAAAACTGTGTATTACTAGTGACCAGTGACCCCTTGTGCAGGAAAGAGGAATAGTTCCCTAGATGGAGATAAACTTTGTATGACTGTCTGCAACTTCAACTGTCTGTTCATACTGCTGTATCTTGTGTATTTAAAATAAATAATTCTCTGATCTTTAGAAGCAAGATTATAAGTGCTTGCGTTGAATTTCGAACTTACATTAGGCCTACATGGTTTATCAATTACAATCTTTTCTTTTTTCTTTTTTTATCTCTTATATGCTGTTTCATAAATTGTTTTGTGTTGCACACCTAATTGTTTACATTTTGCAAACAGTAGGCCATTTTAATAACAGGCTCCCATACCAACCTGATAGGACTGTCACAAAAAGATTAACTTGTGCTCGTCGATCATCTTTTTAATAATATCAATTTTCGGTAGCTTTTCAAACTTCAGGGTTTGTTTGTGACTACAGAAAATCATAATAATCATATTTATTTGCAGTTAAAGACTTTTTGATCGCCATTTTAGGTAAGCTTTTGCTCTAGTCTAATGTACGATAGCCTGGCCTTTTTATTTATTTATTTTTTTTGCACATTTTAAACGAAATTTTGCAGAAATTATGTTTTACCTTCACGGTAAATAGTTGTTGCGAAAGTGTTGAAGCGAGAGGATGCACGTGGGTTTCTCTCTCTCTCGCTTTGCTTTAGTGTAAATTCACGTTTGTTTTAATTTCATTTGCTAGTTGATTCAGGCCATTGTATTTTGATCAAACTAAGTTCAGTACCACTTTAGAAACAGTTCTGTTCACTGTGATCACTTGATTCGGTTTAAAACGAGTCTTTTCTCATTTTAGCTGACGGTGATAAGTGTTTGCAGTTATTAATCTAATTAAGCGTTACAGCGTAATTTAATTATTCATTTGAAGGAAAAATTAGGCTACTAGATAAAAAAAAAAGCTTGTCACAATTCATTTCAACCCACGTAAGAATAAAATACATTAATGCTTTACAATCAAACAGGCACATTTACCTGGAAATCAGTTTGTATACGACGTTTGAGTTAACAGTTTCCAAGGGGCGGAGCTTAGCGAAGGCTCAGTTACAGACAGGTGTGTAACAGAGCAGGGCTGGGACTAAACTCTGCAGGAGCTGGTCTGGATTGAGCACCGCGGTTCATCTGGATGTCAGATATTTCAGAAAACAGTAAGTATCAAGGTTACATGAAGTTTAACACTTCAAAACCTCTGAAACGTTTTGTTATTCTATTTACACTGTCAAAACTTCAACCTGAAACGTGCTTTTTGTTCTCTCTTTAAGCACTATTTGTTTGACAGTGACCAGCAGGGGGCGCACTGGACTGACTCTCTGCAGTATAGGGCGCGCAGGCCTGTAAGAGGCAGCTGTGGACATCTGACCTCGCTCTGTGTGCTTTGAGGTAATGTTTGCTTACAGCACTGACAGAAATCTGATAGTTGTAGCGAAACACTGAGCAATAGAAAGCAACTTTTACTTATTCATTGAATAAACTGTTGCACATAGGCTGGTTAACCTTCTATATAGAGAGAGAGTCAACTGTTACATATATATTAGAGATGCACCGATATATCGGCCAATAATCGGTAAGGACAACAAAAGCAAATTTTTACACTATCAGCTGATAGTATAAAAACAGCCCATAGTCAAGGCCGATATATCCTGTCAATCAAAAGAGGGCAGGAAAATGCACTGAATTTGTTCTTTGTATAAATAAAATGCTAAGAAACCAGTTTGATGTTCAATATTAATAGTAATTATATGGATTAATAACATTCAGAAAGTTAAGATATATCAATTTAATCTTCAGAATATAGTTACTCTGAAACAAGTTGATGAAATGGAGAGAATAAAGTTTTTATTTTATATATAATAATTAAAAATATGATGATTAATGATTAATTATAATGAAATATCGGTATCGGTATATCACTCTGAATAATCGGCTATCGGTAACGTGGAGAAATGTATGTCTAATATATGCTAATATATATAGAGAGAGAGAGAGAGAGAAAGAGAGAAAGAGAGAGAGAGAGAGAGAGAGAGAGAGAGAAAGAGAGAGAGAGAGAATGACTTCTAAAATTATATATATAAAACTAATGGTTATTTTAGGTTAGGCTTTTAGGCTACTTTTTATTCTGTTTCCTTTCAATTCCATGTTCACACGTTGACTCAGTCCTGTAAAATGGCAGGCTGCGTTTGTTAAACGTTCATTTCATCTGCAGTTGATGATGGAGCTGGAGTTTCAGCGAATCCCCCCGCAGCAGGTTTACATACAACCCAAAGTCAACACACTTAACATTAGACATTCACTGTATCAACGCCGTTACAGCACACACGCAGACGAACACAGTAAAAGGAATCAGTGATTTTTCTATGAGCTTTACGTTTTCAGTGAGTGAGTGAGTGAGAGAGAGAGAGGGAGAGAGAGAGTTGAGATCTTCACTCTTCACATGAATGCACTCGTTATACAGGGATCAGCGCGCGAACATGCTGTGGAAACTGGTGGAAAATGTCAAGTATGAAGATATATACGAGGTAAAGAGAAGACAAACTGCATCCGCATCTGTTTTTTTTTTTTTTTTTTTTTTTTTTTTTACTGTATGGTTTATTTATATAACGACAAAAAATACGTTGTATTTGGTCGTGATTTTATTTTTCTTAATATATTTGTCTATTTTTTTAATATGGGGTTTATGCTGGTTATTACAATAATGTAGAAAATCAAAAGATAAAATTATTTTGTCATATTTACTTAATTCGGTCTTTTCTATTATTTCTTGTACGCAATTTTTGTAGCTTATTAATTGTAGTAATTTTAGCAGGTTGCCTTATTTCATTTAAAAATAATTTGTATTTGTTTCCAGGAGAGTTTTTAATATTATAACTTAGTAACGTAATGATGCAATTTGTAAAAAAAAAAAAAAAAAAAAAAAAAAAAAAAAAAATTAAATCGAGGCACGCTTTTGCACTTTTAGTATATTAGTTTTATGCATTTAATTAAATATTTTAAGAGTTTAAGTATTAGCATAAAAACAAAAGAAAAAATCTCAATTATTATATCCACTGGAAAAACTTCTCGCATTATTTTCCTGAGACTGTGCCATATAGATTTATTAATAAGAGAATCGCATCCAGAAAAGGAGAGGACGCAAAGTCACGCGTGGGAGTCCTGTGGATTCCCCTGAATGAGCTCGAGCTCGTGGGAGAGACTCGTGGTGGTTTTTGGAAAAGCCTCGCGGGATGCCGACCCAGAGAGTCACACATGGCTTTTCTCTCACAGTCACCGTCACGCGTGTAATTAAACACTTCGACCCCAGTCCGTGAAATCGACCATTATAGGAGCTGTTTAATGGGGCACCATTAGTGGAGGACTTTAAACTGTCACCCGGTGCAAAAAACAATTCAACCATTTTCGGACATTTAGTTTAAACCACGATGATGCATCGAAAGGGCTTTATTATGTTAGTGCAGAGATGTTACCGTGAAGTGAATGTTTTGTGTTAGGCCTGCTTAAACATGTGTTGTGATGTTAAGTAATAAGAGCATAGTTTGGCTAGTTATTGTTTATGTTGTATAAAGACTCTTTCCCCCAAATTACGCTTTTTTTTCCATCAGATTTAAAGAGGTAAACTCAAGGAAGTGTCTATGGCATTAGTGCCCTATGGTGGAATCTGAATTTGCTATTGTGAGTTTGGGTTGGTAAGTGTCTGAATAGCTATAGTGAGTATGGTGTAGTGGTTATAATGCATATTAAAGTATGCGAGTATGCTTGTGAATGAGGCCTCTGTCCATCTGCCCTGTTCAAAGCAGCTGATTCCGGCGATTCGTTTGTTCTGGCTGGAGATAAATGGACTCTACACACACAACAATAACATAAAAGACAACAATAGCAAAAGAAAGAGGTCTGGACCCGTGCATGCCGGACCTCAAACAGAGAGGGGAATAAAACAGAGCACGAGTGTTTCCTCCTCCTGAATGAACGTCACTTACAGCAGCAGCGCCTTCACGCTCCGCTGCTCCTCACTGCTTTAAGTATTCCCGCAATATTAGAGGAGTCATGAATAACAATTATTCTGAGGAGGTGTAGCGAGGCGAACGGACGGAGCACTTCGCACTCTGGATCAGAACGCCGGATCGGGAAGAACAGAACCGAGACGTGGAGCAACAGGGTTCTCTAGGAGAAGTCATTTGAGCTGAAAAAACAAGTTTTTGCTCCGCGTGTTGTCATGAGGAGTTGAGAAAGGAGCGCGTTTCTTCAGGCGAGCGTGTGTCGTGCTGTCGCGTGTCCCTCTGCTCTTATTCCGCCCAGATGTTAGTGCACACGTATTCTTCCACGGTGAGTCTGAGAACAACAAGAAAGTATTTTATTGTAGCTGCGTTGTAAAACGCACTGTGGGAAAGGCGGCGTTTTGCGAGATACAGATGCAGCTTAGTCGCCTGTTAATTATGCGTTCGCCCCAGTGTGTGATTATACATTGTTTTAGATGTTTTGAGGAGTTAATACACATGAATCAGTCAGAAAATACAAATATTTTAAAATCTTACTAGGATCACTGCGGACACCTATATATCCTTTCGATAGCTATTGTTGGATCCGGTCCAGCAGCCAAACATCCAAAAAGTTTATTATTGTTTTTGTTTTTAAAAAAATAGAACATTAATGTTTGCATAGGTTCGCTTGTAATCGTGTTTATATTCTTTTCTCGTTTGAAGGACCGCCATGATGGGGTACCGAGCCACAGTTCCAGACTGTCCCAGCTGGGTTCGGTCTCTCAGGGTCCGTACTCCAGCGCTCCGCCGCTCTCCCACACACCTTCCTCGGACTTCCAACCGCCGTACTTTCCCCCGCCGTACCAGCCGCTGCCCTATCACCAGAGTCAGGATCCGTACTCACACGTCAGTGACCCATACTCTCTGAACGCTCTTCACCAGCCCCAGCAGCACCCGTGGGGCTCCCGTCAGCGTCAGGACGTGGGCTCGGAGAGCGGAGGTTTACTGCCGCAGCCTCGAGCTTCTTTACCGCAGCTCTCGGGTCTGGACCCCCGGCGGGACTACTCGACCGTGCGCCGACCGGACGTGCTGCTCCACTCCACACATCACGGGCTCGAGGCGGGGATGGGAGACGGTCTGTCCCTTCATGGCCTGGCGCACGGCATGGAGGATGTGCAGGTTAGTTATGATTTTTGGCTAGGAAAACAACCTCTTTTTGGGGATAGAAATTGCACAAATACGTGGAATAAATAATTTAGATTTTTTCTTTTTGCAGTTAAGATGAGCTAATAATTTTATTTAACGAATTCATTTAGTTGTGATTATTTTTTCATCTTGTATACTACTATTTTACAACATTATAATATTATAGAGTACAGCTCTATTATGACAATTCTGTATATTTCCAGGGTGTTTTCTGACCTGTTGACATTTTCGTTGACACGCTAAACATTTTAACAGATGTAGGCTAATTCTTTCCTGAACAATATGAATAAAAGGAGTCTTTAGCATGCATATATGTAACAGCTTAAAATGTAAAATACCCTAAAGGCTAGCAATCATTTGTTGTCGTGCAAACACATTTAAAAAAAAATTAGACTATATTTTTACGTCATTACTAATAATTAAAACCATTACAATGCGGCCTGCGTTAAGGAAAACTGTTGTTAACTGAAAAGAATTGTTGCAATGGCTAAAAATGAAAACATCACAAACAGCAAATCTGTTAAGGCTTCATCTGAGTTCACATTTCTAACCATCTGTTTTTTGATCAATATATCTCTGCACACATCATATCTAATTTCGTCAATTTAAGTTTATATAAATTTTAAGGCAAGGCCTGTCCCCGTTCAGTTGACTGGACAATGACTGTCTGCCACTCTTCCCAAAATAATCATAAAACCTAACTGACATCTGGCTTTTTTTTTCTTCTTTTTTTTTTCTTTAAAAAACCAAGGGAGATTTTGTTCAGAATTGATTCTTTTGTTTCAATTAAATCCAGATGAGTTTACGTGTCCTGTCTAGGCAATACCATTAAGAAAACACATCCAGAAAACATAAATGAAAATTGTAATTCTGGAAGAATTGTTAAGTGAAAACAATGATATGAAACCTTAACTTAATTTAAAAAGCAAATTTTCAATTGCAAATGTTCATTATTTCAATCCGAGTTTTTTCCCCTTGAAATGTATTTTTATTTATTTATTTTTTGGTGGAATCCACTTGTATTTTCTTAACTAAACAGAAGGTTGTGGTCCTGAGGTTATCAGATTTTTTTAATTGGCTGTAGGTTTTGTTCAAACGTTAAATGCTTTCACATTATGATGTTTTTTTAGGCTCTGGAGGACGCAAACAGCGGGATGAACATCCTGGATCAGTCAGTCATTAAAAAAGGTAAATGAGAAAATGGCTGGAAGAAATATGCCTGTACTGTATTTACGCGATGATGTCACAGCAGCAACTTTATACTGATATAAATAATCACTGTTTTATGGATTTAGGGCAAAAAGTCATTTCAGGTGAATACACCTTAGCACACCCTTATACGCATGCGCTGAATTCAAATGATGTCACCTGCCTTTTCTCTTACCTTTGGACGCCCAGTCAAAGCAAGCGGAATTGGAGGCCATTGAATATTATTTTTAGATAGTCGTACTATTAGGATCGAACAAAGGATTTTGAAATAAATTTAACCCTTGTTGTATGTGTAAGTTATTATCAGTTGTGCACTACATTTTCTTGGACAAAAATCGGAAACATGACTGTGTAAAATCGACATTTCAGTACCACTTTGTTGACAGGCTATAATTTCTCCACGGAGGTTTTGACATATTTACTCTGAGATAAGGCCTTCATGCAGTCATAAGAGCTCCAGCAACACTCCCTGGGCTCGTGTTAATATTTGTCCGTTATGAGGGACGTTTGCCGGTAATTTAGTTAACGGAACACGGGCCTCCCAGAAGAGACGGCCTTTAAGTGGCCGCTGTGATGGATGGTTTTCTGAGCGCAGATCTCGTGAGCTCGTTTAGAGCTCGTTTTCTCTATTATCCCCTGTAGAGATCTCCGCGGGCTCGAGCGCTCGTTACCCCATTAGCGCTTAAGTTAGTAGACGTCATTTGACGGTCAGCTTGTGAGAGTGTGTATCGGGGGGTTAAAAAAATATGTGGTTAATGTTATTAGCTCGTGTCCATCGCCAATCGATAATACAACAAATGAGCTTAGTGGTGTTGAAATGCCAACGTGGAAACAAAATATGATAGGAAAGTGTGACTGAACTGGAGGGCAAACCAAATGAAAACACTAAATATTACTGCCTGGCAAGATTTGCAAGTGTAATGCTAGCATCTCATTCACGTTGTTGGAAACTGTAAATGCTAACCGCACAAACTGGACCATGGAATCACCGCGGATGATAGATATAGGCTACATTTGGCAACATGCTTAGATAACATCATTAATTAAATAATAATAATAATAAACCGTAGGCTTTCCGCGCTGTTCGCATTTGTGGACAGTTCTGGCTTGCTTTCTATTGTGCGTGGAATTAACGTATGAAAACAGGAGCACGCGCTGGCAGCTCCGGGCGCGTGTGGGGTGACCCTGACCAGCCGAGGGCTCGAGCTCACGGCGCTTTCATGTGCCAAGATTTCACATTACATAATATTCTCACAGGCTGTCTGTAACTAGTCTAGACATTGTTTTAAAATAATGGCACCTCTTGTTTTATCGCTGGTGTTTTTTTGTCGAAGCAAATACACTAGGCTATGTAAAGCGGTCATCATTCCCAAATATGAGTAGGTCTATATTAAAGGTCGTAGCTTAATTTTCTGTTTGATCCTCTCGCACAGTTCCAGTTCCTCACAAGAGCGTCGCTTCTCTGATGATGAACAAAGACGGTCTAATCGGCGGGATCTCCGTGAACGTCAACGAGGTCTTCTGCTCGGTGCCCGGCCGCCTGTCGCTTCTTAGTTCCACATCCAAATATAAAGTGACGGTTGGCGAGGTCCAGCGGCGCCTCTCTCCGCCAGAGTGCCTGAACGCCTCTCTGCTTGGCGGGGTTTTGCGGAGGTGAGAACATCATATCCGCCAGAATCCAAATTATTCGCAGTGTAGAGGTCAAAGCATTAAAGACAAAAAAAAAATAAAATAAAAAAATCTTACAATCAATTTTAAACTCAAACATCAGGGTTCTGCTGTTACCATTTTCTGACTTGGCGGACTTTTTTTTAATTTATTTATTTTTTTATTAGGCTACTTCTGCCAATAAGATGTCTGATTTTGAATGATAAATTTCATGGTGTATATTTGCTGTCTATCTTTATAAAACATAACTAATTATCCATTTTCTGATCAGAGCGAAGTCGAAAAATGGCGGTAGATCACTGAGGGAAAAGCTGGAGAAAATCGGCTTGAATTTGCCCGCGGGGAGACGCAAAGCAGCGAATGTCACTTTACTGACGTCTCTAGTAGAAGGTAAAGCAGGACATCTGATTCTGATTCCCCTGTTCACTGATTCTTTTCTTCATATCCTCGATGTTTACTATTTGGGAGTTTAGGCCCATTAAACAATCAGCAATTCTAATGGAAAACTAGTTTTCGGAACGTTGTAGTTTATCTGTTTAATCGTGGATCTCGAATAATTCGACAATTTAAGCCTAAAATGAAAATTAGGACTTAAAGATGAACCACGATCATGATAATTGAAATTTTATTGCTTAGTTTGAGAGTTTCTATAATCTGTTTTTCTTGTCTTCCTTAATGCAGTGCAAATAGTTAGATGCAAAAGCACTAAAACGAAATTTTACCCAGTACAGCTAATTTCATATAATTATTGTTGCGACCGTCTTGTTGATGCTGCACCGCAATTTTTCATTTGTTTAATAGGCTATCTCTCCCTCCAGTTCAGTTTGCAGCTACGGCTGTAATTTAGTAGCCTATATAATATATTTTCTGCAAAAATGTGGAGTAGTAATTTCTTTTCACTATACTGTATTTATTTTTCATTTCCAGGAGAAGCTGTTCATTTGGCTCGGGACTTTGGCTACATTTGTGAAACTGAATTTCCTACAAAGGCCGTGTCTGAATATCTGAACAGACAGCACACAGATCCAAACGAACTGCACTCACGGAAGAACATGCTGCTCGCCACAAAGTACGTTTACGTCATGACGTGTCACAACGTGTTTGTTGCATGTTTCAGTGGTATTTATGCCTTCGTTCCTTTCTTTGGAAGCTGGTAACCGCTTGAGCAAATGTGTAGCCACATTTCGAGGTGAATGTGGAATCCATCACGGATTGCTGGGGAGTGTGTCGTTTTGATGGCTGTCCGCTTAGTGCCTGGTGCGTTTTGACACGTTTAGCTGGTTTCTAATGAGGCAGTTCAGGCCCAGCAGAAACACGCGTCTCTTATCCATCTCAGCCTGGCACCGAGCTAGAAACTCATTATATTTAAGTGAAATGTTTCAAGTCTTAAAGTGCCAGCTTTCCCCTTGAAGTTTTGCCTAAGGTCATCCCTCCTCCCTCGCCTCTCCTTTCACAGTCTGTCTGTCAAAGTCCCGTCAGTCAGCCTGCGCCCCCGCCCCTGCACGCGCCTCGGGCACTCGCGTTCTGTCGCTCTGGAATGAGAGAGCGAGAGATGGGCGCGCTGCGCTCTCCCGACTGGACAACAAGACTGTTTGTGGTTCTGAGACGCGAAAGCGAATGTGGGTCAAAATCTGACAAGCCCAGACAACTGCAGATGCCGCAGCAGGGCTCTGCAACACTGCCAGTTGGAGGCATTTGAACTGTTTGTCACAAATGACCTTTTAGAGATTGAAGTGTGATCGTTTGCTCAGATTCTTATTTGAGACTACATTACACCTCAACGCATTATTATTATGAACACATTACACAAGTACGTTTGGGTACATGCTGTTAAAACGATAAGAATTTAATATGAATTCATGTTTTTTCATGCATATATTCAAAATATTCGACTTCAACGCTGAAAGTTTTAAAGAGCATAAAATATGAATTATCATGATTATTATAGGATCTTTACTTTGATCACACTAGATATTTAAACTAAGCAGAATGAGACAAGTGGAGGTCAAATGCTGAAAGGTCATTAGTATGTCAGGCCATCTGGGCACATGGCTAAAAGTTCTGCCTGTATTTTTTTTTTCTATATGATTCCCCAAAGCAAGAAAGGCATGAATATTTAGTGCACTACTACCTCTTTCAGGAAGTGAAACATGCTGAGAACGGAATATTCCGCAGTAATGACAGATAAAGACACTCTCCCAGTAGACTGGACGTTAAATTGATGGCTTTATTCTAATTGATGGGCTTTCCTCTCAGAAGCAGAAATATGCAGACTTTGCTCTGAGGATTTAAAGTTCTGCATCTCTTTTCTTATGTATGGGCATAACTCTGGAGAGTTTCATTTAAAGTAGATGTTATCCTTTTTTGTCCTTTTTGTAGATTTTTGGGAAGAGACTTTTGGTCACAGTGTGATTGGCGGATGAGAAATGAGTCTTTTACCCATGATTCCCAGAGACACAACAGAGCTACTACCACCATTACTAGCCTGAACCTGTCAGAGCACCTGTTTCCTAAGTGTTTTCTATTACTCAGGATAATTAAGAATGTCTTATCTTAAAAATAAAGGTTCCAAAAGAAGGTTTTGATGCCATAGAAGAACCATTTTTGGTTCCCCAGAGAACCTTTCAGTGATCAGTTCTTAAAAGAACCATTTTGAATAACATTTGAGAACATTTGAATAATCTAAAGAACGTTTTATGGAATGGAAAGGTTCCATGGATGTTCCATTGATGGAACCATCAATGCCAATAAAGAACCTTGTTTTAAGAGTGTAGGCAATCACATCATCGTTATGAGAGACACTGAGATGCACAAACATGCTGATATATTGTAATCTTTGATCAGTGAGAGTCTGACATATTGAAAGTTTTCATGAATTATTTTCTCATTTTATCAATTTCATCATAAATTATCCTAATTTATGGATGAGGGTTTTCAGAGTTGCAGTTCTTAAACTTTGATATTATGTATGAGGTTCTCCTTTATAATCAATATTTCACACAAAGTTAAAAGAATATGTAGATTTATATATAAAGAAATAAGTAGGAATATCCATGGCAGTAAGTTGACAGCTTCTGTTGTGGGCTTTTTAATGGAACCAGGTTTGGTGTCTGTTCCATTTGACTGTTTAATTCAACTTATGACTTAAATTCATTTCTTGAAAAATGTATGCTGTAATCCATGAGCGAGCAGGTCGCTTTTCCCTAACTGATACAGAAGATCAAGCACGAGCCTTCTGATATGTTCTGATAAATGTGAATGAAGAATTTGTCATGCTTGATGTGCCAAGAAAAATGTCATGACATTCTCTGATTGGATCACAGCTGTGTAGATGGTGAAGGAATTGGATAGGACACAGTTAATACTAGTGCGACTATGATTGATCCTAAAACCCACCTGACTAGTCTTGTAGGCAGAGCATGTCTAGACCCCACTTGTCCCATTAGCAGAATGTTTTGCATTTATAGGCATTTTAATTCGGCATTATTTTCCTACAGAATAAGAAATGTCGTTCCTCCAGTGACTTTGTGCAGACACTCAACATGAGACAAGCAACAATACATATAACAATATTCATGATACTTACAGAAAATGAACAGCAAATTTAGAGCATTATTAGAATCTTTAAAAGAGCATTCTTCCACTAGCCATTGTGAGATTTACACTTAAATATTTTAGGTTCTTTATTGGCATCTATGGTTTCATGAAGAACCTTTAACATTCATGGAACCTTTCTATTCCACAAAAGGTGACTTTTTTAGGTTATTAAATGTTCTTTTCACCAAGTTCTTTCAAGAACTGTTGACTTAAAGGTTCTTTGGGGAACCATAATTTGGTTCTTTGGGGAACCATAATTTGGTTCTTCTATGGTATCACTGTAAAAAAAACAAAAAAACAAAAAACTTTTTGAACCTGAAGTGTACACTTAGAAAACATTTAATATATAAAATATAGCCTATTATTTTATATAATGAGAAATATCTTAAATGATTGCATAATACTTTCACATTTATTGGGTTATTGTAATGTTTACGAGCTGTTTAATTCATAAAATTCAGTAAAACTAAATTATTTAAAACTAAATCCATAAAATGATCACATGGTAACCTCTAAAAGGTTCTAGATATGACGTGCCGGACAGAACCCTTTAAGGTTCTATATAGAACCTTTTCTTCTAAGAGTGAACAGAATAAGAAAGTTCCTCCAGTGACCTTGTGCAGACACTCAACAATAAACACAACAATACCCACAATACACTTAAAAATAACGCTTCCAAAAGAGGATTTTCACAGTGATGCTGTAGAAGAACCATTTTTGGTTCCCCAAAGAACCTTTCAGCCAGCAGTTAATAAAAAGAACCATTTGTTCTTAGTATGAAGAACATCTTAATAATTTAAAGAAACGTTTTCCTCCCAAAAGAACCTTTTGTAAAATGCAAAGGTTCCGTGGATGTTAAAAGTTCTTCATGGAACCATAAATGCCAATAAAGAACCTTTATTTTTAGGAGTGTACACTACATACAGAACATGAACAGTATATAGTACAAAAATGTTATCAGACAGCAAATAAATTTAGTATTTATATCTTTACCATCACTATCCACTGTGAGACATATAATAAGCTCATGCTCATAAGTGTATTTAACTTCAAATAAAACAACAGAGCATCTGAGGTTACATCCATAAGACAAAGATTCACCATAGTCTGACAGACCATAAAATACACATATACTTTGCATAACTGCAGCAATTTATTACAAATGAAGTTTGAAGTCCGATTATTCATATACAGATTACAAGCCAAATTTGAAAATTTATAACACCTTTTATAACATATTTGCTTGTCTATGAAAATGCAAGCAAAAGAAATGAACGGCAGGTTGTATTCCTTTGGATGAACTGTGATTTGGATTGTCTCTCTTCCTCTCTTCTCAGGCAGTTGTGTAAGGAGTTCACGGACCTGTTGGCTCAGGATCGCACTCCATTAGGAAACTCTCGGCCTACGCCCATCCTGGAGCCAGGAATCCAGAGCTGCCTGTCACACTTTAGCTTCATCACGCACGGTTTTGGTTCTCCAGCCATCTGCGCCGCCCTCACGGCTTTGCAGAATTACCTGACTGAAGCCCTTAAAGGCCTCGACAAGATGTTCCTGAACAACCCCACTTCCAACCGACACACACCTGGAGACGGACCCGGCTCCAAAGGTGGAGAGAAAGAGGAAAAACACAGGAAATGAACTGTGGAAATACGATATCAAGGAAGGAGAGTCGTTGGAGATGTTCAGAGATTCTATAAACTCTAGTTTTATGACATTGCGTTTTACATTCTGGGTTGAAGGTGGAGAGTGGACGACAGATCATGGGAAAACGAAAGGAACGATTGACTGGAGGACACGAGTCTGCTGTGACACGTTCACCATCTTCATCTCATTCGTGTGCGAGTGTGAAAACATTCAAGGAGTGTTTGTGAGTGTGTGTTTTTGTGTATAAAAGTTTGACATTTTACATGATGTTAGACGCAGGCTGTCCTTTACACACGTGCTCATGAATCTGATACCTAAAATTTGAGTGTTCGTCCGTGTAATGGCCAGCACACAGCACACAGGTTTGCTTGGGATATTGGTGGAGACACTTTTAACTACTATATTTAATTATACTTATACAAAATTATTGGTGCACACTTCTGCAATATTAAATACATTCCATTCAGCCTTCGCCAAAACTACAGTACAACAAACATCTGTCCATAAAAGACAAAAGTGGTTGTTAAGTGATACATTTGCTCCATTGCTTGAAAGAAAGACAAATTATTCTAATATAGGAGATTTTATTGCATTTATTGCAATGAAATTGAGTGTTAGCCAAAAAGAGGCTGTAAATGTGCTACAACAAAGAGTCATGCTAGTTACGGTCCAGTCCATCACTGATGTTACATCCATAGTATGATCTATACTTTACATAATCACAGCAGTTCATTACAAATGAATTTCTCAGTTTGATTATTCGTATAAAGATTACAAACCAAATTTTAAACTCTAACATATTCTTTCAAACACCTCGGGCAATATTCAGAAAAGCTTGCTTACAAAAAGGCAAGAAAGAAAAATGAACATGAGAGCAATTTTGTATTTTTTGGTTGTATTTCTTTGTATTTGAAACTGCTATTGCTTGTGCTGTCTTGGCCATTTGGTTGTGAAAATGTGAGGACATTTTTAGCAAGTTACTTTTAACATGGCAATCATCTTAGCTGACCAACTGAATCACAACTGGGATTTCATCTGTTGCTTATGTATTTTTTTTTTCTTTTCTTTTTTTTTTTTAATATATACTAACATTTACACAGACTTAAATCAACATAGACACACATTTATGGCCTAAATATGGTTTATTTGTTTTACAACCCTACATCAGCTGAATGGAAGCTTGCTTTGACCGTGGTGTTGACAGCGTCAACAAAAAAGACTTTTGAAAACAGACATAAAAAGGTTCTGCATATAACTGAGGTATATAAGGACAGGTGACCGCGCGTGCTGGAACGCGGCCACGCGCAGCCTTTTCGCGCTCGCCTCGACCGGCGTGGGCGCGCATTTTCTCAGTCCCGCAAGCTGGATTATAGCCTGTCTGTCAAAGTTAATATTTGGTTTACTGTCTGAGGAAGGTTCTTTTATTTATGTTTGTATATATTTATTTATGCTTAATTTAATGGGCGTTTGTACATAGGAATAGACTGGGTCGTCTATCTGTGACTGTCTCTGTGCGTGGGTGAACGCTTGTTTTAGATAGCATCTTGTATTTTTTGTTTCATAGATACGGTGTTATGTGGTGAAGGCTAGAAGTTGGTTCTTGTCTGGTGATTTTCATTTACCTCGAAATAAGAATAAAACGTGTGTTTTATTGTAGGTGGTGCTGTGTGGTTGGTTAACTCCTTGTGTTCTTGTTTCATGCGTTAACGACGTTTATTAAAGTAGTTTTAATTTTAAAAAGTGCCTACATCCAGAATAACTCAAATTAAATATCAGATTAATAATAGGCTATGTTCACGTAGCCCTTTAGTAATTATTTTATTCGCATGAAAGTTAATTTTCAGTCAGGCAACATTAGCCTAGCATACAGGTGACATCTTATATGCTAACATTGGATTTGCAAACGATATTTCGTTTTATTTCAAGAAAAACAACATCATTAGTTTTTTTTTTGTTTTTTTTTTAAAATATTATAGTAATTAGCCTACTGAATTATTTCATCATAAACCTCCAATATATAAATGCTATGTAAATGTTTTCTTTAAAGATAACCTAGCCTCTCAGGAACTTGTTCCTTGGATATTTTTGTTGTTGTTGCTATAGTTAGCATAACTGCAACAGAACTAACTGTAACAATGAATAGCTAATATGAAAAAATAATTAAACTGCAGTCTATTAAATATCAATGATGTCATAGTTGTATTAAAAATATTAGATCACAATATAACTAGGCTACTTTAGTCCTAAAGCCTTGTTTACGTTTCAGCTAAAGATGGAAGGGGCTATTTATACAAATATTAAAACGTAAAAATCGGTAATTGAAAGTCTTAGCCTACCTAAAATTATTGTCAATATGCTATTATTATTATTATTATTATTATAAACATCTCGTAATATTTTCATTATCACGCTTACTTTTAATGCAATCAGCAGGACGGAAATCAACAAGAATCGTAAACGGAAATGAGAATTCTGATTCTGCATCTTCCCATCTAGTTTTAAGGCAAGCAAAGAATGCCAAAATTGATCGAAAACAATCCCTTGAAGGCGTGTGTCCGCGGTCGCGGCAGTAAAGTGAACTCATATCCCGGCCGCAGGTCAGACCCCCGCGCGCATCAGCTCGCGCTGGTGTATTTAATGCGGAGGAGCGCGTGGCCTGCGGGTTCCGTCGCGTGACTCGTCAAGCGTGAAGTATTGTGACCCAGGTGCAGCACCCGCATGTCCGCGAGCGACGTAGATCTCTACGAGATTCAGAGATTTCTCTTCAGCAGAAAAAAAAGACTAGCCTCGCTCTCACCCACGGGACCTGAAACAACACAAGCCGAGATCTTTCATCCTTCCCTCGAACTCGGTTCTCATTACCTCTAAAAGAAAAAAAAGAAAACACCCAAAACAATACAACAAAAGCCCATAAGACCAAACCCATAGGCTATCTAATATCACTGATTTTTATACTCAATAATAATTATTGACTTTAAACAATAGCTGTTTTAATCATACACATCTAAAATCAGTAGGCTCTCCCCCCACAGCATAAAAAATAAAATGTGCATCAACAAAATGCCCTATGGGAAAGGAAAGCTCCCTGATTTTATCAAGCAACTGATACCATTTCCAAAGTTATAACTTGTAACCAAACATTCATGATTGGTTGTGCGTAGGGTAGGCTATATGTAAAAGTTGAAAATCTCTCATTAAAAATCAATTTTATCCTTTTAATTCATGATCAAAAGAGGGACACAAAAGGATGAGGACAATGACAAGACAAAATATAAAAAATGTTTGATACACTTCATGCCTTAATCGGTCATTAAAATCTGAGGTGAAAGAGACTATCGCGTCCTAAAACTAAAGGTTTTTAAAAAGTCTCCTTTCCATCTTTTTTTTTTTTTTTTTTCGGGATGAGATGACGAAGAAGAGCTTTGTCTGAACGCAGTGCTCGCTGTCACGCAATGGACTGTAAAAATGGTTTATCGAGACACGCGCCAAGCGCGCGTAATTCCTGCTCGAGGCGGGATGACCGCAGGCAGCGCGAGCCTAACTGATCAACCTGGATATTTCATTATTCATTAATTTACTGTTTAACAAATCCCGCTCATTATCGCGGGAGCGGCTGGCAGGATCCGACCGTTCGGCGGCAGTTGGTGTCAGGCGTGGAGAATTGGCCCATTTGATCCTGAGCTGTTTTTTTCTCTCTCTCTGTGTGTATTATTATTATGGGCTATTCAACATCCCGAAACAGCTCGAGATCGTCATGAATAATAAGCAGCGCGCGAGCTTGTCAAAGCCCGTTGAGCGTGACACAGCCTGTGGATAAAATCGAGGCGTTTTTAATATAACCCCCACTTCAGTCACTATTTGGAAAAGACAAAACAACACGCTGATAAACAAACGGAAATATGCGATTACTACGGCAATGACACGCGTCCACGGTGGACGAGAGGGGACATCAAAAGCAAAGTGTCTCATCAGACGGTTTAAAGGTTCTGTAAGCGATTATTTTGGAATGCCAAACACATGCTCTTCTACCTGAGATACCACTGAAATAAGTGTCCTGAGATAACACACCTGCCTCTGTGACAGCCCTAGGCTCTGTAAACAACAAAAACTCGGGAAGCGGCCCGCCTTTTTGTAGCCAATCAGAAAACTTTAGCCAATCATAAAGGCGCTCTATTGCTGTCAATCATTTTGTGCGCCTTCGTCTGTTTGTGATGATTTAAATAAAGTATTTTTAGCGACGTTGCGTTTGGTTAAAGGGATACAGGCAGTTTAATTCAAGTGTGGTCTAAGTTAGCAAAACGGCATTTTAAAGCACATTTAATAATACAACACAACAGCAAGGTTATGTTTTGTTATCTTTCGATTTGACGACAGTGTCTAATGGGTCACAAATTGACCCTTTTTACACGTCCGGGTTTCTCAGAAGCGGAAGTCGTCATCGTTGGGTAAAATTCCATGGCAGTGAATGAGAGAATACATTAAATATATTTTTTTGTGTGTGTTCCCATTTGCTCAAATAGCAAAAGAAAAACTCAACAACAGTGTCTTCACAACTTTCAAAAAGAGGAAAAAGAGAGAAAGATGTCAACTTTACCGTCACTCTCATAGCCACTGTATTAGTACACCCTCACAGCAGTGTTAACTAGTTTTTTTTTTTTTTTAGTAAATTGATGCAAAGCTAATATACTAAGTATAGTGAGTGTTTTAACTGTATATACATTTACAAAAAAAAAAAAAATATATATATATATATATTAAAAAAATCGCAAAATTTTTATGATGCTGATGACTGTTAAAAAGCATCATCACAGGATCTATTAATAGCAATATAAACTGACCAACAAACAAATGGCAAAATAAGTGTAAATTTGTACTAATCACCTTAGGTTTTGCAAATCATCTTAGGTTACCAAAATACCATTTAATTAAGTCATTTTTATTTTGTTTACATTTAAATAGGATCAGATCATAGCAAAATAAAATAACTTTTTACAAATTAAAGTAGGCTTTTTATAATATTATTGAAAAAAATATCACACTAGTAGCCCAAATAAAGGCCATCTCTTAAGAAATGGCTAAAGATCATAAAACAGGCACTTTCAAACTGCTTTCATAAATTGTCACTTATGCTCTAGCGTCTGGACTGCTCTTTACATTTGAAACTCCACTATTATTGACTCCTGTTTGATTAACTGCTTGTGAGTTTCCTCATTTGTAAGTCACTTTGGATAACAGCATCCACTAAATGATTCAATGTAAATGTAGGCCTCTTGCAGTAGTGAATGGTTAATCAATGTCATGTCATCTTTCATTAACTGAGCATGATGTCGTTAATGGTTGTGGCGTACAGTCTCTGTGTTTAACGCTTCATTGAATCAAAACACCTCCCATGACCTCCTCTTTTGCTGCTTTTACCTCGGCTCTGCATCTTCCTTCCTTCCACACTGAGATTCAATGAGAGTTTCAAAGCCAAGAACATATTGAGGTCCTCACTCCAGGTAATGTATTTGATTTGAGATTCTTCAAGCGTTACTTAAGTTTTGCATTGAAGTTAGTTTGTAAGCAGAAAGAGAGAACAGGCTATAAAGATGTTTGTTTGTTTGTTTTTTTTTTGTAATTTTCCAATACGATTCTCCAGGTAGCAAACACAGACTCATAAAAATACACACGCAGTAATGCCTACCAAGGCAGTATACTGGTTTTATTTGATGTGTGTTTGTGGTTTTGCCTCATTGGGTTTGTGTGAGTAAATGATTGATTATGTTCGGCTTTGATGTTTCCTCTTACACACACACACACACACACAAAATCATAAACAAGCTTATAGTCTTTTTCTCCTCGAACTTGCTTTGGGAACTTGTCATTCTACTCAGCATCTCAACTGATAATACACAGTCAACAAAAGTTCCTCTCTTGAATGTCAAATAACTTTGTGGAATTAACAGAAAATAATTAATTAATTAGCCCAAAAATTCCAAACACCAAAAACTTGTTTTCCATTGTGGATCCTGAAACATTTATGGCATTGAATTTCCCACAGGCTTTGGACTGATTTAGAAATATTGTGCACACAGAATCAAACTGTTTTAAATAAATGTTTGATATTTTTAAAAAAGATAGAAAAACTCTAATAAATAAGAGAAAAAGTCAATTCCACCAGTTCAATCTAAACTCATTTCTGCAATACTCTGGGATCTTTAACAGTAATTAAATGACCAAAATGGATGCTGTTGAATTGACCAACTGTATAGCAATGGTTATATCAGGTCTGTGAATGTATGTTTGTACTTACATGTATGTTTGTGAGATAGCAGCTGGTGAGACAAGAGAAAAACAGGTCAAGGTTATGAATCTAGAAAACACTCATTCTTCTTTGTAACATGTAGACATAATCTGAGTTATCACAATGTAAAGGATTAGTGTAGGCAACAATGAAAAGTCTGTCAAAATTTCCTCACCCTCATGCCGGCCTCCAAACTCCTGCTCTTTTCTATCCAATAAAGGCATATAGGATAGAATGGTACTTTATTTAATCCCTGGGGATTACAGCACACATAAATCACACAACAGGAAAAACAAACTAAATACAATATAAAAATACAGAAAGAGAAATACACTGTAGGATTTACTTTTCACTGAGAAAATGCACATTGAATTAAATGTGACATTTTGAAGTAGAAAGACTGAAATAGTATTTTCTTGTAAAACATACTCCAATAATCTTTATTTGCATCTTCAAAAAAATCATTTTTTTACGTGGACAGTAACCAGGGGCAGTTTCAAAAAGGACCAAAAACATCAAAAGTTAATCAGTGAATAACAACTTAAATTTCTGTCTGCTTATATGATTTCAGAAGACTTGGAATATATACAGTACTGTGCAAAAGTCTTAGGAACGTTAGTATTTTAATCACCCAGAAAGGGTTTTAAGCCAGTTATTGATATCTTTTGCTGTAGTGTGTCAGTTGGAAATATCAGTTCACATTTCTAAACATTAATTTTGCCATTAATTGTTATAATCCAGTGATATTTTTGTATGCACAAGGAGTCTGACAATAGCCGGTGCTCCACACTGAGATCTGATCTCACCATCATCAAATCCGTCTGTGATTACATGAAGAAACAGATGAAACTGAGATAAACTAAATCCAGAAGAACTGTGGTTGTGTCTCCAAGACGCTTGAAGAAACCTTCCTTCAAAGCTACCTCAAAAACGATGTGCAAGTGTACCTGGACAAAAGCTGTGATCACATCAAATATTGATTTGATTTAGTTAATAGAAGTTAACTGATAAATAAAATCTATTTATGACTATTTTTGAAAGCATTCTCACTTTACAGCATTTTTACACAAGTGCCTAAAACTTCTCACAGTATTGTAGCTTTGCAAATCGTTTTCTTCAAGCGTCTTGGAGACACAGCTTCAGTTCTTCTGGATTTAGTTTGTCTCAGTTTCATCTGTTTCTTCATGTAATCACAGACAGATTCGATGATAGTGAGATCAGATCTCGACTGTTGTCCGACTCCTTGTGTATTCAAAAATCTCACTGGATTATTACAATTAATGGCAAAATGAGTGTTTAGAAATGTGAGCTGATATTTCCTACTGACACACTACAGCAAATTATATAAATAACTGGCTTAAAACCATTTTTGTGAGGGTGAAAATACTGACCTAAGACTTTTGCACAGCACTGTATATACAGTGCATAAATCCTATGGACTATTTTTATGGTGGGTTTTAGATCTTTTCATCTTCATGGTAATTTTTTTTTTTTTAATGCAGAAGAGCACAATAATGGAACAACATGATAATTTTTAGGGTGAATTATTCCTTTATTCTTTAAACAAAAAGAGAGCTGTTTGAGTGCAGAATATGCTGCATGTTTCATGTCTCACCTGCACTTCAGGTGTCTCTAAGTTTGCTTTGTTTCTCTTCAGGCATAGTACTTCATTTCCCAACCTGCACCACTGGACCTTCTCCACCCCCTGAAACATACACAAATGTGTGTGTGTGTGAGTGAGTGAGAGAGAGAGAGAGAGAGAGAGAGAGAGGGCCTGCAGGTCTAACTAACTAATGCATTGGTGATCTCTCTCTGTAATGTCCCACACACACACTCTCTGCTCAGGATTTAATGGCCTCTGTGGGTGGTGGGGGGAAATAAAAATGAATGTTCACAATATAATATAGGCCACTGTTTGAATAAGTAAAATATTACCCTTGTGCTTATGATGAGCTTTATAGTGTTTGTCTGGAACAGTCTGTTGAACATACAATTACAATTATAAACTCTGATGAGATGAGCAAACCTCTCTCTCTCTCCCTCTCTCTCTTTCTTTTGGCTTTGCTGCTGTGACCTTGTATGCTGACTAAATCCATGCCCTTGGCTACTGTTATTTACACATGGATGAACACACACATATACACACAAACCAAGGCACTTTTTGGAACTTTGGCTGGTTGAATATGTGATGTTATGTGTGAAAGCACATGTGGAGGTAGAATAACAAAAGTTTAATAATCAAAACCTCTCTAACCTTAATTAGAAAATAATTCATAAATAAAATTCATAAAAATGTTAAAACTCGTGGCCTAATATATATATATATATATATATATATATATATATATATATATATATATGTCTATAAAATATAGTTTGTTAGTAATGTTAGTAATGAGTAATAGTTAATGTAAAGCAGTACCAATTTGTGTGTGTGTGTGTAAGAGAACATAATACTTTCATTCAGCAAAGATGCATTAAACTGATCAAGTTATAATATTACAAAAGTTTGTTTTTATTTCAAATAAATGTTGTTCTTTTAAACTTTCTAATCATCAAAGAATCATGGGAAAAAAAAGTATCACAGTTTAAAAGTTTAAGCAGCTCAACTGTTTTTGACAATGACAATAACCAGAAATGTTTCTTGAACAGCAAATTGGCATATAAGAATGATTTCTGAAGGATCATGTGACACTGAAGACTGGAGTAATGATGCTGAGAATTCAGCTTTGATCACAGGAATAAATTACATGTTAAAACATATTCAAATAGAAAACAGTTATTTTAAATTGTAATAATATTTCACAATATTTCTGTTTTACTGTATTTCTGATTTTAAAAAAATGCAGCCTTGGTGAGCAGAAGAGACTTCTTTTAAAAACATAAAATCATATGGTGCTCATTTAGACTTGTGCATAAAAAATGGTCACTGGAATTGTGCTTTTTAATTAATACTGTGGGAGTGGAATATGTGTGTGTGTGTGTGTGTGTGTGTGTCTTTGGTTCTCAGCAGTGCTGATGTCCAGCAGATGTATATCTTTGGCGACGGCAGTACTGAACACTGATTGGTTGAGACATTGTTTCATGGAACAAGATGCTCAGCAATGTGGACAGCATATATGTGTGTGTGTGTTTGTGAGAAAGTCTCTCTCCCCCTCTGTGTGTGTGAGACGAGGATGTCTTGTGAAAGGCCCATCTGCCCTGGTGTCTGCCCACCAGTCATACTGCCAGCGCAGGCACTGCAGCGGACGCCTAAACTCTCTGTGACAAGGACCCCTAGAGTGCAGAGTGCCACCCAACATAAACAACACTGGCACTGCTCTCGCATATGACAGCCCGTGAGTGCGATTCTTTGATTCGCTGTGTCTTTTTACCTCTTCATTATTATTCAGTTTTTTTTAAATAATTCCTACATTTCTACTTAAATATATAATGTAATTTGCACTCAGTTTGTAGTTATTAAAAAGACTTAACAGAGCTTTATGATAACTGTTTAAATCAATTTATATTTTAAATAATCTTGGATAAAAGTGTCTGCTAAATGAATAGAATGAATAGAAAGTCACCTGCCAACAAATTCACATATATTCAATGGAATAGATGTGTCATCGTCAACACTACGGCACTAGTTAAAGGGTTAGTTCACCCAAAAATGACATTTCTGTCATTAATTACTCACCCTCATGTCGTTCCACACCTGTAAGACTTTCATTCATCTTCAAAACACAAATTAAGATATTTTTGATGAAATCTGAGAGCTTTCTGTCCCTCCATAGACAGCAACTTTGTTACCACTTTCAAGGCCCAGGAAGGTAGTAAAGATATGGTTAAAATAGTCCATGTGACTGCAGTGGTTCATCCTTACTGTTGTGAAGCAACAAGAATAATTTTTGTGTGCAAAAAACCCCTAAAATAATGACTTTCATTATCTTTCATTAAAATAATATAAGTTCATCATCATAAAAAATGTTTATTATGCTACAAAAGCTACAGAATGAGCTTAACTTTTATTGAATATAAACTATTTTTAAAGGGACAGTGCACCCAAAATGTAAAAAAAAATCTAATTTACTCACCTTTATTTTGTAAAAATCTATATTATTTTCATCTTTCTGTGGAAAATACACACACAAAAAAGACTGTTACAAAATTGATAGCATGCATCAAATGTCCTCCATGAAAAACATCCTATATAAGTTCCAGTTTAAGTAATTTCTGCCTATTCTGTTTAGTCATGTCAGTGAAACATATAAAGAATTTAAAGTAAAATAAATTCAAATTTACCGTATTATATTTTCTTTAAATACATCATAGTGGTCTCTCCCAAAACATAAAGACAGCAAAGTCAATCTAAAGAGATCAACCAAGAACATATCTGTTATTTCTGGCCTCTGTCCCAATAGGAACAAAGAAAAGACCATCAAATGAGGTGAGCAGTATCATATGATGTGGGGTGAAACTTTAAGCATTCTTGGAGAGTTCATAAAAGACAGTTTTCATCAAATTCAGACCTTGCGTGTATCAAAATGTGAGTCTCCAGTAAACTGGAATGTGATGTTGTCTTTTTTTCCTCCTCTTCTTTGTGTGTGTGTGTGTGTGTGTGTGTGTGTGTGTGTGATTTGCACATTCAGGTCATTCTCTGTCAGTCTCTGTCTGAACTCTGATTGACAGCTGCAGTCATGCTCCCTGAGGGCAGCTTACTTGCTCCTACACGCATCTCTTTTTCTCTCTCTCAGTCCATCCTTTCCTCATTTTCCTCTTTCACTCACTTCCTCTGTCTCTCCAGCACATAAACTCAGTTTCTCATGTCAAACAGTGATTGATATGTTCCTGTATTTACAACAATCAGCTCTACACTTCCATCATAAAACACACATGCTTAAACACTTCTACAATATACTCAAAGTCCCACTGGGGAAATTTGCCATCATGATTAAGAACTCACAGAAGGGACTTGTAAAACTAAAGCAAGCTAATTATATTAAGATATCAATTAAAATCAAAATCAAAATTCACTGATCAAATACAAAATGTCGCAGAAGTTACAAGGGCTTAATTTGTAGGGTTTTTAGCAGTTGTCACTTGTTCTGGGTAGTTGCTAAAAAAAAGTCAGAATTGCAAGTTTAGCTTGTATCTCGCAATTCTGACTTAATATCAAGAAATTCTGACTTTATATCTCGCAATTCTGACTTAATATCAAGCAATTCTGACTTTATATCAATAATATATATAAAGTCAGAAATGTGTGATATAAAGTCAGAATTGCGAGTTATAAAGTCAGAATTGCGTAATATAAAGTCAGAATTGCGTGATATAAAGTCAGAATTGCATGATATAAAGTCAGAATTGCGAGTTATAAAGTCAGAATTGCATGATATAAAATGAGAATTGCATGATATAAAGTCAGAATTGCGAGTTATAAAGTCAGAATTGCGAGTTATAAAAGTCAGAATTGCGAGATATAAAGTCAGAATTGCGAGATATAAAGTCAGAATTGTGTGATATAAAGTCAGAATTGTGTGATATAAAGTCAGAATTGTGTGATATAAAGTCAGAATTGCATGATATAAAGTCAGAATTGCAAGATATAGTCAGAATTGCGAGTTATAAAGTCAGAATTGCATGATATAAAGTCAGAATTGCGAGTTATAAAGTCAGAACTGCGAGTTATAAAGTCAGAACTGCGAGTTATAAAGTCAGAATTGCAAGATATAAAGTCAGAATTGCGAGTTATAAAGTCAGAATTGCGAGTTATAAAGTCAGAATTGCATGATATAAAGTCAGAATTGGGAGATATAAAGTCAGAATTGCGAGTTATAAAGTCAGAATTGCGAGTTATAAAGTCAGAATTGCATGATATAAAGTCAGAATTGTGAGATATAAAGTCAGAACTGCGAGTTATAAAGTCAGAATTGCGAGATATAAAGTCAGAACTGCGAGTTATAAAGTCAGAATTGCGGGTTATAAAGTCAGAATTGCATGATATAAAATGAGAATTGCATGATATAAAGTCAGAATTGGGTGATATAGGCTAAACTTGCAATTCTGACATTTTTGCTCAGAATTGTTTACATTTCGCAATTCTGACTTTATAACATACAGTTGCGAGTTATAAAGTCAGAATTGCGAGTTATAAAGTCAGAATAACTTGATATAAAGTCAGAATTGTGAGTTATAAAGTCAGAATTGCGTGATATAAAGTCAGAATTGTGAGATATAAAGTCAGAATTGCGAGTTATAAAGTCAGAATTGCGAGTTATAAAGTCAGAATTGCGAGTTATAAAGTCAGAATTGCATGATATAAAGTCAGAATTGTGAGATATAAAGTCAGAATTGTGAGATATAAAGTCAGAATTGCGAGTTATAAAGTCAGAATTGCGGGTTATAAAGTCAGAATTGCATGATATAAAATGAGAATTGCATGATATAAAGTCAGAAGTGGGTGATATAGGCTAAACTTGCAATTCTGACTTTTTTACTCAGAATTGTTTACATCTCGCAATTCTGCACGCAGTTGCGAGTTATAAAGTCAGAATTGTGAGTTATAAAGTCAGAATTGCATGACAAATTCAGAATTGTGAGTTATAAAGTCAGAATTGTGAGATGTAAATTCACAGTTGCGTGATATTAAGCCAGATATTAAGTCTTTTTTTCTCAGAATTGTGAGCTATAAACTTGCAATTGCAAGTTATAAAGTCCAATTCTGAGGGGGAAAAAGACTGACTTTCTTCTCAAAATTGCGAGTAATCTCATAATTCTGATTTTATAACTCGCAACTGCATGTTATAAAGTCAGAATTTCGAGATGTAAACAATTAAACAAGTAAAGTCAGAATTGCAAGTTAAAGCCTATATCACGCAATTCTGACTTTATAACTCGCAATTCTGACTTTATAACTCACAATTCTGACTTTGTCACGCAATTCTGATTTTATAACCTGCAATTCTGACTTTATATCAAGCAATTCTGACTTTGTCATGCAATTCTGACTTTATAACTCGCAATTCTGACTTTAAATCACGCAATTGCAACTTTATATCACGTAATTCTGAGGGGAAAAAAGTCAGAATTGTGAGATAAAAAGTCGCAATTACCTTTTTTATCTTTTATTCAGTGCCGGAAACAAGCTTCCATAAGAAAGTGTTTGCCACCCGTTTTATCATCTGAAAATCGTAATCTTACCAATTTGAAAAGTTATGCACGTTAATGCTAAGGATTATGGATTTGTTCAGACCCTTAACCCAGAGTATGATCATTAATGATGTGATAAAGTGATACTGATACTTACCTTAGCAAACGCTTCTAACAAGTGTGTATGTTTAAGAAGAACGTCAAATGAGTGTATGATCAGGGTAGTGTGTGTGTATACGAGTAGGTGTGTCTAATGTCTTAATAAGAGCTCTTTCACGCTGCTCTCTGTTGTTTGTGATGTGTAATTGTGTCGCTCTGCTCAGGGTGAGAGTCCGATCCGAATCCGGAGCGTTACGAGAGCCGTAGTCAAATCTGCTGTTAAATCCGTTAAGAGCCGAAAATTAATTACCTAACCAGAGCAGGAATGATTCCAAAAGAAGGAGCCCGTGTGAGGAGACGCAGAGACAGCGAACAGAAGGAGGTCGAAGGAACGCTACGAGTCACCAGACTTCACGTTAAGCTTGACTGACTAATTATTGCTTATAATTTGCGTTTGGATTAATTAACTAATTAGCTGGGAATGTCTGAAGGCGTAGCGCAGTCTGTGCATGTCAGAGTGAAGACTTTAATTATTGTGATATTTTTAATTAGAATCTGCAGCTGAGTGAGACACACTTCCACACACATATAGACTACACTCAAATAGCACACAAAAAATAACATTTACACACACAAATAATATAATAATATAAACAACAAACACACATATAGGCCTACACATAAATAACACAACAGTTTTACACATCCCTGTAGAACATGGTGCTTGCAACAGAAAGATCTTGGGTTTGATTCCCAAGGAATGCTGCACTAATAAAATGTATACCTTGTAGTTACTTTTATGCATTTGTCAGATGTAAATAATATACAAATAACATACCATACAACATACATACATAACATACATATACAAGTAACATTTGAATCTAAATAATATATATACAAATTAATGCTGTCAAAATTGACGCGTTAAACATGCGATACATTTTTTCAGTTTAACGCATTAAAACTATTTAACGCAATTAATGCAGTATAGGCCTATCCTTTTTTTTGGTCATAATTTGGCTAGCGTTACATTATCACGCTTATATTCACACAAATGCCTTTAAACCATCCAAGCAACACAAGACAAACGAGAATGCACTGTCTGTGAATGCCGTGTCTGTGACACCAACGCTATCTCACGACCAATTCGTATGTATTTTCAAGGTGGCTAATTCATATGAATTCTTATGAAACCTCACTCGTACAAATTCATACGATTTGTATAAACCCCAGTGACGGGTAGGTTTAGGGGCGGGGTTAGGGGTAGGTCATTCGTACAAAATCATACGAATTTGGCAACTCGTAAAATACATATGACTTAGCAAAAAACGTACAAATTTGTACCAATTAGCCACCTCGGACGCGTGCCATTATTGAGTTCTCCTTCACACTTGAACAAACAATAATATACAGAATTAAGCCAAAATGCCCACTTTGTCGAGTATCCTCATTAGAGCAGTCTTAAATTAGTTAAATGACATCTTAAATTAACTTAAAGTGTTGTGAGAAAATGAGATCCGTGTCATGTTCGGCAGCGGCAGCTCCTAAAGTTACAGCAGCCTAATAAACCAGTTGCAGTGATGTCTGTCATTAATGTTAATCAAAGGACAAAGGTAACAGAGAAAATTGTAGCTTTAATAAGGATTAATCTATATTTAATTTATAATTTATGCAGTGAAGACTGTAAAGTGTTTGATAACTTAATTCAATTTCTGTATATCTCCTACCTGTTAGACAGGCCACAGGTAAACATGACATTTATTCTAATGGGTTTGTGTGAAGACTGTTTTAAGTTCACTTAAATTAAAAGTTATTTTTTAAAGCCTAAATGTTGAAACGGATAGTTTTCAGTTATACTGTAATGTTGAATGTCTATAATTAATGTTTTAAAAAAAATCTATAGACATCAGTACCAGTATTAGTTTAAAAAGATGCCATTAAACAAATATTTAAAATATACTGTCTTTAAGTTGTTTCTACATTAACTTGGAGAGTCAAATTGGAATGTGAAATTATTGCAATATAAAAATATTAAAAACACCAATGTTTTTAATCACGATTAATTACAGAAAAAATGTGCGATTAATTAGTTAATTTTTTTAATCGAGTTACAGCACTAAGGAAAAAAAAGGCACACTATGTAATTTTTCATCACTAGAGGTCGCTTATTCAAAGCAAAGGCGTAGGTTGATGACGCCGAGATTGAGCACGGAATCTTGGAAGATGTCTTCACCTCACAGCCGGTGGAAAAGAGTCAGGACGGGACTCGGGCAGAAAACATGTTCATGGATGAGATTATTAACGTTACTGTAGTATAAAACAGAGCAGGGAGTGGAGCGGAACGAGGCCACTGGAGTGATTGCTAATTGCAGCGGGACTTTTATTATGTCACAGTCGCCGCTTCTGCTTCTTCCAGTCAAACGCATGAGAGGTAACGCAGTGCTGTTTATCATATTACACACATTTTAGTGTGTTGAAAGTTGTTATAGTGCTACTCTGCGCTCGCTCTGCGGCTACTATAAGACACTTGATGCACACTGCAGTAAGCTAGATCAATATTAGGCATGGTAAAACATGGTACTCACAGTAAATCAAGAAAACGAGATTAAAACAATAGGACTTACTGTGTTGAGCTATATAACATGATTAGTTTTCTGTCTTTAAATGTATCAGTTGCTCACCTGTCTAATAAAACACATAATATATTAAAGCGTCTCTGGTGTTTCCATGGTTTCTACAAAATAAATCGAGGGTAACGCATGATGTCATTGATAGGCGACGCACGGACACAGTCCGTGTCCTGGTTAAAATGGCTTATTTCTCTGGATTTAAACATTCTTGGAAACATTTGGGATAATTTAAGTACGCAAGTCAACAAAATATATAACACTGTTCTAGTGGTTTTTGGATATTTTAATCCAAAAATCGTACATATTGTGCCTTTAAGATTTTTATAATGCATGCAACTGCATGCAGCTTAAGCTCTTCTTATATGTACATCCTTTTTCTCATATAGTTTTTTTTTCTGGAATATTTTAGCCCAGTGCTGGTATATAAAACAGATAGCTGCAGATAACGAACACACGCTGGTGTTGAGGTAAATTCGGACACTGAAAGATGTCTCCAGCATCCTTCTCCCTCCCTCTTTCTGAAAGGAGAGAAATGTGCATCGTCGACAGGATTCGGCTGTGCATCTGACTATTTTCCATCACAAGGGGCCAAGTTTAGTAAACAGGCAAAACTAATGAGGCACTTTGAGCTGCGAAGCGGAGCTTCAGCCCGGGGCCCGAGAGCCCGCTCGCACCTGATGGAGCCGAGAGACATCAAAGCAGAGGATTACAGCAGCGCCAGGGGCCACATTCACAGACTTATTATACGCCTCGTTCCTAATCCGGTTATCTGCAGAATATGGCTGTGTTTAGGAGGCCTTGGCCTCACACATACACACATACACACACACACAACATGCAAGTACAGAGTCACATATAGAATGCAAAAAAACACATGCACACACATCAAAAATAGACAACCACATGGCCACAAACACGCTTAAGAACACAACCTCATATTCATAACTAGAAAGCTTTCCAAACGCTTTATGTAATATTCATCCACTGCTCATACATGATGCTTGAATCCTTCATAAGGTCACATTACTCTCCGACAGCAGGAATCCATCTGTCAGAGTGCCTTTAATGTGTGTGTGTGTTTCTTCTGAAGGACTCGCAGCCCTGGGCGCATTTGGATGTGTTTCTGTTGGTCAAGTTGGTGCTGTGGTCAGATTTGAAGAGAACACTGGACACGCGGTGAAATGAAAGACAAATGTTTATGGGTAAAAACACGTCCAGGTCACATTTCACCCTCAAGAAATCACGCTTTGCATAAAGAAAATGAAGCCATTTTTAGGACTTCAAGAATGTTTTTGCATTGTGACATTATTTTACCCCCAAATTCTTATTACTGTAATGTGTCTGGATGTTTTATTTTTGAGTTTATAATGTTTATAATTCCTATTATTAGCAGTCAGGATTCTCATTAGATTCTCATTACAGCAATACAATATTTTCATATTTAAATCAGCATAAATTAAAGGCAATACTACAAATACTACTGTGTTGTATAAAAATTTCACAATTTAAATGATGTATATATATATATATATTTGCATTAAAGTAATGAGAATTATTTATTTTTTGCATTAAGGTTTTTTATTTACATTGCAAAAATTTTTCTAATTCTCTTGGGTGAGAATAGTTCACCCAAAAATAAAAGATATTATTTATTCCCTCATGTCTTTCCCACCCTTTATGAACACAAAAGGAGATGTTTAAGAGAATATTTGAGCCACTCTTTTCTGGAAAATGAAAGTAAATAATAACCACAGCTGGTCAGCAAGATTTTCAAGGCAGGATTTTACTAAATAATACAGTCAAAGCTATGACATGGCATCTGTAAATTCAGAAGAATCTTTCCTTGTTTTTTTTTTTTTGTTGTTTTTTTTGGACAGTCCCTGTTCTCAATCACACTTTGCTAAACATCTTCTTAAAACAACATGGGTTTGAGTAAATGATGAATAATTCCTTAAAAATGTAATTGAAATAATTTCCCAATGCAAACTATTTTCTATAAGCAAAATATAATTTATTATCTCGTTCTTTTGATTTTGTGGTGAAATATGACCCGGACATGTTCTTGACAGGTTTCATGATGAGATTCACAGAAACTGACTTTCAAATTAAGTGAGAAGAGGAGAAAGACAACTTAAAATATGTAAAGTAAGGGAAGCAGGAGCGAGAAAGAGAACAGATAAAGGAAAAGAGATAGTGTGTGAGAGAAAGAGGAGGAAATTCTGACACACTGATTCATACTGCATGTGTGTATGTGTGTGTCTTCATGTGTTAAAGTGTCTCTGTGTGTGTGTGTGTTTAGCTGCGAGGAAGGTCAGGTTCTGGCAGAGTTTAATCCTTGGATTGGCAGTTCTGCCCTCTGGTCAGTGCTGATTATCTCCCATAATGCAATGCTGCTCTCTGATAATGATTCTATGGACTGTTTCGAAACTGTAATAATTTTGTATTTTTTGTGATTTCGTTTTTTTTTTTTTTTTCTTTTAATGATATTTAAACTTTTTAATATCATAATTTTTTTAAGTAGTTCAACCACTCCTACTAACTGAAATGCTCAGCAGCTACATTAAAAAATGTAATCATGCAGTACAACTTTGGCTATGAAATGGAAAACTGGCTTACTATTATTTACTGAATACTGCGCAGTATACTTGATATATCTTCTATATTTTTAAAAATGTTTTTATGCAATGTTTTTCTCATCTCGATGCACGTTTATTCAGCAAGCGGTGCATTAGAATGATTTCTGAAGGATCATGTGACAGTGAAGACTGGAGTAATGATGCTGAAAATTCAGCTTTGAATCACAGATATAAAGTACATTTTACAACACATTCAAATAGAAAACAGTTATTATAAATTGTAATAATATTTCACTGTATTTTTACTGTATTTTTAATAAAATAAATGCAGCCTTGGTGAGCAAAAGAGACTTATTTTAAAATTTTTTACTGACCTCAAACTTTTAAAAAAATAATGTATATATATACATATACATCTGTAAAATAATATATACACCTGAAAATTAAAAGTCTAGCACACTACATTGTGGGATATGTGCAATGTTCTCTGTAGTACACTGCACATTTAGACAAGTTTAATAGGGTGCTTATGCATACATAAAATAAGGTATGCATAATACACATTGCAGCAATAGTGTGTAGTATGCTATTCCAAACACACTTTCTATCTCACATACACACACACGTGTATGTTTTCAATTCACCGAAGTGTGGTAGATTTAGAATTAACCTTTATTTATATATTTTGTCATAAAGGCAGCTATTAAGAGCCCTAATTAGGGTCTAAAGGGAATTCTGCCACACAGAGGAGGACAAACTACCTGCTGCGGGTGCGAGTATCACCGTATCAGAGCACCGGTCAAAACACACTCCAACTCTACTAGCCCAGAGCGAGTGAGATAGAGAGAGTGTGGAGACAGCGAAGAGAGAAAGAAAGAAAGAAAAAGAAAGAGAGAGAGAGAGAGAGAGAGAGAGAGAGAGAGAGAGTTAGGACAGAGTGAATCAATGAATAATTCATAAAACGTTGTTGTAATGTTCCATCATAACCCTGCAGGCCTGGTTAAGGTCAAGGATGGCTACAGTGTGTGTGTGTGTGTATGTGTGTGTGTCTGTGAGAGAGAGAGAGAGAGATGAGTATGAGCTTTAGATTCTACAAAGCCAAATGGAATAATTCAGAACTGTAATGTACAACACAATATTTTACCCACCTTGCACAACACTGCAAAGATTTCAGCCTGCTATTTAGAGGTAGATTTTAACAGATTTGAACAAACCCCTGACCCTATGAATGAAACTTTTGCATGCTAAACTTCTTTAGAGAGGTGTTATTACTTTTCTAAAGATCTGATTGGGTTTTCACATGATGATTAAATGGGAAAAAGTCCCATATAAATTTACATCGCAGGAGGGATATAAGCCATATGTAGAGAACAGAACACCACAGAGGTTTTTGTATTGAGACAGGCAGCAAAAGCAAGCACCCAGAACACCCTAGCAACACCCTTGAAACCACCCAGAACACTTTAGCAACTGCATAGCAATGAGCGAAAAACCACACAGAACACCTTAGCAACTACAAAGCCACTTTCTACACTCTAAAAATAACCCAAGTTGGGTTAAATATGGACAAACCCTGCAATTGGGTTAACTATATTACTATATTGCTTGCTTAAAATAAACCCAAAATAGTTAATCTGTTTAATAAATTAACATTTAGTAATACGTTTAATGAATAATAATTAAACAATAAACATTTATTAAATTGCTTATTAATAAATGTTCACCTTTTGATTATTATTGTTGCCTCTAGTAATTATGTGTCAGATTTTTATTTCCAACCTGTCAATTTTAGGTTAATTTTAAGACAGTCATATAGTAATTTTGAAACAATAGTTGAGTTATATAAAAACATTTAACCCAACTGCTGGGTTTGTCCATTTTCAACCTAACTTGGGTTGTTTTTAACCCAGCATTTTAAAATAGGTTGGAAATTAACATTTATTAATATGTTTAATAAATACATGTATTAATAAATATAAATATATTACATAATAAACAATTATTAAATTGCTTATTAATAAATGTTCACCTTTTCATTATTATACTGTTGCCTCTATAATTATGTCCAACCTATTTTGTGTTCATTTTAAGCCAGCCATAGTCATTTTTAATCAATAGTTGAGTTAAATAAAACTACCCAGCAGGCTGGGTCAAACATTTAACCCAACCTCTGGGTAAAACAACCCAATCGCTGGGTTTGTCCATATTTAACCCAGTTTAGGTTGTTTTTAACCCAGCATTTTTTAGAGTGTAGCTAGGAAAGAGCCGCTCACATGTCATCTTTTTTGTAAAACGTAGTTTAATTTAGTTTTTATTTAGCCTAAATTGAACTAATAAAAGAAAAACCGTGTGTTAATGTGTATTTATGTAAATGATGATCTCCAGCTCAATCTTTGTGTGTGTAATGAGGATGTTGTGTTTGATTTCCTGTGAGTGGATGATTTGTTGTGTCACACAAGATCTAACACACACACACACACACAGCAATGCTGAAATTTGTTGATTAAGGAAGGACGCACAACCTTGCTGATAAAACCAACTTAAATCAGCCTTATGGGTTTTAGAAGGGCTTGATGCACTTTTCAACTGCAGGACCAGTTTAAACCAACTTAGACCAGATCATTTTAGGCTGGTTTAAGATCCGCAGTTCCATTCTTCTCTCTTTCTTTCCTTCACATCCGTCCAAGTTTCTTTCTTGTTTGAACGCAACACAAAGTGAATGTCATGGTTTTTTTTGTTTTTTTTGCGCTTATTGCTTGAAAAACTTCCAGCTTTAATAATTTGCGGCACAAACAAATTAATGCTGTTCTAATTACACATTTGTGGTCATTCCGAACAAACACGTAAACAACGAAAATCTGATTACAAGTGTGAGATTATTTTTCTTCTTATTACAACACGAGCAACACACGATATGAGCAATGGAGAAACCTCCAAGCTACACATTAACACCACACACACACACACACACACACACACACACACACTCGCAATAACGAATGCAATAACAGCAACAAACAACAATAACAATAATAAAACCTTTGGAAAACGTTTCATAAATGATCAGTGCGTAATTAGTGTAATCTATGATGCGGCCTCCTTATGGAGAACTATTTGCGCGTTCTGTGTGTGTGTGTGTGTGTGTGTGTTCTCACGTGCCCTGCAGGGCCGACCTTCCAATCATTATCTGTCTGTCTTATTACCCCGCCAACCCAAGCCCACTTTTAAATAAAATATGCAAAGGTTTCTTAAATGATGACCCCGGGCGACGTGGATCTCCTTTGCTGCTGTACAGGCTGTTAATCTGAGAAATGCAAATTCTCTTCATCTTCCTCCGCTGCTTTATTAACTTTTTTGAATTTAAAATTCCACGAACAATGAGTTCTGTCAGCTTCTGGAATTATATTTTCCTCTTTTCTTTTCATGTGCTCGCAGAAGCGCGTTTCACCAGGGGAAATAAGACGGTTTCATCTCCTTCTCTCCATTTAATTGGCTGCTTTGCAATTATTAGTTTTTGCTGCTAAAGTCTTTTTTTATTTCTCTTCCTGTTTTCTTAAAGCGATAGATGTCAACATTAGTTTGTTGATCTGTGAAACAAGAGGAACGGTCAACGTTCCCGCCGTTTTGCCACCTCAGAATGAGAAGCAGTTTGAAAGGGAACGGTTCTCTTCCCAACATGGGCTTTATTTCGCTCTATTCCCCTCCTCTTCATTCTCTTGCACTCGTCTGTCATTGAAGTCTGCGTATAGCTCATGAATTCTACAGAATTACTCATGCAGATGTTTCTTAGGACTAAAATCTCTGATGGCACCCGCATATAGTTTTTTAATAGATTTATAGAGGTAGAAAGACAAAAAGAATGAACATTATTCTTTTAGAAAATGGACGGTTCACTTCTTTTGCCCAGAAAATATCGTCTCCATTAGGGATGGGTTATATTTGACGATATAAAGGCTATCGCGGCTACGATATATATATATCGACACTTTAGAGTGTTGCAGCGCTTTAATGAGACAATAAAGAGCGCGACATGCTTGATGTAAAAAAGAGTTATTAAGCACAAAAAAGAGTGAAAAAGAACTCAATGCAGTGCTGTTTTTTATTTAAATTTAAGTTTTTTAGCTTTTAGTTTGTTGTTATATGTTAGCCTTAAAGTTATGAATAAGCTGGTGTGTTCCAAAACAATGACAAAATTTGCATTTAGAAGATATAAGCATTCAAAATGTACAGGCTTTTACCTCCGCTACAATGGATCATGGATTTTCATGACATCACATCACACTTCAGCTTCTCATCAAATCTTCTGTCCAATCAAATGCTCTCTAGAATTTGAAGTCCCGCCTCCTCCTACACACTTACAGACGCTGAAGCTGCGTCTGAAATCGGTCTTTTGTTCACACATTTACTAGTTTCTACATGGTGAATGGCACATAGTGCACTATATAGAGAATAGGGAACGATTCAGACAGTGTAAATATGCTATCCATTGACGCGAATGAGGTCTGTTTTCGCGTTAACTCGCAACACGTGAACTGCCACAGTGTGAGCACAGTCTGCTCTGGCCCAGAAACACGAGAGCACAGAGCGGATCATATCCGCGAGTCGGCTCAGACCACGAAAGGTATCAGACCCATCTGAATTCTGCACAGAATGCTATATTTTAAAGTGATATAAAGGAGATTAGGAGGAGAAAAGGCTAGATATTAAAAGGAAACAGAGGTTTTACTGAGTTTAACAGCTCTGGCCGAGCTGTGGTATAAACAAAACGTTATTGGCTATTTTAAAAAAGGCTGTTCGATATATCGCCCTGTCTTCCTGTTTCAGTTGAAATTACGCCAACACATTGAAAAATGCAGCGCGTTCCAAGACACTTCAGCGGGCCTTTAACTTTTTTGTGACAAATACATTTTAAGTAGCCATATTCCATGTATCTCATAAATATGAGATCAAAAACTGCATGTATTCTACTTATATTTTAGATTAAATCAAATGTAGATTGTCATATTAAAAGAGGAAACCTCAGCATTTCTACACTGTAAAACCGAACAGTGAAATTAATTAAATGAAATGAGTTTGTTTCACTCAAATAATAATTAAAGTTCATTGTACTTAATAGAAAAAAGTTGTGTGAACTCAAAAATGTATTGTAGTAAACTGAACTTAATATGATTGAGTTGAGTTGCAGCAGGTTTCTAATTTTTTTGCACAAGATCAACATAGGGAGACACAAGTTGGTGTTTAATGTTGTGTTATGTTGGGATTTACAGGGGGTTCTGTTATGTTAGTTTTGTAGGGTTACCATTGTGGTGAAGAGTAGAGCCTCTGGTTAGGTTGAGGATGGGCTGCAAAACTTTTAAGACCCATATATACTGTATATTGTTTAATTATATACATGCAAATATATATATATATATATACCCTATATATACCCTGCCGCACTTGTCACAAAAATGTTAAGTTCTACTAACTTAAAAAAAAATGAGTTAACCAGAACCAGCATTAACTTCTACAGTAACTCGTCTGTTGGATTGGACCACACGGGCCAGCCTTCGCTCCCCACGTGCATCAGTGAGCCTCGGCCACCCATGACCCTGTCTCCGGTTCACCACTGTTCTTTCCTTGGACCACTTCTGATAGATACTGACCACTGCAGACCAGTAACACCCCACAAGAGCTACAGTTTTGGAGATGCTCTGACCCAGTCGTCTAGCCATTACAATTTGGCCATCACGCTTGCCCATTTTTTTCTGCTTCTAACACATCAACTTTGAGGACAAAATGTTCACTTGCTGCCTAGTCAAGTCAAGTCACCTTTATTTATCTAGCGCTTTTTACAATGCAGATTGTGTCAAAGCAGCTTTACAGTGATAACTGGTATATAATTTTGGCTGCACAGCAGCTCTTAAAGAAAATGGTGTCAATGCAGGGAGATGCAAAGCACTTGTCAAATGTCAAGTGTCCCCAACTAAGCAAGCCAAAGGCGACAGCGGCAAGGAACCCAAACTCCAACAGGTGACATCAGGTGGCAAACAGGTGTTAAAATGGAGGAAAAAAAACCTTGGGAGAAACCAGGATTAATCGGGGGCCAGTTCTCTTCTAACGAACATTGCTTTGCTACGATTCAGGTTGCTATCATAAATCTGATGGGATCGCAACATTCAAAGTATTTAATTCAGTTCCATCCAGTTGAGGATCGTATTCATCACGCCGGTATGGATGGTTTGTTGAGGAACTGTGCCACTGGCTGTCGTGTCGATGATATACCCCACCCACTAACAGGTGCCGTGATGAAGAGATAATCGGTGTTATTCACTTCACTGGTCAGTGCTCATAATGTTATACCTGGTCGGTGTATATATAGTAAAAACTATGAAGATCTGAAGATCTTGTTGTGAAATGGATAATACACACACATACACTCTCTTTAGAAAGAGGCACAATCGCATATGGTCATACATTCATTCACGTGATTACATATTTATATCCAATCAGGTCACAGTGTCGGCTTTGATATGCTCATGATTGGCTGGCACAGAAAATGTGTCTTCTAAATTCTCCCAGAATGCACCTCAGCAGGGCTTCATTAAAAGGTGGCTGCAGGGTGGAACGAGCAGTGACCACAGGTGGTTTGAATGCTCAGTGTCCTGAGGGAGTGTGTGTGTGTAGGAGGGTACGGGGGGTTAGTTTGTCTGATCTGGGGTCCTGTCTAAACTCAGGGGATTTAGATCTGAACAGTCTTCCCCCTTAATCATTCCACGTTCATGAGAGTAACATACACGCACACACACACACACACGACCGTCAGAGCTCATGACCAACTGTCCGATGGTCTGATCTACTTGCAATAAAATATTTGCTGCTAAAATAAGTATTGAATGAGTTATGACAGCAGATGGGAGCCATTATACACTGTTATAAGGAATGTTCTGGCTTACAGACTTTGTGGCGTCCTGTCAATAACAAGGCTACAGTTTAGATTTTTCTTTAAGTGTAAATTAATGGGAAACGTGTTTAAAGCAAAAACACTGTAGATGTTTGAAAACAGAAATGTGAAGCTCATATCTTTTGCTAAAGTACCTCTATGAATTCCACAAGTGTGTGTTACTTGAGTAGTGAAAAATGTCTAAAAGTATCCTAAGTAGATCTTAAGAAGCATTCTTTCATTTATTACAAAAACTCCATGTTGTCTTATGTAAGAGTCATTTGTTCAGGAATCAGACTTCACTATTGTTTTTGATTCACTAAAAAGAACCGGCTCATAAGAATCATTAGTTTGGCAATCAGACTAATGAGCTGTATGTTTTTTGATTCACTAAAATTAACTGTAAGTGTCATTCATTCAGGAACCAGACAACACTGGTTGAGCTGCATGTTTCACTAAAAATAATTGGTTCACAAGAGTCATTTGTTTAGGAATCACTAGTTGCACTGTATGTTTTTTGATTCACTAAAAAGAACCAGCTCATATGAGTCATTTGTTTGTGAATCAGGATATATGCACTAATACACCAAGTCCAAAATACTGTTTTAAGCTGCGTTTCGATAAGCACTTGAGTTTCTCAGAGTCTGCTCTCAGCTACTACAGCTGTCCTGGAAATGACCACTTTGCACCAGTGTTATTTTAGGGTACGATGACAATGATTTACTAAAAACGGAAAAGTTTTTCCTTTGCTTTTTTCGTGTACAGACGACAACATTGTCAAAGCGATCCCCGTTCACACAGATCCTTGAAAACGACTAAAAACGCTGCCAGGCCAGTATTTGGCAAGGTAAAGAAACACTACGCGCCTATATAGAGTGATGCAGGTATGACATGGAAGCCTGGAAGACTAATTCACCGCTGGTTGCTTCGAGATTTTCCTGTGGGGTTTTATAATGGTTTTTCAATTTATGTGTAAAATAAAGCCTGTGGTATAACTCGACTATACTTTGATATTTTGTTCCACACCGTAAATTACACACACTCAGTGAAGCAGTTATGTTCAGTTTTAAAGACATACGTTTTTAATATGTAACTAGATAAGACAGTTTGGTGTGTGAGTGTGTGCAGTGTACGTTGTACAACAAAGCGTCAAAGTATCATCAACTTATGTTTACCACTGTTTATTTTACTCATAATATTGAAGGAATTTCAAAATTACTCAAAATTTTGAAGGAACCAGCGGCGAATTAGACGTCAGGGTTCTGACATTATACGTGCAGTCATACCTCAGGACTAAACACGTAATATGTCACCGTTTTCACAATTTTGTGCTTTTGTAGTTTACATGGGGACATTAACGGTATCATTTTCAAAAACTTGCTTTATGAATCCCGTTTTTAAAAGTTTGCATTTTCAGGCTCCCAAAATGCTGTTGTCCTTTAAATGAATTTTTTCCATTTTTAGTTGAAAACGGTGTCATGTAAACGGCTCCTTTGCCCTTTGCTCATTGAGATACTATTATAGTTTTTAATCCCTATCCTGAATCTTTTTTTTTTTTTTTAATTTTAAAGTTTCAGTAATTTTGGTGTGTGTTTGTCCATTTTAGTTTACTTTTTAGTAATTTTTATTCAAGTTTTAGTGATTTTAATACATCAAGTTAAACTAAATTAAAATGAGAAATGTTGCCTCGGCAGCACTGAAATAAAGTTTCAGCTTTTTATATTTTATTTTGTTTCAGGTAATGCTTATTTTATTTCACGGACACAGAATAAAAATGTTTTAGTATTAATTTAGTTAAATATAATTGTTACTAATAATTTGTCCACTTTTCTTTTTTAAATTGACTTAGCACCTGCTAAGAACAAGATATAATAGTGAAATAGTTAAAGTGAAAATGCAGTTTCATGTGAATCTCTGAGGACAGGCAGAGTTGCATGCTAAACATATTAATGAGATTAAATCAAACAAATCATTTTAATGCAAGTCTGATTCAACTCAAGTGCAAACATGTAAGGTGGGGACACCAGGGATGGGCTGTATTTTCTAGTCATGATTCTGAATAATGAATGTGATTAGGACCAACAAAGAATAAATGTATTACATTTTTAACTTTTACATGAGGGTATACAAACGTCCAAAGCAGTGTGCGTTCAGGACAAGAGGCGATTCTCTGAACTAATGCGTGAGTTTTATCAAATGCAGAACATGTTTGGTTGATGATTTTAAATATTTTTTGAGGGAAACATTTGATTTTAATAGAGATTCATGCAAACATCCTGACACAAAAGCAGATGAGAGAAGAGAGAACAACAATAAGAACCAACGTGCATAATGAATTTGTAATAGGATTTATGGACAGCACATTTCGGAGAGTATATATCTGTTTTCTTTTTTAAAAATGTGCATTATTTAATGATTTCCATTTATCTTCCCAACTGAAATAGGTTTGCATTGGCCGTCATTGGAGAGAACCCAGGATGGACTGCTTTAAAGGGATAGTTTTTCCAAAAATGAAAATTTGCTGTTAATTTACTCACCCTCAGGCCATCCAAGATGTAGATTACTTTTTTTCTTCAGTAGAATGGTAAAGAAGATTTTTAGCTGAAACCGTGGTCCTCTGTGATTCATATAATGGAAGTCAATGGTTGTCGTCACTTTGAGATTCAAAAAAACATATGCAGACAAAACAAAATTAATACCTGCAGCTCCTAACATTACACTGAGGTCTTAAGAAGTGAAACTGAACAAGAAACTGACCCTCCACACTTTGAGTAACCTCCTGAGTGTGTTGACATCCATCTGAAAAGCAAGCAACCATAACTTCAGTCGATCTGGCTCAAATGTTGGGAAATGGTGAAAAGTACATTTTCCCGAATGAGATTGCGCAAGCGAACATACTTTTTTATTTTTAAATCGGTTGAAACAATCAGGTAAGTACCATTTTGATGAACGATATACAACACACATCCTCCCTCTCTGTAGTAAACAAACAGCATCAGGTCACGTCTGAGGACGCATATGGGCATATGCCATTATGTGACAGGAATAATTTTAATTTTAATTTTGTTTTGTCTGCATATTAGTGGTTTAAAGGTACACAAGTCACGGTTCAGTACATCCCTCGATTTTGGGGTCACAGTTTGGTACGATTTTGGTACAATAGGAAAAATGGTCACACTTTAGTTTTAGGGTCCAATTCTCACTATTATCTAGTGGACTTCTCAAGTGCTCAAGTCATTTGCGTATGCGCTGTTCTTCTGCTCTTTTTCCTGTTGTGGCGGTTAGTAAACAGTGTTGCATTACCGTACGCGCCCCCTTCTGGATTGGAGTGTGGATCACCAGTGACTGACTGACGATTTGGGACGAATACATGTACTGCTACACCCCTAATACACGTTTTTTGAATTTTAAAATGGCGGCACCCATTGACTTCCATTATATGAATCACAGAGGACCATGGTTTCAGCTAAAAGTCTTTACTGTTCTACTGAAGAAAAAAGTCACCTACATCTTGGATAGCCTGAGGGTGAGTAAATTAGCAGCAAATTTTCATTTTTGGGTGAACTATCCCTTTAATGTGTATATTTAAGTTAAAAAAAAAAAAAAAAACGTCAAATCGCTCACATGCTCTCCCTTTCACCAGGTTTGCACAAGTTCAGTTTTTCAGAGATCTTACTCCAGGCATACAGAAGAAGAAAGTGACACTTTTAATTAGTCATAATGATAAAAGAGAGCAATGATTAATCATTGTGATTGCTATCCACATGTTTTAAAAAGCCTGCCAAAGATCATTGCTGGCAGCTCTTTACAGATGATTGACATACATAAAACGCAGTGAAATATAACAGGCACAGATTACTAGTATGTGCGTTCAACCAGTTGCCCTTGTTGAATAAAAATCTGTCAAATTAAGGTTTTTGGTCAGACCTCTGAGACAAACTCCCTTCTGCTTTAAAATGAGAGATAAATATGAATGGAACAAAGAGATTTATACATATGCTAAGTATATGGTAGCACTTTACAATAAGGTCCCATTAGTTAACGTTAGTTAATACATTAACAATAAGAATTTTTTTTTTTTTTTTTTTTTTTTTACAATATTTATCAATGGATGCGGACATTAGTTACAAATATCATATTAGCTCAGGACTATAAATAATATAAACAGATACAACATTGAACTTTTAATAATGTACCAGTAAATGTTTAATTTAATATTAACTAAGATTAATACATGCCATACAAGTATTTTTGAGTATTAGTTCCTGCTAGTAATGTAGTTAATTTGTGGTTCAACGGATCACAGAACTCATGGTTCGGATCATATTACGTTTTTTGAGTGAGGGATCGGATCATTTTTCGGATCAGCGAAGAATAAAAAAACATTGGGGGGTTAAATGTAACTTTGCTTTTCATTTATTACTTAAAGCCCAATATAAGTACTTCGATACCACAGCAAAAATATAGCTTTTAATAATTAAAGACAAGTGAACAGTCAGTAATAAAATAAGAACAAATACACAAATTACAAGCATAGACAAATACAATATAACAAAGCTACAAATAAAGTAGGGTCTAACTGTAGTATTCAGGTACAGAAATGTAATCATTAAATGTAAAGTAACACTATAGTGTTCACTGTATAAATTGAATATAGATTAATCTTTGTTAAAGCTGTGTTTTGTTGTTTGATTAACATTAATGACATAGACAGCAGCAGCTATTTATAGGCTGCTGTCACTTTAAGACTTAATGAACGGATCCAATATAATGATACACATCCGATTTCTTTCTTAACTGTTTACATTCACATAAAATATAACAGACTGTGTTTATAAGCATACATGCCGACAGATATTTTAACATAATTTTGTTTATGTGTCCGTTCAAGTGCAAGGAGATGCGAAAATGCGCGACTGTCTGTGTGTGCGCAGCTCAGATAACAGTGTTCAACGATCAAGTTCTCTTTCTCCTCTTTTTGCGCTCGAATGGTTTAAAATTGCTTCAATGTGTAAATTGTCAAGAAAAAAACACCTGCAAATTATTTCACTCTATTAAACTTAGTAGTTTCCACGTGGATCCGATTCCACGAATCGCATGTATGCCAAACCAGGGGGCGTTCGTACGGATCACGGATCAACTGTGATCCGTTGCACCCCTATAATAAATGTATATAATCTACTTAAAATAATTGAATCAATAATGATTTATTTTGATAATCAGAATTTTTCACCCCCAATGTGGAGATACAATTAGTTGCATTTTATTTTTACTTAAATCGTCAAAAGGTTTCCAGACAAAGTGACAAAGTTCTGATTGTGAAGCGTCTAATTGTGATTTTATTTGTCTGAGTTTGAGGGGAACAGGCCAGCATTCAGTGAATCACTACATTAATGAGGAAGCACCTCCATTTTGCTCTTCTTTTTAGTTATAGAATAACTTCAAAGCATCCAGGACCTCTACATTTCTTTTCCAATTATAGTTTTGTTTTGCTTTTGTTTTTCGAGGGCAAAATGGATTGTGTAAAGTACGAGCTCCTGCATTATGGAAGTGCTTACGCTGAGATTTCTTTTTTACCTTGACTAGTAGTTGTGAATATTGTTGTGTGTGTGTGTGTGTGTGTGTGTGTGAAGTGCTTGGCTTAGGAATTTCTCAGACTTGGATCTGCCCCCTTAGGGTGAACGTCATGTCAGGATTTGAAAGAACAAAGACAGTGAAACCTACACACACACACACACACACATACACACACACCACACACAGTAGTAGAGATAATTGCCGCAGGTGTGCTGTTTTGATCCTCAACAGTATGATGAGACAGAGGAAACCTGGCCTAAGGTGTGTGTGTGTGTGAGAATGACAGTGAAGATCATGACAGACTGATTTTCAGCACCTTAATGAAAATGATTAATGTGATTAAAGATCAAACACACCCAGCGGATCTTAGTAAAACTCACATACCTCATCTCAGTCATTTGCCAGTCACTTCAGATAACACAGATTCTCACCTGTCATCTCATCTGTGTTTATTTCTTTTATTTGAACGGCACCTACGGCGAATTGTTATGACAGCCTTTATTACCATGACTACTGTAACGTAAGGGACCTGCTATAGCTCATCCTGGAGCAATACAACCGGAAAACATGAAAAAGAAGAAACATATTGTCACTAGTCGCAAATAAATACATAAAACCTCCATTATGTACAAATCTTATTTTCAATATGTATGACGAACATGTTCTACAATTAATTTCATTCTGCATGGGGAAAACTGCAATGTGGAGTAACTTTGAGCATACTGACCTGCCTAAAGTGTTTGGGAAACCTGTTTGAAACCTGTCATTTTTGCTCCTAAAATAAAATATAAAATATATTAATCAGTGTAATTGATTTATCAGTTAAATAAAATGAAATGGTCAAGATCCAAGTGCATAAACTATGGAAAAAAATGAAATGTAAATCTCCATCACTCATACACAAAAAGTACAAAAGCTGTCACTGAGATGGTACTCTTTCAAAAGGTACACATATTTACCCCTAAAGGGTGCATATTAGTATCTAAATAGTAAATATTAATACATTTTGAAAGGTAATACCCCTTTTGGTGCTGTCAACTGGAGCAGTACCTTTTCAAAAGGTACATTTTGTACCTTATTTACCAATGAAGGGTGCATATTAGTATCTTAAAGGTACATATTATTGCCTAAAGTGACATCATAGTATCTAAATGGTACATATTAGTACCTTTTGAAAGGATACCGCCCCAGTGACAGATTTTTTTTGTACCTTCCCATCAAGCAATGTGCTCAATTTGACCTGCAGTGTCACGAATGAATCAGGTGTAATATCAGGCTTATTATATTCTTATTGGCTCATTAGTTGCTCAGACTGACAAAAGTTGAGATGTTTTAACACAAAAGTGGGTAAAAATGTTTGCATGGTCCCGTTAGGATTTAAACCATCTCATTTTTTACATTGACAGCCATTTGAAAGTAGAAATAACTCATATATTTGAGTATGTTATAGTAGATGTTTTACCAATGCGCGATTCTTTTCTGGAGGGCTGTTATGAAAACATGAAATGTCCGCAATCTTTGACATCACAGCTCAGGATAGATATTCTTCTGGCTCAGCTGAGAATGGGAGATGAATGGGAATGCTAACTTTCTTATAGATTTTGTAGACATGAACTGAATTAATGAGATTATTTAACAACAGTGAGCATGTTTATAATAGGTACTGTTTCACATACTATTTAAAGACAGTTATAAAACTATAAACTATTTAAAGACAGTATTCAGTGTCAGTATATGCTTACTATTTCATTCCAAACATATCCAGAGAGACGTCAAAGGTAGAGAGACGACAAGAGATGCATTGATCTGAGCAGATTTCACGGTGTGTGTGTATAAATATGGGAGCGTCAGACGGGGAATGACAGACAGAAAGACAGAATTTAATCTTTACTCGTGTGTCAAAATAACACGGCCCTCTTTTTTTCAACACAAGCACGGTACACTTTTTTTGGCCACCGTGTGATACCAAAGTAAATGCATATTTATGAAGTTTGTGTGTGTGTGTGTGTGCCAGCAGAAGAACTGCTGATCATGAGTTTCATTTTTTCCCTACTTCCTGATCCAGACAGGAAATAGCCCAGGGGGCGGGATTAACAGAGCTCCAGCAGCACCTCATTTACATATTCAGATAGTCGATGTGTCCATCACCATGACAGATTTACTCTCCCGGTCTCTCTCTCTCTGTCTGTCTGTCTCTCGTTCTCAAACACACATGCATCACCGTCTATTTAAAATGTTTAAGAACAAATAACCGGTGTAAATGACAGATGAGCTCGCTCTTATCGCAGTGGCCTTTGTCTCATAAATGGAGATAAATGAGGTAAATGAGTGAATAATGATCAAATGAACTACAGGGTAAGCGATAGGACAAAAATATGTGCAAAAATTATTACAAGGCACAAAATGGTTCAGTGATTTACTGTATGTACGCATGTGTGTGTATATACATATATATATAGTTACATAAAAACAAAAGATTTTTAAATATTTATATACATTTATACCTGAATACACTTGTAAAAGCAATATATAATCTTGAATATGTATATGTAAATGAATATGAATGTGTATATGTGTGTATATATATATATATATATATTATACTAATGCATATTGAAAAACAGACACCAGATTTATTCATTTAAATACTAAATATTATATATAGTCATAGTAATACCAGTTATATATATATATATATATGTAGATATGCTATATACATATATAAATTAAAGACAAACAACATAATGCACTTTTATCCCTTTTCTTGCACAATTCATATTTCGTTACAATATTTCAATTAGTTTTGGAAAATAAACACCACTGTGTAAGCAGCTTTTATTCTTTTTGTCTATGTATCTTTTGTGTTTGTTGTCTTTCATGTTTCTGGCACACACACACTCACACACACACGTCTTTCTCTAGGTCTTTCCACGGTTGCTTCACGCTGCTGATTTCACACACACACATCCACTGGGAAAGCCTGTCAAACGGCTCTTTCTCTGTTTCCACCCACCTCCAATTAACAGCAGGGTTTGGCAACAAACACAATAATTAATTGAAACATTTAATTAGCATTCAAAACTAGCAGTAATTAACACCTTTACTGAGCACAACTCCAAACTCAGCTCTATGGCGTACAAGCATGCATGAATGTGTGTGTGTGTTGTGTCCATCTTACAGTGAGTTTAAAGGTTTCTTGTGAAACATAATGGCACATTAGGCAGTAAAATACACACACACACACACACACACACACCCAAAGCCACTGTGCACCAGAACCCTTGTGCATTAGATGGCCAGGCCAGACCTGTAGGGTGTGTGTGTGTGTGTGTGTGTGTGTGTGTGTGGCCTGCAGGCGAGCTTTCTGAGTGCTTCTCTTCTCTGGCAGGATTATCCCACATCTTCCACTATTCATGTGGCTTTTAAGTGTCCATCCCAGGGCTGTGTGTGTGTGTTTATGAATGTATGTATGAAAAGTGGTGCACACAGGTTTTAAAACACAGGTGTGTGTGTGTGTGTCTATGTGTGTGTGTGTGTATGCATTAATTTTTGTGTGTGTATAAATACACACTCTATCTATCTATCTCAGATTTCTATTTCAAATAGAAATGCTGTTCTTTTGAACTTTCTATTCATCAAAGAATCCTGAAAACAATTACAGTTTCCACAAAAATATTAAGCAGCACAACTGTTTTCAACATTAATAGTAATAATAAATGTTTCTTGAGCAGCAAATCAGCATATTAGAATGATTTCTGAAGGATCATGTGACACTGAAGATTGGAGTGATGATGCTGAAAATTCAGCTTTGAACACATAAATTATATTGTAAAGTATATTAAAATTGAAAACAGTTATTTTTAATTGTAATAACATGTCAAAATATTACTGTTTTTACTGTACTGTTAATCAAACAAATGCAGTCTAGCTCAGCAAAAGACACTACTTTTTTAAAGACATTAAAAAAATCTTACCGACCCCAATATATATATTAATGTAACATTTTTTTTTTTACCACAAACGTCTATGTGCAAAACCAAGTGTGATTATATACAACTAATGATTCTCTCATGTGCATATGCTGTGTGTGTGTGTGTGTGTGTGTGTTGGCCAGGCATTAGATGAGCTCGCTGGCAGCGTATGTCTCCAGGACGGGATTAAACCGTTCTCTCCTCTCACTGCCCGCCGTAACATAATTAATGCCTGTATTAATAGGCCAGCTAAAAAATTCATTAAAAAATCCATTAAAAATAAATGTGTTTTTACATAAGACTTTGCCTCAGGTACTAAGGAAGAAAAAAAAAAAACAGAGAGAAAAGAAGATAAGGAGAAAGAAAAATGGAATCGATTGTTAGCTTTCAGGTCAGCGCGAGACGGCAGCGCCGTTTGAAACGGGTTAAATGGAGGGAGTTTTAAATATCCACGGAGAAAAGGCTTTTGAGGAGAGGAGAGATGAGAGGAGTTTCGACTCATTCGCTTCATGCTCTGAGTGAAATTAGCCGTGCTAATAGGGCTCACGCCACTCTCATCTGTCCAGTTCTAAACGAGCTTTTGCCTAAACGGCACTCCAAGATCCAAAACAGTCCTACATTTTAGTCCTAAATTAGCCCTGTTGATGAAAGGGTTTTAATCTGCCAAACAAATGATGTGATTTTTGATAATTCATGCTAATATTTTCTATAAAGCATTTTATGCCTTACAGTATAATTACACTTTTAAAAAATGATTTTCATGATTTGCTATCATAACATTTTTACTTTTGTCAAATCAACTTAGATAATTAATGTGGTTCAGATAACATCATATTTCGAGTTTCTGTTGATTAAACCATTCACCTTCATTGTATTAACTCAAATTTTTAATTTCAATGAACTGCAATCAGGTAACTTACTTTTTTAAGTTAAACCAACAATAATTTTTTAGTTAAGGGTGATCTTGCACATAAAGACGTTTTCAATATACTTCAAAATAACGTTTTTTTATACTTTATGTACAAATATTAGGGTGATGTATGCTAATAAACAACTGATAGGGGTTTTTATTGATTGCCAAAACAAATATCTATACAAAATGTTTTAATGCATTAATACATTTTTTCTTTGTGGTTCAGATAATATGATATTTTGAGTTTTAAACCAATTAAACCAATCGCCTTCATTGTATTAATTCAAAAATTTAAGGCAACCAGGTAACTTACTTTTTTAAGGTGAACCAGCTATTATTTTTTACAGTGTACAGAACAAGAAATGATGTAGATATTCACAAATTTGTGATATCTTATTTACAGAATATTCATAAAATATAAAATAATAGAAGATTAATTGTGTTAATCAAGCACAGTTATTGAACAATCTCAAAATATTGGCATGATAACTTTAATGAATATATTAGTTCATCAGTATTCATTATGAAAATGCATTAAAATTTAATATAACATGAAATTTGGTGTAATTTAATCAGCTGTTAATGCATTATACTATTTAAAGGTATAAATATGATTATGTTGTTATTGTTACAATTATCTTGAAGAACATACAACTGATTAAAGGTGTATTATAAGGCATTAAGAATGCTTTAAGATTACATAATGTATCTTATAGGCTTCATAAAACGTGACAATTTGATCTAATTAATTTAGTTCTATTTGAAATCAATGGCAAACTCTAAAGCCACTGTAGTACAGTAAGTGAAACCATTACACTGATAATTCACTTCAATCGGAGACAAATATATATAGAAAGAACCCCTGATTTGAATCAGACAGGTAAAGAGTCCCTGATTTCTTCTGAATGTAAAGTGCTCTGTCAGTCACATGGGCTTTAAAACAGGCTTAGACACATGATGCAGGACTAATAATTACAATTTAAAAAGGCTTTAAACTGAAAGAGCTCCCCGGGCGTTTCTTTCTCATTTCCAAAGATATTAATTTGAGCCGAGTGGAGAGATATTTTTCTAAAGGAAATATTTAATTAATTTCCACATATGAGCATAAGGGGTTCTACTGGATAATAATTACGATTTAATATTTTCATTGTTTTTTTTCCCCCTCTAATGCCGGTCACATGGAGATCAGCAACGTTACATGCACGTATAAAACGCACTAATATATAAAGATATATAAAGAGATTTTATCTATATAATTCTACTATACTTTCAATTGCATCTGGCACATTTTGAAAAGCAAACTGGAGATTGTGTTTATCTAGCGACACCACAGGTACAGGGTCATAATAATGTGTGTTTGTTTCTCTTGAGCAAAAGAAAATATTGCATTATGGAGAAAAATAGCTGGCACTGTTAATTTTTGCTTTGATCATTTATGTGTTTATTTCACAGGGCTAAACAGAACAGGCCACAAACCAAATATTAAATTATATACTGTCACTGCAGCATGGCTGTGTGTTTGTGTGTGAGAGAGAGAGATGAGAAATGAGAAGAGGTGATGATATCCGTTTGTTAATTTGCTCTTTCCTTAGGCGATTACTCAACCTTCTCATATTTATCAATACACAGAGCACAATCCATCACACACACACACACACAATCCCAGCATCCTCTCTTTGTGCACGTAAACATGTCGACTCGTTCCGTTCCTGTTTTATCTCTGTCATTAGAATTCTCCAGCAGTCACTACAGATACACAACACACTATAGAGTGATCAAAATAAATACTCAATAAATGTGTGTGTCTGTGTGGTTCAGGTCTACATTATAGGGAAAAAATGTTCCCAATCCTTGTCCTTGTGGGGACAATTTTTGGGGACAGTTTCCTGTGATGGGTAGGGTTAGAGTTAGAGGACAGAACATACAGTTTGAACAGTATAAAAATTATGTCTATGGAAAGTCCCCATAAAACAGGAAAACCCAAAGTGTGTGTGTAACTGGGTTTGTTTTTGATTATCACAAACAGACACACACATCGTCAGTGAGTATCAACATTCCTCCAATTAACTCTCTTAAACTGAAGCCACTACCCTGCAGCCAACACACAAACACGCACGCGTGCGCACACATTTTCAATTGCGCACACACACACACGCACCTAGATTTCATCTTTAAAAAAATTTAAAAAATGTTATGAATGCAGAACTAAATGCAGAACAAGAGAAAAGTAAAAACCTTTTCTTGCTTCATAATTTCGTATTCCCTGGTCTTACTATGAACGATTCATCAGTGCACATTATTCTAAAGGAAAAATTTTCATAATCTGTGACTGAAATGTAGCCTAGAACTTGCTCCGCCCCTAAAATGACTTCCCTGTTCCCTGTGTGTGTGTGTGTTTATGAATTATTGAAGAACATAGAGTGCTTCAAATTTCTGGAATCACAAAATGAATCTTGCTTACTTAATTTTCATACATCAATACCAGTTACCAGTTCCAGTTTCTCTTAAAGGGGACCTATAATGCCCCTTTCACAAGATGTAATATAAGTCTGGTGTCCCCAGAATGTGTCTGTGAAGTTTCAGCTCAAAATATTCCACAGATCATTTATTATAGCTTGTCAAATTTGGCCCTATTTGACGGTTTGTCCCTTTAAATGCAAATGAGCTGCTGCTCATGCCTGCTTTCCAGAAGAGGGCGGAGCTTTAACAGCTTGCGCTTCGGTTGCTCAACAACAACAAAGCTGGAGAATCTCACGCAGCCAAAATGAGGATTGTCAGTAACGGTGTTCAGCCTTACATTGTTCAAACCGGAGTCGGATAGTGATGGAGAGACTCGGGAAGAAGTTACAACTTTTAGAATGAAACTGGATGTTTCTGAATGGTTAGTGGATAAATTTATGTAGTTGCTGTGGAGTTAATTCAACTCATCGATTAGCATGTGCCGTCATGTTAATCTTTTGTGCAAATCCAGCGTTGAATTGACCCTCTTTTGTGAAGCAGTCCGGTATAACAACACTCTACTGTAACAACTCTTCCTCTTCTCTAAAGCAGCCCAACATGGCCTCGCCCCCTTTGTTGCGTGTTCTCGAGGGGAAGGGTTTATGTAAATTTTATGGTTAGTGATGTCACTAACCCGGGAAAAAGCTTGTTGTAGTCCCTAACAGCCGTTTGTTGTAGTCCTTAAAAAGCGATTTCTGTAAAAGAAAACTACAAAATCGTAAAGAAGTAAAATACCTTGTAGAATCTGTCACCGAAAAACCCATAATGATCAACCACTGTTCATTGTGATTTGAATGGGACTCATTTGAATGAACAGGTAAGTAATTTGCTTGACCCAATTCATTTACATGAATCATTCAAACAAACTGATTCAGTAAAATGAATCACATGCCCAATTCTTCACACAAGAGTTTATTTGTAGTTAAAAATAAAGATTCCAAAGGGTGTTTTTGCAGTGACGCCACAGAAGAACCATTTATTGTTCTGGAAAGAACGATTGTGTGTGAAAAACATTTTATAATCTATACTGGAAAAGTTCTTTAGTGCAATGGAAAGTTAAAGATTCTTCATGGAACCATCAATACCAATAAAGAACCTTTAATTTTAAGAGTGTAAGTTAGAAGCATTTCTGTATGTGTGGCCGGGATGGGAGATGTACTTACTTGGGGACAAAATCATCTGAAAAAGTTAGCTAAGACAAACCAAACCAAATGGGAAAAAAAATATTTGCTTTAAGTTAAAACATGTGTCCATGTTTGTGCATAAAAGAATAAGGCTGGTCAGTATGTGGTTGACACTAAACGCTTCATTCCACTGAAAATGGAGGGATTATTGATACACACACTCAACAGCACACTCTTTTCTCTTTCTTCTGTGATCTGTTCTCTCTCTCTCTCTCTCATGGCCGTGGGTGAGCCTCAGGGCTACATAAAGCTTCTAATAGGTGTGTCATTCTCTTCTGTTGTCTGAATGTGTGCTTGTGCGTGTGTGTGTGTGTGTGTGTGTGTGTGTGTGTGCACAAGTTACACTGATGATTTACAGGCTGCTATCTGCACCTCTGCGCCCAAGGCTACTTAGAGAAATACGATTACTGAATAAAACACACACATACACACACACACACGTCCATCATCAGTCAGATCTAGCCTGAGATTCTAGGTGCTTTGGGAAGTTTGTAAGACTGAACATCCAGTTCAGTGTGTCCGGCGCAGACTTCCTCTAAATCTCCCCCCATTTTTTTTTATCAAAGAACGTGAAGTATTGAGCAGCGTGGAGGGAATCTGATAGAAGACAGATGCTGGGTAATTTGATTAACTGCCACTGGACGGGCATTTCCCAAGATGCATTTGTGTTCAAGATTCCTCGTCAGTAAACACAAAACATGTTTTCACACAATCAGCAATGTACCAGATTTTTACAGACTGCTGGGGTCCTTTCACATATATTTCTAGATTTAAAGTGTAGTAGTGCAGATGTTCAGCACTGGAATACTGAAAGTTTCATTGGGTTGTTTGGACACAAAACACCCTCAGGCAGATTTATTTTTGTTTTTGGTATAAGAATCTGTTGTGCACAGCAAACCAGAAAAAAATACATATAGACTTTTACTCTGCACATTTTATATTTTATATAAATTTAATTATTTATATACAATTTTATATCAAACATTTTATATTATTTATTTTGTATTATTTTTGAGCTGTACTAAGAATTTTCAATCGTTTTTTTTTTTTTTTTTATTGCCAATGTGTGAACAGCTTGTAATGAAACTTACAAAAAAAGAGGCCCTCTCCGACTTCCTAGGTGGTATGAAGGCCTGTAGTAGACTGATTTTTATGTTAAGGACTCGGGACGTTTTTGCCGGGAAAATCAAAAGGACGCAACGGTTACGCGCGCTCCCGAGAACCTCTCTTCCGTCCAATACACATGAAATTAACGCATTCACGACAATTCCGAAAGAGCCATTCTGTAAGGTATGTCAACGTGTCATGCAAAGAAAAAGGATTAGTTTAAACTATAGTCTCAAATATACTGTATAATCAAACTATCATAACAGTGTAATTTTACTTACCTCATCTGACGACATGATGTCGGTGAATCGCGGAGCTGGTGTAAACATATCCATATCGCTATGATCAGATGCCTTCTTAACTGCTGCTTTTTCATTGCTGTAATTTTTGTTGTATGTTTATTTTGTTGAAGGAAAGCACGCAGCACATATCTAAACGTCGCTCTCAGCAGCGTGGACGGTGTCTGGATGTTAACAGTAAATCGCCATTAACAGTACACTGCAAAGGTATTTCCAACTTTTTACTTCTAAGCAAAGAACGAAAAAAGAACTTAGCTGTGAGTATATTCAGGTTTAGTCTCTCATATGTCACGTGTACACCACCAGTGCAAGCACGAGTAATAAGTTGTTGGCTGCAGTTCACCCAACGGCCACAGGTGTCGCTAATAACGAAGGTTTCTGAATTCTACATATAGCCCCTTACTTGTTTTGCCCTATTTATAATTTACTTTTGACTTATTTTCCTTTAGCAATTTAACTACAGCTTTTGTCATGCCAGTTAAGTAATTCTCAATTTAAAAAAAATAAATGAATGTAAAAATGTTTTTTTCTCCACTAATTAATGATTATAAATTGCTATCCAATGCTTTAACCATGATGCAATTGCAGTCTCACATTCTAGAAATGTTTATCTGTGCAATACTGAAAAGTCGCTTTGTTAAAGGGATAATCCAAACAAAAATGAAAAGTGTCATCATTTACTCACCCTCATGTCGTTTCAAACCTGTATGAGTTTCTTTTTTTTTTCTTTTTTTTTTTTGTGGAAAACAAAAGAAGATGTTTTGAAGAATGTTTGGAACCAAATATCAACAAGAAAGAAAGGTTTGGATTGACATTTACCTCTTTTCTGTGATTTCCCAAAAGCCTTGGGTGTCTTTGCAGCTGTGGAAAAATAAAGACTATTATCAAACAGGTTTCCTCAATGCTTCCCACGTTATTCTGAGAAACAGCCTCAAACTGATGCTACTGGCTGAGTCACATGTTACAGTTTTCAGACAAATCAACTCACAAAGGTTTTAATTATAGTTTCTTTGCAGCTTAAGACAAACAAACTTTCCTTGTAAAAGTACTTTGTGCCCTTGTAGGCACAAACTTGTAAGAGGGTCATTAAACTAATTATCACAGAGGCCGATGACTGTGGCTTCTGTAAAAAAAACAACATTCAATCATCTAAAAAATTATGGATCATTGATCAATTATGAATCATGCTGTGTCCTTAAAGGTTTGTGCCTATTTCAAGCTGCAGTGGGGCTTCATTCTTAAAAAATGAGATTAAACAAGCTACATTAAGTATTTGCAACCTTAAAAGGGTCTTACTTTTTTATTTTAATATGTTTTTTGAGATTCACTTTTTTTTTTGCATAACATATATATATATATATATATATATATATATATATATATATATATATATATATACAATGCAGAAAAAAGATTATTTTCAACCCTCTGTATGAAATGATTCGTTTTTTAAGGCACGGCTCCTTTAAGGCTTGTCAGTAAACGGCCACTGTTATGATTGGCTAACATAACTGCATAGGAAACAGTATCAACGCCCACTCACTATTGCATGTGAGTAAGTGTTTTGAAAACATTATCTATATAAGACTGTCATTTACAGACAGAGCATTATGAAATCATTTACTTACGGTTTGTGATGCAGCTGCTTCATCTGTTAGTGAAAGTTTCTTTGCGAACTCTCCATTACACTGTGCCTAGTTTTCAAAACTATATGCTCTGAAACAAAAATATAATCCTCAGACGCTGGGATTCTTCTGAAGTCTGTACAGAGATTCAAGCGAGCTGTTTAAACTGGACGCGTCAAAGCAAACGTTCTTTCACTCTTCCATTTGACTCAAGTGCGTGGAGTATGTCAGAAACTGCCTACGCATCTGTATACCGTATCTAGTGTAGACAGCATCAGTGATTATAATGGGTTTTATTTGCTTTTGACGCGACGCAATGTTCACATCCAGTGTAGGTAAGTGTCACCCGTTAAGCAACTAAACGCCAGTGGGCGGGGCCTATGGTGCGATGATTTATAACTCTCCATCAATGTCTTGCTCTGGAGGCAGTGATATGCAAATGTATTTGCCCGTGTGACGTCACAGATCCCGCATTATCAAAACAAGCCGTTTTTGGAGCTTGATTACATAAATGCTTTGTTTAAAATGAAGAGGACATTTTAAGCTGTGAAACTTGCAGGATATTTTAATGGTACAAAGACCTCTTATATGTCAAAAGATCAAGGCGAATTTGATTTCTCCTGTCATGACCCCTTTAAACAGAGACTGTATAAGGCAGAGATGATCCACTAGTATATATATGGGAGAAACTGTAATGGTCAATAAGGCGTCTTACAGTTAAAAGAGCCAGTTGTGTGTTTGTTTATTCTGGAACATGTATGGAAAAATACTGCTTTTTTTCTTTCTTAAGACAGACACCTGTCAGATTTTATTACTAATTTGAAATGTTGTTGAAATATAATTTTGACAAACAGTCACAATATGAAGATTTTGGTCCAATGAAGTAGATAAGTGGAACAGAAAAGAAGATTTCTTAAATAATGTACCATTGACTTCCATTGTATTGAGGGGAAAAAAAAACTTTTAAGTTCCTCATGCAGAAGAAAGTCAGTCATACAGGTTTTGAAGGACATGAGGGTGAGTAAAAAATGCAAAAATGTTCATTTTTGGGTGAACTATCCTTCTGAGCCACATTTAAAAATGTCTGATTGCCATTGCATTATAAACTCATTTGTAAACTTGAGGAGAAATTACATGCATCCACTAAATATCACCAAATCACACAGATACAGACACCTGACAGTGACATGAGTGTGGGATTTTGGCACCACTATACATTAAAATATAATTTTTAATAATTGTTTAAAAAAAAAAAAACGGTTCTAAATATTAGAATATAAATATATATGTATATATATATATATATATATAGAGAGAGAGAGAGAGAGAGAGATTTTATAACATATCACTAGATCAGTATAAAACTCCCCACCATTATAGAAAATTTTCATTTGCATGCCTTAGCAAATAAAAAATAGAATAATGTGATAACGATCACTTCCTTTAAATTAATGTTTGTTTTTTCACCAGCTGTTACACACACAGAAAGAGAGAGAGAGAGACAGATGGATGGATGAGTAATAACTTTCTTTAGCCTGAGGAATGTGAGTGACAGTGATATGAATGTAGGAACTGGGAGAAGGTTTAATAAAATCTAATACACACACACACAACAAATCAAATCTAACTCGTGAAACAGCTTGTCGAGAGAGAGAGAGAGAGAGAGAGAGAGAGAGAATTAAACATTACAGGTTCACTCATGTAGATCGTGTCATTTGATTGTCAGTGAGTGAGTCTTATATGCATCACATTCCCTCACAAAATCAACTATTTATTTCTATTAAATTAACATCACAGCCGTCTTCATACCAGTCACACGTAGTCACACACACATATTGGGTTTTCATGTTTTATAGGGACTTTTCATAGACATAATGATTTTTATACTGTACAAACTGTATATTCTATCCCCTAACCCTACCCATAAAACCATCACAGAAAACGTTCTGCATTTTTACATTTTCAAAAAACATCACTTATCAGTATGAATTATAAACTGTTTTCTTCATGGGGACCAAAAAAAGACAAGGATTTCAGATATTGTCATCTTTGTAGGGACATTTTGTCCCAAAAATGTAGGGTTTACCAGGAGCACACACACACACACACACACACTGATGCTGCATCAGATAGAATGCAGAATGAGTGTTTGATATAAAAGTAAAAAATTATGCATTTGGTAAATGCAATAAATGTAGATGTAATAAATATAATAATTATATAATATATAATAAACATATAATATATAAATAATTAAAAATCCAAATGAAAATAAGTTATTGTTATTGCAATTTTAAATTAATTTGACTGTAATAAAAGTATTATTATTGCAAATTTCATCTTCAAAAACTTTCTTTAAAAAAGTTACCTTCTTCTGTCACACACAATAAAAATAAATAAATAAATTTTAATTAGATGATGTGCCTTTAATATATTTATAAGATTTATTAAAAAAAAAAATATTTCTGTCTCTCTAATGCAACGACAGCAGTATTGATTTCTCTGTCGATTCATAAAACTGGTGCTGCCGTTCAGGTGAAACACTGGCTCTCTGATTTGATTCTTCTCTCGTTCATTCAGCCAGTCCAGTTCCTGTATTAGAGTGTATTGAGTTCACAGTGACTGTCAGATTCTGGCTCTGCTCCAGATTCTCGTGGTCCGTCTCACTGTTAGACCCGTACAGTAGCCAGACAGACGTTTGGCTTGCAGCATAAAGTCTGGTCCAGTTTGCTGCTTATTCTGGCCAAGAACCGCCCACTTAGACAGGAAAGGTCTGTCTGACCCAAGGAGATATGTAATGCTTGGAGAAAGTTATCCGTTAGCATTACCATTCATCTCAATGGTGCAGGACCCTCTGGATGTGCAGTTTTAAATCTCCCATATATATTTGCTCATGGCCGCTCAGTTCTGGACACATTTGTTTTTGAGACAATTGCCTGAGCCGTCAATGCCATGTAACTAATCTTTCTAGAGTTTTTATGCTTTCAAGAGCCTCTAAAAAGAATCAGGCACTGGTAAAACATCTAATATAACATGATGAAACATATGTTGCTTGCAATAAAATGTATTTAACAAGAAAACGTGTAGACTGTGTATCAGAATTATTGTAATTAATTCCAGTTATTTTACAGACTACCGTTCAAACGTTTGGGGTTGGTATGATTTTTTTAAAGTGCTCCATTATGTTTTTTCAAATATTACTGTTTATGTAATATATAATATAGCTGGTTGTGAATGTAAAACATCTTGCAAAGATCTTTTAGAGCTCAAAGTGCACAAGAAATGGAGTTACTGGCTCCTAAAAGAAAGATTTGATTCTGAACTTCTGAAACGAGTTGAAACAGTGATTCCAGTCTCACTTCCTGTTACATATGTAACAATGTAACAAATTTGCATACTTTGCCCTGCCCTCAAACACTGTAGTTGTAGCTAAGACTGGAACAGTTTGGTTCATGTTGGCAGCATGTTTTCTGCTCTGCGAAACCACTTTGATGCACTTCAAAAGGGTGAGAATTCACGATACAGAAATGATACAGAAAAAATGCTGGCATCATTACTGTTCATATCACTGTGTATCAAATGCTGGAGAGGTCTCTGGAGCTGAAATTCAGATGTGGTAATGGGCGTTTTGTTTCCGACACGCGCTGTAAACAGTAGACCAGTCACAACAGACTGAGCCATCTGACCAATCAGAGCAGAGCAGGCTCTCAGAGAGGAGGGGTTTAGGGGCCGTTTACACAACACAGTTTTCAGCTAAAAACGGAAAACTTTTTATGCGTTTTGGCCGTTCATTTACAAGACAGTGGCGTTTTGGTGGCCTGAAAATGCAAACTTTTGAACACTTTTTGAAAACGGTTGTTTAGTCAACGGTTGTTTGTTGTTTACAGTCTCCGTGTAAACAACAAAAATGTGAATCTGTGAAAACGATGACGTCATGTACGTGTTCAGCAGATAGTGTTTCATCGCCATCTAATGGCCTGCCAACAGAATACAGCGTTTTTAGTCATTTTCACGGATTCGTATGAATGGGGATTGTTTTGACAATGGTGTTATCTCTACGTGGAAAACTCAAAGGAAAAACTTCTCCGTTTTAAGCATATCATTTGTAAATGTACTCTTAGAGAGGCTGAATCTTTGAACAAACCGTTTTCAGACTCTTTGAGAAATTAGGTGATGTGCAATGTATATTATGAGAAAATTAAAGTGTTTTTTGACCTTGGATGGATGTAAATCTATTGTAGGAGACACCAAAACAAAACTTGGAACCTTTGAAATAGCATAATACTCGGCTCTGATAGCCTAGTGGTTAGCGCAATGACATAGTGCAACTATATCTCCGGCAACCTGAGTTTGAATCCTGACTTGAGGTCTTTTGCCAATCCTGTTCCCCACTCTCGACCCCATGCTTTACTGTCACATCTCTACTGTCCTGTCCTCAAAAGCAAGAAAAGGCAAAAAAAAAAAAAAAAGCATAATAAAGCTGAAATTTCAGCATTATTCGGCATCTGTGTCTACATTGTCACATGATCCTTCAGTAATCATTGTAATATGCTGATTTGCTGCTCAAGAAACATTTCTGATTATTATCAATGTTAAAAACCGTTGTGCTGCTTCATATTTTTGTGGAAACCGTGATACATTTTTTTCAGGATTCTTTGATGAACAGAAAGTTCAAAAGAACAGCATTTATTTGAAATAGAAATCTTTTGTAACATTGTAAATGCCTTTTAGGGCCGCTTTTCATCAATTTTATACATCCTTGCTGAATAAAAGTATTGATTTATATATTTTTTTAAAAATCTAGCAAAGAATCTTTCAAAGAATTTTAAATCTTTCAAAGCATTAATGCTACAGACAAAAATAGTTGTGGTCCTTAATGGTCCTAGAAACCTGTTTTATTTTAAGACCACTAGGATTCACCCTACCACATATTTCCTATCTGTTGTAGTTACGGCCGCATCTCTTCAGGTGAGAGTTTCCATCTCTCTTCATTTGCTCAACCAATCAAGCGCTGGCATGGGACAGGAGATGATTGCTGGTGAATTATGGGATGTTGTGCAGGTGCCTCAGCCTGTTGCCGTAGCAATAGATCACAGTGTAGTGGAATTGGTGAAAGGATAATTGATTGGCGTTGGGCTTCTGTGTGAAAGACAGAGAGAAAGAGAGAGAAATAAAGAGAGAGAGATGGAGGGTTCGGCTGCCATATTAGATTCCTCAGACGGGCCGTTCGCGTGTAGCGATACGGGCAGCCCCAGTGGTGATGTACAAACCTGGTTATGGAGGATATTAAACATGCCCAATAAGACACACACATACACACACGCTTACGAGGCCCCAATGGTGATGTCCAAAATGCCCAAACCTGGTTACAGGAGATATTAAACACAGCCATTAAATCACACACTCTCTCTGCTGTGTGTGTGTGTAAACCTGGTTACCGGCTTTGGGATATTAAACAATCCCATCAGCACCTTATTGCTCAACACTGGGATTTCTCATCGTGTCCCATTATTCCATTTACTACAGACTCTAATGCAGCGGTGGCCTTAGGCAAACACACACACTTTCACGCAAAGATAAACACACACATATGACATTTCCTCCTTAATTGTAATTCATTATTGAGAAATGTGATATTTGATACAGTATGTATATATTGCACAAAAAAGCTTCATAATGCAGATTTCAACCATAGTAGACTATGAAAAAATGCCTATAAAAATGATTTTTAAAAAAAATTAAAAGTAAAAACATGAAATGTGTTACTTGAAATATAATAAAATTGAACTCAAATAAAATATAAAAACCTTACACTTATTTTATTTCAGCTAGTTGCCAACATTTCTAATTTTCATTTAGTTTAACTTTATGCACTAAAATAACTAAAACTGAACTAAGAATTAATTAAAAAAAATATATACAGACATATTGAAAAAAAAATGACAAAAACAAAAAAATTACTGAAACTTCAACTAAAATTAAAATGAAAACAAAATATAAAAATGCAAACTAATTCAAAATATGAAAAAAAAAAAAAAAACGATATCATCGGTGATATTAAAATAACGGTTTCCAACTTTATGACTAAAAGTCAATTGTAGCTTTAAATTCAAAAGATAAAATTGAATATTCTGTACTTTCAAAGGTTAATGTCTCTGAATTTGGCAGTAAAGATATTTTTATATTATAATCTTATTTTCCAACAACAAACAATATTAAATAGACAAACTGTATAAAATTAAAAAGCAATGCAGTAACAGGGTTGCAAAATAGGGGACAGTAAATGTTATACTTTTTTGTAATCAAAATTAGTTAATAATTACAAATGCAATCTTACTACAGTGAATTAAATAACAATTCAAAACAAGTCAAGACCACTGAGATCATGGGAAAGGCCAAAATCCCCATTTTAAAGAGGGTATGTGGATATTTTGTGTTTAAAACTAGTTAGCGTTCATGAATATCAAACAGATACCTAACATATCTAATTATTCTCACAAAATGATACTATATTTATGAAAAAAGGATAATTGGAGGAAAATTATAGTAGAACATGCAGATGTTACCTACTGATGATTTTTATTTTTCATTTGAGCTGGTCAGTTATTTCTCATCCTGCTTGCATTTTAACTAGAACAATATTAAAGCATTGGACAAGTCGATGAGATGAGTTAGTAAATGTGACCCGCTAAATGCAGCTCTTTAATGATGGACATTCATCAACATCAGAGAGTGTGACATCGTTTCCATCAGCTCACAGAAATAGCATACAAGTGATTTTTAGCACAGCGACTGCAATTGTTGCTTGTGGATCGCCTGCCGTGTGCATTGCCCCATTGATCACTATTGAAATGATTATATTCCAGTAGTTGTCTGGCAAACGCCCGCAGTGTGAACCTCCCTCAGGGCTTCGAGTATACCATGGATGATCAGTTAGCATCAAACTCTCAAACTGGGATTCTTTTTTACTTTAGTTTTTAAGAAGACTCTCTAGATCCACCACAAACAACAGCATACACTCTTAGACACACATTAGGTATTATTATTTAGAAATAAAATGGTAAATTACATTTTAAAGAAGTTATATTTACAGTTGCAAGAAAAAGTATGTGAACCACTTGTGAAAATGTGAATAATTTTAACAAAATAAGAGAGATATTACAAAATGCATGTTATTTTTTATTTAGTACTGTCCTGAGTAAGATATTTTACACAAAAAATGTATATATATAGTTGACAAAAAATAAATAAATAGCTGAATTGATTAAAATGGACCTGTTCAAAAGTTTGTGAACCATTGATTCTTAATACTGTGTGTGGTTACCTGGATGATCCACGACTGACTGACTTTTTTTTTTTTTTTTTTTGTGATGGTTGTTCATGAGTCCCTTGTTTGTCAGTTTTCCAGCATTATTTGCATATTTGAACCCTTTCCAGCAGTGACTGATTTTGAGATCCATCTTTTCACACTGAGGACAACTAAGGGACTCAAACACAACTTTTAAAAAAGGTTCAAACATTCACTGATGCTCCAGAAGGAAACATGATGCATTAAGAGCCGGGGGGTGAAAACTTTTTGAATTTGAAGATCAAGGTAAATTGTACTTTATTTGTCTTCTGGGAAACATGCAAGTATCTTCTGTTGCTTCCAGAGGGCAGTAGTAAATGAAAAAAATTATATTTCAACAAAATAAGAAAAATTTGGACATCTTCATCCTGTTCAAAAGTTTTCACCCCCCGGCTCTTAATGCATCGTGTTTCCTCCTGGAGCATCAGTGATAGTTTGAACCTTTTTTAATAGTTGTGTTCAAGTCCCTCAATTGTCCTCATTGTGAAAAGATGGATCTCAAAATCACACAGTCACTGCTCTTACTAGATCTAGGAAGTATGACTATATCAGCTCAGTTCTGTCAACACTGCATTGGCTTCCTGTTAAACATCGTATAGATTTTAAAATCTTACTAATTACAAAGCTCTAAATGGTTTAGCTCCCCAGTACCTGAGCGAGGTCTTAATGCATTATAGTGCTTCACGTCTATTGCGATCTCAAAATTCAGGCCAGCTGATAATACCTAGAATATCAAAATCAACCACAGGCGGTAGATCCTTCTCATATTTGGCACCTAAACTCTGGAACACTCTGTCAATTTAAATCTAGACTAAAAACGCATCTCTTTAACCTGGCATACACATAACACATTGCCAATTTATATTTTCAAATCCGTTAAAGGATTATTAGGCTGCATAAATTAGGTCAGCCGGAACCGGGAACACTTCCTATAACACTAGATCTATTCGTTACATCAGAAGAAGAATGGCATCTACGGTAATATTAGTCTTTCTGTTTATCCCGAGGTTTACCGTAGTCAGCCGGATCCGGGCCGTATCCAGGTGAGATCAAAGACTGGCGCCTTGACATGACCACAACACAGCCCTGAAGTGTCAGCAGAGATTGAGTCAACTAGATAATCCATTGTGAAGGCCTCGTCGACACGACAGCCAGTGGCACAGATTCCTCAACAAACCGTCTATACCGGCGTGATGAATACGATCCTCAACTGGATGGAACTGGAATAAATACTTTGAATGTTGCGATCCCATCGGACTTATGATAGCAACCTGAATCGTAACAAAGCACTGTTTGCCAGAGGAGAACTGGCCCCCGATTAAGCCTGGTTTCTCCCAAAGTTTTTTTTTCTCCATTTTAACACCTGTTTGCCACCTGATGTCACCTGTTGGAGTTTGGGTTCCTTGCCGCTGTCGCCTTTGGCTTGCTTAGTTGGGGACACTTGACATTTGATATTCATCAGTGCTTTGCATCTGCCTGCATTGACACCATTTTCTTTAAGAGCTGCTGTGCAGCCAAAATTATATACCAGTTATCACTGTAAAGCTGCTTAGACACAATCTGCATTGTAAAAAGCGCTAGATAAATAAAGGTGACTTGACTTGACTTGACTGCTGGAATAGGGTTCAAATATGCAAAAAATGCTTGAAAACTGAAGAATCTGCAGGACCTGGAGAATTTTTCTGAAGAACAGAGCTCAGTTTAACTGCTCAGAACAAACAAGGGACTCATGAACAACCATCAAAAAAAAACAAACCTAGATCATCCAGGTAACCACACACAGTATTAAGAACCAATGATTCACAAACTTTTGAACGGGGCCATTTTAATAAATTCAGCTATTGTTTTTTTCTTGTCGACTATATATATATATGCATTTTGTATGATTTCTCTTTATTTTGTTAAAATTATTCACATTTTCACAGATTCTGCAAGTGGTTCACATACTTTTTCTTGCATCTGTATATACAAAAATACAATACAATATTTTTTATATATTTAATATAACGTGTGATTGTGTGTTATATACATATATATATATATATATATATATATATATATATATATTTAGTGTATATATTTTATTATATATTAATATTATGTTTATATATATATATATATAAATGAACTTATTATATATATATATATATATATGTATATGTATATATATACTTTTTATCATCTATTATTATTCATTTATTTTTAATATAATAAAAAATACATATTTATTAAACTTTTTTATAAATAACATAAGCCTATATGTGACCGAATTTAGAATGTGATTTAGAATGAATGGCTGATTTCTGTTTTATCCAGATCTTTTTTTTTTTTTCTTGCAATAATTGTATGACTTAATGAATAAAAGATACAAATATTTTTTTGTTTTAGAAGATACATTGACAATCCACTCGTCTTATAAATCTTGGGGGGCACAGTCTGAATGGGCATGACGCTTCTGACACTCATAACTGAGACGATTAAGGAAAGTGATCATTTAACAGTCCGTTTGACTGAAAATAACCATAATGAACACACAGGCACATTAAATAGCGTTTTGTCCTCCCTCCTAGCGTTAGCATCCAAGGGCTTAGGCGAGAATATTAGCCTGGCAATGAGGCGCTGCGCTAATGCTACGCTAACTCTCCCCAACTCCCATGACTCCCCAGTGTTAGATAACAGTAAGAGCAATTGTTCAAACTAGTTGGTGTAACGAGGGATGACCGGGACACACCACAGCGGAGAGAGAAGGAGACGCCCCCCTCTCCTCCATCCCCCAGGAACATTTCCTGCCTCTTTGTCACACCCCACAGGTTAGCGGTTAGCGGTTAGCACTGATGAGTGGATGGAAATGTGCCTTTAATGACTTAATGAAACTTCATTTATGATGATAGTCATTAACACTAAACACGGCCACAGGCCAGCTACCCAATTACACACACACACACACACACACACACACGTATACGCCTTCACACACAGACAAGTGCGGTACAGGTGTAGTGGGAGAAGAGGACAGACCGTGTGTTTCGAGATATATGCAATGCTCATATTCATATTCAGCACAGCTTATACACCTCCATTTCACGTGATCTGAAAACAAGTTGTCAGGGCAAAAAATACAGGCGGTAACATGATCCAAAATGTTCTTTAATTGGATCTAATCACATTTGTAGGTAGTTAGAACAACATGGGACCTATCTATCTATCTATCTATCTATCTATCTATCTATCTATCTGTCTGTCTGTCTGTCTGTCTGTCTGTCTATCTATCTATCTATCTATCTGTGTCTGTCTGTCTGTCTATCTATCTATCTGTCTGTCTATCTATCTGTCTGTCTGTCTGTCTGTCTATCTATCTATCTCTCTATCTGTCTGTCTGTCTGTCTGTCTATCTATCTCTCTATCTGTCTGTCTGTCTGTCTATCTATCTCTCTATCTGTCTGTCTATCTGTCTGTCTATCTGTCTGTCTGTCTATCTATCTGTGTCTGTCTGTCTGTCTGTCTCATTCTATCCATCTATCCATTTATCTATCTATCTATCTATCTATCTATCTATCTATCTATCTATCTATCTATCTATCTATCTATCTATCTATCTATCTATCTATCTATCTATCTGTCTATCTATCTATTTATCTATCTGTCTGTCTGTCTGTCTATCTATCTCTGTCTGTATGTCTGTCATTCTATCCATTTATCTGTCTATCTATCTATCTATCTATGCAGCCATTTGCTAAAATCACTTAAGTTAATTTTTTTTCCTCATTAATGTACACACAGCACCCCATATTGACAGAAAAACACAGAATTGTTGACATTTTTGCAGATTTATTAAAAAAGAAAAACTGAAATATCACATGGTCCTAAGTATTCAGACCCTTTGCTCAGTATTTAGTAGAAGCACCCTTTTGATCTAATACAGCCATGAGTCTTTTTGGGAAAGATGCAGCAAGTTTTTCACCTGGATTTGGGGATTCTCTGCCATTCCTCCTTGCAGATCCTCTCCAGTTCTGTCAGGTTGGATGGTAAACGTTGGTGGACAGCCATTTTTAGGTCTCTCCAGAGATGCTCAATTGGGTTTAAGTCAGGGCTCTGGCTGGGCCATTCAAGAACAGTCACGGAGTTGTTGTGAAGCCACTCCTTCATTATTTTAGCTGTGTGCTTAGGGTCATTGTCTTGTTGGAAGGTAAACCTTCGGCCCAGTCTGAGGTCCTGAGCACTCTGGAGAAGGTTTTCGTCCAGGATATCCCTGTACTTGGCCGCATTCATCTTTCCCTCGATTGCAACCAGTCGTCCTGTCCCTGCAGCTGAAAAACACCCCCACAGCATGACGCTGCCACCACCATGCTTCACTGTTGGGACTGTATTGGACAGGTGATGAGCAGTGCCTGGTTTTCTCCACACATACCGCTTAGAATTAAGGCCAAAAAGTTCTATCTTGGTCTCATCAGACCAGAGAATCTTATTTCTCACCATCTTGGAGTCCTTCAGGTGTTTTTTAGCAAACTCCATGCAGGCTTTCATGTGTCTTGCACTGAGGAGAGGCTTCCGTCGGGCCACTCTGCCATAAAGCCCCGACTGGTGGAGGGCTGCAGTGATGGTTGACTTTCTACAACTTTCTCCCATCTCCCGACTGCATCTCTGGAGCTCAGCCACAGTGATCTTTGGGTTCTTCTTTACCTCTCTCACCAAGGCTCTTCTCCCCCGATAGCTCAGTTTGGCCGGACGGCCAGCTCTAGGAAGGGTTCTGGTCGTCCCAAACGTCTTCCATTTAAGGATTATAGAGGCCACTGTGCTCTTAGGAACCTTAAGTGCAGCAGAAATTTTTTGTAACCTTGGCCAGATCTGTGCCTTGCCACAATTCTGTCTCTGAGCTCTTCGGGCAGTTCCTTTGACCTCATGATTCTCATTTGCTCTGACATGCACTGTGAGCTGTAAGGTCTTATATAGACAGGTGTGTGGCTTTCCTAATCAAGTCCAATCAGTATAATCAAACACAACTGGACTCAAATGAAGGTATAGAACCATCTCAAGGATGATCAGAAGAAATGGACAGCACCTGAGTTAAAAATCACAGCAAAGGGTCTGAATACTTAGGACCATGTGATATTTCAGTTTTTCTTTTTTTAATAAATCTGCAAAAATGTCAACAATTCTGTGTTTTTCTGTCAATATGGGGTGCTGTGTGTACATTAATGAGGAAAAAAAATGAACTTAAATGATTTTAGCAAATGGCTGCAATATAACAAAGAGTGAAAAATTTAAGGGGGTCTGAATACTTTCCGTACCCACTGTATGTATGTATCAATCTATCTATCTATCTGTCTATCTATCTATCTATCTATATATATGTCTGTCTGTCATTCTATCCATCTATCTATCCATCTGTCTGTCTGTCATTCTATCTATCTATCTGTCTGTCTATATCTATCTATCTGCCTCTGTCATTCTGTCTATCTATCTCTCTGTCTGTCTATCTATCTGTCTGTCTGTCATTCTATCTATCTATCTATCTATCTGTCTGTCTCTCCGTCTATGTATCTATCTGTCTGTCTCTCCGTCTATCTATCTGTCTGTCTCTCCGTCTATCTATCTATCTATCGCATTATTGAAAACAGTGAAGGACCACCTACTCATCTGTCAATCATGCCTTGGACTAAAATCAAGGTTTAAAACTATCTATGTCAGAGCCATAGCCTTGTGGGCATGCAGCGCTCCGACATATACCGCAACAGCGCCTTGGGCATCCCAGCTTGTGGTCCTTTCCTGATCCTATGCCCCTCTCTGCTCCCCTATCGCTTTCTGTCTCTGCTTGACTGGTAGTTGCGTGACTTCAGCTGCTGCTATCAGAAGCACTGAAATTCTCATTGTAAGTGGTCAGACATCCTTATATGTTAGCAATTTTTTTCCTCTGCCAAGGGAATTTTTTTTAAGAAAAGTTAAATTTGGTATTTTCTCAACTACCACTAAAAATTTAGGGTCTCCACCTCTCTTGTCTAGAAAAAAGACAGAATGCACCTTTAAATTAAGAAAATGTTTGAATTCTTATCCTGCTTATTATATACGGCTACAGACAAAAAAACAAATCTACGTAAGTCTCAACTACCACTCTCTCCCTCACACACACACACACACACACAGTCTGCTCTAGAGGAATGAAATCTAAATATGTGTGTGTCTGTGCATGGGAGAGACAGAACTGGAAGAGGAAGAAAAAAAAAGATTGTGTGTGTGAATGTATGTGTGTGTGTTTTAGTAATGAAATTAGAATGGGAAGAGGCCAAAACAATAAATCAAAGCCATATGTGTCCATTTCCTGTTTGAGTTCCTTTCACGCAGACCACTGCTGACCCCATGCGGCACACACACACACACACACACACGTACGCGCACACACACACACACACACACACTTCTGTTCCCAGAGCAATATGGTGACAAATGACAAATAAATAATGTGACTGTAAACATTTTATTCAGCACTGATAGTGTGTGTGTGTGTGTGTGTGTGTGTGCAACATTTGCTCTCAAAACTCACACACACATTTAGTCTATTAAGTCTATTTAAGTTTAATTTAAATGAAGACAGACTTTTTATATATACCTGATTATAATGAAGTCAGACACTTTCCCTGAATCTAAATGATAACTTTTTTTATGAATCTGTTTCCATAAATGTCATCAAAGGGAGATTTTGGCATATTTAGTTTATGTTTTGTGCATATTTTGAGATGTTTGATAGCACAAGGTCGGGTCCACATTGCAGCTTATTCTGACCTTACACACAAAGAGCAAGTGACAAATCACAGTTTTTATTCTTATTACATGACATTTAGGGGTGGGTATACCTGTCAAAGTACCACAATAACAGACCGGCTCATTTTAGGTTTTACTATTCCACAATGTAGGCAAAACCTGACCTAAACACACGTGCAAAGGTCTGTAAAGTGAAAGAATACAAAATAAAGCAGATGAAAAGAACAAGGTTGTAATAAAGAGAGAATCTAGACATCTCGACTCCTCAGTGCCAGACCTGAACCCAACGCAAAATAAACATACAGAGCGTGGCTTTGATTAAAGCCTAATATCAGCTCTCTCTCTGTATGTGTGTGTGTGTGTGTGTGTGTGTGCAACTGAAACTCTTGATCCGTTTGCAGAAAAAGACTTGCTTTATTGCTTTGATGCAGCAAATATTGTAGGAAAAGCCACTAAAGTCTCTATGATCTTTTATTAAAACAGTCGGTCTCGCTGTCTCCATCTGGAAATATGTGTGTGTGTGTGTGTGTGAGAGAGAGAGAGAGAGAAGAGAAAAATAAAGCAGACAGGAAGTGAGAGAAGGGACGACACATGATTTTTTTCTTTGCTGAGCCAGATCTTTAGTAGAGGATGACTGTGATTATAACAGTACGATCAAACTCACACGCACAGTCACTGTCCCACCAAACATGCAATATAATGGGTAGTTGCCTTGCCTATTAACTCTTCTTTTATTTAACATCAAGATTTTATGTTAAAATTCAACCAAACTACACTTAAAACAACACTTGTACACTTATATACCGGCTAATGTTCATGAACGCTAAAGCACTGCAATTCTTATTATTTCAGCCAAGCATCCTTATAGCAATCATGTATGTCAGCTCATAGAAACAAACGGTAGAAAGTTACAAAATTTACATTTTGTAAACTTCTAGAGGACAGTCTCAACTTATGGCAAAATTTAAGGTCTTTAGCTCAAACTCTCTAGTGTCAACAAGATCCTAAAGTTGCACTTCCAACATTATTAACTTGTTGTCTAAAAAAAAATATCTGTGTACTTTTAACCTAAGAAAGTATTTTGATTTTTTTTTTTACTCATCCTGCTTTATAATATATGGCAACTTATCAAACAAACAAACACATAAACAAATAAATAAATGTTTCTATTAAAAAATATTAAATAGAAAATTCAACTTATATATGGCTATTTAACAAATAAATGAATAAATAATTAAATAAATATTTCTATTGAAATTATTTACTCAAAAACTCAAATTTGCTTATTATATATTGCTTACGAAATTATATACAAAATAAATAAATGAATCGTTCATGTCGTTCCACATCCGTAAGACAGGATGATATTCAGAACACAAATTAAGATATTTTTGATAAAATCTGATAGCTCAGTGAGGCCTCTATTGACAACAAGATAATGAACACTTTCAGATGCCCAGAAAGCTACTAAACACATTCAAAACAGTGACTACAGTGGTTCAACCTTAATGTTATGAAGCGACGAGAATACAAACAATGACTTTATTCAACAATATCTAGATTTCAATACACTGCTTCATGAGTGGTACGGAGTGTGTATCAAGCTGCCAAAGTCACATGATTTCAGTAAACAACACTTCATTATGTCATAAGTGTTTCGAAATTTCAATGGTGCACCACTGGGGGGTGTGACTTTGGCAGTTTGATACACACTCCGTACCACTGATTCGAAACAAAAGATTTGTAAAGCTTCGAAGCTTCATGAAGCAGTGTTTTGAAATCGCCCATCACTAGATATTGTTGAATAAAGTCGTTATTTTAGTTTTTTTGGTGCATAAAAAGTATTCTCGTCGCTGGGAATCGGGTCGTCTGAAAGTGTTAATTATCTTGCTGTCAATGGAGGCCTCACTGAGCCATCGGATTTTATCAAAAATATCTTAATTTGTGTTCCGAAGATGAACGAAGGTCTTACGGAACGACATGAGGGTGAGTAATTAATGATAGAATTTTAATTATGGGGTGAACTAACCCTTTAATACATACATACATACATCAATAAATATTTCTATTTCTATTAAAATTCTTCAATCAAAAATGTAACTTATCCTGCTTATTATATATGGCTGCTTACCAACTAAATAAATAATTCAATTGAAATTCTTCAATCAAAAATTAAACTTATAGTAATTATTATATATGGCTACTTACTTAATAATTAAATACCTAACTATGTATTTCTATTATAACTATTATTTAGAATATTCAATTTATTAAAAATTAGTCATTTATTATTCATTAAAAATAAAAAGTAATAAAAGTTTCCATTAGTTAAACATATTATTTCTAGATTAACATAACATCCTGTTCTCACCATTTACAAAGCTATTAAACACACAGTGCTTTATAACAAATACGTTTTCTTGTAAGGATAAACAGTTTCTTGAATCATGAATAAATTACTTGATTTTCTTGCCTGAATTCTAGCCACATTGCTGTAAGTGCAGTTCTGATCTGATCACTCTCAGGTAAATTTATAGTCTAAATTCATAGTCTTCCAACATTTCAAACCTTTGATGATGCTCATGAATCATGTAGAAATATGGAATTCTGTGGTCTCAGAACTCTCTCTGTTTGTTTTGTTTTGTGTTTTCGGCCTTGTGTAAATGGATCAAGTTGGACAGAAGTATTTATTTCCACCTCGTGCTGCGTTGGCCCTCCCCAACCCACACACACATCTCATCTCTTCAGTCATCCAAGTGTCCCTCTTTCCTGTAGCTTTTCTCAGTGTGTATGCATGTGTGTGATATGAGTGTAATCGGACTCTAAGTACCTCATACGGACTGGCTCTAATGTTTCCTGACAGAGTGCAGTTAGAGTATCAGAGTCATCGCCCCTGGCAAACGAGCGCACACTGCCTCAGGGCGACCGCCGAGGGCCGTTCGGAGTGTGTGTGTGTGTGAGAGAGAGGTTAAAGTTATTTAAAGCGTCATTATTCTAAACATCACAGAACTGTGATACTCTTCTGTGAATAGCTGAAGACTGTACGAGTGCTTAAGTGAGTTACAGAACATGACAGCAACTACTTTTCTACCGTCCGTCTACTCACACACACTTGGCTGTTAATGTTGACGGCACAGTAGTTCTGTAATTCTTCCTGAAATAATTCTGTTCTTCTTTTGGTGAATTATTCAGAATTGTGTGTGCGTGCGTGCGTGCATGTGTTTGAATTATTCAGATGTTTAAAGGCTGTGAAGTTGAAACAGTTTGTTCCTTTTTCTCCACCACTAATGAGCTAATGACCTCCAGGCCTGTGTGTGTGTGTGTGTGTATGTGTGTGGTGTGTGTGTATAAAACTAGTGAGCTAACAAGTATTGGTCAGCAGTCTACAGAAACCCGACACAGTCTCTCTGTGATGATGATTTGTTCTTCTCTCCCACTGAAGGTCAAGACATTCCGCCTTCACAAACACACATTTACGTAGCGATCTAAATGAAGACACACCATAGACATCTACTGTTTTATATAAAGTTAATTATACTGACCACTGACCATGTAAAACAAAGCATTAAAAGAAAACTTTTTAGAACTTATCCCACTTATACAGCCAAACTGAATTCTTATAATTCATATAAATATTTGTATTTCTATCTATCTATCTATCTATCTATCTATCTAAAATATTAAAGACCTATTATGCCCATTTTTACAAGATGTAATATAAGTCCCCAGAATGTGTCTGTGAAGTTTCAGCTCAAAATACCCCACAGATCATTTATTATAGCTTATATAGCAGCTCTATTTGGGTGTGAGCAAAAACAGGCCATTTTTATGCGTGTCCCTTTAAATGCAAATGAGCTGCTGCTCCCGGCCCCCTTTCCAGAAGAGGGCGGAGCTTTAACAGCTTGCGCTTCAGTTGCTCAACAACAACAAAGCTGGAGGATCTCACGCAGCCAAAATGAGGATTGTCAGTAACGGTGTTCAGCCTTACATTGTTCAAACCGGAGTCGGACACTGATGGAGAGACTCAGGAAGAAGTTACAACTTTTAGAATGAACATGAACGTTTCTGAACGGTTAGTGGATAAATGTATGTAGTTGTTGTGGAGTTGATTCAGCTCATCGACTAGCATATGCCGTCATGTTAATCTTTTGTGCAAATCCAGCGTTGAACTGACCCTCGTTTGTGAAGCAGTCCGGCGTAAAATGACATCACATTAGTAGTCTAAGTTGTTTTGTGGGTGAGTCATAAGTAACACAGATACATACATTTCTGTCAAACACAACTTCTGTTTGTGCTAGCATAAAGTAATAGAGTGTATGGAGGCTAAGGGAAAGCACACAAAAAGTGGAGCTCCCTGAAGAAACACATTGCATTGCAAAAATACTTACATTTTCTTCATCTGCAGCTTTGGCTCGCTTTTGAAAACAAAATGGTGGCAACGTGGGTGGAAACATGCAGATTAAGGGGCGGCAATATTATAATAATATCCCCTTCCTATGTCACAAGGCGAGTGAAATCTGAGCGGCTCGTTTTTTCACATACTTGTAGAGAAAGACTTACCAAAACAAAGTAACTGGGTTGTCCTTTTTCACATTTTCTTAGTTGGTAGATGCACAGAGGACCCGATTATAGCACTTAAACATGGAAAAAGTCAGCTTTTCATGATATGTCCCCTTTAAATTAAACAATTTATTTATTTTCTATGTAGAATATCTTAAAGCTTCCATGAAAAAGTCCATTAAAAAATGTGAATCTTTTTATTTTTATTTATTTTACTTTTTTAATGGACTTTTTCCTAGACTTTAAGATATATAAATTTAAAGGATATTTACATTTTAACAGTCACAGTATAAAATAATTAATTAAAAAATAATTCACTTTATTATTATTTATTTTGCTGAATATCTTAAAGCTTCCTTTAATAAAAAACAGTCCATTTCAATGCAATAAGCAACCTAGCACTTCATCAATATTACAATATTCTTTGGTATATTATAATTTATCTGCGATCCAAGTTTGAGATGCAAGATGGTGCTGATTATGATCCTAACTTGCATTTGCATGAAACACTGGAAAAAGAGCGAATGGTATGAGAGACATGAAAGTAGCAGCGGTATGTACGAGATCAGTTTCCTGGAATAATGCTCAGAATTATTATCTGGACGTCTGTGATTATTCAGGAATGGACTGCAGAATGCCACAACTGATCAGAATCAAGTATTCAGGAGAGATGCTACAGACAAACTTGAAGTATTTTCATATTGATTTACTTTAGTACCTTTGAGGATGTTCTGTCAAATTTAACCCACTTCTGGGGACATTTTATCCTCAAAGTACAGCTGAATAACCCCACACACGCGCAGCAGGACAGTGGATCAGATCTTTAGGTCTGTCTGAGTGAGTTGGCAGTCAATGACAGATGACGCTGATCATTTTCTTAAGCGCTCGTGTCCCAGCAGGCTTGAGTCTGAAGACATTATTCAATTACGGATAAGAGCGTTATTATCTCTGTGTGTTAGCGTGAGGCATTACACTAATGTTTGTCCATGCATGGCTCTTTGCCTGCCGGGCGCCAACACAACACGCTAATAATGACAATACACACAAACTCTCATGTACATATGCACACACTCACACATAGACTTGCGTTCGTCTGTTCTGATGCAGCTGGACTCTAACGGCCGAAGCGTGAAATCTTGTCCTCCCAGAATACAATGGGGCGGCTGTGTGGTGCATGCTGGGAAGTGGTCTTCATGACAAAAGACCTGAGTGGCAGCAGCTGCCCGTGTCTCTGCTCGCTCGCTAACACACACAGGCGCACACTCCGCAAAGACCCTGCAGGGTGTCCAACCAGCTGCCCGTGAGTCTTTGTGTGTGTGTGTCTGTGTCTGTGTATTTATATGTGTCTGGCTACAGGGCCTAAAACTGAAATCAAGTTAAAGCTAATCAATAATCAATAATCAGAAATAAATGCTGCACTTTTTCTCAGAGTGAGAAATGAATGAGCGTCATGTTCTTAAGCAGTGATTTCCAACCAGAAGTACATGCATACCAAAGTGTCTAAAATAAAATAAAATAAAAATAATAATAAAATAAAATAAAATAAAATAAAATAAAATATTAGGTCTGTCAAAAGATTCTTTTTAGAACCCTAAGAATATAAATTTAAATATATTTCACATATAGATCATATTACTATGATGAAGTCCAACCAAGAGTACATGTACTGTATATAAAAAAAGGTGTTTAAAATAAAATAAAATAAAAAATAAAATATTAGGTTTGTCAAAAGTTTTTACATCCCTGATAATATAAAAACAAATATATTTCATATAAAATAAATTTAAAAAATCATATTAATAGGATTAATTCCAACCAGGGGTACATGCATACTAAATAAAATAAAATAAAAATATTAGGTATGTCAAAATAAGTTTTTATAACCCTAATAATATAAAGTTAAATATATTTTATATAAAATAAATATTATATTAATATCATATAATTTAACAGCGTAACACTTTCAGTTCAGGAAAGAAAACAAAATAATGTGTAACTGTGTATAATGTTTTCCTAATTTGTGTGAAAGAGACAAATAATCTTTATAATTTTTTGTGCACTAAAATAAAAAGTCTCTGTAGGTTTTCTAAAGTAAAAAAAAAAAAGGCTTTCTAATGATAGAATTATTATTTTCCACTCTAAACTGAGATATCATTCACATTTTGGCTGAAACTTTCCTTTTTACTTTTGTGCATAAAACTTAAAATGTGTTTTTGGATGGAGAAAGTCATATATATTTTGCTACAATTTTCCTCATTTCTTCATCACGTCTCAACCAACCAAACCAATATCAAAACAAATGAAGTTAAAATAAAAATATTTCTCAACCTGTTCCAATTTGATATAAAGCTCTTTGATACATTTGATTTTCTTTCACAATATTGATTGCTTTGGCTTAAAAGTTTATTTATAATTGTTATGAGGGGCATTTTAAAAATATTACATGATGAAGCTAAATTATATACATTTTTACAAGTCTGGCTGGTGTTGATAAAGAGATACTTGAGTTTTACTGTGGGGGAAAATAAGGCTATAAACAAGTTGAGAAACACTGTCCTAAAGCATCACACTTTTATTTGTTAATACTAAATAATGCAACAAAATCTGTGCTGAAAACCACTGCACACACACATCACTTCCCCTCTGGTCAGTGTGAGCCCTGAAGGTCAAAGGTCAGGTTGGGGCAAAGATCATCTGTAGGTAGTGGTCAGCAGGTCAAATGCAGGTGTTTGCGGGCAGCTGTGACCTTAGACAAAGTGTTTTGTAACACGCTAGAGAGGCCAAATGTGGCATATCTAGAGACCAGAATATCACTTGAGGGTGGAGTCTTTTCATTTGGACCAAGAACGTCCCATATAGAAACAAGCAAACAATAGCTTAGAAACAACATGTACTACTTTTCAAAAGCTTGAGATCAGAAAGATTTTTTTGATCAAATAAATTGAGCCTTGGTGAGCATAAGAGACTTCTTTCAAAAACATTAAAAAGATTTTAACGCCCCCAAACTTTTTTAACGCTCAAGCATTGTGCATTTTTCTTAAAGGGAACCTATAATGCCCCTTTTCACAAGGGGCCTGTTTACACCTGGTCACTTAATGCGTTTTCTCTGATCGGATAGCTATCTGACTTACATTTACACTTGGCCACATAAATGCGTCTCCGCAAAACGGATATAAATCCGATCTTCAATTCCTGCGCTATATGCAGATTTCATGAAGTTCACCGAAAGCAACAAATATGAGCTGCATTTTATTGATCATCAGCAAATTTCAAAATCAAAGACACAATAGGAGAGAGCACGGGAACAGCACTGGTCAGATCATTTAGTCTCATTAGCGCCTGCGACTTACTTTCAGTTTGATTTGCGACACTTTGCGCGTTGTCTTGCTGAACAGATACTCAGCTGCTCATCTGCAGCAGCGCTGTCATATCTGGCTATAACATGTTATTTAGCCCATAACACGCTCTCATAAGTTTATTTTTTAGTATTTTTGGGAGGAGTTAAATTTTACATATGTGGATTCAACAACCAGATGCATTTAGACCTGTTCAGTTTTGACTGGAATGCGTCCCAGACCACCTCCTGAAGTGGTTTGAGTGATCGGATTTATATCCGTCTCGAAGGCATTTAGACCTGGTCTTTTCATGATCGGATAGCTATCCGATCAGAGAAAATGCATGAAGTGACCAAGTGTAAACAGGCCCAAGATGTAATATAAGTCTCAGGTGTCCCCAGAATGTGTCTGTGAAGTTTCAGCTCAGAATACCCCACAGATCATTTATGTCAAATTTGCCCCTAGGCAAGAAGTTAGAAGAAGTTTCCCCTCAGGAAGAAGTTACAACTTTCAGAATGAAACTGGACGTTTCTAAAGGGTTAGTGCATACATTTATGTAGTTTACTAGCATGTGCTGTCATGTTAATCTTTTGTGCAAAATTGACCCTCGTTTGTGAAGCAGTCCGGCGTAAAATGGCGGCATGGCAACAACAACTCTTCCTCTTCTCTAAAGCAGCCCAACATGGCCTCGCCCCCTTTGTTACGGACCACCTCGGGGGCGGGTTTATGTAAATTTTGGGGTTTGTGATGTCACCAACCCGGGAAGAAGCTCATTGTAGTCCCTACCAGCCGTTTGTTGTAGTCCTTAAAAAAGTGATTTCTGTAAAAAAAATATCTCAGTTTGCATTGAACTTTGAGCGTCGTAACTTTGCAGATGTTGTTTATGCTCAAACAGCAACATTATACACTAACTAAAGTTAAAAAAGTGAAATCATAATCAAGGACCCCTTTAAAATCAGAAAAGCAAACACTCCTCCTGTCTGCCAGTCCCGCCCCAAACTCATTGAGCCAATCTTGGTGTGTCGAGATGCTCAAACAATGGAGGAAATGTTTTAAGAAGTTTTTAAATAGTTTACATCTATTGCAGTTGTAAGATGGAACATGAGAAAGTATTTTAACATAGAAAACATTACAGACTTCATCTTTAAATATAAATAAATCCATGTCAAATTCACTCACTGAAGCAGAAAATATCTCTGGCAACTACAAGTGGGAACGATTCCCAGTGTCACTCATGCAATCAGCTGGTGTTTGTGCAGAGAGATGTCAGATAAGAGCTTCAGCAATCAACCACCCAGATGCAAAGTTTATGATTCAGAATTATTCATCTCAAAGACGTCCCGCTGTTATCAGCACTGAGCATCGCTGCACAAACATCACATTTAATGTGCGTGAGAACTGAGAGGTGGAAACTTCAGAAATGTGTTGGGTTAATAATTACGCTGATTGTTTTTTGCTGGTGTTTATTTTGCGTCTGATGGTCACGGGACGGCGTGACCATGCGGGTCGGCACGGGAGCCGGTTCTGGGCTCGTTGCCCTCGGTTACAGCTGTCCACCTGCCAATCAGACGTCAGTGTGCGAGTGAGCGAGAGTGTGTGTGCGTGTCAGTGCTGTGTGACAGTATAATTATGAGGCTCGCTGCAGGCTATCACAGGCCTATAACAGACGTTTATCGATCGTTCGGCAGTGGGAATTTATCAATGTCCAGACCATGACACACACACACATAGAGTTCACACTGTCTGACCCCTCATGCGTCAGATGGATGGATGCTGGAATGAGACTTTATTAGAAAGCAAGACTTTACAGAAGTTTTGACAGGACGGACTGTGTGTGTGTGTGTGCTTTGAGCTGTTGTCAGTTTAAACTGCACTGTAAACCCAGCAGCCACCCAACACACAAAGTCAAAAAGGTCAGAGGTCATCTTTTATATGTCCAGTGTGACATAAAAGTTTTTTTTTTTTTTTTTTGAAAGAAATACTTTTATTTAACAAGGATGCATTAAATTGATCAAAAGTGACAGTAAAGGTATTTATAATGTTACAAAAGATTTCTGTTTCAAATAAATGCTGTTCTTTTAAACTTCCCATTCATCAAAGAATCCTGAAAAAAAGTGTCACGGTTTTCACAAAAATATAAAGTAGCACAACTGTTTTCAACATTGATAAAAAATAGTAAATGTTCCTTGATGCTGAGGCAGAATGAAACTCTCATTGTCCTTGATTTTGCAGTTTTGTAATTTTTTAAAAATGTATTGTAACATGCTTTTCTTTGACATTTTGCAGTTGTTGGACTAGTGCATTTTTACTAGGGTTAAACGGATCGGTTCGGCACGCATGTGATTCGTGGATTTATTGCAAGTTTAGCCGCCATAGAGTGGAAGTTCATAATTTGCACGTGTTTTGTCTTGCTAGTTTACACGTTCAATAGATTTTAAACCATTCCAGTGCTAGAAGAGGCAAAAGAGAACTTAATTCGGTACTCACGCGCTGTTATCTGTGCGCACAGCCACAAACACCTGAAGCGCGCACACGATTCTGGATAAAATGAGAATCACAATTTATTTTATTTCAAATAGAGATCACAATTCTCCCATGGTTCTGAATATAAAACTAAACAAAATAACATGTAATTTACTAGAGGTTCTAACAAAATATGAATTTAGTGACTCATTAATAAATACTTGTTTAATTACTGGATGAATCAGTGCTTTAAATGAATCTTTTGAATAAAAGATTCAGTGACTAATACATGTTTTAACAGTCACTTGTCGCCACCTAGTGGCCTAAGATGTAATTGATACAACCGTTATTTGAAGCGCAAAGTTAGTTTCAAAACGTGGTTTGCTCTGTTTTAATCAATATAGTAGACATCAGTGTTTATATCCTAACTTTAAACTTTTCTCTCAGTACTTCTCAGAAATAACTACTGTGAAGTTCAAAACTGCTCTCTCTGGCTAAGCGCGGCAGCATGAACACAGATTTGAATGTTCAAGTATGATTTTGTCAAAGGTTTAATAGACACGGGCTAATCATTGTCATTAATAAAATAAGATTGTGTGGGTGTTTGAATCGAGATCGTGATCTTTTTACGATTATTTAACAGAGAGAGAGAGGCACGTTTCAGATCCAACTCCAAATTGATTCCTCTTTCACGTCACGTTTGCACTTGGATGGGCACATACACAAAAAGTATACCCAAAATACCCGACTCGGCAAGTATTCTCGTAAACACAGTTGTCACAAGTGAATGTAAACAGTTGAGAAAGAAATCGGATGTGAATCATTATATTGGATCCGTGCGTGCATTAGGTCTTAAAGTGACAGTAGCCTATAAATACCTGCTGTTGTCTATGTCATTAATGTTAATTAAACTATAAAAGCTTCAACAAAGATGAATCTTAATTAAATTTATACAGTGAACATAGTGTTATTTTACATTTAATTATTACATTTCAGTACCTGAAATGAATACTACAGTTAGACCTTACTTTATTTGTAACTTTGTTATATTGTACTAGCAGCAGCTATTTACACTAAGTGAAAATAGCGATAGATTCTATTTACACCATGTAAAAGTTCTTTGCAATAAGAGTAAATAGTAATTATGCTATCTATACTTTATATTGGCAGATACTATTTGCACCTCAGTTTTTTTAACAGGATGCAATAATATCATAAAGTGTAAATGATTATATTTATTAGGCTACAATTATTAAATGGATGCTGCCTTATTGGGAGAATAAAAACCCTCCCTACACCTTCCCCTAACTCTACCCAGCAAACACTTTTAATATTATTACACACACATTATTACACACAGTTTATTTCCACTTTTAGAACATTATTTTTATTTTTATTATAAAATAAATGCGAGCTTGGCAAAAGGCGGACTCGAACCCGCATCAATCATGTAAAAAGCCAGGTCTGCGAGAATTAATTGCTACTGCTATGCCACTGAAGACGTAGAATTGGGCGGAGCTAGTGTAAATTGTGTTTGCCAACAAGGGACTATATTTGCACTTAGTGTAAACAGACACTCTGTATTGTATTTATCTATGCTTATAATTAGTGCATTTGTTCTTATTTTTTTACTGACTGTTCACTTGCCTTTAATAATGTTTGAACTGAAAATATTTTGCTGATCCGAAAAATTATCTGATCCCTGACTCAAAAACGGTAATATGATCCAAACTGTGATTTTTCTGTAGAACCACTAATTTTTTACAGTATGCAAGTGCTGAAATATTCAATACTAAACAATATTCAATACAATACTATACTTGCAGTACATACAGTATACAATATTTTCACCTTACTAAGTTGTGATTACTATTCTAGATATTAAATTGCTATACTTTTTTACGTAATCGCAAAATTTGTTTACTGTACACAATATACTTTTTTTCTGTAACTATACTCTGGATGCTGTGCTGTCTATTTTCTGATGTAGTGTCAAATAAATGATCTGTAGAGTTTATATATTGACTTTTGATCTAATAAATAAAGCCTTGGTGAGCAGAAGAGACTTCCTAAAACATTTTAAACGACCCAACATTTTTGAACAGTGTAGTGTGTTTATATATTAGTTTACATATTCATCAATTCATCCTTTGAAAAATGTTCCCGACGGAAGATTTTATCACATATAGCTCATTTCCAAAGGACTGCTAAGTACACACAAACACACTAGCTAATGCTCAAAGCCGCCTCTCTGACATCATTTATTCTAACAATAACTGACAACAAGAATTAATATCTCATCATAACATGACTCTAACATTAATAATCCATCAGTAGTCAGTGAATAATCCAGTCGTGCAGGAGCTGAAATTGAAAAGCACACAATCTCTCTGGATCTCCTCTGGCTAATATTTACAAGCGCTGACAGGAAGAGGAAAAACATCCCTGATTTATGAAATCTTAAGTCAGTGTCAAAGCCAAATTTGTAAAAGTTGTATCATTCAAAATATTTTTGTAAGGAGCTTTAATAACCAAGCTTGTCTAACGGTGTAATAATAACACAGTCAATTCCAAACTATGAAAAAATGTTATGCTAGTAAAAAAAAAAAAAAAAGCCATAAATCTCTAAAGGCAAAAGCACAGGAAATTGTGTCACTTTTTTCTCAGCGAGGCCTTGTTGAGCTTTTAAAGTGGAACGGCTGCCTGTCTTATGAGGAACTAATAAACTTTATTCAGATGATCGCGATGGATCATGGGATCACAGGAAGTCAAATGAACTGTAATATTATACAGGAAAGACAAACAGGACAGTGCAGATGGCAAGACTGCAGTATGAGAGTTTGTATGAAACAGCTGCATCCCAGTTCACATATATCTAATACACTGCTGATGGGGGTGAAAATAAATACTAAATATAATTTAAAAAGTACATACTTAAGTCAATATGGTGTAATTGGGACATAATATGACATCTTAAAAGTTTATCTTGATATCGCAGACTGCTTTTACTTGTAAACATTGACTATCTTTCTAAGCTCAAGTATACATTCATGCATCTGACAAGACACTTTTATCAAAAGCACCGTACAGTTCACTTGAACTTGAACTTGAACTATACATTTTATAGTACATTTTAAAATCACAGTACTAAACCTGGTTGAACTACAGGAACACAATAAAACCATTATAACTTAACTATTGGTTCATACATTTCAACTTTCCTGTGGTTGAATTGGCTCTGCGTTTGTCTAAAGACCTTAAAATGATAATTCATTTTATTTATTATTTAGAACCGATTGTGTGAACTGGGATGCAGCCATATTCTGACTTGACTCCAGAATCAGAGTTCAGAGGTTGAGTATTTCTTAGTTTGCGCCATAGTCAGCACTGCCATCTAGTGGTGGAGGAGAGCAGCTCGAGCTGTGAGGATATACATACAAACAGTTCGGTCCAAAAGTCTGAGACCAAATCAGAAATGTAATTTAAACCTGGTAATAAACAGAATTTTTTTAATGTTGTGGAAGAAAAAACGCAACATTATGAAGAAATTGTTCAGATTCTGCACATTTCAATTCTAGGTGAGTGATGAAATATAAATAAATGCGTGTCATTGATCATGTGACTCTTTGTACAGATGGACATTGAAGCTTAAGATGCTCTTTGGAACAAAATCATGCTGGAGAACATGATCATCAGGTTTTGTTCTTGTCAACTTCAGTGTTGCTGCATTATTACAATGAGAGACACGTTCATTTTTTCATAAATTTTTTTACTCAAATTATTATGCTTATAATCAGGGTAATTATCACTGATTATAAGCATAATAATTTGTAAATTGTAATAATATCAAGGAAAAAATCTTGAAATAAAATAAAATTAAATATTTAAAAAGTATTTCAATTTTAGCTAGTTGCCAAGGCAGCATTTCTCATTTTCATTTAGTTTAACTTAAACTACTAAAATAATTACAACTAAATAAACTAGAACAAATAAATAAAAACTATATGGAAATATTTTTAAAAAAATAATAAATGACAAACGCACAAAATTACTAAAACTTTAATTAAAAACAGAAAATATAAAAATAAAATATAAAAAATATATATAGTATATCAACTATACTAAAATAAAACTGCTTATAAGAGATATATATGTTAGTGCTGTCAAATTGATTGATCGTGATTAATCGCATCTAACAAGTTTGTGTGTATATATGTCTGTGTGCATGTATATATAGCGCTGTCAAATCGATTAATCGCGACTAACAAGTTTGTTTGTGTATATATGTATGTGTTAGTGCTGTCAAATTGATGAATCGTGATTGATCACATCTAACAAGTTTGTTTGTGTGTATATATGTCTGTGTGTGTATATTATATATATTTAGTGCTGTCAAATCGATTAATCGTGATTAATTGCATCTAACAAGTTTGTGTGTATATATGTCTGTGTGCATGTATATATAGCGCTGTCAAATTGATTAATCGCGACTAACAAGTTTGTTTGTGTATATATGTATGTGTTAGTGCTGTCAAATTGATGAATCGTGATTGATCACATCTAACAAGTTTGTTTGTGTATATATGTATGTGTTAGTGCTGTCAAATCGATGAATCACAATTAATCGTGTCTAACAAGTTTGTTTGTGTATATATGTGTTAGTGCTGTCAAATCGATGAATCACGATTGATCACATCTAACAAGTTTGTGTGTATATGTGTTAGTGCTGTCAAATCGATTAATCGTGATTAATTGCATCTAACAAGTTTGTGTATATATGTCTGTGTGTATGTATAGTGCTGTCAAATCGATTAATCGCAATTAATCGCATCTAACAAGTTTGTTTGTGTGTATATGTCTGTGTATGTATATATAGTGCTGTCAAATCGATTAATCACATCTAACAAGGTTGTGTGTGTATGTTAGTGCTGTCAAATCGATTAACCGTAATTAATTGCATCTAACAAGTTTGTGTATATATGTCTGTGTGTGCATATATATGTGTATATATATTGGTGCTGTCAAATTGATTAGTCCTGATTAATCGCATCTAACAAGTTTTTGTGTATATATATATATATATGTGTGTATGTGAATATGTGTATATATACTGTACTCTATGTACACACACATACATATATTATAGACTTTTATTAGATGTGATTAATCGCGATTAGTCGATTTGACAGCGCTAATATATAGATATATAAAATACATGCAAAACTGATTAAAGCATTTTCCTTGCAGTCTCAGACTTTTGGACTTTAGGAATAGTTCACCCAAATATTAGAATCTGTCATCATTTACTTCACTATGTTGTTCCACACCTGTATGACTGACTTTCTTCTGAGGAACACAAAAGGTAACATTTAGTAGAATATCCAAGCTGCTCTCCTCCATATAATGCAAGTGAATTAGGATCTGGGCTTCAATATATAGTCATAATAAATCATAACAGAATATTCATTTTTGGGGAAACTGTTTCGCTGTTATGCTTTCATAGTGAAAATAAAATGTTTTTGTTAATGTTTTTCCCCCCTGACAATTTCCCTAGTGTTGTATAAGATGACTTTATTAGTGTGAATGATTTTCCACCATGCAGAGAGAGTCAGGAGACAGACATCGTTCATGTGCATTTTAGGAGCACATATATTCAGCGTCTGCGTGAATAAACATCAGTCCGTGTGTGTGTGTGTTTTCCAGGTAAAGAGTGTTTCTCAGGTGAGATGTGCTCTGCTTAACTTTCCCTGCAGTTGTGTTCCCTCCGCCGCCCGCGGCTTATCCTGCTAAAGAGAGTAATTTGGCTTATCTTATCACGTAGACCTCACAGCTGCCTTTTGATTCCTCTCCCTCCTTTTCCTCTTTTCTCTTTTTTTGGGCTCTGCTCTTTTTCTCATTTAGTCCAACAAAGATTGTCCTCGGAGATTGACCTTGCGTTTGCCCGCGGGCCGAAGCCCTCATGCTAGTAACTAGATAACACACTCTATCAGCGAGAGTGAAATCGTTGGGAGAACACACTGCTGATAGTAGCATCAATCCAGGCCTGACACCGCCCGGGTCAACCATTTATCTCCCATAATGCCCCGGGCCATGCACTCGCCATCTTGCTTTGCTACATCCTTTTTTTAATAACCTTGGCCACGTTGCGTTTCCACATTGCTCTTCCTTTCTAATCTGCTATAAAGTCTCTGTGTGTGTGTTTGATTTGCACAGGAGTAGTGAAGGTGAACGAATTTACTCAGATATCTCTGATTTCTGGCTCCGGTTATTTGTAAAACACATACACACACTTCTGCTGTTTTTACATAAACTAATTATAATTATCAGATTAACCCAAACCCTCTCTCTCTCTCTCACACCCATGTATATATATATTTAATCACATTAAAAATATTTAACGCAATTAATGCAGCATCCGTTTTTTCCCATCATAATTTGGCTAGCATTACATTATATGATCACGCTTATTCACACAAATGCTTTTAAACCATTCAAGCGCCACAAGACAAACGAGAACGCGCTAAAATATTGTGTTACTACCTAAGAAAGTAACATTGCATTACTTATAATTGCGTTACTTTTTAAGGAAAGTAATGTGTTAAGTTACTTTTGTTTTACTTTTTCTCATCTGGGTTGGGCTGTTTGTTTGTTTCTAAATGTGAAGTCCCTTTCACACCAAAAGTGAAATGAATAAAGCCCTGGATATACTTTTTTTTACGCGTACGCTAGTGTATGCGCGCAGTCGAATGCCCAGCCTTGCAAAGTATACTTCACTTGACTTGTACGCATACACAAGCGTTCGACGCATGCGCAGTTTTGAGCAATATCCTGCAACTAGTTACAACCCATGTAAATATATTTGTATTCTTTCATGCTAGAGTTGTACAAACGAGGATACTTTCCTCTTCGCACAATCTCTCGTCTATATAGGCTTCCACTTTCGCTGTAGCTTGCATCAAAAAGTATAGAACCCAAGAGTCGAAACTTTGATGCTTTTTGGGTAACAGCACACTAGGTGGCGCTTCGGTAGCACGGCAGCCATTTTAGGGTGAAAATGCCAGCTAATCGGCACACCCAAAATCGGCGAATCTCACAGCCAAATCAGAAACGCAATAAAAAAAAATCAAATTCAGTAAATTTTTATGACACTTACAGTAAATGTTGTATTGTTTTAGCCTATATATGTTTTATGTTATCAGTTGTGGAATCCGACCATTACACATCTGAGGTAACGTAGTTAGCCTATTTTATTATTTCCATTTTATGCAACTTTACATATTTACTATTAATAGTAAATTAATAAATAAATTAAAACATACATAATGACCTTATAGAACATGATGCATTGCTGTGTCTGTTATCCCATAATTCCCACTTTTGGACACAGTGGCTGTGTTTTTTGTTTACATAATCCTGCTTTAATGGACATTAATAGAAGACAACACTGCAAACACAGTTTACTGTCAACCTGTTATATTCTGTTATATATTTATTGTCCAACATTCACAATTTTTCTGATGCATGTCCTTAAATTAATTTTATATGTTGGTTTTAATTCGGTGTTTATAATGCTAATACTTGAACTTCAAATAATTTTAACCCAAACTGACTGGGACTGGAATGTTCTGTTGAGTTTTGTCTGTTCTGGTCATGCAGGTTTTCTTCGACTACCTTGTGAATTGACGCCCCCAGGGCATGGTTGCCACCTTGTGGATAAAAATTGAATGCGCATGTGCGACCTGCGCGTAATCCGGCGGTGCGCGTACAGTACAGGCGTATTGGAAAAAAGTAATCTGATTAGGTAACTCGCTTCACTTGCAACACTGACAGTAACACACAGAATTATGCCAAAATTACCGTTTTGTTGAGTATCCTCATTAGAGCAGTCTTAAATTAGTAAAATAAAGTCTTAAAAGACCTTAAAGAGCTTTGAGACAATGAGATGCGCGTCATGATTGACATCGGCAGCTCTTAAAGTGACAGCAACCTAATAAACCAGTTGCTGTGATGTCTCTCATTAATGTTATTCAGAGAACAAAGGTAAAAGAGAAAATTGTAGATGTAATAAGGATTAATCTACATTTAAGTTATCATTTATGCAGTGAAGACCATAAAGTGTTTGACAATTTCTGTATATATCCTACCTGTTAGACAGGAAGACCATGGCTAAATATGACATTTATTATAATGGGTTTATGTGAAGATTGTTTTAAGTTAACTTGAATTAAAAGTTCAGCAGTTGTGCTGCTACATATTTTTGTGGAAAATGTGATACATTTTTTTTTTTCTTCTGGATTCTTTGATGAATAGAAAGTTCAAAAGAACAGCACTTATTTGAAATATAAATATTTTGTATCGTTATAAATGTCTTTACTGTTGTGCAGAGGTGCAAACATTGCATTGCTTCATTTCATATTTCACGTGTAAAATAATAATAATTAAAAAAAACTCAGTATGAGGCTTCAGTATTTTACTAAGATATCTATCTATCTGCCAATACATTTTCAAAACTATTAAAATCCGTTTAGTCATATCCCTGATTCACCTCCAAGTAATCATAACATTATGAAAAGTGATAACATGATACTGAATGACTGTTAATACAAATGGATTATTGTAATCGTCTCGCTCTCTGTCATTCGGTGGTGATTGAATTCTGACATCTCATTGGCCAAGAGAAATAACCCCAGTAGTCTGTTAGTGTGTGTGTCTGTAACAGAGCTTTTGATTGGCTGTTAGGATAACAGACACTCCATCACTGTCTGTCGTTGCTATAGTGAGGAGCTCAGAGTGGTGGAGGATGAACGCTGGAGGGAGAGAGGGGGAGAGAGAAGAGGTTAAATGGTGTCTCATCAATCTTAATGAAATGCAATTATTTCTACCCGTATTAATCATTTTTGCGCGTTTGCTGCTGGCCACTTCAGTTAGCCATCCATCTCTCTCTCGCTCGTTCTGTCTTTCTCCGGATAATTCTGTTTCTTCTGCTGCAGTTGTTTGTTTACTTGGGGTCGTTTTTAACTTGTGCAGTCCTATCAGTTCCCATTAATTTGGTGTGCGCGTGTGCAGTTAAAGTGAAATGGGAAGTTGTGTTTGTATGTGTGTGAGAGAGAGAAAGCAGCGAACATGACTGATATTTATTTTGGATTAGGATTGGACTGGACCTGCTTAAAAAAAAACCTACAAACATGGATCGTTACATACACAAAGAACATATCTAGATATGTTGCTTGTGTGTGTAACGATCCATGTTTGTAGGGTTTTTTAGTAGGTCGCTGAAGATCATAATATTATACAAAGTTTATCTCTTTTCTCTTGTCCAGTAAAAACCCACCCTAGTTCTGACAGAACTCACCGTGAGCGCGCAGATGGGCTGATTGTATAGCGACCTCTGCTGACAGATTAGAGTAAGTACAGCCGATTGGATAAAATAATCACTCTAGTCTAAACTACCTACATAAAATTTTATCTCTATTAACCCCTTTTGAATATTTTGGTATGAAAGTAAGCATGTAATGCAAGTTTAAGTGAAATATTTCAATGTTTGATATAAAATTAATTTAAAAAATATAAGCGTACAAAGGTTAGGGGTCAGTACGATTTTTAAAAAAAGAAATGAATACTTTTATTCAGCAAGGACGTATTTAACTGATCAAAAGTGACAGTAAAGACATTTATAATGTTACAAAAGACTTCGGTTTCAAATAAATGCTGTTCTTTTGAACTTTCTATTCATCAAAAAACACAGACAAACAAAAAAACTCACGGCTCATGGTTTCCACAAAGATACTGATAATAATAATAAGAAGAAATGTTTCAAAATCTGCATATTTGAATGATTTCAGAAGGATCATGTGACACTGAAGACTGGAGTAATGATGCTGAAAATTCAGCTTTGATCACAAGAATAAGTTACATTTTAAAATGTATTCAAATAGAAAACAGTTATTTTAAACTATAATAATATTTCACAATATTACTGTTTTTACTGTATTTTTGATCAAATAAATGCAGCATAAGTGACATTTCTTTTAAAATCATAAAAACATCTTACAGACCCCAAACTTTTGAACGCTACTGTATATTACTTCTTTATTTGGGTCAATGACATGAAGGTCATTTTTTTGTCCAAAGGCCTTAATAATAATAAAAACCAAAGATATGACATCCAAAGTATGTAAGGTAGTAAAACTAGATATCTTTTATTGAATCCAAAAGGTTTTAATTATATTTTGCTACATATAAAGGTATTTTAAAGATTTTGAAGTGTCAAAAGGTCATTCGGTTTAATCATCCAAAGGCCAATACAGCCATTTTATTTGTGATTAAAATATCTTAAAATGTAATAAATGTATATATTTTTTATTCTGGCATGATTTAATAACATCATATATCAACATAGTGCAAAATGGTATTAAAATTATGTGCAGAAGTCGTTGCTTTGTTATGAGAAATAATGTCCGAATGAATGAATTTCATTGATGTAATTTGGAGTAACCAATATAAAGGGACCATTTTGGATCATGCGGTCAATATCATGTGACAGGATGTAAAAGGACCACATGGTTGTGAAGCAAAGTAACTAACTCTCTCTTAACTATTTGAAAAATTGTTTTCACTTGCTCATACGCATGTCCCGAAACATCAGGTCATTCGGTATAACCGCTATAAAACGTGGAAAATGTTGGAATATTTTAAAAACTTGTACTTTATATAAAATGTTTGATTGTCCTTTTGCTAGCTAGCCTGTTAGCATTGTTTGAAAATATCATCATTCGATATAACCAAGTGTCATTTGGAAAAACGAAATTTTGGTTAAACCAAGTGACTTTTTTAGTGACAAATTTTGTCCATCTTGTAAAAAATGACAAAAGCAGTGTTAATTGTTTATAAAAACCACATAATCTCATTGTTAACACTTAATAAAACTTCAAAATTAATTATATCTCCATTATGTTTTTGTTTTTTTACAGTTTTAAAAAACTTATTTGTCAATGAACCATTTGCACTATTGTTATTGACTTTATTTGACTTATTTTGCACATGCAAATTCATTGTAGGCAGCTATTCTGTGAATGCTTTAGCAAAAAAGTGCAGTGTTTGTCATGGCAATAAAGCACATTTGAATTAAAACTGAAATTAAATCAAAACATTTTTCTGATGATTAAGCATCAATTTTCACTGATCATTTGTTGAAAACATTTTTCATTCTCTACCAGTTAGCCCCAGAATTTCCCCACATCTTTCCTTTAAAATGACGACTTCAGTTGAGAACTTTTATGCAACATATTTAATGTTTTCATAATAGGTTTAATATCAATCAAGTAGAACAGTTAAACATACTCAAAAGTCCTAAATTCACAGACAAGAAGGCAAAATGCATATAAACGTGGTTACAATGAGTGATATGTTCTTCAAATAATATCATAAGAGGCAATCAGTGCTTCGATGAGGTTAAAAACAGAAATGACCGCCGCTCTGAATACACTTCGACAGCAGAACTGAGAAATGCACTGGAAATTAAAGTATGACATTGTTAAAAATGAGGGTTAATACACCAAAGAGCCGTACTCTGATTTACAGCACGTCAACGTTTAAATACACAGGGGCATAAAACAAACCCACAGATATAAAATCTCTGAGAGACAAAGTTCAGCAGCCATATGGCATCAGAGGTATGTGTCAAAATAAAAGAGTCTTCATGAGAAGTGTGACTCGTATGAATTGATTAATAAGACTGCAGTGATTAATTAGGCATTACAATAACAATCAAGACCTTCTAACAGTTGTTATTTTCATTAGTCCTGGGCTTTGGTCAGTTTCATACATTCAGTGCTGAAAGTGAGGCATAATAAAACCGCACAATGATAACAGAACAAACAATAAAAGATCTGCTCAGAAATCACTTCGATTTGATGATGTCAAACATTCTGGCAGAAATGTATTCGGTCTTGATGAAAACAGCATTGAATCAGTAGTTATAACATCATATTCCATTTTACATTGCGTATATATATATATTTAATACTGCTGCCGATGTATTAAAGTCCTTCTCTAGTTCTGATGTTACAAATTAACACAACTGGAATGATATTTATAGCAACTAATGCCCCAAAATAATAAGATACTGTCTGCCTCCCGATTAAAAGTCTAGCCATAGAGCAATAAAAATAAAGGCACAAAAAGCTAAACAATCTTTGCACTGAGCTGTCATGAGAACATATGGAGTCCTTCAGCAGGAGCGGCGGGTCTGTGTTAGATCATGCTGAACCGTTACACATTCAGAAACTAGTTTGCTCTAGAGTTACTCTAAAACAGAGAGAGATACAACAACAAAAACAATATGAGGAGTCCTAAGTTCAGATAAAAACAGCCTAGACCAGCAGCTGGACCAGAGCGAGTTTAACAGGAGATGAAAAGAGAGAAAATGAGGTAGACTTCTGTGTAAACACAAAGCTAATTATTACTGAAGACTAATAAAACAAAACTACAAGGACCTAGCACAGGGGGAAAAAAAAAAAAAAAATGGAAAAGTACGACTATGTGTAACTGAAGGAGGTAGTTCTAACGTACGAGAACAAGAGTCGGTGAGTTTGATAAGCAACAGTCAATAGATTCAGTTAATGGTCAATGCTTCCCTACAGAATAACATCAAATACACTTATTTGGTTCGTTCCCTGAGAGAAGTTCATCCTGAGAAGAATTGTGGGTAGAAATGTACAAAAATACACTGTATAAATCTGTAGTCACTGTATGAGGTTTGGGAGCGGAGTCTGTGCTATGTCTGTCATTTGGTCAGTTTTTTTCTCTCAGATTGTTTTTCTTCGTCTGTGCACTTGATTAAGTACGCACACACACACACACACACACACACACTCACAGGGCTGTTTCACAGCATGAGCGTCGAACTTCACGCCGTCACACTTCTAATGCCTTCAAACACAGCCGGTCTTTGGTATAAACATCTATACCAAAACATGCACGGTTAGTTTAGGCCCTCCAATAACAGCAGGGCACGTGCGCGACACGCCGTTTGATTTGTCAACACACACTGAGCGATCGTCAGAGCCGACGGCTGGGAACAGTCATGTAAGTTTGCTTTAAATCTTTTACACATTCAGTATCGTCAGAGAGGTGTCGTCTTGTCTTTATAGACCTCAAGTGGAGGATGAGCGACGGTTCAAGTCATAATGTGAGGCATAATGTTCAGAAATCTCAGAAATCTGAGCACACACACACGTTTCACTGCTCGTTATGAAGATAAAGAAACTTAAGACTGTTCAAAGCTTCAAATCTATTAACAACGTTTGATTTGTGTCATGCTGAATCTCACAGAAACAGGTAAAAGTCATATTTTAATCTTAAGTCAAAAGAAAAAATAAGATTTTATGCATGGTGACATTATTGTCATGAAAACATTTTCACTACTGTAATTGCCTTTTTTCCATTTTAATTGTCATTCTTAATGATGATTCTTACTGCATTCATACTGTAATTCATTTTTTTACTGCAAAATTTGTTAGAAAGTTAGAAATCAACTATTATATCTTAATTTTTCTCACATTACAGTAACGAGAATGAGATTTTTTTTGGCATTATAGTGAGAAGTGTTCTATTAAAACAGAAAAAATGTCTCAATTCTAAAATAGGTTTTAATTTTCTTTAAGAATTTTATTAAATTTATATGTTTAGAAAGTGAAAACATATCAAATAATCATTCATTTCTTTTGATTTCAAGGTAAAATATGGCTTTGACAGTCTCATGAGATTCAACCTGCCATTCCTTCCAGATCAGGACAAAATGAGAAACATCAAGGCGAAACTTTTCCTCATTATCAGCGCATCAGTTGCCAAACGCTGCCGTGACGCTCTATGAACCCTTTTGTGTTGCTGGAAATCTTTTGTTGGATTTCTAAAGCTCATCAGTATTTAAGGTCCATAGAATGAAAAGGGTCTGAAATTATTGCTGACAGTCACTGTATCGTTCATTGAAGTTAAGACATTAAACAGCAAACATCCACAGCATGGCATTCTGGGTAAACAATGCTTACTTTGTTCAAGTGCACTTTTGTTTTTCATTGTTCAATGGATGATTGTAGCAGATTTGCTCTTAACTTTCAGATCATTCAGATCTCCGCCAGCAGCTTTAAATGGGATCTGTCTCTCTAAGGCTTCAGTTCATCTACATTCATTAGCTAAATGGGGGTGGGGGGAACTGTATGCATAAAAATGGAGTATACTTATGGATTTTATTAGTTTTCTAAAGTAGACATACTTCGTTTTATGTGTACATCAGGGTAATTTGTTGATCCTGAAACAGCATTCCTGTCTGAAAATGTAGTCCTAAACCTAAACTTAACCCTACCCATAACTTCTCCCTGAATTCAGAGAGAACTAATAGGTGAATAACACGGTTGTAGCACCTAAACCTGGTTGTAAGCCTAAACTTAACATCAACCGTAAACTTGTCCCTCAAATCTGATTGGTTGTTACTTGCCATTTCTCTGTAATTATTTGTTAAATTTACTACATTCTAAAACAAACCCAAGTTGGGTTGAAAATGGACAAACCTAGCAGTTGGGTTAAATGTTTGCCCAACATGCTGGGCATTTTTATTTAACTCAACCACTGTTTAAAAATTACTGTATTGCTTGCTTAAAATGAGTCCAAAATATGTTGGAAATTAACATTTTTGATGATTATTGTTGCCTCTAGTAATTATGAGTCTGATTTTTTATTTTCAACCTATTTTGGGTTCATTTTAAGCCAGCCATATATCATTTTTAAACAATAGTTGGGTTAAACTGCCCAGCACGTTGGGCAAACTTTTAACCAAACTGCTGTGTTTGCCCATTTTCAACCCAACTTGGGTTGTTTTTAACCCAGCATTTTTTAGAGTGTAGCAATTTTGAAATGAAAATTGTTTTAAAGGTGCAGTATATAACATTGACCATTGGTTGTAATGGGTACTGCAGTCCAAATTCAATATATTGGAGACGGTTGTTTTTCCCGCCTCCTCCTCCTCAGACTCACCTGGGCTTGCCAGATTGAGGACATGCAACAGGAGCAAAGGCGAGGAGACTTAGACACTGTGGGCCCTATTTTAACAATCTAAGTGCATGGTCTAAAGCACGGCACAAGTGCACTTGCAAATCCACTTTTGCTAGTTTAACAACAGGAAAAATGGTCGGCACGCCCGGCGCATGGTCTAAAAGGGTTGTCCCCATTCTTTTAATGAGTAATGGGTGTGTTTTGGGCATAACATGTAATAAACCAATCAGAGTTTCATCTTCCATTCCCTTTTTTTTTTTTTTTAAGCATTTTTATGTTTATGTACACAATATTAATCTTTTACAATGTAACCCTTTTATTTGTAATATTTGGCATGTTTGTGTGCTTCTGTGCATCCCTGTGTGTATAATAAGAAGAGTGTACATTGTGCACCCACCTATAGGCGCATATTACTAACGCGCTCTTTAAATAACAAAAAAAAATATTGTGCCACTGACTTTAGACCAGGTTTCAGTTGCCTCAAAATAGCAACACGCCAACAATGCGCCTGAACACATCTCGTTTTCAGACCAGCACGCCCATGGGTGCACAAATGGGCACAAACACATTTGCTATTTAAACAACGTGGGCGCAGGATGTGAAAATGATAACTGCATCGGGCTGAAACTAGCAAAAAACACCTATGATAAGGCCCTGTATTTTAATATGCTCCTGTTTATAGAGCTGTTTAGATGGATACCAAGGCTTTTTAGGTCAGGTAGAATCTGCGATCCCTGACCCAGTTCGTTTGCTGGCTTCCATGTCTGCAATACGCAATGTTTTCCGCCAATAATGTCAAAATACTATTGGGTAAATTGGCAGTGGACGGGGTCACACAGACCAAAACAAAAACAGACAATCCGACACATAACGCACATTTCAAAGTAAAATAACTGGCTGTAGCATTGTTTTCCAAAGAAACTTAGCATGTTTCCTAAATATCTGCAAACATATTGTGGTATTTTTATGCTTTAGTACAGTAAAAAATAATTACATACAGCACCTTTAAAGTAAATCCTACACCAACTTTTCTTTCAGTGTACTGAAGTGTGCAGCCCGATACACTCAGCTCGCACATTTTTATATTAGTTGTTTAGTAATTAGTTGTTCCAGAAGAAACGGAACAACAAACTACAGAATAATGCAACAATGTGCACCCACGTTGATGATCAATTGCGTCAAACTTAAGTATAGCCTACTTAGATATGTAGATTATGAATGGATTATGCGCAGCTGTTATTGATGATAGCAAAATGCTTCAGTGACCGTCAAACCACAAACCGTCAACAAAAAAAAAACTAATTGGTTCTTTTTACATGACGTCACAAAGTCTGAAGTGAGAAAAAAATTAAGCTTTTAAGAAACTCAGATTTTCCTATTTGGAATTTAGGGAACGATACACTTGAACAATTTTTCTCCAGACAGAATCTCATCATTACGGTAATTCCGACACGCCGTTGAAAGTACCATCAAATCCTCCACAAGATGATCACTTTCAATGAGGCTGAGATGCGCGAAGGAGGAGAGGGATCAAATCAAAACGCCATCATAAAGAATCAACTTCATCTACCTACGCGCTCTATATAAATTACACTTCAACATTTATAATATTTCAACATATATTAATGCCTTAAATTATCACCGCGAGCTGTGGAACAGCCTGTGATAAAGCTAAAGACAGATTTACACTGCAGCTAAACAATGCCAATACGTTTAAATCAGTTTGTTAGTCCTCTCTGACTGAAGTTAATTTAGCTCTTAGTCTTCAATTGTTACAAACTCTTAGTAAATTTAAGATCAGATGGCGAACAGCAGCTGATCTGGGAGCCGCATATAAAAATCATTTACCCACACACACACGAAAAAAACTTTCCTCTATACCCTCTTAATAATATTATTGATACGATATAGTGAGTGTGACTATATCCACCCCTAGCCATTACAAATCCTGTGAATTGTGATGTGAACCTGATTGTGAGCAATTCAAATTGGCTGTTCATTATGTCTGAATCTGGTTTAAAGTCAACATGAAATCAAACTTGATCATATTTACTTCCTTAATGCATGTTCTTGATCTTAAAGTGAATGTTTTATCTGTGCATGTTATTACAAAGGTAATATGATAACATTTGCATTTCCTCTGAAGCTATTTCAGACAGTAATATTGTGAAATAAAGAACTGTTTTCTATAGAAATCTGTTTTAGAATGCAATTTATTCCTGTGAATTTTCAGCATCATTAACTCCAGTCTTCAGTGTCACATGATTCTTCAGAAATCATTCTAATATGCTGATTTGCTGCTTAAGAAACATTTCTGATTATTATCAGTGTTGAAAACAGTTGTGCTGCTTCATATTTGTATAAAAACCGTGACACTACCATTCAAAAGTTTCAGAGGAAAGTTATCATGTTATCTTTGTGATTACATGCACACATAACATGTTCACTTTAAGATGAGGAACATAAATTAAGAAAGCAAATCAATTCCTGACGGATAAAAAGTCCCTCCTTACATTTCTACTCCAGTTTCACTCACATTATGAAGGTAAAATGGCTTTTTGTTGACTTCATGGTTCCTGTTTTTCTTAATCTATTTTGCCTTGTAAGTTTTACACACTCGCTCCAAAACACGTGCCAGTCGCAGAGTTTGTTGTGATTGCTCAGTGAGAACCCACACATGTACACACACCCCCATTGGCTGATACCATAGCTGCACGGGAAGGGAGGGTCTCCTCTCTGACCCGGCCATGTGAGGTAGATGATTTCGGGTCTTGGGAGGGGGGTGGATTTCAGTCCCAGCTTTTCCTCCAGCGCTGGGAGTGACTCCCCCGTTGAGATGCTTCCTCCGGGGAGGACGACGGGCCCTCACGGGGGGATGAGCCCGACCGGCTCTCCTCTTCCTGGGACTGAGCTGAGGTGGAGGGCCGTTGGGGGTCCTGAGACGTGGAGGGGGACAGCGCCCTCTTGTGGGGACACTGGGCCACCATGTGTGTGACACTCTGACAGTAGTGACACTTCTTTGGCTGGGGCGGAAGGCCACACTCTTTAGCGTGGTGGTCCAGACCTCCACAGTTATAACACCTGCAGGAGGACGAAAAATTGCTTATTTACATTAAAGCATTATAGATACGATACTCCTACAATGTGTGATCAAATAAAACAGGGTTTGTCTTACTTAATTACATTTAGATATTATTAGGTGAAAAGACAGGATGATTAGCACTTACACTATCGTTTTAAATATGAATTTTTAGTGTCTTCTGCTCACCAAGGCTGCATTTATTTGATCAAGAAGCAGTAATATTGTGAAATATTATTATAATTTTATTATAAATTATTTGAATATCTGTTAAAGTGTAATTTATTCCTGTGATCAAAGCTGAATTTTCAGCATCATTACTCCAGTCTTCAGTGTCACATGATCCTTCAGAAATCATTCTAATATGCTGATTTGCTGCTCATCTATTTTAATTTATTATTGATGATCAATTATTAGTAATGGTTCTTATTATCATCAGTGTTTCAATTTAATGCATCAATTTAATAATCAATTTAATGCATCCTTGCTGAATAAAAGTTTTAATTTATTTTCTACATTTTTACTTAGCTCAAACTTTTGAATGGTAGTGTATCACAGTTTTTATTATAAAAATATGAAGCAGCACAACTGTTTTCAACATTGATGATAATAAAAAAAAAGCTTCAACATATTAGATTGATTTCTGAAGGATCATGTGACACTGAAGACTGGAGTTAATGATGCTGAAAATGCAGCTATATATATTAAGATAGAAAACATTTATTTGAAATTGAAATAATATTTCACAATATTACTGTTTTTACTGCAAATAAATGCAGGCTTGGTGAGCAGAAGAGACTTTGAAAAACATAAAAAAAAAAAAAATCTTAATTATTCCAAACTTTTGTAAATACAAATACATTAGTCTACATGCATCAGCTCTGATAACTAAAAATGTATTTAATTTTTTACATCACAGTGCATTGAGTTTGATGTTATTGGTGATCGAGACCAGAAATTATATTTTGCACGGAGGAAATGGAACAAAATGTGCATCATAACATTATTTCATGACAATTAACCAGATACAGAATACAAACAAAATATAATGCACCATGTTTGTACTTCTTGTAATAAAGGGAATAAAAAAAAAACATTCAGATGCATTATGCCAATGAAAATTATGGAGGAAAATTTGTCTAACTGTTAAGAAAATAATGCGCCAAAATCATAATGGTCCTAAAAACAAGCTTCTTTACATTATATCTTATAATTTTTGGATGAAATGTGACCTGGACGTTTTCCTGAGATGAATTCAAACCCAGTGTTGGTCACTAGGGGGCAGTACAGGACAAGACTTACTCCAATAACAGATCCTTTAGAGAAATATTTAAAGAAATTAGCAGTTCATTTGTTGTCATAGAACATAAGCACTGCAGTATTTAATAACCACAGTTTATCATATAGAAGTAATAAAAAGGCTCAGCCCAATAATTCCTACATTAAAATGTAAAAGAATCTATTGTATGATTTATAGCCACAAACAAATTACAAATGAGATGCAAGAATATTGTTTCCAGCCATTTTTTTTTTTAGATATGAGGAAACTGAGTTACTGTGAGCATGAGGAATTGTGTAGTAGTTATAAGAAACATTACATGTTACTATAGAATAGAGCCTATGGTTGCCAAGGAAATTCCAGTGCATAGAAACAAGAGAGTAGGAAATGACATTACAGCTCTAAATATAGCAAATCAGATCTCTCTGTACCACTAGTGTGTGTGTATGTGTATGTGTGTGTGGGGGGGGGGGTCCTGGTAAACCCTACGTTTCTGGGACAAAATGTCCTCACAAAGATGGCAATATCCGAAATGCTTGTCCTTGTAGGGACATTTTTTGGTCCCCATAAGGAAACAGCTTATAAATCATAAAGTGATGTTTTTGAAAATATGTAAAAATGCAGAAAGGTTTCTGTGTGATTGGGTAAGTTAAGGGAATAATGTAAGGGGAAAGAATATACAGTTTGTACAGTATAAAAATCATTGTCTATGGAAACATGGAAACCCGATGTGTGCATGTGTGTGTGTGTGACAGAAAGAGAAGCGGCTTAGATATATTATTACACGGTTCTACAGAATACTTGATTCTGATTGGTTGATCACACCATTCTGCAATCATATATTTTTGTATAATAATGCTAAACTTCATCTAATCTGACTGGTGTCACAGGCAAATTATTTCTTACAAAATTGTTAGATACCTCTCATATCGTGCTCTATTAATATTAATTTGGAGAAAAAAAATAAGTTACTGGCAGGATTATAAGACTATCTAAAGTAAACTATCTTTAATTAATTATAGGTAATAGGTATTGTTTTACACAAATACATAATAATGTAGTAATGTTAATTAACTGCAAGTACTTACTAAAGGGGTTAAGGTTTAGGTTATGCTTAGTTGCTTGTAATTATGCATAATTTACTGTTATTACTATATAGCAAGTGCATGTAACATGTAACTGTCTCACATTAAAATAAAGAATTACCTTCTAATTTAATAGGGTTTCGAACTAAATGTTTGAAACCAACATAAAACAACCACTGCTTGAAAATAAACACGCATTTGGTTAAACTGGGCTTTTCTCTTTATATTTCTCTGTGGGATGATAACTAATCCCCCCTACATTTCCGCGTCAGTCGCTCGTGTATCTGCGCTGACTGTTTTCAGCCTCTAGGTGGCGGCGTGGTTCAGCAGCAGATAATCATGTCTGCTTTATTAGACAAACACGAACTTGACGAAACTGAGCTGACATCAGTGCTGAACTGCACAAAAATAAACGCGTAAAATGACAATTATTTTATCACGATTTTGATTTTATGGAAAGCAGTTCCATATTGTTTCTACACTAACCTGGGCACCTCATACGCTCGCATTTAAAAACAATAAATATTTAAAATATAACGTAAATACTGCAATCTAAATGGGGTTAGTTCACCCAAAAATGAAAATTGTCTCATTAATTATTCGCCCTCATGTTGTTCCAGACCCGTAAGACTTTCGTTCATCTTTAGAACACAAATGAAGACATTTTTAATGAAATCTGAGAGATGTATGTCCCTCCATATACAGTCTACACAACTAGCACTAAACTAATCCATGCGAATCGAGCGGTTTAGTCCAACCTTTCTAAAGAGACACAGAGACACAGTTGTTTTATATGATAAACACACTGAATTTAAGCGTTCACATCAGTTATGATAAACATATCCTCAAGCACGCCCGCTTGACGCGTGCGAGAACCAATGAGATTCATTCTCGTGTTACGCAGCACGTTTGAGCTTCCACAAGAACCAATGAGGTTCGTTCTTGTTACGCAGCATGTTTGAGCCTCCACAAGAACCAATGAGGTTTGTTCTTGCTCGTCAAGCAGGTTTGGTTGAGCTTCTTTTTATGTTCGCTGATCAATCTTTATATGTGAATAAAAGCCTAAATTCAAACTGTTCATCATATCAAGCGATCAAGACTCTTCAGAAAATTTGGACTAAACCGCTCAATTCGTACGGATTAGTTTTACGTTCTTTTTATGAACTTTTTAAAGCGTCAAAGTGCTAGTGGTGTAGACTGTCAGTGGAGGGACAGAAATCTCTCAGATTTCATTTAAAATGTCAAAAGTCTTACAGGTTTGGAAGGACATGAGGATAAGTTAATGGCAGAATTTTTGGGTGAACTAACCATTTAAAAATTAAAAGGTAATAATATGTAAATCTCAACAGTATAATTTTCCTTATAACATCCAGACTCAGATACAAAGAAAATTAAACGGAAAAATTATAAAGAACTATTAATCTAAAGATTTTCATTAACCTCATCATTTTATTTAAGATTATCATTAAATGACCTTGAATTTTCAGGTACAAATCATCACAGTATTCAATGAAAATACAGGCAAGATTCTTGTATTTAAACTGATAAACTTAGTTAAATTTACACTGTCATTGATAAGTTCCCATTTTAATTTAGTTGTTCAATGACTTTAAAGAAAAAAATTATGCATCGCTCTCGACAAGGTCCCATTATGAGCCAATTTTATGTCCTAATGTACTTGTTCTTTTTCAAACAGATAAAGCACTTTTGAGATTAAAGAATTTAAGAATATGTTAATATGTTAAAGCATCAAATCATGCTTGAGCTCATCTTTAATAACCTTCCATCTTCTCATGTCTACCTTTTTCTTACCACGTCTATAGGGCCAGACTATATGATAAAGCGCTCACCCACACACACGCACGTACATACTTATAAATAGCTTAAACACAACAGACTGAAAAGACTTATTCAGTTTGTATTTTTTTGCTCTGATCACCATGGAAACAGGAAGTAGAAGACAGACTCACAATCAATGAGAGTCATGAACAGAAAAGCATTTGGCGAAACCAAACTATGACCCATCTACATTCAAAATACTTGCTGTAATTCATGTGGCTTCACCAAACATCATCAATACTGTAATTGATTCTCTTACACAGAGAAAGGAGAACCATGCTGTTTAATTGACATGTGAATATTTTAATCCTGAATCATGTCTGCATCAATAAGAAAAAAATAAAAGATTTTGAATAAATAATCCTGTGTACAACAACAAGCATACAACAAACTTATTTTTATAAAGAAATTTTAATCATGCAATATGTAATTATATAATTCCCCTGCTCTATTTTGTATATTCACTTATGATTATTATTATTATGTACTTTTCATATATATTTTAAAACAATTAAAAAAATTAAATTAAAACATCAAGTAATTTGTTTAAATCAGTTCCTTTTGTGGCCAAACAATTTATTTTAATTTTTGTAGCATTATAAATATACTTAAATACAAATATTAACAAAGGTAAATTAAACGAGATTAGCATTCAACGATGAACAGTAACTCCCTTAACACGAGTTTACAGAAAGTAAACATTAAGAGATATAATTAAAATATGAGAACATAAGTAAAAAAAAAAATGTGCATGGGTCAAAGACAAAAAAAAAGGGGTTTCAAGCATCAAAACAATAAGTGTAATACAGCTTTGAATTGTTGTTTTTTTCAATACATCAGAATGGGTCTGGTTAATTGGTTTGTTTTTCTGAGCAAAAATTAAATATCATACATTTTTACCATGATTTACCCACTAAAATGTCATTCAGTGTAACAATCTTGTCAGGGATATTTACAATATAATCTATTTATGCCCCCAAATGCTAATCGTAATTTTACATTTTTAAACTTTGCCACTATCATAGGTTTTGCCCATTTGTCAGCAAGAATTTTTTACTCATTTAAAATGCAATTAAATTTAGTATGCTCACTTATTCTTTTTTATATTTTAATACGTACAGGTCAGAATAAGCATGTCGTTTAAATTTTTACATAACACCGAATGCCAATGAAATTATTTCACCCACATTTTGACATTTTATTCTCCCAAAACGTATTTGAAAGTAGATGTTTTGCATTTAATGTGCTTTCTAAAATCACTTTTGCACATTTCTATTGATGCGCACATCTAAATGTCTTTGACCCACATGTGTATTAGGTATTTTACAATTTTAAATAAGCTGAGATTTCAAAACTTCCTATAGTTACAATTATCTAACATATGCTACTAACAATTGGTAGATTAGCACTACTGTTATTAGTTGGCAGCTGTTAAAGATGAGATATAACGAATAAAACTAAAATTACATGTGTCCAGCAAGATAGAACTTAGTGTAGAACTACAGTTTTAGAAACATGGAACCATTTGTGCATTTCCATATGTAATTTATTCAGAACAAATACAGTGAATTGTGAATATCTGAAAATAACATGTAAAACTACATATCCCATCATGCTCAGCGGACTCACCGGTCTCCCTTTGGTTTGCGTTTGAGGGGCGGGGCCTTCCCTTTGGGGCGTCGGTCACTGCCCGAGCATGGGCCCCCGCCGGGCCCCGTGACCCTGAGCGACTCCAGACCTTTACTCGACCTCTTGAAGGTGAATTCAACCTGCTCGCCCTCCCGTAGACTCCTGAAGCCCTCCATCACCAGCTTACTCTAAACACACACACACACACACACACAAACACACACTTTATTTAATACATTTTTGATATTTTTGATATATTTTTACAAGTGGGTGCAGGACACTATAGTTCATTTATGTAAGTGAGGATAGCAAAATAAAGTAAACTGTGACATATTATATTCAAAAATTCTTCATAAAGTGAACTACCAGTAAAACTGATAAAAATTTGGAACCAAAAATTACTTTGACCTGACCATGTTTTACTTAAGTGTTATCTGACATAATTAAGATAATTTTTTCTGACACAGTTTAACTCTGAGATCTTCTCATACTTTATTACCTTTTTCTTTTCTTTTTTTACTATAGTGAATAAACTGTAATAATTAATGAAATGTTCAAGGTGTCTGAATAAATTTTGGTTTGACTATAGATTTAAATATCAAACAGATCAGTCATATCTATAGAGATATTCATAAACATTTCATGTCATACAATAATAATCTATCAGAGAGAAAAAAGGGAGAGATTTTCTGAGTACTAAAAAAAACAACAGCTTCAGATCTGGCAATATTCTCTTAATATGAAAGCAATGTTTAAAAACACATTTGATCACTTTTCTAGTGTAAAATGCACAATTTTAGGACCTCATTGCTAAATTCAAAAACAGATTTTTGCTTATTTAAATATATGTACTGTAAAAAAAAATCTTATGATCAATAAGTCAAGACAACATATGTTTTTACATTACATTAACTCATCAAAATGGTTTAAGCAATTGCAACGTTTTTTTATTAGTTATGAGATTCGACTCAATTTTTTAAGTCAGTTAAATATAATTTCAGTTGAAATGACATCCAATTTGATTATACTTCAAAAATTAAAAGGTGAGTGACTATACCATTTGCTAATGTCAGAGTAATACAAATATTAAAGAAAAGCAAATAACTTAACATTTGTTTTAGTTTAATTACACCAAATATTAGTGTAACTTTAACTTTGTTTTAACTGTCTTTACACTAACTGCTAATACATTTAGCAACTTTTAATTCGAATTTATGAAATGTACAAGTTCATACCACAAAATTAGATTCTTTAATAAAGGACAATTCAACAAAATTCTAAATAGAAAGCACCATATATGATCCCTGTGACGTTCTTTACAGCTTCTACATGTTTAATATCGCAGTGCAGAAGAGTCTGAACTGTCATACAAACATGCAAATATAGTTGCAAATACTCGTTACATAAACATAATGTGTATGACTTAGTGTTTTACGGTAAAATACAATTTCAACAAATGATACAGTGAGTGAAAATGTATTAGAAATCCTCTTCACAAAGCACAATGCCAGAGACACATATACATATGATCATTTAGCAGATGCTTTTATCCAAAAGAGGAACATCAAAATCAGTTTATCATACAAGAGCTTGAACAATATTCACAGTCAGCACACTATGTTTATTAATTGAATGATGTGAATAAACTAATACATTTTTTGACATTATACAAAGTGAAGACATGATTAGGAATTATAACAGCAATGCCTGCAAGCCAATTTGAAATTGAAATGTAATTTCTTACGAATTAAATCACCACAAAATCTGTACATCTGCAGTTTAGGATCGATTCTAACAATTTGGCTGTTATGTTTTACAGTAAATGTGTCGTCATATATTAGAGCTGATTTACTGTTCAAATACTATATAATTAATACTACAAAGACACATCAAAATTATACAGTAAATATTTAAGATATATCTATACGTTTAGGTATTTGCAACTTTGACACACACTTCAAGTAATATTAATTTTAGTAATTTAAAACAATAATTGAGATTCCAAATACATGAACACAGCTGATTATTTTGGATACTGCTGCAACAGAAAACTATCTCTACAAGGCTTTATCGCATATGGTACATGATCATATGATTTACATTTCAATTACTCATTCAGTTGAAACAGCAGTAACACAATGCATGAATCAAACGCAAGAGGAAAAGCGCAGTAACAAGTATTCTCATCTCTCTGGTGTGATCATTTACATTCCTCTATAAGAATCACGTTTAGTCACGTTTAGTCCACCGTAACAAATGTGGAAAATCCACATGCTTATCCAATTAATATCACTTTTTTGAAAAGATAAATGTCTACATATCAGCATTGTTGAATGATATTTCCAGTAACACACTGTCTTCAGCTCATTTGTTTTTGTATAGCATCAGATCTCACTTATGAAGGTTCTTTATTGGCATCTGATTCCATGAAGAACCTTTAACATCCATGGAATCTTTCCATTCCACAAAAGGTTCTTTATAGTGGAAAAGGTTCTTTAGATTTTTAAAATCTAAGAACAAAAATGGTTCTTTTAAGAACTGTTGACTTAAATGGTTCTTCCCTTTTGGAAACTATATTTTTTGTGTGTATGGAGCAGAAACACTTTTGTTTTTGTCACGGCATCACATTAAATACAGCCTTTTGGGAAAAATAATGCATTTAGCTTCTCATAATTGACATAATGGACACAAAAGCATTGTGATTTAACACTTATGATGGGAAGAAATTAAAAATCCATAGCATAAATGAGAATAGAGCATTACACAAGCAATCAAAACGCCAGCAGCAAAACCCTTCCCACACACACATATTAGATATTTTCTGTGGAAATATTAAGTCTAAACAGCACAAACACACAGTTAATAAGATTCTTCATAAGATCTTGGTAAAAAGACACAAAACACACAAAACAAACATCTGCACTCTAAAAAAAATAGCTGTAAAAAATGAAAACGAAACAAAGTTACATAGTAAAATACAGTTTTGCATTGAAACCGTAAAATACCATTTTCCAGTTTTGAAACAGTAATATACCGTAAAAACAATGCATTCTGGCTCATTTTATTACCCGACAAATATTACCCAGAATGCATTGTTTTTACAGTATATTACTGTTTCAAAACTGTGGAAAATGGTATTTTACGGTGTAAATTTATTTCTTTTTTTACAGCTATTTTTTAGAGTGATATAATTGGATGTTTAGTGTGAGAATAAACTGTAAATGCTGTCAATACATAAATATTTGATGTTTTATTAAAATAACTATAATGTAAACTAACTAGTGCTCCGTTCTGAAATGTGATTAAACCTAAATTGATAAGTGAAGACCAGGATGATTAACGAATATTTGATATTTATGCTCTTATTTCCAGGTGAAAGTTCAGAGAGATGCTTTACGATCAGGAAGAGGCCCTTCATGTTACAGATAATTCATCCAAAAAAAGCAGAATTGTGGAACATAATCAGTGAGTACAGGAGATGATGTGTCATATTGCAGGAAAATTCAGAAACACAAGAGACGGAAGACAGAAAGCAAGAGAGAGAAATACAGAGAGCGCCACCAAAGGGCTGGACGTATTCCACATCACCCCTCCTCCACATGTTTTCATCCTTCACAGTGACCTCTGACCCCTGCCCAACCCCCTTCAAACATGCACACACACACACCAGCATCCCGTTTCCCTGCGTTAAATTAACAACACACTTCTGCACCGACTACAAGACGCACACGCAGTATTTGATCTGCTGACACACACTACATCACTCTACACACACCCCTGATAGCAGCCGGATATGAGCTCAGTGTGTGTGTGTGTGTGTGTGTGTGTGTGAGGAGCTCTTAACGTTGTGTGTAAAGTGCACACGGTCAAGTTACTTCTGATAGAAATACAATGAATTTTACATTCTAGAAATGCCTTTCAGTTTGAGGATGATTATGTTGTTTTTAAACGCGTGAAATTACAGAATGAAATTCTATGAGACAAAACATTTAAAAAGAACAGAAGCAATTCATTCAAAGAGACGATGTAAATACTGACATTGATTTTATGTTTGTCTCCATTTAAATTATGAATTAATTTAAAATGGATATGCACAGAAAATTAAAAACTACAGTTTAGGAAAAAAACATGAACAATTTCTGTTTGTCAGCATTTGCGTTTATTATAATAACTGAGAAACATTTAGGTTACATTTAATAATAAGGTCGGATTTGTTAACATTAGTTAATGCAGAACTAACAATGAGCAATATACTTTTACAGCATTTATGAATCTTTTGTTAATGTTAATATAAATGTTCATGTTAGTTCACAATGCATTAACTAATGTTTACAGATTTTGATCTTAGTAAATGTTTAGATTAACATTAACTAAGACTAATAAATGCTGTAGAAATATTGTTCATTCTTAGTTCTTGTTAACTAAAGTAGTTAACTAATGGTAACAAATGAAACCTTATTGTAAAGTGTTAGTCATTTTTAACTTATTGTCTCTTACTGAAAGTTCGCTTATTTTTTGAAAAACAAACAAACCACTCTTTAAAAAAGAAAATCATAGATTTTGGTTCACTGGTGTATGTTGCCCTTTTCTTATTAGTCCAAACCATTTGACTCGAGATTTTAAACATTTCTAAACTGAACACAAATATTTGCATTTAACATTTGTGCTCTTGGCACATTTTCTTATTAAAGCAACTAACAAGACACCTCAATGACTGTGTTTGTGATTTTAATCAGGTAGATATGTCTTATAAGATTACATTTCAAGTCCTAAAATTAAACTAACAAATTAATCAAATGCAGAGCTTTTTAAAACTTCCTTTAAGAACCAATTCAACTAATGAGAGCCAGACATTAATAAAATATATATTGATATAATATATATATATATATATATTTATTTTATATAATTGCAATAAATAAAAATACATATTCAATAAAAATATTAAACAAAATAATGCATTTAAAGTACCAAAAAAATAATAAAATGGTAATTAGATTTCAGTACTACAAAGCTATGACTAAACTCTCAGAAAGTGAGCAATTGTTTGTGTCAGATCGGCAGCTGGCTCCACCCACACACTCACACCTAATATGGGCAGAGCTGAAGGAAGAAGTCATGTGACCTGCTGCTTCTGTTGAGATGGAGAAATGAAGAACTGAACAAATGGAGAAGAAACTGAGCTCTAAGGAAAGAAAAGAAGAAAAGAGAAAGTGAGAAGAAAATTAAGGAGAAAACAACAAAAAAAATAATGCTCAAGTAGAAGCAGAGTCTGCTAAATTTTAAGATGAAAACAGAATCTGAAAAAATTTAAAACTTAATGAAATAAAATCAGAGGATAAAACTGACAGCAGCAGCTAATGAGAAAGAAATGAAAACGGTAACACTTTAGTATAGGGAACATGTATTCACTATTAACTACGACTTTTCCCTCAATAAACTCCTAATTTACTGCTTATTAATAGTTAGTAAGCTAGTTGTTAGGTGTAGGTATTGGGTAGGATTAGGAATGTACAATAAGGTTATGCAGAATAAGGCATTAATATGTGCTTAATAATTACTAATAAACAGCCAATATTCTAGTAATATGCATGCTAATAAGCAACTAGTTCAAAGACCCTAAAATAAAGTGTTACCATGAAAACTGATAATGAACTGGGTCATTCCTGTTATGCAGCACATTTTCATGTTCCCATTATGTGTTTTAACATACTAGAGATATACCTTAGTATAAATGTATTATCTTTTTAAAAGATAAAAATCATATTAGTAAGTTTCCTTTTTTGTCACAACTATTATTATAGAAAATAAACAAAACAACAAAAACATTTACAATTATTACTATACATAAAAATGTAATATTAAATAGGGAATATACTGAATTGTAAATAAACCTTAGTTTAAATCAGATTTTTTGCAGTGTGTTATAAAAACATTAAAAATATATATTTTTTTAAAATCCAACATTTTTACTTTATCTAATCAAAATGTTTCGAACAAAACAGGTTTCCTTGAAAATAGTGTTTTAATGAGTAATTCAATGAGAGTTTTTCAGTTTCACTTTCCATCCTGTTAATATTTTTGTAAAAATCCTTAACTTAAAAAACCAGGCATTTTGAGAGACAAAACAGCAGCACAAATGTCTGAGTATTAGCAAATATTTGATTGGTATTATTTATGGTTTGTATCACAATAAAACTTTCTGTCCTGTTCAGTGAAATTACAGTATGGTAACACTTGACAATAAGGTTCATTAGTTAAACATTAGTTGATATATTAACTAACATGAACTAATCGTGAGCAATACATTTGTTACTGTATTTACTAATCTTCGTTAACGTTAGTTAATGAAAATACAACTGTTCATTGTTTGTTCATGCAAGTTTACAGTGCATTAACTAATGTTAACAAGATTTTAATAATGTATTACTAAACGTTGAAATTAACATTAACAAAGATTAATAAGTGCTGTATAAGTGCAGTTCATTATTAGTTCATCATAACTAATGTAGTTAACTAATGAACCTTATTATAAGTTCGAATATTAAAAATATAACCGAATATTAAAAACAATATTCAAAAATTAACATCAAGTTGAAACACACATGTACACAAACTGTTACATCATCATGAGCAATGGCTAACTTACTAATGTACTATATTTACATCCTGTCCATTTTCTTGCTTGTGTGTAAATCAAGTTATAATTAATAGCATAAAGTGCTTTCTGACCGTTAAACGCTTCTAGACCAGTCAACATGAACTGAATATCATTGATCATCTCTTAACAAGGCCACATATGAAGGTCTGGGTAGATTAGATGGTAAACAAATAATCAGTTCTCATAATCAACATGTTGGATGCAGGAGAAATGAGCAGGAAAAGATCTGAGCGACTTTGACAAGAGCCAAATTGTTACGGCAAGGCGATTGGGTCCGAGTATCTCTGAAACGGCAAGGCTTGTGTGTTTCTCCCAGTCAGCAGTGGTGAGAATTTACCAACAGTGTCTGAGGAGGAACAAACCGGCAACAGGGTGTTGGATGCACAAGACTCAACGATGCATGAGGGCAGTGAAGACTATCCTGTCTGGACCGAGCCAGCAGAAGGTCTACTGTGGCACAAGTCACACAAAATATTAATGATGGGAGGAATGTGCTGTGTATGGGGCTGTGGAGCCAATCAGAGTGTCTCTGATGACCCCTGACCACTATCGAAAGCGCGCAAGCATCGGAACTGGATCTTGGATCAGTGGAAGAAGGTTGCCTGGTCAGATGAGTCCCGTTTTCTTTTACATCACGTGGACGTACGTGTACGTGTGCGCCGTTTACCTGGGGAAATGATGCACCAGGATCACTGTGGGACGACGATAAGCTGGTGGAGGGAGTGTGACGCTCTAGTTTTCTGCTGGGAAAAATATTTTTGCAGACCAGGTGAACCACTTCATGACAATGGTGTTCCTGGTGGAATTGGCTCTGTCAGCAGGATAATGCATCCTGCCACACTGCACACGTTGATCAGGAATGGTTTGAGGAACATGATGAAGAGTTCAAGGTGTTGCCCTGACCTCCAAATTCCCCAGATCTGTAGGATGTACCAACAAGTTCGATCCACGCCGGCTCCACCTCACAACCTACAGGACTTGAAGGATCTTTGGACTTGAACGTCTTGTTGCCAGAGACCACAGCACACCTTCAAGGCTCTTGTAGAGGCCATGCCTCGGCGGGACGATGCTGTTTTGGCAGCACGCAGAGGATCAACAACATATTAGGCAGGTGGTCATAATGTTTTGACTCATCATATGCACACAAAAAAATATATAAAGGCATGAATGAAAACAGGCTAACTATATAAAGTGTTAGTTTAAGTATTGTATTTCAACATTTACCAACAGTCTTGTTTTAGTGTGTAAAAGTTTAGCAATTTTGTCAGCAATTAAGAAGCTAAAATGTGTGGAGCACAGAATAAAGAGAGGAGCATGTATGTTAAAGGAGGAGCCAGATATCTGCAGCAGTGAGAGGTGGAGTCTGGATGAGAGGTTAATCTCACTAGGGGCCCAGAGTGACCTCACAACACACACACACACACATTTAACTAGCTATGTAAATAAGGGCATACCAAAGACTAACCTTAAAAGAAAACATTTAGAATTTTTAGAATTAAAAATATATTTTTTAATTTTACATAAATCATTTTTCCAGTTAAAAGACATCCCTAAAAGGCGGTTTTATCAGTTTTATCTCACTTCTAGAGATAAATATGCCCACAAACAACACTTAAAAATAAAGGTTCCAAAAGTGATGTCATCAAAGAACCATCACTGAACCTTTCAGTTAAAAAGAATCTTTTGTGCACTGGAAAAGTTCCGTGGCTGTTAAAGGTTCTTTATGGAGCCATCAGAGCCAATAAAGAACCTTTATTTTTAGGAGTGCAAAGTGAACCAACCCACATGAGCAACAAATGTAAATGGACAACATAAACATCCATTATTGCACAAACAAAAGCTATAAATAAAATGATCAATCATACACCGCGGCAAACAGCAATATGCATCCGTGCAGGAAGACTCTCACGAGCACACAATGCACACGCACAAACACTGCAGGAGGTGCAGCGTTCGGAAAAATCAAACACAAAGCTCCTAATGAAACACACACACACTGCAGTGCGTTGATTCGGAGTGTGAGGGCCGGACGAAGCCACGCCTCCTTTCCCTTTTTTGTCTTTAACGAAATTCCTCTTTTAAAGAATGTTAGAGGACCCCAACCCCCACCACACATACACACACACACATACATATACGCACACTCAAATCCTCTTTACACATACAAACAAAATCACACACAGACATGCGTTCTCTTTTCCTCCAATTCACACTCTCACTTCTGTCCTGGATTGACACAAAATACTCATGGATTTGTAGAAGATTTGAAACAGGAGGACTGTATTTGTGTGTGTCAATGACTACAGGATACTGTATTTATGTAATAGTTGAATTAATAGTGCTATTATAACATTCTCCTTCATAACCTACATACTACTAACTACTAATCTACCTGCCATCTTTTGGTACAAGAAACATATACATGCACCACTAGTAAAAGTACAATTAATATACACGCACTGAGACAAAATGCCTTATTAAATTTAATACAAGAAGTCTAAGTGTTGCAGCTGAGGGCAATTGAAAAATAATGATATTAACACACTGAACTGAAATGTATAAAACAATTTTCACTCTAAAATTGCTAGTAAATTTTACTAATAGTTACAAAGTATTGGCAAGTAACACACTAAATTAAACATGAAATTTTGAAGTAGAAATACTAAAATAGTATTTTCTTTGTAATCTTTGTTTTATTTACAACTTCGAAAAATCATTTTTACAGTTACTTTTTTCAAATAATTAATATTACTTCCTTTATGTAATACTAATTCTTTTAGCTGTCGTAAAAAGAAATGCCAAAAGTCTAGGGGAAACTATAATTATTTTTAAAGAAGAAAAAATTGATATAATAAAATATTTAAGTCAACAAGAGTTTTCAGCTGAATACTAATACAATTTTTTTTTAAATCAACCTGTCAGTTCATTCATTTTCATAGCTATTTTTACAATTACAACCTCAGAGCTATAATATAATTAAAAATGTTACATTGTAACTCAGTTTAATCAACAATAGATACATATACAAGATAAAGTTTAAATGCAAAGTAATAAAAATAAAACTATTTATATCTCAAAAACAGTTTTTTTGATGAAAATCTCTCTTAAGGGGAAAAGAAAGCACCAAATTGTCTGAGTTTCTGAGCATGTGCTGTAGGTCATGGGTTCGATTCCCAGGGTTGTATGAACTGGATTAAAAAGCATGTTAAGCCACATAATTCTGACTTGTTTGTAACAAATCACCCTGGTCTCTTTAAGCAGCAGCACATTCTGTTTCTGTACAGAATATCAGAATTAGACAGACACATACAGAGGGAATAATCAGCTGTACACTCTTCTTATCACAAACACAATGCACAACGGCTGCACATCCTATACAACACACACCCTGCACAGCATAAAAGCTTTTTCAGTTTCACTGTAGCATGAACGCACATGTACGTGCAGACACAAAGAACACAAACAAACCTCCACAACGCAAACGAAATGCAAATCTTTATCAGAAACGTTACGAATTACAGCTGCCTGTGCCATTAGTCTGTGTAACACGGAGAAATGAGTGCTATATCATCAAATTGTTTTAATGCGTACATCGCTGTTATATTATACACCCTGATCTCTAGAACGGTGTTTCAGGAGTTTCATACACATTAAAAAGAAACAGGATTGACTGCACACGAATGTACAATGTTTCAAAAATATCACAAAACGGAAATAAAACCAGATGACAGACACAACTCAATACGCTTTCACACGCTTGAGCCATGAGGAGAAAGCAGCCTTCATTTTCCAAACGCATTTCAATACAATTGTTTACTTCATGCTTATCAGAAGAACCGTTTTATCAGTAGTACAAGATGTTCCTACAATAACTACTCAAATGCATACAATGCAGGAAATGTTGCATGCTTATAAGTTAGTGTTACAGCACAGATTTCACATAAAGATTTAACACAAAGACAGTTTATAGTAACTAGTGCATTTCTTGTGCATGTCATTTGACAGTTCAGTGAAAGATCTGTTGAATTTGTAACTACAGATTTCTTTTGATTTCAATAAGCTTATTTCTAACTTTTTATTTGCCCTATAATTATTAGATATATTTATATTACAGTAGATATCAATAGGTCATTAAGCTCGACAGCACACAACATTCTGACTGTAATGTTTGTCTTTTTTGAGAACTGCATTTCCCAGAATGCACTCAGGTTTTGGGGCTACTAGTACAAGAGGTTCAGGTTTTAGCTCTTGCACAAAAAAATTAAAATCATGTCCACACAAGATTTCAGATGAAATTTAAATTTATGTGAAAGATCAATGAAATTCACCTAAAATATCTTGCAAATAACACTGCAAAACTCCAATAATTTAGTACATATTTAGCATAAATGTATCTTTCTCGCCTGCTATCGAATTCCACTAATTCAAAAATGTATCCAAATAAACAATAATTCAATAATATAATTCAGCAAAATTCTAGGCAATCATGTGTCCATGAAAACACTAATCACAATATGAATCCAGAAAGCTAAATATATTTTGCTTCAAAATGGTTCAGCAATTGTAATAAAGTTAAACACATAATAAAAGATTATTAAAACTTAAATTCTCTAAAAACTGTTTAAAAGATAGATAGCTAGATAGATAGCCACATTTATCCTGTGAAAACTAGCCGTTGTTATTGAATGTCAGATTTTAAAGGATTATGCAGATGTGTTTTGTAACAATGCAAATGTTAAGTCACAGGAACCATTTTAACATCTCATTAACATCAAACAGTATTCATATTACCACCAACAGATAATAAGAACACAATGTAACAGAAAGCAGCATAAATCAGCAAAACTGACAGCAGAACAACAGTGCAGTGAGCTTGAGTGCTAATGGAATGGAAGAAACCTCTTGTTCTCTCTGCTTTTGTTCTTTTAATCTGCATATGCTATTTTAAGGTGCCATTGAAAGCTTGGAAAATGATGAAAGGGGATAAGTTCCGGCTTAGTACATATGTCCGTATTGATTTAGCTCTGAATGTCCATGAGAAGAGGACGAAATATTGTGTAAAGGGGGCTGAACTACACCCATGTAAACACGAGAGCACATGATGTTCAGTACAACAGTCCACATCGAAATAGCTTGCCATTCTTCAAAAGTCTGATTGTGAAAGCATCGTGTGCTACGTGTGACAGATTTTCCGACATGTTGGCAGGTTTATCAGACATGTTCCTGTGAGCATGAGGCGGCTGTTGTGCGTGTACATAGGCTCTTCCTAATCAAGTCTTAAGGTTCCTTTAAGAACTGCATCGTAAATTGCTCCGTGTTTACTACTAATGCGGCGTTCGTGTTATTATATCAATGGAGGTGATCCAGAGTAAAGATGTGTTTGTGGCGTGAGTAGTGCAGCTCTTAAAGTGACAGGAGATGAAAACACAAGCGCATGTTTACTTCTGCTTTCCTCGAACACATCTGCTGATGTCAATGAGATGCGACAGATAACGTGAATAAGAGTCAGGAGAACGAGAGAAAGCAAGATGTAGTATTTTAAACGGGCTGAATGGACTTACTTGGTGAACGAACACGTCTAGTGGAGGGTCCACTGGCTTCCCCTCGCTGCTGGTCATCGATATAAATCCAAACCCCATGCGGACATTAAACCACTTGCAGTAACCCGAGCCAGCCAGAATCTGCGGCGGAGTCCTGGCGGTGTCCGACCCGCCACCTCTGCGCGGCCCTCCTGTGCGGTCAAGGGAGAAAAGCCCATGGTGATGTATGCTCGTGGTTGTGTACGTTAATGAGATCAAGCCTATACTTTGTTCTCATTGACCGTGGGTCTGCGTGGGCAGCGTTTCTGAGGGAAATCCCCAACTACTACACAACAACACCCGTTCAACGCACCGATGTGACTCATTTGTCTACTACAACCAGGGCCGTAACCACTATAGACACTATGATCAATCAATATGTTGGGTTTTCAGTAACGAAACTCTTAAACTTTTACATTTTGTCCCCCTAACCTTGTATATTTCGTTATATCCTAGTCTACAACCCAAACCCACCCTCTGGAAAACTGGAGAAAGTCAATGAAAAGTAGAGCTACACTACTTGGGATAGCGTAGTGCATTGCGAATGCTCAGTGTGCCTAGTTAATAGCTATAGCTGCTATGTAACTTCTTGTAGTCGTGCATCTAATGCATGTGAACCGCCTGGCGTGGGGCAGGTGTGCACACGTTACCCGCCCCCCCACTACCACTGGCGCAAACGGCTCTTCATCACGCGTACAAACAACGTAAACAAAGCGCGGCGGTGCGCGTGCAACAATACGAGTTCCCATCTGAACGTGAAAAGAGGATTTAAAAAAAAAAAAAAAAAAAAAAAAAGCATCGTAACCTTCGGCCATGTTTCCCCGCGGACCCTCCGTTCCAAAGTTCCAGCGAAATCGTTTCCTCCGTGAAATGGGGTGATGCGCGTCACCGTCGATCCGACATCCCGATTTCCAGCGGGTACAAATTTAGCGCGCATGATACGGCGTGCGTCTCCTTTTTGGATATTTTGTCATGTCTCTTTTAACATCTCCTATCCTCGCTCTCTCTCTCTTTCTCTCTCTTTCCCTCCCTCGCACATTCGCTCTCTCTCTCTCCCGCTCTCCGTTTCTCATTCGCTCGCTCGCAGCGCTGCCCACGTGACTCCTCCGTTAGCCCGGGAGAGGGAGCGGACTCGGAACCGGGCTGGACTTCAGCTCTACTGCTGCGTCACGTAAACGCATCTCCGTTTGAACAGGTTCAGTTTTTTAACGCGCGTTAAGACGCCTAACATATTTTATTTTTGCATGTTCTTAAAGTCATTGGAGGGGCCATAAAAAGTCCAGCATTTTTTTGGTATTTTGTTTTTCATTTATATGTAACAATTTTAATGATGCGTTATGTAACCAAATTCCAACCGCTGGTAACCACAGTCGTTACACTTTATAGTCTTATGAAAGTCAATACGGGTATAACATTTAATTTCTAATGTTCTCGCTTGGTGTAGCAAAATGCAAACAGTTTTCCAGATTTTTTTTACAAAGGGTTGTAATGGATTTTACAAGAGGTGTATTATTACATTAAATAGTAGACTAATGATCGTCGTATTTAGCCTATATAAAGTTGTTGTAATTAAATTCATAACTTTATGTAGCTAATTGGGTGTCTTTTAAAATTCGGCTAAAAATGAAATTGGCTCTTTTTTTTTACTTTTGCTGCTGATGTCTTTCTGCAATTGTTTAAATGTTTCCAAAACATTCCGTATTATATAGCCTATATATATTAAAAAAAAAATAAAAAATAGATATCGCTAATCACTAATTATCGTTTGTGGAAGCACACTGCAGTTTACATTGGTTGTTTGCTGCAGTACAAACGTCAATGAGACTGAATCACAAGAAGAAGAGCTTTATTGACCAAGTGCTCACACACACACACACATACACACACACACAGGGATTTGTTTCTGGTTTACATGAGCTTTGAGCACTTACAAATATGTACACGATGATAAATTACAACAGTAAACGTCTAGACAGAACAAACATGAAGACAAAAAACGTATGTACATGTAGAATGTAGCCTAGCTATTGCATTTAGCCAACAAGCTGCATTATATGTTAATTCATGAAAAGGCAGCATTGATCCAAAACAACGAGCATCACTGTATTCATTGCAGTTTATTGAGTGTTCTGCATGGTAAAACAAACATATTGGTATGAGCCCAAAATGAAACCCATGTTTTAAAATGATAATATGGAACGGATGGAATAATATGTGCTTGTGTTCTTTTGAACTGTATCTGAGTGGTCTGTTCACACATAAAAAAAAAAGTGCACTAAACCAACAAGTTGAAATGCAAGAATTAATAGAAAATAATAATTAAAATTTCTCCTGGTATAAAAACTGAACGTTTTCGTTTCTACAAGATATTCGTTCAGTAAATGTTTCTGACAACCTCATGATCGAACCTAATACCTTGGCTGAGGATGTTTTTCTGTCTTTTGAGTCAGAGGAAAAACACGTTGGAGAAGTGAATCAACATCTACCCCCACCGCTTCTGTGTCCCGCCCATTTTCACCCACCCCCCACCCATCTATGCCGACCACCCTCCGGAATTCACCCCTGCCCCCAATCCCCCCACCCCCTGCAGCAGCTCTGGTGTAGGAGATGCTGTGTGTGTGTTTGCTGGTGTGTGGAGGGGATGGTGGTGGTCGTGCCATTACGGCGCAGGTCACGGAACTGGTCACCGATGTCAGATGTTATGGAGTTTCTCATTTCCTGCATGAGGGTTTCCCATCCACCATTCATAAAACAGCCCAGTGAGTGCCGGGAAACACGTCCCACGAGGTCACGGACACACCCTACATGTCCCCGTTTGATCCCGTTAAAGCACCGAAAAGTTCTCCAGCACATATGTTAAAAAAATAAAAATGTTAGCTACGCATCGTTTATTGGAAACGCAACCGGACAGTAAGAATAATATTAAACAACAGCACTGATCAGATATTGATCTGAGGTAAAAATACGCATTCGATTTTAGAGTTTAAATAAAACAGAAGCACCAGCAAGGCGTAAATCAGCAGCAGAAGGTTATTCAGCATTTTAGTTCCGATGAATATTTCATGTAGGCTAGCAGATTATTGACCTGTTGAGTTTAATGCTTAACTAACATCAACCTGTCTTTCCTAAAATCTAGGGACTTATCGATTATATATAACAGTTATGAACGCGTTAGTTTAATTTTAAGCTCTCATTAAATCAATAACACAAGACTTATGTCATTCAAATTATATTTAAACGTGAGATAAAACAGCTAAAGCAAAATATTGCTCAAAAATTCAAGGGTTCATTTATCACTTTTAAAAATAAAGGTTCTTTACTGGCATTGATGGTTCCATGAAGAACCTTTAACAAACTTTACGTTCCACAAAAGGTTCTTTATAGTGGAAAAACGTTCTTTAGATTATTTTTCACACTAAGAAAAAATAGTTTTTTTTAAAGAACTGTTTACTGAAAGGTTCTTTGTGGAACCCAAAATGGTTCTTTTTATGGCACCAAAACCTTCTTTTGGAACCTTTATTTTTAAGAGTGTAGTTTGTTGCAATCCTGAATAGTTCATAACCATATGATTAACAAGAGTTGAACTTTTGAAGAATCTCTTGTTTTCTGTTTAGAACAAACCAACTTTTCTGATTATTCAGATCCAAACATATAATCAAACACCACAGAAATTAAATCAGTGACATGTAAAATGAATTATATCTTTTAAATCAGGACTATGCAAATATGTGCTATTGATATGCAAAATGGTTTACCAATTGACATTTTTATTCAAATGCATAACATTTAAAAGAACTATATATATATACACACAAAAGCACCCTGAAAACACTCCTTGGGTCTTGAAATTGGTCGTTTACTTGGACTTCCCAACTGAATATGAAAATATTAGTTTAATCTTTAATTAAACTAATTGAATAGAAAGAAATTTCTTAACATTGCAAGCAGATGAGAACCCAGTTTAGCCCATCAATAATCTGAGGTTACAACAGAAGCTTGACAGAGATGCCTCGTGCTTATATACAAAACAAAGTGATTGGAGTGTTTCTTTGACTCTTCGGATGTATTGAGCAGTTCGGATCCGCCATACCTTCACCTCACCCACCCCCACCCAGCCGAACCCCTGAGGAAACGCATAGTTGTCAATAGAGTTCACAGAGTTTATTCAGCTCTTCTCTTTTCTTTTGGTTTAGTGCTGCATTCGTTCAATTAGTCCATCTCTCCTAAATTAGCCACCGACGCCAACACAAACCCGACCGTGTATTAGAACCGATTCAATACTAATCAGAGGTAAATATCGAGTATATATGGGGAAGATATTTTAAATGCTTCATTGTCAGTTTTACATGTGAAGGCTGCTGCTACACCATTTGTTCTTGCACAGACCAATATTTTCATTATAAGGTAAGAACTTCTTCAAAACATACATGATATTAGAGTTATAATTAGTTCTTAAAACAAACATATATTTTAAAATCAGACACAAACGAGTTTCATGCTGATAGGGGGTTAAATTAAGAGATCTTAAATGAAACATTTCTAACGTACAGTTTTCTGTAGGCTAATTGTTACAGTTGAGTCTCAGTTAAAAATATTCGTCTTTATCGTGATTTTGAGGCATTTTGTCACACACAGAAAGACTTGAAACAGGAAGATGATCAGTCGTTTCTTTTGCCATTTTTACATTTCAGGTGTTGTTTTATAGGCCTATTTTTCGTTTCCCTTAAATTGCAAAAACGTTTTTAAAACATTATTGGATTTCAGATTTGTTACCTGTCAAATGTCTGTTTTAAAACGCTGTTTATATGCCTTTTTTTTTTTTTTTTTTTTTTTTAATTTCTTAACAAAAAAATCACGTGTTAAAAAATGTCTGATCGATATAAATACACGAAAATGACTCGTTAAACAAATCTAACAGCTTGAATGTATTAATTTATGTTAATTTATTATTTTATCATGGTTAATCTTTGCAAAAAGAAAATGTAAATGAACTGGCTGCATGTGTTATCTTTGCTTTAAAATAGCTAATACACAACATATGACATGTAGCTTACATCTAAAATATTTTCTATGCATTCTAAGCATTTTAACAGCTCGCATCAGCATTCCCTGTAAAATAGTAACATCTAACGTGGGTTATTTATGTTGGAGGCTGATTCAGCCTGAACGCTCCTTCATTACGTCACAATTAAATCATGACGTCGAACGGAAGTATGTACAGAGCATTCTGGAGGATTCTTTTCCTCTCCGTCTGTCTTTTGAGTCACCCACCCACTGAAACTGCGCGAACGACGTGTTTTTCTTTTGTTTAACTAGTTTATTCACATGTTATGATCATATTTAGGCTATATGATTGTGACAGGGTTTGATAAAGGTCCATGAGCTCCCAGACCAAAATGTTGATCTGCTTCTATAATGTTCACGCGCTCACAAAGGATATTATTGTTAGCTGTATTTATTTCTAGGCTACACACTCTATAAATAGGCTATCTTACTCACCTGAAATGGAGTGCACGGCCATGCTGTATGTATACTCCGTGTCTGACCCTGTGGATGAGTCAAAATAGTGCAATGATTATTTTTGATTAATATCTATAATTCTTCTGTTGCATGTTTTAGGGTAATGCACCGACCGAGGTTCGTTTCTGTTAGTTTTGTTTAGGCTGCTTGTGGCGCGTTCATTTATGCGGAATGGAGGAATTTTCCAGTATGAATATTTCATAGAGCCTGTGAAATGTTAGAGGAGTTTAAATCGCTCCTTTAATCCAAACCGCGAATAACGAGTGCGGGAACGCGCGCTTTAATTTCAGACACAAACACATGTAATGACAATAGGCCTTTTTAAATATAATTTATTTACGCGCGTGTTTTATTGTGATGCTTTTAAGTTAAAATCAACAGTTTACATAAAGAGATTAAATTCTATTCCGGCATACCTAGGCTATATGATGTGCAGAGATCTTTCAGATCCAGAATGGCGTGAATAATGAAACGAAACTTCTTAGAAAGCTTCCGACAATCTTTGGAAAGTTCATTAGTGGCAAAATGTCCTGTCAAATCCGACAAACACCTGTAGAAAAAACAAAAACAAAGTCATTCCTGCTCTTTTGATAGGCTATAGGATTTTTTTTTTAAATTACTTTTCTGTGAACGTAGCCTATATAATCAGCAGAACATTCAATGTTGTTTTTAGCCGCCCTTGAATGAAATTATGACATTAAGACTGTAATTTGTTTTATAAACAGCATTGAATCGTTAGATTTGTTTAAACTGGTAGTCAACTAACCGACCTGTATTCTGATTAAATAAAACTCAAACCCTTTTACAGCGAGGATATACAGATGATTCTAACGCACATGATTGAATGACGCGCTCTGATTGGCAGCCATTTTGTGTGGACATACTTTTCAATACAGTATCAGGAAACTAACAAACTAACCAAAGGTGAACTTATCTTTTAAGCGAAAAAAAGTAAAATAAATAAAATTAGGCTACACGTAGAACACGTTTTCTTATGAGGCCAAATAAAAACACATCAAACTGGCAGTTAAATTTGCTTCAAGGTTACAGTAGGAAGAATGTACTTCCAGCAGCGCCACCTGCCGGCCAATCAGCGTAATGACGTCAGTATGGGAGACAGTTCTGCAGTTTTGGGATAGGGTGGATGAGGTTCAGCTACAGGTGATGCTTGCGTACAGTTGAGATATTTTCAAAATCAGAAGTAGGCCTATATAAGTTTGCAAACTGTAAACATGGTTAAGTGTGCATTTCAAAATAAAAGTTTGTATAAATGACATTGAAGGAAATGACTAAAATCTTGCCACAATATCTTGGGTTTTTATTATTTTCTTTTTTTCTTTTGAAACTGAGCATTACGGCCTTCCATAGGGTTCTCTTCTGGTCTGATCCGATTAAGTGTTTCAGTAACACCCAAACAAACTCTTACTGTAAATCCAAGATTCAGATAATAAGACTTAAATTCTTAAGCCTAAATGTTTGGGTTTTGAACGCAAAGACATCATAATCAGTCACCTATTGATTTTACAGGCATGCAGTTTCATCATGTGCCGACATGCGCAATCTTACCTATCATCCGCCATTACCGAGGCGTCAGGAGTACGGGTGTGTAAGTGTTTATTCCTCAGCTGTGTTGATGTCTGCAGGCTAAATTGTGCAGCAGCGGCGGGTGACGGCGGAGCTTTCCCGGTTCCGTTCAGCATCTCAGCTCGCCGCATCCTCCATAGAGACCGCGCGAGTGTCGCTAGTTGCCATGCGCAGATTCCACATGAAACTTTACGGTTGTTTAAAAAACAAAACCAATCGGTTTTATTGCTAGATTCACTAGTGTTCTCTAGAGCGATATAGGCTAGTTTATTTTATGTAGGCTATATAATAGGCTTGTGTTCACTCAAATGTTTAGCACAGATGTTTGTGATTTGTAATTTTTTTTTTTTTTTTTTATGTGATGTGTTTCAAGGAAAATAAAAACCGAATGCTGTTTCTTTAAAGTTCATGGTAATCAATATGAATATTATCAGCAGTCATTATTGAGGGGGAATGTGGGAGGAAAAAGTATTGCTCCATCTCCTGGTTATAATGAGGTAGTGCAGCAATTTGAGCCTGTTAGAGAGTCGTTTAAAGTTCACAAACAGACAAAAAAAAAAAAATCAGTTAGTTGGTTTGTGTCGCAACTATTTGTTCACATGATCGACACAAGATTTATTCGTTTTTATGAAACCATTTTTAAAGCCAACCGCCCAATATGAAGTCTGTATAATATATGTATATATAAAAGAAGAAGATATGGAAAAAACGGAACGGCAGAGATCTACAGAAAGCCCTTGATCATCAATAATGCTGTCAAAGTTTTGTTATATAGTGGCTGATATTTTTGCATTTTCATCCATATTTGTTTTTTTTTAAAAAGTTATTATTTATAGTCTGTACGGTTATAAACAGGCCTGCATGTTTTATAGCACTTAATTCTTGAGGCTATACGATAGTGTTATTATTGTATTCATTCATTAATTTTATTGATTAATTACGTATAAGTATTTATTATATAATACCTATATTAAATGTAATGTTATTGCATACAATAGCCTATATTATTAAATATTAGGTACATTTCTCAGAGATCCTCATGGTTTCAGTATAAACAATGACAGGCTAATTAAAATATGTAGCTAAATGCTTGCATTTCTTTCTTTTTGTGGTCTTTAACAACACGATAAATAAACTGTTTTACAGATTTTAGGGGGATTACAACAAGGTCTTAAATCAAGTTCCATAAAATCCTGGCTAATTTTTGGTAATTCTGTCCTCCAGACTAAAATTTCAATACAATCGTATTACTGATAGACAGAGTATATCTGTTGGGTGAACAGGTGAACGCAATAAAACTACACTGATGTGCAATAACTATTAAATGAAGTTAGGTTTTAACTGAAAGGCTGAACTGTGATCTCAGGACAAGAGTAGCCTATTTTCATTCACGAGTTCACATGTCCATATAATTAAATAGAGTAAAGTTATGCGTATTTGGCGTGCTGTCCGGGGAGAGGGCTCCGAGCTCGGAATTTTGGCCCGAACCCAGAGTGCTGCCCCCGGTGTGGTAAAAGTAGATAGAACTAGAAGTGAGGAGATGGGGTGGTGGAGGGATGCTGATAAACTCTCAGATGAACAGAGGTAAGTCTGCTGAATTTATACCTCTTGACATTGGTTGAGTTGATTAACTGAATGCTCTTCACCTGTGCTAATTAGGTTAATTATCTGAGCCTGCTCCTCCCGAACTTTGTTAATAAAACATAATTAAATGTCAGTGTTTATAACATTTACTTTATTATTATTATTTTTACAATATCCGCTGGCCAAACCATTTTTTTTTTTTGTTACCTTTGTGTAGTTGGAATGATTTTGTTCGTCATAATAGCTTTACCGTTTGAAATTTACTGCAAAAGTTCTAATTATGACGTACATATGAGGAGGCATTTGCTACAACAGAACGTGTTAAACGAACTGTTCTCCCTCATTTGTGACTGACATTTTTTTTTTCTAATGCTTTAATTGTTTTGTAATAATTAGAAGAATTGTCACAAATTGAATTAGAAAGTATGATTGTTTAAGATTTATTGCATTTGAACTGAAATTTTGATTGGTACCCCATCGAATAGCCTATTCTTTTAAAGCCTATTGGTATCACCGTGATTTTGCCAAGCACAAGACATGTTCCTGGAACAACATTCCTGTCCTAACTCTATCCCTATCCCTACCCATAATTTTTTTCTAAAATCAGAGAAATAATAGGTAAATAACACCGATGTAGAAGCACCCTGGTTGTAAGCCTAAACTTGTAAATTTGTCCCTCAAATCTGATTGGTTGATTGGAATGTTGTACTTGGTGAAATCACTTTTACCCTGTATCATCATATCATATATTCTGTAATGTCGCCTCTTTTTGGAGGATAACATAAGAAATCTCTTATGCCTTTATTAATGATTTTATTTATATTCCAAACAATAAAGATAATTGGTTTCATCAAACGTTTCATTCTTCAGTCCTGCTTCTTCCTCTAAAAGCTTATGAAATTATTTTATGCAGGTCGACTCAGCATCATCTATTTCGCATGTCATAGATCCAGTGTTGTCATTCAATTCAATGAAAATTCATTTATAGTTGATGCTTGCTGAGGGATGCTGTCAGCTGTATTCACTTTATGCATAGAAACACTCACTTTATGCTTCAGTTCAGATCCGCAGTATATTCCTCATCTTCACGTCTGAAAATCTGGACAAACATGATTTTCTTTTCTGTGCTGCCATCGTGTGGTCTAAAATGATCAAAAGCTATAAAAGACAAACCCCGAAAAACTAAACATGCGGTTAATTCATGTTATTTAGCAGGTAGCCTATTTATGATATATTTTCTTTGCTTTTATATGCATTACCATACCTAACAATAGCTATATAATGTATAAACATGATTTTATGTCACAATGAGATTCATTCATGTGAGTTAAAAGAACTATTTAAATTCACAATCGCAACTCAACAACAGCAATGAACGATCGATACTGTTAAATGTGCTATACACTGTTTATCTGTTAAACGTTGTTTGGGGGGGGGGGGGGGGGGTGGTGGGTGTTTTACACACTTCTTGATTAGCTTTCATAACTTGTCCTTTAGTTTGTAACTGGAATTTTTTAGGCTTAAGAACGTACTGAGAAAAGATAATTTCAGAGAAATAAAAATATTGTAGAACAGAGCATAAATAAAGAAAACTTCCATTTGGCTACCTGTCAGTCATCTTAATTAATAACTTGCATTGCCTACTTTTATGATAGGATCTAAACAGTATATTAACTACTATTTATACACGCGCGAGCGATCTTATACAACAATTTTTTTTTTACAAATTATTATTTAGAAAGGGGCCATCGAGCTTGTTTTTACTAAAAAAAAAACAACAAAAAAAAAACCCACAAAACATAAGAAACATTTGGTGACGTGCAAAATGAATTATAAACGGCATTATAGACGTAGTTTTAAGAAATATATAAATTCTTTAGACTACAGGGGAAAAAAGTGTAGCCTAGCCTAATTTCCCCCCAAATGTTTTCGAGCAGATGTGTAATCATACCAACAGCCAACAGGAGGAGACAGAAATACAATTTTGACCATTTCACTTAGTTTTGTCCGTTCATTTACATGACAACAGCGTTTTTGGAGGCCTGAAAATTTAAACTTTTGTTTATAATACCGGCATCATCTTTGTAAAAACGAATTTGTAAAAACGGTGACGTATTATGTGTTCAGCGTAGTGTTTCCTTACAAAGTGACATCTCCAACTACTGGCCTGGAATGAATAATACAGCGTTTTTATTCGTTTTCATGGATCCGTGTGAACATGAACGTTTTGGCGATCAATGTTGTCATCTGTCCATGAAAAATGGAAAAGCTTTTACGTTTTTAGTACATCATTGTCGTGTAAACGTACCCATAATTACAAGTAATCTGGTAAAGCTTACATTTACACGACAACGATGTACTAAAAACGGACACGTTTTTCCTTTGCTTTTTTCGTGTACAGACGACAACGTTGTCAAAACGATCCCCGTTCACATGGATCCGCAAAAACGATTAAAAACGCTGTATTATGCATGCCAGGCCTGTAGTTGGCAATATCAATTTATAAAGAAACACTCTGCGCCTAGACTAAACACATAATACACATGCGCATGACATCACCGTTTTCACAGATTTGCGTTTTTGTAGTTTACACGGAGACGATAACAGATTGGATTTTCAGGGCCCTAAAACGCCACTGTCATGTAAATGAAAGGTTTTAGTTGAAAACGGTGTCGTGTAAATGGCCCCTAAGAAATCTTCTGATTAGAAGTTGAACCAAAGCCACTGGTAGGCAAGCCTGCAACCTTTAGCCATAAAAGCTTAACGGCTAATGCTAACGCTCCGGCGGTACGCAGGGAAGGAGTTTTGAACGGCAGGCACTGATGTCACTGCCATTACACCATAGGCTGAGAGGTGCCGCACGTGATTAAGTTAGCCGTTACGCTTTCTCCAATGGTAAGAGATACAGACCCTCTCATCTCCCTATAATATACAATCTCTGGTTGAACAGCAGTAAATGTTTCATAAACCCCGCCCTCTCCATGTTATGTCATGGGACTTGAGACAAACTAAACACTTCCAATATTTTTTTTCCAAAGATAGTTTGTCATTTTATAGTTTTTTTCATGCTGATGCAAGTTCAAGTTTTTTTTTTTTTTTTTTAAATAAATTTGATTTATTTTTTTATGCTATGAAACAGGGATGTGACGTCATGATTGACCGTTTCTATGAGCCAAATAGTCACTGAGGCACCAACTGACTTTTTTCTGGATTTTCAGGAGGAGGTTGGAGCTTGAACTTTAATTTCTACATTTCCATAACTGTTTATTTCACACCAACATCATGAAATTTTCTACAGTAAACTGTAATAAATTCTTCTGGAGTGTGGGCGGGGCCTTGTTAGCGCACGGCTCCACTTCATGCTAACTACTGAGAAAAATGGGGTCCCCGAGTTCAGTACTGCGCAGACTCAGGTCCCAAATCAGCACAAGATGTCACATTGGCGGCTTCACTTTTCTACAATGGAAGAGAGTGTAGGTGTGTCGTCCATATATATATATATATATATAATATATATATATATATATATATATAAAAATTTTTACAGGTTATTGTTTCACCAGGTTTTCTCTATCATATTACTAAAACATTTAATTCTGAAAAACTGCTTCAGAATTTAATCAGACTAGAAGGAATAAATGCTTCAAGAACCAAAGTTTTGAAATATGTTTTAACGTATTGATCAGCGGTCTTTCAGGTGCTTATGCATCTCACAGTAACTGTAAAACACGCACTCGAATAAACGGGACAAACATGTAACTTAAACAAGCTTATTTTTAATGGATCTGCAAAATCGATTGAATTTCCAAAGAGAACGCTCCCCTCCCTGACACGTATCTGGACTAGAAGAGATACTTCCTGTGAATTACAAACATGGCAAAACTTACAAAAGACCCCAAAAACCCAAAGAAACCAGCATGCAGGAGAGAATGAGTAACTGAGTGAGGGGGAAAACAAAACAAAACAAAAATACATTGAGGAGATTCATAAAACAAGTCATTCTGAAAAATAAAGAACAAACTAAATTTAAAAACAAAACAAATATATAATGCCATTCTCTTCTGAGCAAAACGGTTGAATCCAGATGGTTCCACTCGGACGTGTGTGGGGTTGAGTTAGCAGGTCAAGCAGAGAGGAGAGGACCAGTGAGTGAGTGTGTGTGTGTGTGTGTGTGTGTGTGTATGTGTGTGTGTAAAACGGTTACAGAAAAGTGGTGTTTAAATGTGTTTGGGGGGGGGGGGGGGGGGGGGGGGTGGAATGAGCTCTAAGGCTCTACATTAAGGCACCGGACGAAAGAAAATCAAAAAAAAAAAAAAAAAAAAAAAAAAAACAGCTAGAGAAGATCTCTCACACTAACACACAACACTAACCCCAAAACACTGGACAAAAGTCTTCATCTAGGATGTCATACTGAACGCTACGCCGCTCCTCTGTGCCAACGGACAGCGTCTCCAGGTCCACCGACGCTCTTTATGTAGTGGTGAATGCATGTTTCATTTTCATTTAAATTCATTTCATTTCATTCTTTAAACTTTAAAATAAGTACAAAGAAACATGAAACGACTTTCTCTTTACATTTCTTTTTTTTTTTTTTCAGAAATAAAATGATGTCAGCAAGCAGTCGTGAGTGTGAGAAAAGTTAGAGATGTGTTTTACAGAGAATCCCATGAGAAGGACAGAACAGAAGAGTGTTAGACAGAAACGAGGGGTGAGTGAATGAAAGAGAAAAAGAGGGATATAGAAGAACAGATTGTGTGTGTGTTTGTGTAAAGTGTGTGAGCAACTGTGTGTGTGTCTGTTCAACTGCAGCACTTGGTCTTCCATCCTGTGACTCCGCCTCCAGTGCTGATGTCCACATTTTCACTGTTGGGCTCTTTTACGGGCGTCTGCAAAAAAAACAAAAAAAAACACACAAAGTAGATATTAAGAAAAGATTTTGGTTCACATTTTAAAGCTTTGGCTCCAACTCAAGTTTGTTTTGATCACTTCGGTTTCATTTGGTTGGTTTCCAGCACCAAACTCACAGCACTGGTTGAGTCACTGTTGCCGTCCGGCTGATCATGATGTTCAAACAAGCGGAACGATGTTTTGATGGCGCCACAATGTTTATACTTTTCACTGGAATCAACATACGGATGGGTTTACTTCTAGTTGTCTCTACACATTAAATTGATTGGATGGTTGTGGTTTGCTATTGATCCATCTTAATCTATTTATTTATAATAAATACTGCAATATTCCATTAAACAAGAATTGTCAATTTTGATTTCATGGTGACTAAGCTTGAAAGTGAAAGTGAAATTTACATGTGAAGGACAAGTAGGGTAAATGTGTGTCTGCCTCGTCTACTTGTAATCCGATCGACCAAAACGCATCTTAATACCAGGTGTAAACAGGGCCAGAGACTAATTTCTACATTAAGAAGAGTAAACACCAGCTAAATTCACGAGATCAGCTGCTGTAACTGTGTATTTATGAGTCAAATGAAACCACATCAACGCTCTTTTGCACTAGTGTTTTTGCTTAAATGCATTAAGCTCAATCATACCGATGGTGATATCAGTCAGTGATTCCAGAACTCACCTTTCTGAGAATGTCTTCTGCTAACGTGAGGAACGCCTTCTCAATGTTGATGTTGGCTTTTGCACTTGTCTCAAAGAAGCGAATCCCGTGTTCTCTGGCGATCTAAGGATCAGCACAAGAACAGTTAATAGTGGTCGATGGACATACAAGCTGATATTAATTATTGGTATCAGCTAATAAAGTTCTGTTTGGCCAATATATTGGACTTTTATTTTGAAAGCATGGAGAAGTTCAAATAATTTTTTCATTTTCATTTTTTATTTCTAAATATTACGTAAAATAAATATGCATTTTATTTCAGCAATTGTTATGCATGCGTTTTTACTGTCTTTAACCTTGTCAATCAAAAACTAGCAGACAAATTGACCATCCTGACCAATCCGTAGTCTCTCACCTGTTCCCCCTTGGCTTTTGGTACGATACGTTTGTCCTCCATGTCACACTTGTTGCCTAGCAGCATCCTCTCCACATCCTCATTAGCATGCTGCAACAAACACACTCATTTGAGACGATGCATTCTTATACTATCCTTACAAATAGTAACGTTCAGACTCACAGTCCAAACTAAAGTGACGCCAGAAGTCTTTAAAGAAACAGTACTGAAGTACTTAGTTTGGATCCATAGTTACTTGTTGGTATGAACAACACGCAACCACATCCCTCATGGAGTCTCGTTATATGAATTCTCTTGAAATTGCTGATTGTTTGGAAATTCTGCATGAATCATCACACTGAAATTCAAACAGTCAGCAGTTCCACTACACAGCTACACATCTTTATGTTGGGTTTTTTTTTTTTATAAAACTGGAAATTCAAAAGTCCTACACCAGCTGTTCTCAACTCAAAACTGGGTCTGTTACTATAATAATAAAATAATAAAGAGCAATAACCTCATGCATAGTCAGAGTAGCAAAATAAATGGGTGAATTCACTTTTAAAAGCGAGCAGAACAAACTTGAAGTCAAAAGATGTGCTTCCAATCAAATTTGGACACACCCGTAAGACCTTCGATCATCTTCAAACACAAATTAAGATATTTCTGATGAAATCCGATGGCTCAGTGAGGCCTCCATTGACAGCAAGATAATAAACACTTTCAGATGCCCAGAAAGCTACTAAAGACGTATTTAAAACAGTCCATGTGACTACAGTGGTTCAACATTAATGTTATAAAGCGAAGAGAATACGTTAGTGATGGGCGATTTCAACACTGCTTAATGAAGCTTTACGAATCTTTTGTTTCGAAGCAGTGTTTTGAAATCGCCCATCACTAGATATTGTTTAAAAGGTGTTATTTTGGTTTTTTTTGGCACACAAAAAGTATTCTCTTTGCTTTATAACATTAATGTTGAACCACTGTAATCACATGAACTGTTTTTAAATATGTCTTTAGTAGCTTTCTATTGTTGGAAAGGCGTTATTTTTGTTTTTTGGCACACAAAAAGTATTCCTTTCTGGGCACTGAATGTGTTAATTGTCTTGCTGGCAATACTGAGCCATCGGATTTTTATCCAAAATATCTTAATTTGTGTTCTGAAGATGAGCGAAGGTCTTACAGGTGTAAAATGACATTGTAATTAACCCATTTTTGGGTGAACTAACCCTTTAACAAGAATAACCCTGGCTCAATGATATGTAAATTAACAAAAAAAAAAAAACCCCAAAAAAACCCCACATTGCTTGAAATAAAAAACAAACAAACATATATAACATATATTCAGTTTTTCTTTTTTAATAAATCTGCAAAAATGTCAACAATTCTGTGTTTTTCTGTCAATATGGGGTGCTGTGTGTACATTAATGAGGAAAAAAAATGAACTTAAATGATTTTAGCAAATGGCTGCAATATAACAAAGAGTGACAAATTTAAGGGGGTCTGAATACTTTCTGTACCCACTGTATGTATGTATATATATATATATATATAAACATTTTATTTCAGCTAGTGGCCTAGGCAACATTTCTCATTTTAAACAAAATTAAACAAAAATTACCAAAACTTAAACTAAATTCAAAAACTTAAATCTCAAAATAAAATCCCAAAATATTACCAAAATCTAAAATATATATGGTAATATATCAACGATACTAAAATAACACTGCATTGAGCCTTTCACGTTGCTAATAAGCACACTTTTGTTGACTATCGTGTCAAATGTAATATCTGGGTCTCAAGGCAAAACCAACAACTTCTCTACATTGCAACATTTTCCATTCAAACACACAAAAAACTATTAAAACCCCACTTCCTGAATGACTGTCTAATATGTTGTCAGTAAGACTAACCTCGTCAATGTTTCTGAGCCATTTGCTGATGTTTTCGAAGCTCTTGGCGTTGGTGATGTCATATACGAGCATGATTCCCATGGCTCCTCTGTAGTAAGAGGTAGTGATGGTGTGAAACCGTTCCTGCCCCGCTGTATCCCTGCACAAACACATCAACAACCACAATCAAACATTTCCGTCCAGCCGTCACTGGATGGATCATAGAACACACAGGATTAACTTCGGTTGACAAGAGCTGGTGACCAGTTGTTAAGCAGCACCGATTGTTACCAACCAATTCCACCTCAGCAACTGTTGCCGTCCACTATACTGTTTGTCAAACGATTGTTTAATGTCCTTGTGATTCAATATGCTACAAGGCAATTTTACTGAATTTATTCAAAATGGAAAACAGTGCTGGGACAGTAAGCATAAGTTACGGAAATTTGAGTTGTAATTCAGTGAAAATCCTGCAAAACGTCATTCACTTAGATGCATTCAGATTTAAGCCAAACATCACACAAGACTAAAAACATTTTTGCCCCAATGACAATGGAATTATTTAGGTGCTTTTACCTTTTATATCTACAATAAACAGTCTTTAAAACAATCATGTCACTGTGACACCTACATTGCTGTTCTACCTGTTACTTTTAGAGACGTTTTTTTTTTCTTTTACTGTCGTCATACCCGAATGGTAACACATTCCAGACCGCAAGCCACAATGAAAAAAATGAAACTATAAAGAACAACATTTTTCCAGTAGATCAGTTTCTGAATTGCATGCTAGCTTGAATGAGGTGTTCATTTTGTACCCTGCATATAAACTAAGCACACTAAACACACACTAAGTACTTACCATATCTGTAGCTTTATCTTCTTTCCTTGCAATTCAACTGTTTTGATCTTAAAATCGATTCCTAAAGAGACAAAAACAGAAAGACAAGAATTCAAGAAAGACACTTAAAAGAAACTGCATTCACAACCCATTTTATTTCTGTAATCTTGAATAAAAGAGAATATTCAATGAAAAAAAGTAGTAGGACAAGACTGAATATTAAATTGGAAATTGACTGGATCCACCTAGGCTTTCCATATTAGTCAGATCTGAATGTGAGTTTACAGTGGATTGTGGGGGATTTGCTCTCCTCCTGAAACACAATCAGTATGTTTTAGGAGGCATTTTGACCAGAACGTTGAGGCTGAAGGTCAAGTCAGAAAGTCCAGAGCTTCTCCACATATCCCAATGGTGGTCATTTGCTATAATCACTGCAACCTTCAGCACATTAACTGGCTTTTGCACCAGGTAGTTATAGGTACTAGCCACCAGGGTGGTCCCCTAAGAAATAATGTTCTCCTTCTTCATTAGTTCACAATATGTTCTTATAGAGTTTGGGTTCCTTGCCGCTGTCGCCTTTGGCTTGCTTAGTTGGGGACACTTGACAATTGATATTTGATATTCAACAGTGCTTTGATCTGCCTGCATTGACACTATTCCGTAAGAGCTGCTGTGCAGCCAAAATAATGTACCAGTTATCACTGTAAAGCTGCTTTGACACAATCTACATTGTAAAAAGCGCTATATAAATAAAGGTGACTTGACTTGACTTATACATTATTAGACAGAACTGTTAAACAAAGAAAGTAAACTGTATACGAAAAAGTATAACGTTTTGGTTGATGCCCAATGTCACTAGCTGAGCAGAATTACATAATTATGTTTCAGTTAGTCCCTTCAAAGTCACATTGGATTTCCTCCTTAGCGTAAAGGTGCCTGGACTTCGGCGTCTGTCCATCTATCGCTGTTTTCCATGTGTATGGAGTAAATATATAAGAGTTGTCGAAAGTAACTTCAGTATCAAGTCGGTACTGACATTTTTAAAAATGTGACTCTTCTAGCGCTGTTGAGCGGATTCGTAAACACCTCTGATTGGCCACTGTGTTCATGCGCTCATCGGATATGTCTGTGATTGGCTACAATGATCAACACACGGGAGCATTTGAAAGCACATGGAAGTGTTTGAAAGCAGGACTGGGCTGCGATAGACGCCTGCTTTCAAACGCTCCCGTGCGCATCCCGTGTGCATCTGTGTAATTAAATAGTCATTGCCTCGATTTTATTATTTTTAAATCGAGAAATCGCTATTTTGAATAAAAATGTTAGCAAACGTTACAATTAGACATGTTGACAATACAGCAATGATAACTGTTAAAAGAAGAAAATGATCTAACCACATGATGCTGCACCTGATTAACCGCTCTCATGTGACGCTCTGTGAATGTAGAACACTAGTCTAAGCGTCTGTTCACTCAGAAACGCATTATTGCGTTGAAAAAAAAAAAAATCAGACACGGGCAGTGGAATGGGAAAAAAAACAGTTATTAAATGCAAGTTGAACTTTGACCACTGCGTTTTTAGAATACCATTTCATGAGTGAGACGCTGCAAAAGACGCGAGACACGAGTGCAACAGCCAAACACATGGAATGCAAAAACCTGTAAAGAACTACTGCTGTATGTTTGATATTTCATGTTTGCATGATGGTGACAGGGTGATAACAGGGTGCTGTTATTTTCTGTTTTTACAAAGCATTTGCTGTTAATAATAGCCTATTATTACTGGTGTTATTTATTGCTACTACTTTTTGGCTAAGAAATATTTTTTGCATTTGCATGAGCATATAGAATATGTTTAAAATAAGTATGTACAACATTTGCCTTCATATTTAATGCATATTTTCTGCAAAGATACTTAACAAGTAAGTAATTTGTTTTACATTTACACCATGTTGATCACTTCAGGTGTGGTACACTTGGAATAGAACTTTTTTAACCAGATGGTTAATAAAGAGAATGTTACTTGAATCATATTGAAGTTAAGATTTTAAGTTGACTAGTTAAACAAAAAAAACAAAAAAAAATATCGAAACAGAAATCGTGAATTGGTCAATAGTTGTGAAAAGAAAAAAAGAGAGGGGAAAAAAAAATAAATAAATAAATTTTATGACGTGTGAAAACACGGCCCTACCCGCCACATGCGGTAATCAAAGGTAGCCAAGCTCGTAGTAGCACAAAATTACAATCCAATCACAATTCGTTATCAATTAACTTGCAGTTAGTGAAGGCGGGATAGGCGGAATCACGCTGAAGGACACACAACAGAAGCACTCGCTCTCTGTCGCATGCGCGATCAGATCTCCTCTCGTGTGAATACGGTTGGTTATGGCTTAAGTGGACATAAACAGGTGGGTAAAAACTGGATATGTATCAGTATATTACATCCATGCATTCAGCAGCCCGATTAAATACCTGACCGTCATTAATGTTAATCAAACAACAAAAGATGTTAAATAAACCTACTGTATCTGAAAAAAAAAAAAAAAAGTTTAGGCTATTTAATTTACCATTGTATTTGTAATTTACTAATTTGCTTCTGTTCTTTTTATATAGCCTAACAAAAATAACTTATAAAATGTATCATATTATGGTCATATTACCCACCCCATACCCGTACATACCAGTTGATATACCATGTAGGCCTAGTCTTGATTTTGGTGGTCAATCTGCATTTGAAAGTTTAAAAGGGTTTTAAATATAGCCAATCAAGTAAAATGACTCAAGTAATTTTAGCATGCCAAAGTCAACTTTAATCATATAAAATGTAATTTCCCAACTGCAAAATTGTGGCCAGTGAAAATGCTGAGTGGCTAGTAACTTTGGAAAAACCACTAGCCACAGTGGCTGGTAAGCAAAAAAGTTAATGTCAAGCCCTGGGTGTGTTTACACAGCTTTTTAAAAATGGCGGGTGCCAGTGTTTCGCATGTGTTCAACCAATCGACGTACATTTATGTCACTGGTAGTTCCTACTGTGCTGGGTTAGACCCTACTCTGAAGTAGGAGCTAATTTAGTTCCCCCAAAAAGGCATTCCTAGAACTGAAAAAATTTCCAGTTCCTGCGGTGGGAACACACCAAAAAGCGGGTACTTCCACCATTAGTTACAGGATCTATTAAAAGGTTCCCTTTTGTGCAAAAGCCCCTAATGGCTGTGTTAACTCCTGGTAACATTTTAGAAACAACAATGACTACATTAATACGCAGCCTAAAAAGAATAGTGGTTTCAGAGGTGGCACAGGTTAAATTATGCACTGATAAATCATACACAATAAGACCAAGAACATGTATCAAGAGGTAAATAGGGTCATTTTCATTTCATGTTTACTTCAAGGCCCAAATGAGACAAATGTGACACAGAAAATTATCTATAGCAATATCGACTGGGCATTTCTACCATGTTCCTTATTTTAAAAGCAAAGATATAAACCATGAGGTTTTGCAGAGACTTGAGCGGCTGAAAGTAGCATCACAGTGTTTGTTCATGTCGATGATGAAGGGTAGAGAGATCTCTACCGTTCAGAGGGAACACTAGCAGCGTGTGTTGTTGAGACTAGCACGGACCAACACGGACAGGCAGACAGAATGGAAAGGTTCATCTGTGAAACTGCGGAGAGAGTTTAATGGCCCAATCGCACAGTAAAAGCATTCAGACAAAAATTCTATCTGGAAAATATCCTGAACTGCTGGTAGCTACTGTGTTTGTCCTTACCACACACCAAAAAAAAAAAAACTGATGTTTGCAGAGAAACTTCCCACAATACCTTGGTAAACATAAGCAATGTGCAAAGGATAAACCTTAGCAACCACATAGCAATCACCTAAAACAAATTAGCAATAGCATAGTAACAACTAAAATCACTCAAAACACCTCAGCAATGGAATAGTAACAACCTAAATGAATAAGACACCTCAGCAACTGCATAGCAACAACCTTATACACTCAAAACACCTAAGAAATGGCATACAAACAACCTAAATCTCTCAAAACACCTTAGCAACTATTTAGTAACAACCTAATCCACTCAAAACACCTTAAGTGGCATACTAATGACCTAATCCAATCTAAACACCATAGCAGCCACATAGTAACAACAAATTAGGGATACACGATCATGATTTTTCATGGCTAATTCCAATAGTTTTTTGTTGTTTATTTGCTCTATTACAGGTCATACTGGCCTTAAAAAAAAAAGCCATTTAAAATTAGAGGCACGATCCAAACGAAGATGATATACAAATGTAACATGAACAGTTGTTTTTGGTTTAAATTAGACTGTACAATTTCAAGATTTAAAGCAAAAACAGCATGATCTGACTGTAGCTTTGTGAAATAATGCTATGCACCGAAATTTCGTATACCAAAAATTTTCGGCCGAAACCACTTTTATAAGTGGTTTTGGAGGGCCGAAATCAGTGACCGAAACAGACGTTTAATTTGCGCTTCTTCGATAGCACGTTTTGACTGTGGTCACGTCTGTTTCGTGCACACAACATGGATACGCTACAACAGTTAAACGTGTGGACACTAGCTCTGGATTGACAATATTAATTTCTTGATTTTAACGATGTCTTTACTACTTTTCTGGGCCTTGAAAGTGGTAATTGCGCTGCAGTCTATGGAGGTCAGAAAACTCACAGATTTCATCAAAAATATCTTAAAGGATTAGTTCACTTTAAAATGAAAATAAGATTTACTCAGAAATGCGTAGCGCAAGCGTTTTAAACTGCGAGACTTTCTTCGTAGTTTGAATATGGAAGGCGGCTAGATATTTTACTTTATAACTTGTTAAATATGGATATTTTTTGTACACAAAGGCATCACTTCGCTTCAGAAGGACGCATCAGGATATTTATTAGTATAACTCTGATTGTGTTCATCAGAAAGAAGAAAGTCATATACACCTAGGACGGCTTGAGGGTGAATAAATCTTGGGGTCATTTTCATTTTAAAGTGAACTAATCCTTTAATTCGTCGTACGGGTGTGGAACGACATGAGGGTGAATAATTAATGACAGAATTTTCATTTTTTGGTGAACTAACCCTTTAAATGTATCTGCATTTTAAAATGCTTTTATGGCGTGAAATTAATGTAAACACAGTCAGTTATGTCTTAAGGGATTAAACAGGACAAAAACATCTTATATTCAAAAGAGACCCGTACATTAGTGTGAATGCAGCTTATTAGATCTCTTGCTGTCTATGATGTCATTAGTAATAATAATCAAACAGTAAAGATGAGAAAGAGAAAAATCGCTCACAGATCCTAAATGGAAAACGTTCAGATACTCTTAAATACTGAAAGCATTCTTCGTTTACTGCTTGTCATATGTTTCTTTGTTCCTCTTTATTATTTAGATCAATAATCGGATCGTGATTCCCAGAAACGGAATCGGATCGGATTGTGAGGTGCATAAGATTCCCAACCCTACCAGTTGCCGATCGTGTGTTTGGAGCAAAAAATAAAAATCGCCTGGTTCCGATTTATGACCAGTTGACTAGGGCAGCTCTAACCGAAATCACTCAAAATACCTCAGCAATGGCATAGAAACAACCTAAATCACTTAAACACCATAGCAACCAAACAGTAACGACCTAAATCACATTTATGATGACATAGTAACAACCTGAAATACTCAAAACACCTCAGCAACCACATAGTAAAGGCACAAACCATTTTGTTACCAAATATAAGTTTAAAAAGAATTTGGAGTGGGTTAGTATGTTCTAACGGAGTGTGAAGGTACACAAAAATGACCGTTCGGTACGTTTTCGGTACAGCAAGGACATTTTTTTTTCTTCATTAAACTGTGATTTACTAAAATAATTATGCCGCTATTTGTAAATAATAAAAGAAACACTTTCTAACATTTAGGCATTAAGGAAAACATATCTCAAATGCATCAAGCAGCATTCATATCCGACACTTTAAACTGTATGCTTATGAGTAACTTTGAAGCGCAGCTTAATATAAAGCATGTCTCATGTTTGGAACAACTTGGATCGTGTACTTTTCCCACAGCTGCTCACTCAGTGTCCTCTTTTAATTTTCACAAAAGTATATCGATATCTACACACAGAAGTTCCACGCATACTGGTTAAAATAACTGCATTCGTTCAGTACACATGCATGCCGAACCGAAAGACCTGTAACAAAAATGTTTGGGACGAATATGACCGTTACACCCCAAGTTCTAACATGCAGAAAGACTGACCAACATATTTAACAGTAATGCTTAACAGAACTCCAACCACACACACACAGCTGCACTATGGGTGGGAGCTGCTTTATAAAATGATACACAAATGAGCAGCCAAAGACTGAGTCACTCTCAAACAATACACATAAACCAACACAGAGAACAGAGCTAGAAAGAGACAGAAAGAAAATAAAAAGAGAAAACTCTGCTGATGAACATGAGAATATAAAAACAGGACACACACTCATAGTTGAGCGGTTTAGTTTAAATTTTCTAAAGAGCTTTATATGATGAACAGATTGAATTTAGGCTTTTTTTTTTTTTTTTACATATAAACATTGATCAGTGAACAGAAGCTAAACCGTACTTGCTTGATGCGTGAGAACAAACCTCATTGGTTCATGCGGAGGCTCAAACGTGCTGCGTAATATGAGAATGAACCTCATTGGTTCTTGAGGAAGCTCAAACGTGCTGCGTAATATGAGAATCAACCTCATTGGTTTTCACACGTCAAGCAAGCATGACTGAGCTTCCGTTTACCACAACTGATGTGTGTGTTGATGAATGTTTATATGTGAATAAAAGCCCAAATTTAATCTTTTCACCATATCAAGCGATCGTGTCTCTTCAGAAAATTTTGACTAAACCGCTCGAATCATATGGATTAGTTTAACGGTCTCTTTATGAACTTTTTGAAGCGTCAAAGTGGTAGTTACATAGCTGTCAACGGAGGGACTGAAATCTCTCAGATTTCATTAAAATATCTTCGCTTTCTAAAGATAAACAAAAGTCTTGCTGATTTGGAACGACATGAGGGTGAGTAAAAGAATTTTCATTTTTTGGGTGAACAGTCCCTTTAAGAGCAGAATGTTTGAGCCACGCTAATGCTACAAACGGCCTTGAGGCTCACATCTAGGCATTTTCAGCAGAGCACCTATCGTTTTCAGCTGGCTAAAAAAGGCTTTGGCCTTAAAGGGGATCTATTATGCAAAATTCATGTCCAGTGTTTGGACATAAATGTGTGTTGGCAGTGTGTGTACACAAGCACCCTATAATGATAAAAATCCAACGACTCCTTTTTTTTTTAATCCCAATAAATCATAAGCAGTGTCTCAGAACCAGCAGTTTCCAGATCCCTTGCAATGTGACATCACATTAGCCAGAGGCCCCGCCCACGATAACATAGAACTGCCCTGAGCGAGTTCACAGCAAGTTTACACAGTACGCCATTGCATACAAAACAGAGGTTGCGCTAAAAAGTTGTTACTCAAGGATAGATCAGTAAACTGTTCGTGATCCAGCTTAGTCTCCAGAGTGATACTGGATACGGCAGTAATGAAGGTGAGAGCACTTTATTACAGTTCATCTGAGTTGATTTACGGATAAAAAGTTTACCAGTTTATTAAGCACCACCCAAAAAGGCATAAGGTCTTTATTTTGTAACAAGTGTTTCTGTGTACTTCGCTGTGTATGATAATGCAAGGGAGGGAGAGAGAGAGAGTTTATGGATAATATTTTAATGCACACTTGCACTTTTTATGAAGCTCTTACAGTGATTTTCTAAAGTGAAAACAGACGCTTCATATTTTGTGTGAAGTACAATAAACGTTATAAAACTCATCGGTAAACAGGCAATATAGTGGATAAAAACAAGACGACAATAAAAGTTATAACCATAATTAAACTAAACTTTACCTGTTCTATCTCCATGCAGCATATATTCGCAGTTTCTGACATTATAGTGTGTCCTGACTGACTCCTGACACCGGAGAACGAGCTCTTGAAGCTCCGCCCTCTTAGGCCGAGCGCAGCAGCTCGTTTGCATTTTAAGGGCACACACTGAAACGGCGCATTTTTGCTCAACCCCAAAAAGTGGCAATTTTAACAAGCTATAAAAAAAATGATCTGTATTTTGAGCTAAAACATACACACTCTGGGGACATCAGAGACTTATTTTACATCTTGTAAAATGGGGCATAATAGGTCCCCTTTAAGGAACCATTCACAAAATGTGACAATTCTACCATCATTTACATTTACAAATTCATGTCCAAGTTCTTCTGTGGAATTTCAGAGATGCTATTCTATTTTATACAATGCACTGTAAAAGTAGTTGAGAAAAAAAAGGAATCAGCATCAACAAAGGAAAATAATACATAGGTTTAAAGTGACATCAGGGTGAGTAAACTCTTTGAGAAGTCTGGTTTATACTGGCTTTCATAGCACCAAATGTGAGGCTGGTTTAAAACTTGGGTTATACGAGTTCTGAACACAAAGGACATGGAAGGGTTCCTGACAGGCAGCCAATCAGACCCCTTCCAATGAGCCTCTGCAGCTGTGGGGCCCCTCAAAGGTCAAGACTGAAGCTCCGCCCAACTGAGCCAAGATCCTGTCAATCAAAGAAAGAGAATGCACTACTGCCAGACAGAAAGGGAGAAAAAGCTCCATTAGTCCCTTTTTATGCATTTTGAAGTTTATAAGACAATAAATCATGAGTTTAATAGAGCAAATACGGGTAGGATGTGCGTTTGTGTGTGAGCATGTAAGGTGATCTTTCTCTGGGACTGCAGGGAGTTTCCGGTGAGTATTTTAAGGCCCTGAACTACAGAAAGAAGGAGAGAGAGAGAGAGATGGACTTAATGTCAACATGAAATGACATTCATAACCCATATTATTATTAAGTGACAGAAAAAAATGCAAGGAGGGACTTTAGTTTATCCATCAGGAATTAAAGTTTGCAGTCGAATGTGAAGGACTAACTATCATTGGTCAAAACATTAGCGGCCTTGGTGACATTAGCTATAAAATAAAGGTGAAGCAAGTTGTTAATTTGTCAAAATAGATTGCAAAAATGATATAGGTCTATTTATTTGGAATAACATGGAGAATAATACCAGAAATATGCATTTAAGAAAATGTAAATAGGGATTTTAAAAAAGCAACCAAAAGAAACATGAAGACTGAGGGAAAGAATGAACTGGATTAGAAGAGAAATATGAGTGTGAACCCAAATTCTCACTGATCTGATCACTTAAACCACAGTTTCCTGACAGTTCAGAACATCAACTACAACTGCCACCTGATCACACACTCTTGCTGATGGCAACAGGAAGCCACAGGTTGGATGTGGTCACCTGACAAACCGGGAGCAGTCATGTGACTCACAGCAGAGAGATAAAAACACCACTGTAAAGGTCACGAACACACCCTTGCCCATCCTGAAACCAGGTCAATATTTGTTTTCATTCTTAATCATGATCATATATAGGTTTTAGAGGTGATTTTATCAGTCCAAAACATAATCAATGACTGTATCCAACTTCTATATTAGAAATATTAAAAGCAAGCGTCAATAAAAACTAGTAACTCGGTTACTCAGTAAAAAAAACTCAGTAAAAAGTAGATTGTTTCACAGATTAAACTATTTTACATTAACCAATGGGATCTTAAACCAACACATAAAGAGGTGACACAAGTTGAGCTACATTTCAAACGAAATACTTTTTCTTTGGAATAAGTTGTAAAACAAGTGCTGATTAATCATTCACAATAGTCTGAAAGAACCAAACGTGTATCATGAAAATAAACAGAGTCAATTTGGATTTCTTTTTCAACTTAATTTTTGATTATTTTCTTTATATGCTTGAACATGCATCACATAAATTGGTTCTAATTTGTTACAGGCCAACATTAACTCTTAAAAGGGACCTATTATGCTCCTTTCACAAGATGTAATCTGTAAGTTCCTGGTTTCCTCAGAATGTGTCTGTGAAGTTTCAGCTCAAAAGTCCCCAAAGATCATTTATTATAGCTTGTGAAATTTGCCTCTATTTGGGTATGAGCAATGTCTTTAAATACAAATGAGCTGCTGCTCTCAGCCCCCTTTCCAGAAGAGGGCAGAGCTTTAACAGCTCACACTTCGGTTGCTCAACAACAACAAAGCTGGAGGATCTCACGCAGCCAAAATGACGATTGTAACGGTGTTCGGCCATACATTGTTCAAACCGGAGTCGACACTGATGGAGAGACTCAGGAAGAAGTTACAACTTTTAGAAAGCAACTGGACGTATCTGTAAAAGAAAATATCTTCATTTGCATTGAACTTTGAGCGTCATAACTTTGCAGATGATGTTTATGCTCAAACAGCAACATTACACACTAACTAAAGTTAAAAAAGAGACAAGTTTGCGCTGACACATGGCGCAAATGCGTTCACGATGACCCGAGTTGATTCCTGTCTCGAGGTCCTTTGCCGATCCTGACCCCTCTCTCTGCCCAATGCTTTCCTGTCTGCTCTCTACTGTCCTATTTGAATAAAGGCACAAAAAGCCCATAAAAATAACTTTAAAAAAAAAGAAAAAGTGAAATCATAATCAAGGACCCCTTTAACAGACATGATCAACAACCAAACAAACATATGTAACAAATAATCTCCAAAAATAATATATAAAGAAAATAGTGACCTAAATATAATTTCATTATAATAATAAATAAAAATAATAATAATTACAACATAGAATACTTCATAAAATTATAATAATAACGCTTAAATTCAGTTTTGATTTCATGTTGACAAAGCTTGAGGTGAATAACATCTAACGGTTACAGGATCTAAGCTTTACTTTAGCCAAAACGCTACACATTGCGGGATATTTCTTTTTAAAAATTAAACAATGTCAGCGAGAGAGCATCTAGGATCAGTTCTTTAAGATAAACAGACAGGGCCGGCTGTGTCTAAATTTGCCCTGTGAACTGGTGTGGCACTGAGATCTCCTGTTACCCCCAGAGAAATGACCCTGCCGTATGTAAACTGAGTTCAAGAGCATCTGCTGAATGACATTTTCATGTAGTTCCTGTGATCTAACAGGTACGGCCTGCTTCTCACTTTAACTCACTGCATTTACCTTCCAGACATCTGAACACAGAGGAAGAGTGAGGATAGATAAATATCTGCATCAATCAAGACAAGCTGTCTATCTTGCATTTACATGTTAAAAGATGATTGTCAGGTGACATGATGAATTTGACAGCTAAAATTTTTTAAATAAACAGGTAACCAAGAAAACAACAAAGGACTTTAAACTAAAAATACAACAAATCAATTTTAAATTGAATGTGGCCCTTTTAGGATGCTTACAAAAAGTACCATGGTATGACAAGGGATTCCAGACACTGTTCACTCGAAAGGTACCTTGGAAAACCCCTGGCATAATTATATTGTGGTACAATGGCAGTTCCAAAGAACTTTTTATAAAAGGGTTGAGAGATTGCAACTCTCACACCTGGCCATCACCCAAAAACTACAGTAAACATACACACAGACCCGCAAAACCCCACCTCAGATGTGTCTTTCCCATGATATCCTACAGAAAACACCGCGAGGTACTGAAATGACAGGTTTAGCACAGAGAACACAGTTAGGCAAGCATTGGCGTGAGCCGACATGCGCATGCGCAGTAGCACAGCAGATGACGCCACATTAATGAATTGTTTATGCTTTTAAAATATAACTTATGATCGATTAATTCAACAACCTCGCAAGTTAAACACACTAGTGACACAGTAATATGTTCTACTAGACTGTTAACAGGTTTAACCCTTCGAGTGATGGATTTTTGTGGTTACTGCATGCAACTGGCCGATTAAACCTTTAACCTGAACCATTCACGATGTATCGATCTCATCTGGACAAAACAATAACTACATATTAAACATCTACAAACCATTAATTTGACTCCTCTGACATCAACTTGTTATCTCTCAGTCAACTCGCATGTTGGCACGAACTCTAGCTAAATAATCTCAACAATAACATTGATCCAAATAGGCAGAAAGGCGTCTAATAGACAACCAAAGCAAGCTTCACAACTCTACAACATGATTCTGAATCAACTGAGGGTGATTCACTCAGCTGATATGAATCAGTTAGCCGGTTAGCATGCTAAAGCCCAGAATCAAGGCCTAGTCACCATATACACACACATTTAACAGCATTTCTCATCTAAAACAATGAATAAAACCCTCAGACCGTGTAGATTCCGGTGTGATACTCACCTATGGTGGAGATAAAGGTGGTGTTGAAGGCGTCATCAGAGAATCGGAACAGCACGCAGGTCTTTCCCACCCCAGAATCACCAATCAAAAGCAGTTTAAAGAGCAGATCATATGTCTTCTTCGCCATCTGAGCTCTTATAAACACACACTGATGAGAAGCGGATAGAGACTAACTGTGTTAAAGGGAAAGTGTGTGTGTATGTGTGTTGTCAGAAAACACACACCGGACAGTCTCTTCGCAGCTGAATTGCGTTGATTTCCACTGTAGAGTCTTTTTAAATTCCTAAGGAGATATTTAAGATGCCTGTTTCCTCTCAAAGTGTTCGTTTGGTGTTTTTAATGTCTCTGTCTTTCTTTCTCTCACACACTATCGGGACAAAATGGCTCCTCCGCCCGACTCTCTTTCTTCAAACTACACCAGCGATCTGATTCAAATGAAAGCTATTCCGCTTCATCCCAGCGATGCAGAACCGCGTAGATCTCGTTTGACAGCTGGTTCCGAAAAGACAGTCTTTACCGGGTCCGTTTGTGAAGTTAAGAAGAGGACAAACACACCGACGACCGACCAACCGCCGTCGCCTTCGAATGGAGCCACCACGGCGACACCCTAGATTTCAGAGCCACGCCTCTCTTCCCGCCCCTACGCCAGGGCCTGGGCTTGTGATTGGCCGAACGCGCCGTTTTTCAAATCGATCTCGGACGCTGATTGGACGGAGCACCAACCGTCCGGAGACATTGACGTAGCTTTTCGGGGAGGGTGAATGCAGCTGGCGCAGCCCAGAACCTGGCCCGTAAACGACACTTCGTGGCCCGACAGTTAGTTTCCGTCAGCCCGGACCATCGCAAAGGGGTGTGATTGGGTCACCCTGACGAATCCAGATGTTTAGTCAAAACCGGTGACGTCAGTCCGGGCGTGTCCCTTTTAGAACATTTCCATATGACAGGGTGAAAGTTATCCGCTGACAATGCCGAAACGTGGTACTACGTAGCAATATGGTACATGTCAAAACCATGAAATGATCATGCACTAATAAAAATAGAACGATGTTATTATTTTCTTTGTACATTTAACACGGTTTTCTTGTAAATACTATGGTACACATTTCAGTACTATGGCATACACACTCTTAAAATAAAGGTTCCAGATTTTATTTTATTTATTTTTTTATTTTTATTTTTTTCGTTTGTTTGTGTAGTGATGCAATAGAAGAACCATTTCGGGATAAGAACCTTGAAAAGTTCTACAGTCATTCCAGCTTCTTCCAGTTTGTGGTCTGTTTTCCCCCAAAATGGTTTAATTTTGACTTGTTCTCTTCATTAAAAAAATTAGTTCAAGAATTGAGCCAAAGCGATTTAGAAAGAGCCCTGCTCTCATGTCCTGTGAGGTTTAAAGAATTCAGCTATTGTTTGTGTCATTGGGCAACATTTTCCCTATAATGCAGCTGTAAACATGCAGAAACCTGCTGGGACTCAGAGCAGAAACGCTCAGAGCTGCTGGAGGTTTGATTCCTTCATATCTGTCAGTGAGTCACTCCTGGAGCTCCACTTTCCTGTTTCCAAACGCCGCATGAATCTGGAATATTACAGCAATTTCTTTTTGCTCAAATGTTTCTGTTTTTATTTTGTTGTGTGCTCATTCTTCTCACTAAAAGCCACGTGTGAGCTTTCTCGCTCTCAGGATTCTTCACATAATTTATCTGGGTTTTAAGTAGTCCGACAATCTAGTGAACACACACACACACACACACACACACACTGAGAGTCAGCAGAGGCGTAGCTGAGGGCTGTAAGTCAATCTGCTGTGAGTCACAGTGGAGTTAAACATCTGGTTCTGTTAAATACACCGGATGTCATTCAGAGCTTGAGTCACGGCATTTGAAAGCTGTGTCAGTGTGCACAGCAATAGTTCTATAATATTTGCAGAAATATTTTCAATAATAAATAATACATTTAAAATAAAATTAATTTAATAATTTTTAATATTATCATAATATATAATTTTACAATATATATATATATATAATTTTATAATATGTTTAGGTTACACTTTATTTTACAGTGCTGTAGTTACATTGTAATTACTCAAATAAGTACTATTAATTAACTGTACTTACTGTAGAGTTACAGTTAGGGTTAGGTTTAGGGTTAGTTACTTGTAATTACACATAATTTACCGTTATTACTATAGTAATTGCATGTAGTAACGTCTAACTACGGCACTGTAAAATAAAGTGTTACCTATATTTATAATTTATAAAACGGTTAGTTCCTGTCCTTGATTCTGATTGGTTTTATATCACTACACAAAACCCTTAGCACCAACTCTTAGCTATGTAAACTGTTCTCAATTGATATTGTTCATTGAAGCTTACTGTATTATGTAAAAGAGTATTGTGAGAAAGTATTACTTGCATTCAGATTTAGCATTTTCCTTCAAGTCAGTCCTCTGTTCATAATAAAAAGTTGCCCGGGCAACTTTTGAGGTCTGGTACAAATATGATACAAAAATTACATAGGCTACAGGTCCATATGTATGCACGATTAATCATTAAAATATTGCAGTCTCGATTCAAACACGCACGCGATCTTATTCCTAAATGACAAGAACTCCGCAGTCTATTAAACCTTCAAAATTACGATAATGCCGGAATATTAATTTAAACCTGCTTTATTCAGAGAGTGCAGCGCTCATGTAAGCTATATGTCTGAAACAGCTTCACAAACAGTGTTTTCAGCTGAAAGTATTGCTATTCCTTTGTTGCAAACATACGAAAATATTGGGCTATAAACCAATCAAAATGAGTAAATTACCTTTAAAACTAACAGCCCTGGCTCGTCTGTATGGGCAGGTGGGGCAAAGCCCCATCAAAATATTCATCCAAACATAGACCTCCATATAAGCTGAAACAATAATAAATTGTAAATGTGTTCAGCATTCTGCAACAAATATTTTTTTTTAAATTAAGACGTAAAGTGAGCAGGATATTAAAATTAAAAGTATGGCTTCGGCAGGCATGTATGATAAGCGGGTCAGCCGATCTCGGAGCCCTCCCCAGCTCTACAGCGCCCCACAATTTTCCAATGTAAATCTGTGGTGAACAATGGAACTGCAGCGCGCTGTAATTGTGAGCCATTGGGGCAGATTTCCCGCTTATTTTCACTTTAGCTAGCGTAAACCTCGCTCCAGTCCAGACCAAGACGATATCAATCCGCGTCAGCTATGTGTGTATTAGTCTGCATCAGGTTAGTAACTAGTTGGCATCATTAGTAGCCTACATATGTGGACTATAAAATTAATAAAAAGTTGCTATAAATCCTTTAGTTTAAACGTGCTTGTGTGAATAGATTTATGTTTGGTACGAGAACGGACATGACTTTCTTTTCCTCACTGGAATTCCTCCACAACTTCTTTTTATTAAACTTTCAAAACTGCAGAATTCAACAGCACGTTCTTGACACATTTCACACATTTTGTAAGTATACATTGAAACACAACAATAATTTAAATAAAAAGAAACAAAACAAATGAACTTAAAATTAAAGGGCATCACAAACATTAAATTCATTTAGCAAAGATCTTTGGGGTTTTCGATTTTTAAAAAAACTTTACAGATTCTAAATAGACATTAGCAAAATTGGGTTTTCCATTTATTTTGATGAATATAAAATTTTCCTAATAACAAAAACAAATTGATAATAAGCCTAGTTTTCTTTTTCTTTTTTCTGGAAAAGTCATATTGATTTGAATGAAATAAATTTCCCTCATTTGAGTGGGACTTTTTGGGGAGTTCTTGGTATTATGTAACAAATAAAACACTGACAACTTGTAATATTTTAATTTAACATGTCCTGTCATGTGTGTCAATCAACATTAGAGCGCCACCCTCAGGCCGAATAACATCTGCCAAAAGTGTTCTGCGTGTTTTCAGCCATTAGAATATAAAGCATGCAAAAATGTTTAAGCTATCATAATCTAGTGCTAAGACCCAGAATCTGCACTACCTAAATTAAATTTATGGTCAGGAGCCGCTATGGGAAACTATTGTAACGCTTGATAAAGATTGTTTCTAGGCCTATTGATGAAATATGTCTAAATGATGAAATTCGTTCAAAAACTCTGAATGAAAGTGATCCAGTTTGCTAATTTCTTCAAACCACGCCCCTCTATCACTTATTCACGATACAGCACTAGCCTTGAGTACCTTATTGCTTACATATAGGCCTAATATTTGCAGAAAATGTCAAATTTAATCATGCAGATACATTTTATAATATGAATATTTTCATAATACGCTATTTTAAAAAATAGTATGTATGTATATATATATATATATATATAAGGGTGCTCCAATTGATCGCCCCCAAAATTCCTGATCAGTGCACCCTTTACGTCACGTCTGTTTACAAAAAGAAGGAGTCCCAGCTAGTAGGCTATATCGCATATGACGGATCATGTATAGCCTTTTCTCACAGCAGCTGGAATAATTAAACTTATGTTGATGGCGGATTGTATGGTATGACAAATTAACGTTAGTGATTAGACTGTACAGAAATTAAAATCTACAGGTAACACTAATACACACTAAATACACAGTTGGTCAGAACAAATGTGGCAGATTTGTTACTTGTTCAGATGACATTTTCCGTTTAAAATTCTTATTTTGGTCATACTTCCAAGACTACAACCTGTGATTGCGAAGTACAGTATCCACACCAGTACGTTGACTGACAGCAAACATTAGATTCATTATTCGCGCTGAGGAGCCGTGCTGATGCACAACCCACGTAAAGATGATTATTCTGCAAATAACTGCAACTGCAGGTTTCAAACAAAGATGGTGACAAAGAGGCAAAACTTATGGACTGCAGCTTTAATTTATAATATAAATTTGCAGAAAAAGTTTCAATTATTTTATAAGCACTTTTCACTATGGATATATACTGCTATATATATACTGCTAAGAGCATCGTCTTGAGAGCAAGCATCATTCTTTAATTCAGGGTGGATTGATTTCATCCAAGATGTTTCACTAAGTGCTTTGGCTTTCCTCTGATATAGATTACATGCACAAAGAGCTGGTCATATTCTAGTGTCAGGCTCAGAAGAGTCTCTAAGGCTAATATTAGTGCTTGAAACATCCTATAGGTATAGGGGTGAGACTCTTGATAAACATAAAAAATGTGTTATAGTACAAATTAATTTTAAAAAGATAAGAACATTTAAATGTAGAGCCTCTTGTGGTTGAAAATGAAATATATATATATATTGCAAATTCACTAGATGGCGCCATTGATGCACAAACCAGGGCATAAAAAAGGGATCTGATTTTATAGTTTTTCACAATCACTAGGACATTTTCCTCATTACTTAGGTCACTTTTTTTCCAGCTTGCCACAGCAGTTAATGTCATATTCAAAATGCACTGAAACTACCAAAGAACTTTATTCATTTCAATGTTGCATTAGTATAGAGAATGTAGCAAATTGCTGTCTTATTCAATTTTTTTTTTTTTTTTTTTAAAGTATGTTAGGTTTTGAACTTAAGTTTAACAGTTTTGCAGATTGTTCTGTAGAAACATAGAGTTTTGGTTGTGTTTGTGAGAAAAGAATTGATGTAATTTGAAAAATGTAGTCACTGAATGCATTTTGTGCAAATGATTTTGTTTAGCTCACATAGACTGAAAATGTAAAAACGTAGAAAGTTTTCTATGATGGGTAGGTTTATGAAAAGTCCCCATATAACATGAAAACCCAACGTGTGTGTGTGTGTGTATATGTGTGTTACAGTGTTGCCATGTTCGCCCTTTATACACGTTTTTGCCCATGTTTTTCATGAAGAGCTTTTCCAGTTTATATTCCACAAATGCTCGCCTTGCACTGCTCTGTGATGCGCCATGCATTACATAATCACGTTGGAAAGGTCACACGTGACGTAGATAGAAGTAGAGTGAAAAAAATAATTTTCTCCTCCAACTTAAAAATCGTCCGTCATCGAATTTTTTTTTTTGTAAAGGGAGTTTGACTTAGTCTTTGCAAATTTGCTTTGTAAACGCTTGCTCGCTACTTCCACCTAAGTCACGCGTGACCTTTCAAACGTGATTACGTCATGCGTGGCACTTTGCAGAGCAGTGCAAGATGAGCATTTTTGGTTAAAACAGTATATAATTTTTTTATTAAAAAAAAAAATTACAGATCGTTTCTCTAGATAAGACCCTTATTCCTTATTGGGATCATGTAGAGCTCTTTGAAGCTGCACTGAAACTGACATTTGGACCTTCAACCCGTTGAACCCCAGTGAAGTCCACTGTATGAAGAAAAATCCTGTAATGTTTTCCTCAAAAACCTTAATTTCTTTTCGACTGAAGAAAGAAAGACATAAACATCTTGGATGACATGGAGGTGAGTGAATTATCAGAAAATTTTAATTCTGAAGTGAACTAATCCTTTAATAAAGTAATCTGCTAATAGAACTGGAACAGCTAACTCAGAATCCCAAATGTTTAGCAACAAATTTCACTTTGGAGATCTTAAACCAAGAATTAAGTTTCTGTAATAAAGCAGAGCTACAATTCCTGAAATCTGAAATATTTTAAGGTTGCTTGTTTGGTTCTTGCGAGATCTGGCAACCCTGATGTGAGCGTGTATATGTGTGTGTGTGTGTGTGTGTGTGTGTTTGGGCAGGGCTGCAGTGAAGCGCAGCTGATGTGTGTGATTCTCTGACAGACGCGTTTGTATTTTGTGTCTTGTGTTTCAGTGGAAATTGGTCAGATATTTTGAGCTTATGATTTCAATCATACGTGTTCATGAACGGAACCGCGTTTGTATTTTATTCATTTGGGGAGACCGCAGAGATTCGCTCCGTGACTGACATTATGCGCTCGGTAACCGGGGGATGCTGATGCTGACATTCCCATCTTCCACCATCCTTCAGATTTAACGGGAATACTGCGCTCATTTGGTATCCATTCATCTCATACGGAGTCAATATGTCCATGAAATCAAAGACCGGGGAGGCGGTGAAGGTGGTGGTTCGGTGTCGCCCGATCAACCGCAAAGAAGAATCGACGGGTTATGAGAATATCGTGCAGATGGATGTGAAACTGGGCCAGGTGGCTCTGCGGAACCCCAAGGCGGGTCCGGGAGAGCTTCTCAAGACCTTCACGTTCGATGCGGTTTACGACGCGTGCTCGAAACAGAGCGACCTGTACGACGAGACAGTCCGGCCGCTCATCGACTCGGTTCTGCGCGGCTTTAACGGCACCATCTTCGCGTACGGACAGACGGGAACCGGGAAGACATACACGATGCAAGGGCAGTGGCTGGACCCCGAGCGCCGCGGCATCATCCCGAATTCATTCGAGCACATATTCACGCACATCTCGCGCTCTCAGAACCAGCAGTACCTGGTCCGGGCCTCGTATTTGGAGATCTACCAGGAGGAGATCCGTGACCTGCTCACCAAAGACCACAGCAAGAAGCTGGAGCTTAAGGAGAGCACTGACTCAGGGGTCTACATCAAAGATCTGTCCTCCTTCGTCACCAAGAACGTGAAGGAGATTGAGCACGTGATGAACGTGGGGAACCAGACCAGATCGGTGGGCTTCACCAACATGAACGAGCACAGCTCGCGGTCGCACGCCATCTTCATCATCACGGTGGAGTGCAGCCAGCTCGGGCCAGATGGACAGAACCACATCCGCGTGGGCAAACTCAACCTAGTAGACCTGGCGGGCAGCGAGCGACAGACCAAGACGGGCGTCCAGGGTGAACGTCTGAAGGAGGCCACCAAGATCAACCTGTCCCTCTCCGCTCTGGGAAACGTAATCTCTGCGCTGGTGGACGGGCGAAGTTCTCACGTGCCCTACCGCGACTCCAAACTCACGCGTTTGCTGCAGGACTCACTGGGGGGGAACGCAAAGACCATCATGGTGGCAACGCTGGGACCGGCCTCCTACAATTACGAGGAGACCCTGACCACCCTGCGTTACGCCAACCGCGCCAAGAACATCAAGAACAAACCACGCGTCAACGAAGACCCCAAAGATGCGCTCCTGAGGGAGTTCCAGGAGGAGATCGCCCGGCTGAAAGCACAGCTGGATAAACGCGGTATGCTCACCAAGAGGAAGAGGAGGAGTAGGAGACTGAGGAAGATTGGAGAAGGCGGCGAGGAAGAGGTAGAAGAGGACGATGATTTTGAAGATGATGATGGAGAGGAAAGTGTGGAGAAGGAGGCGCAGGAGTACATGAAGGAGCAGCAGGAAAAGCTGGAGAGGGAGAAGGAGGCCATCAGAGACGACCATTCTTTGGTGGCGGAGGAGAAACAGAGACTCCTAGAGGAGAAAGAGAGGATGATGAGACACCTGAAGAAGGAGCAGGAGGCCACAGAACTCCTCACAGCCAAGTTTAAGGTCAGTGTGTTTGAAGATTGTGTGTGTTGTGATCAGTGAATGTGTTGTCTTTATAATCGTGTCAGGTTCCACTGATGTGTGTGTATTGAACGAGTTTAAATTGTATATTACCAAAAAAATCTTTATATATACTGTTGTGTGTAAAGATAGATGATATAAGTAATAGAAACTAAGAATAGAAACTAAGTAGAAATAATGTTTTTAATCATTAATATTGACTGATAGATAGATAGATAGATGACAGACAGACAGACAGACAGATAGATAGATAGATAGATAGATAGATAGATAGATAGATAGACAGACAGACACAAGCATAGATAGATAGACAGACAGACAGACAGATAGATAGATAGATAGATAAATAGATAGACAGACAGAAGTATAGATAGATAGATAGATAGACAGACACAAGTATAGATAGATAGACAAACAGACAGATAGATAGATAGATAGACAGACAGAAGTATAGATAGATAGACAGACACAAGTATAGATAGATAGATAGACAAACAGACAAATAGATAGATAGATAGATAGATAGATAGATAGATAGATAGATGACAGACGGACAGACAGACACACAAATAGATAGACAGACAGAAGTATAGATAGATAGATAGACAGACAAAAGTATAGATAGATAGATAGATAGATAGATAGACAAACAGACAGACAGATAGATAGATAGATAGATAGATAGATAGATAGATAGATAGATAGATGACAGACGGACAGACAGACACACAAATAGATAGACAGACAGAAGTATAGATAGATAGATAGACAGACAAAAGTATAGATAGATAGATAGATAGATAGATAGACAAACAGACAGACAGATAGATAGATAGATAGATAGATAGATGACAGACAGACAGACAGACACACAAATAGATAGACAGACAGAAGTATAGATAGATAGATAGACAGACAAAAGTATAGATAGATAGATAGATAGATAGATAGACAAACAGACAGACAGATAGATAGATAGATAGATAGATAGATAGATAGATAGATAGATAGATAGATAGATAAGAGACGGATAAACAGACAAATAGATAGATAGATAGATAGATAGACAGACAGAAGCATAAATAGATAGACAGTTAGATAGATAGAAAGATAGACAGACAGACTGTCAGTTAGATAGATAGATAGACACATAGACAGAAGGATAGATAGACAGACAGACAGGCAAATAGATAGATAGACAGACAGACAGAGAAATAGATAGATAGATAGATAGATAGATAGATAGACAGAAGGATAGATAGACAGACACAAGAATAGATAGATAGACAGACAGACAGGCAGATAGATAGATAGATAGATAGATAGATAGATAGATAA